>JANEHU010000548.1:0-643778 GCA_027563435.1 Nasonovia ribisnigri
TCGTTAAAAATTCTTGAAAATTTAATAGAATACTCCTAATATATTGTTTCAAAGGCACATGAAAATATTAAAAATCTGTAGTCACAATTTTTTTTTTTAAGCATTTAAAGTTGAAATTTTGACAAATTACGTAAAAATGACGAAAATTTGCAAATTATTTGGAGTTAGAAATTCATAAAAATTTTTCTTTTTAAATCTAAGGTTTAAATTTTAACACAAGATTTAACGTAAGTTTTTCTACTTTTATCAAAAATAAAATATCTAAAAGCAATTAAAAATAATTTTTTATGAGTGTTTTAAGTTCATAATTTTACAACATAGGATATTCACTCGATTTCTCATGTAGCGTTTTCTTATTTGGTTGTAATTCAAAAACGAATAATTGTAGATGCATGAAAATTTCACTAAATGTTTATATTCTCATTTTCTATACACCATTCAATTTTGAAAATATTTTGATTTGTTTTTGAGCTGTTTACAGACATTTTTAGTTTTCAATTTTTTTAGTTTTTTTTTTTATAATTGTCAATAAAATTTTATTTGGGGGGTCAAAAAGTCTGAAAATTTAATACAAGCTTTTTATATATTGTTACAATATCAGTTGAAAAATTTTAAAAATACATAGGCACGATTTTTTTTTATAAGCATTTAAAGTTCGAATTTTGACAAAATTTGTCAAAATCTCAAAATTATAAATCATTGTAATTAAAAAATTATAAAATGTTCAGTTTTTATAACTAAGTGTTGAAAATTTAAAACAAAAATTCTCATAAATAAATCATACTGTAACCAAAAAATCTAAAAATATATCAACACATTTATTTTTACAGACATTTTAATTTCAAATTTAGACTAAAATTTCATATTTAAACCAAGAATAATGATTTTAGTTATTTTGATATAATTTAAAAATATTATTTGTTGGTATATGAAACTTTTAGAATATATTGTTATATTTTATATACACGCAATGGCATTTTAAAATATAATTTTTTGAGAAAAATGAATTTAACCAACTATAGTAAATACTAATGCCTATAATACTAAAATGAATTAGTTTATTCACAATAATATCATCAAATACATTTAGACTTAGTAAGATATTATAGACTGACTGACCGTCTTCCTCAGAATCGTTTTTCTTATTCAATGATATTATATCATTGGATTAAATTATTAAAATCTAACACAATCCATTACAGTGACTCACTTGTAACCTACTGTACAGCAGAGCGACATACACTTACCTGCCCTTTTAGTTTTCAATTTTTTTAGTTTTTTTTTTATAATTGTCAATAAAATTTTATTTGGTGGGCCAAAAAGTCTGAAAATTTAATACAAGCTTTCTTATATATTGTTACAACATCAGTTGAAAAATTTTAAAAATACATAGGCACGATTTTTTTTTATAAGCATTTAAAGTTCGAATTTTGACAAAATTTGTCAAAATCTCGAAAATTATAAATCATTGTAATTAAAAAATTATAAAATGTTCAGTTTTTATAACTAAGTGTTGAAAATTTAAAACAAAAATTCTCATAAATAAATCATACTGTAACCAAAAAATCTAAAAAATATATCAACACATTTATTTTTTACAGACATTTTAATTTCAAATTTAGACAAAATTTCATATTTAAACCAAGAATAATGATTTTAGTTATTTTGATATAATTTAAAAATATTATTTGTTGGTATATGAAACTTTTAGAATATATTGTTATATTTTATATACACGCAATGGCATTTTAAAATATAATTTTTTTGAGAAAAATGATAAATACTAATGCTTATAATACTAAAATTAATTACTTTATTCACAATAATATCATCAAATACATTTAGACTTAGTAAGATATTATAGACTGACTGACCGTCTTCGCTCAGAATCGTTTTTCTTATTCAATGATATTATATCATTGGATAAAATCTAACACAATCCATTACAGTGACTCACTTGTAACCTACTGTACAGCAGAGCGACATACACTTACCCGCCCTTTTTTTTATTGGATTTTGACAAAACTGTTTTAAGTAGTTGTTTGATTTAGCGTTTAATAATAATTTGAAAAAATTATTTTTTTGTGTTATGAACTTAAATATTTGTATTTATTGTTGGAAATTGTAATTTTAATTGATACTATTTTATATTAACTAAATGTATTAATACTTATTTTATTATAAATTTTGATATACTCAGTTAAATACATATTACAAACAATTTTTAAAAGTTTTTATGAATTTACAGATTGCACCAAATGTTTTACACAAGTTGCCATTGATGTATCCAGCCCTCAAAATGATATTTGCAGAACATTTTGAAGAAATGGAAGCAAAATGTTTTAAACTGAAATTAAAAGAAGAAAAAGCTAAAGCTCAGATATAAATACAAATTTTGTACTGAATATATATATTTTTAAATATAATTTTTAACTAATCTGATTGTAGTAATGTATTTATAACAAGGTAGATTTTTTTGTAGTTTCTTAAATTTATATTTCAATAATTTCAATAGTTATTAATTTATTTAGATTGTAAATTCTGAGTAAAAATCATTTAATTTTTTCAAATTATTTTATTTGCAAATTAATGATTACAATAATTTTTTTTTAAGTACAAAATTTGAATTATGAAATTCATGAATTAATGAAAATAACAATATAACTTTTTAAGTATTTTAAATTTCTTAAGACTGAATTAAATATGGTTTCTAGTTATAATCAAGTTATAATGAATATTTACGAATGGTTTTATTTTGTCAAATATTACCTTGAGCTTTTTTTTGTTCTAGTTATAATGTTCATTAAAATATGATACTGTTGACATTGTTATAAAAAAATGTATTTAATTGAAAGATATATATACTTATATTTGAAAGTATCTTCTTAGATAATGTGTAATATTTCCTATATTAAGAAACACTTATAGATGTTTGAAATTTATAAGGTTCTGTTTTCTGTAACATAAAACTGCATTAGCAGGGATACATTTAGAAGTTAAATTATGTATCATTAATGATATATTTTGTAGAGCAAAACAAGTAACAAACACTTATAAAATTGAATTTTAATTAAATATATTGACATTTATCAATAAGTCAATGAGACCTGTAGTTATTGTCCTCACTTATATATATGTCTACACATAATATAATCATTTAAACTTTGTCAGACCCGCATGTTGTGTTCCATTTTACTAATGCATAACATACCAAAACACACATTTGCCAGTTAAAATTGTGTGTTTTAGCTTTAATATTAAAGTGAATAGATCTATTATTACACAAAGGTAGGAACGTTATGTTTGTTATCCCGTTGGTTTATTTATGATATTTCAGTTATAATCAAATTATGAGAATGTTAAATATTATAATACAATTAAACGACAATGTCAGAAACTTTGTCATAATTGTTAACCGCCTATGACAGGAAATCAGAAACATTGTTGACGAACAATTTTTCTTTAGTCTGGATGGGGCTTACCAGGTATATAGCGATAGTTACTTGGGCACAATATTGGTAATGTCTTAAAATATTTAGTATAGCAATCAATTACATTAAATTTATTTAAGCTAAAAATTATTCTTGCGTACATTTATAATTTTTGAATTAAAAATGTGTGTATACCAATAATAAAATTAAAATCAGTCCATACAGAAATCTGACTTATATAAAAAAAATATCGTGTTTTATACTGTTATTGTAATTTTGGTCAAAATCTTACGTGGACCGGATCCCCGTCACCCGACCGTCAATTCGTTTCCAGGCTTCCAGCCCATTCCAGTCCGTTGTTGTAGGTCATTACCACAGATTTTTGTACTATATAAATAGAAATCTGTGGTACTTATTTGTATCTTATCTTGTCAACATTTTGATAACACAATTTCTCACAGATTTAGATGATAAATAAATAAAATAATATGCTTGAATGTTAAACTTAATAATTAACATGGAGTAATATTTATATTGTAGAATTTTAAAGACTACGAGAAGTTAATTTGGAATTAACATGACATGTATTATTTGTGCGGTAGTTTATGTACCTCCCCCGCCAGAGCCCTTGGCACTACCGCTTTATAAATTCAGAAGAATTTGATTGTTTTAATTTTGTATTTTATACATTCTCAACTTTCGTTTGTAATGTCCGCTTGAAGTAAGTCCCACGTTTATACTACGTTGATACTTTGTTGCGTGAATACAGGTCATGGCGTCGGCAGATCTATTAGGCTTGAACAAAACTTGGGAACTATCATTGTATGAACTTCATAGAACTCCGCAAGAGGCAATTACAGATAGCACAGAGATTGCCGTGTCCCCCCGGAGCTTACACAGCGAATTGATGTGCCCAATTTGTTTAGACATGCTCAAGAAGACCATGACCACTAAAGAATGTCTTCACAGGTATAAATATTGTTAAACTGTTGGAAATAAATTTACTACCTATTATTGTACTGGTTTTCAGATTTTGTTCGGATTGCATAATTACTGCTCTCCGTTCTGGTAATAAAGAGTGTCCTACCTGTCGAAAGAAATTAGTATCTAAACGTTCATTGCGTCCAGACCCAAATTTTGATCTACTTATATCCAAAATCTATCCCAGCCGTGATGAATATGAGGCCCATCAAACCAAAGTGTTAGAAAAATTTAACAAAAGCCATAGCCAAGCAAACTTAGTGCAATCCATAAATGAAGGCATAAAAATCCAAACACAAAATCGTTTGCAGCGTTCCAAAAAGAATCAACAAGATGAGCTAAATGAAAGTAGTTCGTCTACACTGAAAACCCCTTCCATTAACCTTGGACTCGGTAAAGATAATGTCACTAGAACAGTGGTTCAAGCAAAAGTAGCAAAGAAACTTAAAACTGTAATGATTTCTGAAAATGATGGTCCAGCATCTTTGTCAGCTGACAGATCAGATATTACTGAGTGTGAAGGTTCTTCAAGAGGAGTATCAGTTGATGAAATTGAACTGGTTTTTAAGCCTCATCCAACTGAAATGGGCAGTGATAATCAATTAATAAGAGTATTGAAAGAAAATTCTGTACGATATATTAAAACTACTGCAAATGCTACTGGTAAATATATTTCAATTAATAATTTAAGAGGACGTAACACAGGCATTTGTTGTCTCTATCTTACAAGTTTCAGGGTTTTTTACTATAATTCAGTTTTTAAGTGAGGTACATTCATTTCTAATTTACACTATATTATTTACCCAAAATGTTGTGTAATTATTAGAGGGCTGAACTTATCATAATCATTACAATTATAGTCTCTAAGTACTAAAGCCGATTGCTTCGATTAGAATCATTAATTCCAACAAGACCACAAAAGTCTAGACCACTTCCAAAGTTTTACTAACTTAACAGTTTTACCTTAAAAAAGTACAAAAACAATTAGTCTACTTTACTCTTGTACATTTTAAAAATATTTCAAACCGAAATTATTAATTTTAACAACAGTAATTTCAAAATGTAATTTATAACAATTGGTGTTGTAACGATTGTCATACTGTGTACTTCAAACTTTTGGGAGACTTGGTCCTAGACCCCTCCCCCAGATTATCTCACGTGGACTCGATCCACTTCCCTTCATGTACACCATATGAGTGTCCCTTTATAATTTATAATCAAATCATTTGAGTATAATTTATACAGTCTAAGGTAATCACAAATACTATGTTTAGATCTAATTATTGGGATTTTTACTATAAATTATAATATTAAAAACTAATAAGATGTTTATAATATTAAAATTTAATGGTGCTGATAAAAATACAGTATTTATTATTCATTTAAGTAAAAGTATATTTACCAAAATAAGTGAAAAAATTCCTACTTATTTAAAATATTATATTAAATAATTTATTGAGTTACTCCAATGTATTATAAATATATTTTATAATTTGTTAATTTATCTTTAGTACTGATTAACTTATTTAAAATATTTTTTTTTCTTTTAGTTGACCATTTAAGCAAATACTTAGCGATGCGACTTACATTAGATCTTGTTCCGGAGCTTCCAGAACGAGCTCTAAGCTTTTTAATCTATGTATCACCAACATCTGATCAATATGTTCCGTTAAATGGAAATCAGACTTTGCGACAGGTCCACGACAAATATTGGAAAGTGAATAAACCACTAGAAATGTTTTACTCGTTTAACTAAATTATGTCAAACTAATTTGTAAATTTTAACTTTTTTACTCTTCTTTGTCTTTCAAATAGTTTTAAGAAATATAAATAAGAATAATATTATAAATATTAGTATTAGTACCTACCAGTGGCGTACCCATGGTGGATAAGGCCCCTCCCCCTATTGTTTGTGTTATTGTATAAATCTTATATAATAAAAGCCAAAGTACAAACCAAATTTTATCACAAAAAACATTAAAACTATGGTTCTGAATTTTTATTTATTAGCAATACATTTTTTGATTTTTCTTAATATATTTTTATGCACAACAAGTATCTAATATAGTCTAGGAAGTAGGAACCACCTTTGAAACTATTGTTACAAGTTCTGTACAAAAACAGTTCAAGTTATTATTTATTAATTTATGAAAATTGTTTACTTTTTTATTTTTCTCTCTTTTAAGATAATTTTTTTTTGTATAGTGCCACATACCATTTTAGTTTTTCTAACATAAATATGTTTTTGGGCTGGATACAAAATTTGTTGTTTCTGACTGACTTCGTTTTTTCATGGTTACTTATTAAAAAAAACATTTATGATTCATAGATTTTCCTTGTAGAGAAAAAATATTGAGTAGCATGCCATAGTTTTTTTAAGTACCTATATACTTTATTATTGTTTGCATAAATAAAATAAATAATAATGTACAATAATTAGAAATAGTAAAAACAAAAATTTACTATATTATTTTAATCTTTTATCATTGTGAGTTGTTTTATTTAGGTACATAGGTATATGATTTTATATATTATGATACTATTTAATACATAAACTACCTATACAAAAAATACCTATCGCAAAATACATTTAATTATATATAGAATAATACATAATTATTGTTTATTATTTATTAACATTACATTTTTTTTTGATTTTTTATTATTAGACTGAAATTATTCTATTGTTTTATTGTTTTCTATATTTTAATCGTAAACTATAATAAAATATTAATAAATACATTATGTGTAAATATCTTACTTCTTAATAATATACTATCAAGCATGGTAAAAACAATAGTTATAATAAAATAAGGTATTTACCTACCAATCTATTATATTACATATTATATAATATTTTTAAGCGTTTTATAAATTTATTATTTTTTATATGAATCAAAAAATAAATAATATACAATTATGAATTAAGCATGGTAAAAATAATAATTATTCGATTTTATAGTTTAAAACTTGCCGCTATAAAAATATAGGCCAATCAGAGCCACTCATAGAATTATAAATCATTTGACCCGAGCCTCGGGTAATGGCCAATAGTAACAAAGTAAGGAAACAAATATTGTTGAAATAAATGTTTTGTTCTAAAACTGTTATTACTTATTTGGACATTTTTGCCAAACTAATAATTATGTCTGTTGCACTATCTGTAGCCGTGGTCAGTATCAAACTCACAAATATTTAAACATATGTATATTTATAATATAAAAACATTTTGGGACAAACTATATCGATCGGAACGAATAATTTGTTGAACATGAGGTACAGTCCCGATTGGTGGTCGACTAGTTGTTACAGATTAAATGAGTCTAAGCATTGATTTTAGAATATATTTTTTTTATTTATTTTATTTTATTCTAAAATCAATGGTCTAAGTAACACGATGTAGAGAAGTACAACTGTGCATCGTGCTGATTAATATGAATAATAAAGAAAAACTGCTAATATTACATTAAATTCAAATTTAAACTAAAACTAAATCGTGATATCTAGACCAAGGTGTAGACAAGATATTATTATCTTCTCTACGTCGTGGTGTTGCCACAGTGAAAAAACTTAATCTGTGACGTTACCAACACTGATCGTGGGTAAACGATGAAACCGTTTTGTTAGAGAAATGAAATCTGGAGATGTGGAAAAGCAACAAATCTCTCACATACAATAACATTGCACATACATAATACATATACATATATATATATATACAAACGTATACGTAATGTTGTTCTATCTTCTACGGTGATACGTACAGGAATGATAAATGATAAATTGCGATGCATGTGTCATGTATGCGCGTGAAAGAGACGGTCTTGTCATGAAGAATAATATTGTAGAATGTAGATAGCGAGATGAATAATAATAATTATTATGAGTAGGATGTAACTTACGATTGTCGTGCCTACGTTTATTCTATTTATTTTTTTTATTATGTAATTAAATAACAATAGACGAACTAGATTAAAATTGTTCGATGTGTTGTTTCTGTGACAGCCGCGGTCGGGAAATCGTTCGCCATCAGTAACGAAATAATAGTGATTACAGTTATTCATTAGTTGCAATTAAAATCCAAATTCCAGAGTAATTTCCATAACATAATACTCGCGGATGGAGGTATGAAACGTTTGTGTACACCGACCATGAGTGCTCACCATCCAGATTTCGGGAAATGAAAATGAGCGAAAATTATGAGTTTGATTCGAAGAAAAATCAAATTGGTAATCGTTTCGATTTTCATCATAGCCGAGACGCTATATTCATATGCAGGCAAGTAAATTGTACCACCGTCCACTTTGTCTCTTGCCATTACAATCTTCTTAAAGTTTGTGATTAAACGTAGGTATATACATTTTTTTTGCAGATAGTAATAGTGCAGTAGAAAACTGTAACAACACACATTCAGACTGTTTAAAATGTGATACCGACGGACTCTGCAAAAAATGTAGGAAAGTATTGATTGTGACTACAGGTCAGTGTGCTGAAAGTTGTCCATTGGGGTATGAATACGCATGGTCTACAAATTCTCATCAAATGGGCCGTGTGTGCTCATTAACTGGTTTGTGTTTAAATAATTAAATAATATGTACAAAGGTAATATTATTTTTAATTATTGGTTTTATTATTATTTTTTATATTAGATAAGACTATATTTGGAAATATTAAGTTATCTGGTCAAATTGCTGCAATAACTGTTGGTGTTATCATAGGATTCCTAATAGTCTCAACTATTTTATTAGTTGTAGGAATGGTAGTCAAATTTAAAAAATGTTCAAATATTAGGTCAAAATCTCGTATGTCACCTAGCTTGGGACCCTTAACTAGCGGTTCTCATCGAAGTCAGGGTATTGTATTTTATTATAAGTGTTGTTTTTAATTTTATTTTTAAGTTATAATGTGATTTTATAGAAAGTGACGACAGTGACAGATTGGAGTTCTTCAAACAGTTGGAAAAGTTACGACCTGATGCACCAGTTTTCTTATCAATGTTAAATGAAACAAGAAAACAAGTCCGAGAACTTCGGGGCCCTAGCCGTCAACATTCTGCAATTCAAGCATATCGGTATGTACATTAGAAACTTATTTTATATAGTTTAATTTATATTACAGTACATAATCATTTTATTTTAGACCAGTTTTAAAAGATTTATCCAGAATTTTAATACTATTAAACAAAGAAGATTGTTTTTTAAACCCTCCTTCTGACTGGGAAATTTTATTGGCTTGGGGTGATAGAGTCTTGCGAAGATACAAAAAACAACACCCTATAATGGTATAAATTATTGCTACATAGATTTATTCTGTGGTAGATGATTTAAATTTAAAATTTTCACAGATTACTCAAACAAGTTCGAATGAGCATTTTAGTGATAAACCAATTCAGTTGACTACTTTTACAAACAGTAAAAAACATAGACCATTATCAGCATCTTCATCATCACCATCTCGCATTAAACAACTCGCAATATCAGTGTTTGATGATAATTACAATGATCACAACAGGTAAAACAATCATATGTTTTACATTTATTATAATAAAATATTTGTTTTAATATTCTGTAGACATCCAGATGAGAATGATGAGGTGATTATGCTACGAGAAAAGACTGTATCAACTTTTGGTCGATCCACTAGTCCTGCTTCTCTCTCATTATTAGAAGCAAATGCATCTAAAAGTATGTTAGTAGCTGAATGGAATGCTGAAATGCCCCCCTACAATTGTTACTCAACTGCAACTGATGAAGATGATTTTTTCACTCTTGGCTTCAGACCACAAGATGAAATAACAACAGAACTTTAGCATTTGTTAATGGTTTGTACATCACTTTTATTTACTTAATTTTATAACAGTATGGTTGTTGATTGTACTGGTCCAGGTAACAACTACCCTAACTATTATTCAATTATGTATAGTCTATGTATATTTATAAATTTGTTTTTTGTACCAAAAAAGAATATCAAACAATGTATATTTACTTATGCCAATAAATTATTTTTTTATTTTTTTAATGATTGTTACTGTTTTATTAAAAAATATATAATTTATTGAAAAAAATTTTCTTGTTTGTCTAGGTGACAAATATAACAATTCATAAGTATATTGTTACCTATAACAAGCTTCTATATAAAATCTATATCAATATTTTAGATGTATTCCTATTGGCTATTAGAATTAGGTACTAGATAGTAAGTACTATAATGTAGCCTTGAGTTTAATAAGAAAAGAAAGACACAAACATGAACATCTGTAAATAATTATATGTGACTTTTTAAATGAGCTAGGTGTAGCATCTGGCATTTGAACTATGCACTCAAACAGTGCTAAAAAAAAAACAGATATCCTGTCAAATTACCATAAACAAATAGTTGAATAAAGTTTAATTTAATTTTAAAGAACATAGGCATTTGGCCCATTATAAACATTTAAAATAAATCTGAATTATCATTGATTATAAAATATAAATATAAAATTTTATTTATATTCTATAATGCATGGTATTATTAATATTCGGAAGTATATTATAATTTCAAATTATTTTTAAATAGAACAGTTGATAAAAAAAAAAAAAAAACAATCAAACAAATGTTGATATATTGAAAGATAACAATTAATAATTAACGGATTATAAAATGTTCTAAAATAATGCAAAAATACATAATAGGGATTACTCATAATCTTCTTACTAGAGAATTCTAACATTACTAGCAGAAACTGAACGTTTTTGCACTCCTCTCCCATAAATGTAAAAGACTATAAGCGCTAGTGTCGATCGTCCCAACATCAGTATTAAGTATACCAAAAGGTACCTCGCTTTGTATTATCACATCCTTACTTGGATCAGTTGAAATGCACTAAAGTGGGTTCACTTAACTCATAAATACAGTATACAACTAAGATTATAATGTTTAATATTTAAAATAGGCCATCATAATCATATAATAGCTACTATATTTATTTTCACTTTGTACATATTATTATGCGGTGCTTGAATTTGAGAAAGAACTGAGCCTCTTCTTTTTTAAGAATATTTATACGTACCCTTTTTAATTATACTCTAATTCAGTGGTTTTCAATCGGTTTATCATATATTACCGTGATGTGTCACCAAAAAATTGTTTATTTTATATTGAATATGTTCGAAGTATAAATATATGACATAATTATGACGTTATGACATGATGGTAAAACCACAGATAAGAAAAACAATTGTAAAGACTGTCTCCTTCTGAATTTACATATTTACATTCATTATTTTTATGGATCTAAATTAGGGTGTCGTCGTAACAAAAAGGGTTGAGAAAACAATTTTTACAACTCAAGCACTGATTATAAATATAATGCATGTAACAAACAGTAGTTGTGTGATTTGTTAATACCTAGAAATATCAACAATTATTTCAACATCCATCTTAACTAATATGTATTATTTTGTTTAAACTAGCAATATTCGTATGTTCAAACTAACTAAAATCACCAAAATACAAGTCACAAGTAAAAATCATCATTTGAATAATTATGCACATTTTAATTCACAATTAATTAATTTTTATTTATATTAACTTTTCCTTGTTTAAGGAATACAATTGTCCAGTGTTTTTAAACTTGGAATTTCAAATGAATTCATAGTTTTATACACAATATACTATATGTTTATTTATAGGTATAACAAGATGAGAAAGTACAATTTTAAAGAAATATACTCCATAATTTTAATTTCGTGGACAGTTTCTCCGTGTATGACCTATAAAAAAGAACTTTGTGAACAAATCATATAGGTATGTTTTTAATACATTTAGAATAGGTGTTAAAAATATTTAAAAATGTATCCAGTTTACTTCTGTAAAAGACACATAATAGATGACATTTGTATTTACCTGGCTGCTTACAAAGTCCACATTTTCTTTGTCCACCAGAATTTGACTGATCTATAAACATAAATAATATGTTAATGTATATATTATTACGAGTAATATCGACATTATCTATACCTTTTGGCTAATGTATAATTTTTTTTTATAAACATTATCCAGATAATGTTCAAGTTACCAGCCAATTTTGAGTAATGTTAAAAGTTATATACTAAATATATTAAAAGTTTTTGTTAGCATTCTGTATACTATAGTATCTTAATAAAGCTTCAAATGCCAGAATATAATAACTTATCTTATCTTAATGACAAAGAGAAAAATAAATGGGTCTAGTATTCTAGGAGGGTATAGTATCATAATTGGACGATATTTTTGTTATAACTTATAGTACTAACTAATAGTGTTTGAAGTATGAAATATATCACTATATAGTTAAATATTTTACAAAAACGTGAAATTTTTTTTAATACAAATATTAATGATGGTTTTAATTATTATTTATTAATTATAATTATATAATCCAAGATTACTAGGTATAATCATTGATATTAATGGAATATGAGTGCTGTTGTTGACATACTACTATAGTATATAAATATATGAATAATATTGGATATTTGTATAATTAAAACATTTTTGTATGTTTTATGCCAAAGGTTAGGTATATTTTTTTGTTTAGCTTTCAATACTTGAATTATTATATCTTAACAGTTAGGTAGTAGAGAGAAAAACATAAGTGAACAAAATGTTAGGTATAAATATACCATCAAATTATGAAAGTAATTTATGACAATTATATGTAAATATAAAACTAATTTAAAAAAAAAATTATTAAAATATTGAAATATTTCACAAATTTAAATTTCATGAAATATTCAAACATTAGTAACTAGTTACAACAATTACTAAGTATTAATTTATAACTTTATAATTTTATATGCTCTAATACAACACACGATACCGATCTGTAGTTAGTCTTTTTCACACGTTTAAAAATGTAGCATAGTAATATTATATTTTAGAAACACCTGTAGGTCACTGTACGAGGCAATGTTTGGAACAGATATAAAAGTAGGTTTGACTACAAGTTTTCTTAGCGATTTTGATAATGAAATCAATACTGAAGATTATTTAGTAACATTTTTGAACAATACAAAGACGTGGATGAAAAAAATAATGGAGATAACAATATTCAAGAGGTGAATGAAAAGTGTTCAGAAGCAACAAATAGGATTATATGTCACATATGCTCAAGCCAGGTGCAATATTAATATTTTAAATTACCTATATCATTCCTAAACACTTATAATTAATTTGTTTACAGAAATCAATCATAAATAATACACAAAATTCTAAATTTACTGAACCAAGCAGAAAAAATAAAATGTAAATCTTTTTTTTTTTTTTTAAATATATGACTTTATTTTTGAATATTAAAAAATACTTTAAAATGTAGATCTATCCATAAGTTTTCCCCCAGCCAACATTAGAGACAGTACTAGTCTCTTTACCTGATGTCGAATGAGGACGTGCCACGACCTAGGAAACATTATATTTGCAGTTGCATACTTGTATCAATTGAGAATGGGCAACACTATACTATATATAAATAAAGTAATACTTTAAATCTATATTTAAAATAATATAAATAAATTAGTAAAAAAATACTCCATTTAATATTGTATCATTGGAAGGCTACTCTTTAAAAATAAATTTATATTGTTTAGTAATAATTATTATATTATAATATTAATGTTATATCTTTTATGGTAATGTTGTCTTAAATATATTTAATATTGTTAATAATTAAAAATTTATATTATCTCATGCATGATACATTTTTATAGTTGTTAAGACATTATCTAAAATTTCTTGGCTCATATCATATTATCCGGTTAATATTAACATTAATCAACATTTAATAATATTCATAGCAGCTAATGATAAAAAACATATGGCTTATGTTGTATTATACAGCTAATATCGACATTATTCAAATGTAAACTTTACCTGTAGCATTTATACTAGTCAGGTCAGTAACACCTACATGTTTTGAATAATAACAAAATAAATACTAACTGTTTACAGCTCTAGCTCTGTATGGATTATTCAATTGTCCATTATTATTTTGATGATTATTTCTATTGTTAAATTGTATATTGGGAGGACCAGCAGTAGGCATAGGTTGGTCATCTGCCCACAAAAAGAAAGTACATCTATCAGCTGCAGAAATTGGCTTTGGACATCCATAAAACTGACGACCCTTATTTACTGTTTCTCTGGTAACTGTTAATCTAATGAGATAAAAAAAATATGCATATAATATAATATTAGTTAAGTTATTTTATTAATTAATTATTGAATAATGTTAATAATTAATTTTAACTAATTTACTTTTAATTTAATTGATAATTTCAATGTTTTGTTTTATTAATCTGTATATTTTATTTCAATAAATTATACTAGTAATAATTATGTACTGAGCTATTATTAAAGAAATGTACTCCTAAAATAATAGATAAAATGTATCAATTGTATAATTATTACAAAAATACTTACAGTTTAGCAGCATTTCCACACGCACAGCAAACTTGATCTAGAAAAGTATTTATAAATGCATTATGTAAATGGTTATTAATATAATCTTGATTTAAAACTATTCACTTAAATTATAAGTGCAGTTGCATTAATAACTTGATCTTAATTCAACATTTGTATACAATTTAATTTATATTTAATAGAAAGGATCTTATGAAATTATGCTATGTTATACACTTATTAAAAATAATAGTGGTATATTTTTTAAATATTGTTAGTAACATTTTGTTTGCTTAAAGTGACAAAAAAAAATAAACTGTTATTATTATTATTATTTATTATTAAGTACTTGATATTTAAAAGTACTTGTTAATAAAACACTTAACATCAATTTAATTTGTTTAAGAAAAGTATTACTATAATTCTAAGCTCAAGTATGTATCATATTATTAATCTAATAAATATTGATATGTCAATTATTTTACTTATAAATACCGTTGTTAAGAGGTTGAGTATTCTGGGAACTGCTAGGCCTTGATAAATTATTCGTTGGATGACGTACATTATTTTGACGGGTAGGACCTGAAGTATTTATGAACGCATTTAATATGTGGTGGTGTATAGTGTATACACATATTTACAAGAAATACAAATAATTGAAATTGAAATTATCTCACCATTATTTTGATTAGTTGTAACAACATTTCTGTTAGACTGTTGAGTACTTGAAGAGGAAGGTGAAGAACGGGACGTGTTCACTTGAAGTATCTCACACAATGTAGAATCACATCCATTTATACAACCCTCATAAGTGTCTGGATAATGTGGTCGCATACTTCTAGCACTGAATTGAAATTTAACTAATTTTATACCTCCTGAACACTAAAAAATTATACAACACTTTAATAAAATATAATTTACAGCATATACAAGTATTAAAAATTATATTATTAAGATACCTGAGAACAAACATTATCACTGACTTGTGCGTCAATTATAGTAGGAGGTAACCAGTAAGTGTTTCTACAAGTTGGAAAGCCAGTACATGTTATAAAAAATCCTTGATTGTTTTGCTTTTTTTTTAATACCAGATTAGTTTGGTTGCAAACCGGACATTTGCGAATATTCTTTACTGTCATTGATTCATGTAGAGCATTATTTTGGAAAGCAACAGGTTGTATTCTTAAATATTTTCCTAAAGATTGATCTAATTTTTCCACCTACAGTTTAAAATATTTCAACCATATTAATAATGCAATTGTAGGTAGGTAAATCAATTACATACTTGTTCTGTTGTTTTGATAAATACATCTTTATATTTAGCTATTTGTTCTCTTAGTACTACTAAGGGTGATTTGGTACCTTCACATATTCTATAAATTTAAATAAGTAAGCAATTAATAATAAGTAATAACATTGCAATTTCAGTTACTTTTTTAAGTCTGCTTCGAGTTCAGCTCTTAAATGGGGTTTGGACATCTCAAAACCCATATTATCATATCCTTCAACAAGACCAATACCAAGTTCCCCAGGTACAAAGTATTTATTATTTTCTAGTCCAACATATAACCGTGACTTGATAGTTTCAATGTGTTCAGCATGAGTAGCATCGGTACCTATTACAATGATTTAAAATTAAGTTATGACTACAGTGTAATTTTTAAAGACGTTCTTAATAATAGTAGTCAAAATAAGTAGGAACTTCTACAGTTCAACTGTCTAATAAACTATCAATTGAATAAAAAATAGATGTGGACAGATGCATTTTATAATACAATATCCCAACTACAAACAAATAAAAATCAAATTTTAAAAACTATGCTCAATAAAGTACAAATATATCCAACAAACAATCTATATATTGAACTTAAGTGCTACCAGTGAAAAAAAAATATATATGAAAAACTAGTTACCGCTTGTTGTAAACCATATACAGCTAGTTCCAATAAGATAACCACTTAAAAACAATTTATTTGAAATCGGTATATACTTGTTGGACAGTTTAGATCAGCAACCGTCGTGTACAATCAACCTCAAAAGATAGAGAAATTGGGCTTAGGACGGCCACCAACCATCAGTCGGGATGTTGGAAAGCAGAATATTCTCTTTTGAAATAGAGTATAGTAGACATTTTAATATACTTGGCACTAAATGTTGTTACATTATACCACCTTATATTATGAATCTTCCAATAAAATAGTTTTTTCAAAAAAAATCTCAGAATGAATAATGGAATCTCAAGGCAAATTGGAAATAGAATAACCTTTTATTGACTTATTATATTAACATTAAATTACTACTTTATTGTAGATTTACTATTAATACTGTATTATATATTATATTTATGTACTTATAATGCAATTTAGAACGCCTGAGACCCACACAAGATCTCTCAATAGAGTCCAGTATTTTGAAAAAAAGAAATTATATATTATCATTAAATTAATAGTACATACCAATGCCGTGTTTATCCATTAGAGAAATTAGATCAGCTTCTGTAAGAAGATTTGGAGGGCTAGTTTGTCCATCAACCATTTCTAATCCAGTAGGCATAAATGATTGCCCTTGGTTATAATTATGGATTTGTTTATTAGACCATTTATCATAAGGATAAACTTCAAGGTAATTCAATGCAATAATTCGAAGTCCGTTTGCTAAAAACTAAAATTAAAATGTGCTTTGTTTATAACTTGTATACTAATTTAAAAATTATGAAATTAAATTAATTAATAATCAGTAGATAATGCTTAAACATTTAGACATATTTAAATATAAAAATTACCTTTTCTCCGTTTATTTCAATATTTACAATAGTTTCTTCACCCTCAGCATCTTTTGATAAACAAGCTAAGAAATGTCTCACAACATATTCATAAACTTTACGTTCTCTATCTAAAATAATTTATGCTTAGTGATATATCATGTTTTACTACAAAAATATTGTATACAAATTTGGAACTATTTGTTGTAACTTGTAACATAATCTACCTACTTTCAGCAAAAGTTATTAGATAAGTGATAGCTTAACATAGTCAATGTGTGTGCCAAACATAACAATACAATACAACTAATTGTTGTAATTGAACAAACTATCTCACCATGTCGTTTAAATGTCAAGTATAATATCATTAATAAAATAATCACATACAATAATTAGAGTAAAGTGTAGGTATAGCGAATAGTTATAAAGCCACTTAATTTGGTACAATGTAAATTGTGAATATTATAATCTGTATTTTTTAAGTAAAAATAAATTTCTTAGTTATTTAATTTGCATAGCAATTTGGAAGGATGACAAATAAGGAGCTTTTTAAATTCACATTGCAATATATTGTTTAATATTGTGAAATAATCTTTATTTTCATTAAAAGGTTTAAGTTATGTAATATGTATAATAAAATAAGTCAAACCTTGAAGTCCATGTGTATATTTAGTTGGATGTATTGGAGGATGCGCCTGATCAGATTTTTTACCTTGTCTCGGACAAGGACCGTTGTTTATAACGCTTTGTGCAAAATCTAAGCAAATTAAATTATTTCTAGTCATATGTGTACTTATATATTATTTACAACTTGTTGTTAAAAGAAAGCACTTACCACCCCAATTGTTATCTTGTACTTGCAATTGAACTAAATTTGATAGGTTTAATTCTTTAGGAAATATATTTGTTTCAGTTCTAGGGTAGCTAATAAAACCTTGACTATACAGTTTTTCAGCAATTTTCATAGTTTCCTTAGCATTTATTCCAAGTTTACGACTAGCAGCTTTTTCCAACTCCTTAAAAGACATAAAAAGTTAAATTGATTATTTTAAAAATCTGATATTTAACATATTGCCTCATATAATATACATTCATAGACGGATAAATGTATGTAAAAACTATAACTTATATCCATACAAAAATAAACTTGCAACGATTTCATTCAATTATTTAAAAAATAAATATAAAAATATTGTTTTAAAAATTACATTTATTGAAACATGTACAAATCTCAATTTCATAAACTTCTATTTTATCTATCATGACAATTTACAGCATTTAAAGTCAAATTTAAAAAAAGTTTCTGTACTAAAACATTTAAAACTAAATTTGACCCTAAATTGTACGTAATATGGTTAAAATATGAGCTAGGATTATTCAATACTAAGAAATAGTGATGGGAATAAGAGGAATAAATAATAATAGCCACAGACATTTGTATTAAAATTTAATTAATCAAATCAATTGTAGATAATAGAAGAATTTATATTGATATGTGAGACCCCCCTACATGTTCTATTTCAATATTAATTAAAACACCCCATTTTTTTTTACTGTTCGGTTATTTGATTATTCTTAGTATTACATAAAAATATAAATTTTAATTTATTTTGTAGTAATACAAAATTGTTATCTATAAAGTGAATAACATTGAACTTCACAAACATTTTATCTGAAAATATAATTATAATACAATATTATTCTACACATAAAGATATAATTACTTACTATAGTATCTAAAGGTACTGGTCTCCATTTGGATTTAGGTTTTTTAGTTACTTTTAACACCAAGGCAGTTGGATTTTCTTGGCAACGTTCATAGAGTACATTACAAAGAACTTCATCAAATAACCTAACTCGTTGCCACGAAAATTCTACATCCAAATTTTCAATTTTGTGATGAACTAAAAATATATTATACATAAACATCAATAATAATACATTATACAAAAGTAATTAATTTGTTTATTTTCAAATACCTTTGATTTTCCAAAAATTTTCAGGAATAAAATTTTGAATGTCTTTGTATCGTTCAACTACAAATCCTAATGTTGGAAATTGACAACTACCATAACTTATCAAACTCTTAGCTAATACTTCAGGAAACACTTTTTGTAAACGCATTGTTTGATAACGAGTAAATGCTGCACCTAAAATATATTTAAAATTATTAGGACAATGAAAAAAAAATGAATGCAAGTAAAAACATTTACTAACCAATTCTTAAATCTAATTCACTTCTCACATCAACTGCGTCACTTATATTTTTATTTGGGGGCCCGAGGCTACTAATAGCTCTTTGTACTGATGGTCTAGTAATTTCAGATAATATAGCTCTAAAACAACCAACATTAATTAAAATAAACATAAAATTGTGTTTTAGAAAAATGTTAAACAAAAATATAACTGACCTATAAACTTGAATTCTCGGATTAACTTCTCTACATACATCAATTATTTCAAATCCAATATTTTCGCCTTCTCGATCAGCATCAGTCCATATCACTAATGTATTACATGATCGGACTTCTCGAACTAATGTTTTCTAGAATTAAATTGTTTATATTATTATTTTTTAATGAACTGCCACAACAGTTTACAAGATTACATTTTTATATTTGAATGCTAAATTTATTTATTATTTGATTAAATACCTAACTCAATATTTAGCAATCGTAATACTTGTTTTGTCAGTAAAACATGTTCAGTGTTAAAATATCAATATAGAGTACCTAAATAGTATATATCAGGTATCCATTGCACGCAAAAAATTAAAATATTTACTACATATATTATATAATATATATAATATTTTCATGGCACGCTCGAAGCAAAAATAAAAAAAGTATTTTTTGGCACGTTATGTTCAAAAGGTTTGCCACCTCTGGTATATATTATAGTGCCAAGTGAATATTATGAATTTTACATCCATTAAGTGTATGTATAATTTATACAAACATTGTAAGAAAATATTACTTACCTTGATATTTATAAAGTCATTTGGACATTCTTTTACCACAGGAATATGAAATAATTCAAGAGGAGAACAAGATGTCCATGAACGATATGAACCTTGGAATTCATACCCAAGTAAATGACCAGAAACAGAAGTCATGATCATAGTGCTTGGTGATCCTTGGAAAGTATGGTTAAACTCATATATTTTGTTAAATTTTGAAAATCCTTCTCTCTGAAATTGTATTAAAATAAAATAATTAAGCACTAGGTAGGTAGTGTGGAAAATGAAATAAATTTTAAGTTGATTACTCTTTGTAGATTTCCTCCAGACAAATGTCCAGCAATATTTTTTGCAGCATCATTTTTTTCAGCAACATTCAATACTCTCATTCTACCGCTTACTTCTTTATTTGAGTACTCGCATAAATGTATTCTATACACATTTTTAAATAGCGACCACAAATTAATTTCATTCCTTCTCAGAAACATTCAGTTTTAATTTTTAAATCACTAGACAAAACATTATTAACATACATAAAATTATGTGTAATTTTTAAACAAAGTTATACGTAAAACTAAATTCTTAAAGTTATTGATAAATAATAAATAATAAAAAAAAGACTTCGATAAACTAATATCAACATTTTTTAAACATAACAGTTTTCTGTTAGTGAGGTGTATTCATCTATCAGCTTACAAGTTTGAACTTTGAAGTCCGCCGCTTTCGGTTGCCAATTACACGACCGGAACTCAACAGTCAACAGTCAAACGTGCCGATACCAACACGTTATCATTTTTATCTTGTTTTGATACGATTATTATGATATTATGATATTTATTTTATATCAAAGTTTGATAAGGTTTATTTTAATTTTTGAACGTCTTGTACTCTTGTATCACCACTACACTTCCACGGCATTACGTCTGATGAGGTTAGGGTTCTAAGTTTTAGATTGTTTTTTGATTTTTCATTACATTTTTAATTTTTATTAAGTTTTAATTTGTCAAACATATATATTTTCTATTTTTGGGTTTTGTTTATGTTAATGAATTCGTTAAACTATGGGTATTCTCGAAAAAATATCTGAAATAGAAAAGGAAATTTCCAGAACTCAAAAAAATAAAGGTAAAATAATTGATGCAGTTAGTATTAATATTTATTAATTTATTATTCATTAAATTAAACGTTCCATGCTTACATTTATAAGATGATCCTAATTTTAGCTACCGAATACCATTTGGGCTTATTAAAAGCCAAACTTGCCAAGTATCGTGCTCAATTGTTGGAACCATCTAAAAAACAAGAAAAAGGAGAAGGATTTGATGTGTTGAAGTCTGGTGATGCTAGGGTGGCTTTGATTGGTTTTCCATCTGTTGGTAAAGTATGTATGATTGTGGTATTTTTTTAAACCTTTCCCTCAACCCCACTCATTAAAAAACTATTCAATTATAATATTAATAATTATTTGTTTAATTTACTTTTTTATGTTTTCTTCTCTAATTAAATTAAAGTAATTATAGTACTTGTATTTTATGGTTTAGTCAACCCTTTTGAGTACGTTAACACATACAGAAAGTGAAGCAGCTTCTTATGAATTTACTACTTTGACTTGTATTCCTGGAGTAATTGAATATAAGGATGCCAATATTCAGCTATTGGATTTACCTGGTATCATTGAAGGTGCATCTCAAGGAAAAGGACGGGGTAGACAGGTAACTAAATATTAAGAATAGAACATTTATTTGTTTGTTTATTTGATAATTAATGCATAAATAATTTAATCATAGGTTATAGCAGTTGCCAGGACTGCAGATTTAGTATTGATGATGTTGGATGCTACAAAGCAAGATATTCAGCGTCAACTATTGGAAAAAGAACTGGAAAGTGTTGGAATACGTTTAAATAAACGGAAGCCAAATATTTATTTCAAGGTAATATTTTTAATATTATGCTTTGTTTTCAATAGGTACATGATCGATATATATCTGATTTATAAAGGTAAAAAAAGGTGGTGGATTGGCATTTAATGCTACTTGCCCCTTAAGCAGAGTTGATGAAAAACTAGTTCAAGTTATTTTACATGAGTATAAAATATTCAATGCAGAAGTCCTATTTCGAGAAGATTGTACACCTGATGAACTAATTGATGTGATTTCTGACAATCGTGTTTACTTACCATGTATGTATGTTTACAACAAAATTGATCAAATATCTATCGAGGAAGTTGACAGGATTGCCAGACAACCTAATAGTGTTGTAGTCAGGTATTAAAGAGTATTAATTATAGTTTTAGGTTGTATTAATTTTTACCAAAATATGACATAACTTGACACACAAATGTTTAAAGTATAGTGCCGTGCTAACTTTAATATGCGCTCCTATTAATCATTCTCCCCCTCCTTGGTATGGCTTTGAGGAAGTAACTAAACTACTACATTTTTTGTAGGTAGGTGATATTCTAAACAAATAACTAAAATTCTAAAAAAATGTGTAAATAACTGATTAAATCTGAAATAGAAGGGGGGGGGGTTTATAAACTTAATAATTATAATTAAGATTTGATAACAATAATAACAATTTTATTATTTATGGATTTTAAGTCATATGAACTATTTATTAGGTTTATAAATAAATACACAATATATACAATTTCTAAGGAGGGTGGACTAAAGCCCTTTACCCCCCTCCCTGATTAAAATAATAACAATTCTTATTACTTTTTACTATTTAAAAATAAAAAATACTCATTTTATTTTTAGCTGTAATATGAAGCTAAATCTTGACTATTTACTGGAAGTACTGTGGCAATATTTATCGTTGATTCGAGTGTATACTAAAAAGCCGGGTCAACCACCAGATTTCGATGATTGTTTAATTTTAAGAAAAGGTGTTTCTGTGGAACATGTTTGTCATTCAATACATCGTACCTTAGCAGAACAATTTAAATATGCTTTAGTTTGGGTATGTATTTGATAGATTAAAAAATGTGTACAATATTCATTTTTATGTGTTATGTTTTTAGGGTACAAGTACAAAATATTCACCTCAAAGAGTGGGTCTGCAGCATATTATGCATGATGAAGATGTTATACAAGTTGTGAAAAAATAAAAATGTTTTACATGAAAAAATATGAATTTACTAATAATAAAATATATATTGCTTAATACTTTATGAATATTATATATATTTATATTAGTGATAATTACAAATTATAAAACAATTAAAGCATAATATTTATATTTGATAATTGTAAAATTTCTCATATTAAGATGCTGAAATTTGCCTGAGTGGACCATCTAAATATGAGGATAAAGCTGTTATTTTTTCTTTAAGTAAACCAAATTCCACTGATCGATTTGCATACAAACATAATAAAATGTTGGCAACTTGTTTAATCGCAATTCTGCCTTCCTGCAATAATCAAACAATACAAACATTATTTAGATTCGAATCAAAGAAAAAAAGTTTATTATTTAAAATAACATTTCTGGATAGATAGTTTTATAAGCTTTGAATAATATTACAAATTAATTGGAAATTTGATTAAATGAGAAGTTACAGAATATAAATGCTGGAATATAATATTTAATTCTAATTAGTGACAAAAAAATACTATGAAAATTATTAATTTAAAATTGGTAGGTGCTATTTATAAAATGACAAATATAATATAATATGAGAGATGATTTAAGATTTTTTTTTCTGTTTTAGTTTATAACTATCATACTTCAACAATTATTAAAGAAGTTTCGAATAAAATGTAGGGAATATTAATTGTTAATACATTGTATTAAAAAATACAGAATTTGGCAAGAAAATATTACAGGATTTAAGATGATGAATATTTGATGACTAATGATATATTATTTTTATTTTATTAAAACATGATAATACTGACGTCAATTACAAGTGATATACATGATAATAAGGAAATAATATATATTTACAACGGTGATTAAAATAGCAAGGAAAACTTATATTGAACTTTACATGCATTTTGAAGTGTATGAAACATTTTATTAATAGAATGGTTATGATCATAGGAAATGGAATGAGAAGGAACATGACTTCTGGAGAAATAAAATTATTGACTTGAGTCAGAATATTAGAGTGTTAAATAAATCCTTAGTTACCAAGTAAATATGCAATTTAAGTAAATATTTGAATAGATTAACTATAATGTTGGTTAGTTTTAATTTTTAGTATTTCATTACCGTACAGTCCATGAGAACCAGTTGCAATTGATCCTCTTTCAATGTAGCTAAACCATTCTTATGATATGTATTCCACAAGTTAGCTGCAATTATAGCTGTGATGCTTGAATCTCTATCACCATAACCACTAAAAGCCAATAAGCTTCCATCGTGTGTCAATAGCCTTCATCATAAAACCAAAAATAGTAATATAAAATATAGTTATTACTTATTACAGTAATCTCTTTAATCTGGACTCTATCAGGATTATTGAAAATCCGGATTAAACGAAAAATTAGATTCCTATCAACTAAGTATAATAAATAAATATTTTTCAAAAAAAAATGAAACCTTATTTATAAAAAATTACAATACAATCGACGTTGACATAAATCATTTTTAAAATACATTTATGTATTAGGATACTATGTGTATACATAAGTAATAAAGTAGTTATTATACAACTGTACTACTATTATTAAGTGATTATGCACCATAAATTAAATTTGGCTCTAAGTTAAAAATTAAAATATTTGATGTAATCCAATTGAGTAATTCAAATATTCAATATAAAATATAACATTTTTAGTAAAATTAATCAATTATCTGTATGACGACAGCTTATAGATAAACATAAATTTTAAACAGTCACTAGTACATGTACAACTCATATACATACCCTATAATTCACATTTTTTTTTTCATCTATCACTCGTTAGCTTGTTAACAACATTTCATCGATAATATTATATAATTTTTTTGAACACACAACTAAATATTTATAAATATCAATCTAAATTAAAAATCAAGTAGGTATATTTATTTAACCAAAAAATTGATTTAATTTACATAATGTTCAATATATTTTTAAAACTATGTTCACTTTAATCTAACAGTTTAAATATATAACTAAATTATAATAGATATTGTTCATATTTATTTAGTTTTAAATAATATAAATTACAACTTACATGGTGTTTTCAACACCGTTGCTATTAGCTTGACTTAAAACTTGGGACAACACTTTGGGCCTTAACATTTTTATTAGAGTAAACAATAAAAATTAAAAAGTTAATATAGTATACAAACTAACAGACTTGCCACGTGTGTAAGTTTTATGTATTATATTCAGTGATATAAATAATAATTAATTATTTAAATTTTTAAATCTTTTCTTCATAATTTGAGTATCGTAGTTAGTTCCTACTTAGTTTTCTTACTTCTTATCTGTGAAGATTGGCGATTGAAAGTGATAAGCTGTGACAGGGACGCTCAGCTGTGTAGGTATCACTGAAATTGTAACACGAAATATTTCTGTTCAGTGACGTCGTATTGAAATGGGGTTTTCAGGGGAATAGCAAATACTATAGATCTATAGTATTTGGGTATAGGGAATACTGAAATACACAATTTTTGATAATTTTTAAATTTTTAAATCATTTCAGTCTGCGCATGCGCAGTACAACTTGCATTTTTTAAATAGCAACAAGTATTTTTAACACCAGATTCGGATGAACGAATTTTTTTTAAGAAACTTTAATAAATAAACTTTTTGCCTATCTCAAAAATTGGCCGATTTATAGAGTAACTTAATTTAAATAACCTTAACAATACCCCCTTCCGTGTACTCAGTATTTAATACAATAAATACTTTTAAAATAACAAAAACAGCCATTTTTAATTTAAAAAAATTAAAGTTAAATTTTTTTTGACCGGAAAGTCAAATTCATTTTAACGAGTGTTTGAAGTTCAAAACGACATTTTCAAATACTTTAAAAACTTACTTATTTACTAAAGTCTAATAGTGGAATAAATTACTTTAATAGAAATAACATCATAAATTATACCTTATAGTTAGTAAGATAAATGAATGACTATACTTGTTAAGAATTGTTTTTTATATACAATGTTTGTCATTAAATTCAAATAACACATCCATGGTTGCCCACATGACACCTAATGTACAGAAGAGCAGTAACCACCTTTTTAAATATTATTTTGAAAAGTAGAGTTTTAAATTTTGACCTCCCAAAAATTCTAACTAGATCCAATCTGCTACCAGAAACCACCCTTAATGTTGATCAAAATATTTTTCTTACCATAAAACATGCCTTTTTCTATTCATGTTAATTTTCAATTTATGACAGTCACCTTCAAGTTCAAAGATATCTCATTTTCATATTATACATGTATATGCATTGTAAATAAATTTTCTAAAAATTAAAAAAAAAGAAAGAAATAGGGATCTTCTAACCAAAATCGTAATTCATAAATAATGATTTATTAATGAATTAAAATTGAATACATCTAGTTACTTCTTCAATGCAAATGTATACATAAAGTCTACTATGCAGCAGGAACAAGTTTCTTAGTTTTTATTTTTAAATAAACAATTAAAACATGTTTAATTAAGGAAACATATTCATAATTTTAACTACTTTAAATAAATTATTTTGATTTAAACTTTTTTAATACTGGTTCACTGGTTTGTTCGTGGGACATTTCCATGAAAATTTTATTTTCTTTTGTCACCTTATATTGATTTGGACCTATGAACAAAGATGATTTTAACTAAAAATATATGAATAATAATTAATAATCACCTTTTTTTATGTATGAAATAGTGGAATAAGGAGTAAAATGAAAGTCTTCCATTAAATATCCTTGTACAATAAGTTCACCGAGAATCATTTCAGCCCGTGTCCTTGAAAATACTGGAGACTGTACATCAAACAGCAATATTTTTTTGTTACCTTTACCATACCAGGTGTCTAATAGCATTTGAGCTATAGAAAATAAACAATTAGGTTTCAAAGTATACACAAGAGATTTTTAGTTAATATTTAAAAGACATACCTGTAAACTTTGTTTCATTTTCTACAGCCGCATTTAATATGCTATACACATCCAGGCAATATTTATTTATACAAATAGACTTCACAGTTTTAGGATTAGAACAATTATCACACATTGCATTACAATCATTTGATTCCCATGACTCATCAAAATGAGATGATATTAATTTGCGCCTACATCTATAAGTTAAAATGAAAATAAAAATGTAAATGAATCAAAAAGATAGTATAATAGACAGAGGCGCCAAAAGTTGGTTTCACATTTTTACCTATAGTATATGCCATATGAATAGGGTATCAAAATTCATATTAGTAAAAACTAAATTTGTGTAAGGTGGTTTTTTGATGATTGGTGTAGGATAGTAAATATTGATTTCTAGTATTTGTTAAGATATGTTTTTCCAATTAAAGTGCGCCTCTAGTAGCAGTTAAACATTTTTGAACTTACTCTTTTACATTTAAACAATATTTTATAATAGAGTACAAATTAGGTAACCCAGTTTGTGTTGTAAACACCATTGTGCTTAATTTGAACACATCACTCAACTTATAATATAATAAGCAAGTAGAAGGCTTTCCATCTCTTCCAGCGCGTCCACTTTCCTATATTAATAAATTGTATGTATATTCATAAAAAATATATAACAAGTTGTTTATAATTATACCTAATATAATTTTAAAAATGTAGTTAATTAAATATTGGGTTGTACATCAAATTGTTAATTTATTATTGCTCGTACTTGGTAAAAATTTTCTATTGATTTTGATAGAGTATGGTGAATAACAAATCTCACATTTGGTTTATCTATACCAAGACCAAATGCAATAGTAGCTACTACTGCTTGATATTCACCATTCAACCATTTCTTATGAACTTTTGATCTTAAAGGCCCTTCTAGTTGGGCATGATAAGAACCAACTCTGCATCCATGTTCTCTAAGTAACATACATATTTTAATGTTAGTTTAGTCTTGGAAGTACGGAAAATAGAATACTTTTTTTTTATTATGTATTTATATTCATTCAGTTTCTTAACCGAAAATGAAAAAATTAATAAATTTGATTATCCATAAATATATTACTTTAAATCTTTTCGTAAGCTTTCACAATCTTTAATAGATGTAGTGTAAATAATTCCTGATTGATTTTTGAACTTATTTTTGAGTAATGATGCTAATTCGTCAACACATTTTTTACCTTCAGGTTTCCATTTAACCTAATAAATAATTTAAATTGTTAAATTAAAATTAAAGTCAAATTACTAATACTATATACTTCGTAATATAGATTTGGTCTGTTAAATGATGCCTTTAGTAAAGCACATCCTTGTATTTGTAATAGTTTTTGTGTATCAACAATAACTTTTGAAGATGCAGTTGCAGTGAGACCCAAAATAGGTATATCAGGAAACATTGGTTTGAAAATTGTTAAATGTGTATAATCTAAAACTCAATTAATATTAAATTCAACATCACAAAAAAAAAATATAACTTTAAACAAATACCTGGTCTGAAATCATGTCCCCATGTTGTACAACAATGAACCTCATCTATGGCTATTCTTGATAGATATTTCAAGCTATGAGCTTTTTGTAATTTATTCATAAATGTTTTACTTTTAGCAATTCTTTCTGGGGTACAATATACAAGTTTTAAACCTGATTTAATATCAGTCATCATCTAAAAAACAAAAAAATTTTCTTAAAGTATTTTCAAGTCTTAGCTTTAAAATTTGAAAATTTCATACATTTTTAATTATTGTTGAAAATGTATAATGCGCAAAAATTCTAATTTTTCCAATTATTAAGAAAAGTACTGCAAACTTTCTACTTTTGATGATCCCCACAGTGCTAACTAGATTCTCTTTGCTACTGTAATGATATGCTCACACATCATTATCACAAATAAACTAAAATGTAATAGAATAATAAATAACAGCCCGACAGTTGTTCGCAGAAATCAGCCATCCCCAATGGAAACCATTGGCACCGACAAAAAGATACAATCTGTATTATATGATCACAAATTAAGAAATTGGCACGTAATTGCAACCGTAGAGCGAAAGGCATGCAGCTTTCTTATGCCGCCAGAGAAAAAAGAATGGTCAAAAAAAGTCTGCCACCAAAGAGAAATCTAGTTACGGGATGCGCAAAAACTTTTATACCAAATGATACCAAATCCTACGAGTAACACCTGAACTCCTTGTGATGAGCGATAATCAGACTGTTCATTATTTCGATTTGTGTATTTTGAACTATTACTTTGTGTTTGTGTCACCTTAAATTGCAACAGCATAACCCTTGATACAGCTGAGAGTCAGGTAAGGCATTTAATATAATATTTTATATTGATATGGACATTACATTATATTATTATGTGCATTTTTGCATAAAAATATATTATACAGTGAATTTGATCGAATTCTCGAATACACGATCTTGAGAACCCTCCAAATATATGGAGAAAGGTAATAGTGTGATTTTAATATTTACATCTGATATTGTTCTCCAGCACTTACAAGTGTAGAGAATCATACAGATACTAAACTTTAACATTTGATTTTGGTATTACTATCGACAGGAGTAGTTTTTATATTTATCTTATTTTTACGTTATTATATTAATATTATATTATATTAAGTATTCTTTTTACTCATCCAAGAGGTGATGACCAAAAGAAAAAAAAACAATTTTTAGAAAATTGATTCATTGCTTTACTTAAAATCTATAATACCAATAATTAATAATAATAATATTAATATCAATAAATAATAATAATATTAATATCAATAAATAGTAATAATATTAATACCTGAAATAATAATTTTACATCTTCTTTTGATGTATAGGAACTTATCATTTTAGCATTAACATCAAGTTTTTGAATTTGGATTATCTGATCTTCCATAAGTGACACCATAGGAGAGACCACAAGAGTAAAACCTTGTAAAATAATAACTTTATAGAAAACGTTTTGAATAAATAAGAAAATAAGAGTTAATATTAAAAAATTAATTACAAAGGTATTATATGCAAAAAAATATTAATTCAATAATATCATTAATATTATATGGATCTAATAATATAATATACATTATTAATTTAAAATTTATAATTATAATATATTATGCGAATCATGATCATATTAGTTCAATATAGTAGTTTAACATTTTTTTGAATAAAATAAATAATATTTTTCTAGATATACTGAATAAATGTATTAAAACAATTCAGAAGACTATGAAAACCACTCGCAAAATGCTTTAATAAAAACATAATTGATTAATAGGTACCTTGATCTATAAGAGCAGGCAACTGATAGCAAAGAGATTTCCCTCCACCAGTTGGCATAATAAGTATAGCATCATGTTTTGATAATGTAATATTAATAGCTGCTAACTGTTGTGAACGAAAACTGTTCAATTTGAAAACAGTTTTTAACGTATCTTGTACTCTTTGATGCCAAGGAAAATCTACAAAAATAAAAAAATTTTAATGATAAAGAAATTATAACATTATTCATTGTAATAAATTATTGACATTTTGTTATGCTATATTTTTAATACCTGCGTGAGTCCATTTATTATGGTCACTAATAGAATCAGTTTGTTTTTGATATGATAATTGTTTCAATTTTTCTTTCTGTTCTAATAATTCAGTTTTACGTTTTTGAAGTTTAATAACTTTAACGTTAATTTCCTTTAATTCTTGTTCAATTTTTGATAGTATATCTAAAATTGAGTAGGTAATGTTTAAAATATATAATAATATGCTCTAATGGTATGTTAAAATGTTGTGAAAATAATATATAAATTATTATGTTATACAATAAAAGTGCTTTGAATGGAAAAAATATGAAAAAGACCCAGTTTATCATGTACTTAAAATCTGGGTTCAAATACCTATTAAGACTAAAAATAATTAAAAGAAAATTTAAAAAAATAAGCATTAAAATATTTCTGAAAAATAAGAAGTACACTTTGTTTTTTTTTAATTTCCAACAAAATTCATACATAATAATACAAATAAATTTTGAAAAATAAAATTGCGAGAAAAATGGCTTATATGGATATTACCTTCTTCATCTACTTCCATTATTTACTATTTATTTATTAATTATAATTTTAAACAATAAATAATTACAAGTATTCAACAGACAATCAAAAAAAAAGATTTATAACTGATATGCAATGAAACAAGAGCAAAAACCAGAAGATAATAATATTGTGGATATTATGAAAAATTTAGAATTTTAAAAGTTGAATTGCAATTTGCAACACGGACTTCAATCGTGGACTAGTAGTAATATTACTTTATGTATATCGTGCCGATAACTATAACAAGTTTTATGTATGATACTAACTTCACTGATAACACAAAACAATAATAGTAATGATAATAACAAAACAAAACATAATATTATATTATAGTTTAAAATAATTATTAAATTATCACCATTTTATTAATTAATAATTATATTATAGAATTAGACATTTCCAATTTTGTTCTTCTCGATTCTCAACTCCAGTTTCCAGTATTTATTAATATTGTATTATTAATATATGTATTAATACTCAATAACTTGGAAGTTGTCAAAACTCAGCATGATTTGTAGAAAATATTTTTCAAATTTTTTAGTAAAACAAAATTTTATTTCATCTAAACTGTATGTAAGTTTATGTTTTTAATGTACAACTATAGTTTACTTATTATTATGAGTAGCTTTACAATATATTCAGGATAAATATGTTATATTTAATAATATTAATTTATTTTTAAAAAAAAAATGTTTGTGTACACTTTTTGAAATATAGTTATAAGTAAGAAATTACTACTGTGCAACAGTACAATATCAAATAACTATTATTATTAAGTTTTTTTTTAAAAAGCGTTCATAATAAAAGTAGATCGGTTTAATAGTTTCTCTCATTAAATTAAAATGTTCACTACAGTTAACGCCAAATGGCGTCATTTTACATTATTAACAAATGCTAACCACTTGGTATCATGTTCTTTATTATTAAATGCATTTCAATCTGGTCAGCATTATGATTAAACTTTTCATTTATTTTTAGTGTCTCTTATAAGTTATTAGCATTATTTCATCAACACGTGCAATTTGTACATAGGTATTTAAATTTTTCAATTTGTAAAATATATTTTTAAACCACCAAGTTTTTCAGCATCATGACATGTATACTCAAATAAGATTAGCAGCGACGTGTTGAAAAATATATGAAATTGAAATAACCTTGTTTGATGTGTTATGTTTGTTGCTCACCAATTAAAAATAGTGCAATTAAATGTATTTAAAACATAAAATTAGAAATTATATGTACACTTAAATCTCAATTCTTGCTGCAACTTTATTAGACTTTTTTTTGTTTTTACATTAATTCAATTTTAACAGTTAACCATAATACTACATTCTCACTATAATTAAACGTAAACTGTTAATAGTTCAATAATCTGTCAATGTTTTAAAATTATTTATAATAAGTATTAGTACAATGCTACCCTAGGGCCTGGATGATACATTTTCTGAGCATTTATTAAAATTCTGATTAAAACACTATAATACTACTATAATAGAACTATGTTTTAATTATTTAGCAAACTACTTTGACTAGAAATTCTAGTATGACAGCTAAATCAGTTGAATTAAATTCATTTAGTAGAAGGAAAAAGAGTAACACAGATATTGGATGGATTTTACTAGTAAGATTAAAAATTTTCACTGTTAGTTTATTTTTACTAAATGAAAAATATGCTTTGTATTCAAGGTACTACCAATTTCTGCATTTGGACTGGGTACATGGCAAGTCAAACGAAAAATATGGAAAGAAAGTCTGATTCAAGAACTCAAAACTAAAACTAAATTTCCTGCAGTGGACTTTCCTGAAAAGTTAGAATCTTTTCCTTATATTATTATGGTAAAATATTATCTATAGTTTCTTAATTATTATAGCGAAGAAGAACTTAAAAACCTTGAATATCGCAGAATAAAAGTAGTAGGTGAATTTGATCATTCAAAGGAGTTGTACTTAGGTCCTAGATCCTGTTTAACTGATGGTGGAGCTGAGAATAGCAATGGATTGTTTTCTGGTTCTACAAAAAGTGGTTATTATGTCATCACACCTTTTAAACTGTCTAACAAACCGTAAGAAATGTTTTCATTTTTTTTGTTTCACTTATATACTAATAATAATTGTTTTAAGTTACACAATTTTAGTTAACCGTGGTTGGGTTTCTATGAAAAATAAAAGCCCTGCATCCCGAAGTTCTGGACAAGTTGCTGGTGAAATTGAATTAGAGGGTGTCGTTCGGTTAACTGAACCTAGGCCTCAATTTGTATCCAAGAATGTAGCAGATTCTCGTTTTTGGGCATATAGGTAAATTATTTATATGATATTTAAATTTGATTGAAATAATATGCTTAAAATATTGAAAAAGAAAAGTTCATTGAACTAATGTATTGTATAGATCAATAATTTAGTACTGGTTTGTTATTATAGAGATTTAGAAGCAATGTCAAAATTAGTTAATAGTGAACCTGTTATGATTGATGCTGTGGTTGAATGTAGTATTCCCGGAGGTCCGATTGGCGGTCAAACAAATATTTCATTGAGAAACGAACATGTCTCTTACATTATTACTTGGTAAGATAAATAATTTTCCATATTATTTCACATTTTCTAATCCATCTTAAATGATTATCTTGATTTGGCTTAAATCCCAGTTTTTATTTTATTTAAACAAAGTTTTTTAGGGGCTACCTGGTGTAAGGGTGACAAATTTGAAATTGGATACATTTTTTTAAATACAAAAACAATCATACTGTAATTTTTAATTTATAAAATATATTTATTGTGAATTTCTACTTCATAAAAATAAAATATTTTTTAAGTTCTAAGGTCTGAGCAGAGTAATGAATTTATTGATTTTATGAAGATGTGTTTTAGATTCTGAGCGGAGAGATGAATGTATTGATTTTATAATGATGTGCGTTTTTTAATTTTTTTTTGTGTCTGTCATCACCTTTTAGGACAGTAAAAATGCTTCAATTTTTTTTCAATAGTACCTTTTCTGATAGGAAAGTGAATCTAGTTGGTACTTTGGGGGGTCAAAAGTTAAAATTTCCCAGTAGTTTTCAAAAGCGCCGTGAAAAAAAAATGAAAAATTAAGGGAAAAACAGGAATTTTTACGGAAAACCAATTTTCGACAAAATCGATTTTGGTTTTTGGTATAACTCTAAAAGAAATGACCGTAGATACATGAAATTTTGACCGAATGTTTATATAAGCATTTTCTACACACCATAGCATTTTCAAAATATTCTGACTTATTTTGAGCTGTTAACGGACATTTTCAGTTTCAAATTTTTTTAGTTTTTTTTTCTATAAATGTCAATAAAATTTTATTTGTTGGGTAAAAAATCTTGAAAATTTAATAATAGGCTTCTAATATATTGTTTCAAAGGCACATGAAAAATATTAAAAATCCGTAGTCACAATTTTTTTTTATAGGTAAAAAGTTCAAATTTTGACAAAATACGTAAAAATGACGAAAATGTGCAATTTATTTTGAGTTAGAAATTCATAAAAATTTTTCTTTTTAAATCTAAGGTTTGAAAATGTGATACAAGAATCCTTATAAGTTTGCCTAATTTTATCAATGAAAAAAATGTTTATAAGCAAGTCAACATAAATTTTTATGAGCATTTTAAGTTCAAATTTGTACAAGATTAGATATTCATTCGATTTCTCATGTAGCGATTTTCTTATTTTGTTGCAATTCAAAAACGAATAACTGTAGATGCATGAAAATTTCACTGAATGTGTATATTAGCATTTTCTATACACCATCTAATTTTGAATATATTTTGACTGTTTTTGAGCTTTTTATGGACCATTTAAATTTTAAATTTGTTTAGTTTTTTTTATATAAATACCAATAAATTTTTATTTGTTGGGCCAAAAATAATGAAAATTTAATACAAGGGTCCTGATATATTGTTACAATAGCAATTGAAAAATATTAAAAATACATAGGCACACATTTTTTTTATAAGCATTTAAAGTTCGAATTTTGTCAAAATTCATCAAAATCTCGAAAATTATCAATCATTATAAATAAACAATTATAAAATGGTCAGTTTTTATAACTAAGGATTGCAAATTTAAAATAAAGATTCTAATAAATAGTACATACTGTAAACAAAAAATTAAAAAATATAATAAACACAGTATTTTTTACAGACATTTTAAGTTCAAATTTGGACGAAATTGTCCGTTAATTTGTCCTGTTAATTAAGTGGGTCTATGCCACTTTTTCCCCTTCCACCAGTCACACCAATGCTACGCGCCTCTGTACTGAAACAGGTCGTCATATGGTGTATTCTACTTTGAGACATAGTATAGATATAGTTCAAGAAATTAAAATATTAATACTAATAATTTTCAATATTTATGTGTAATAAAATATATTTTTTTATTAATTATTACAGGTATGGTTTAGCAATTGCAACAGGATACATGTGGTATGCAAAATATTCACATGCGTTAAGATCAATTATTAAATAAATGCTATTAACTTATGTATTCCAGTCAAAATATACATACTAAAAATAATACTAAGTATTATTCATCAACAATTTGTTTTACAATTTATATTTTATTATGGTCAAAAATTAAAATAAGAACAATAGGTTTTGAAAAACTAAACTTTATTAAGCTTAACTTATGTATTAACTACTTATCAGAATAATATATTGTTTTGCAGATTATAAAAAAAAAATTGTTTATTTAAATAATAAATGTACCTACCAAACATTTGTATTATTTATTTTATAATATGTTTTATTTAAACTAATATGGCTTAGAATTAGATAAATATAAAATCTATGATACTATTAGAATATTAGTCCTAATTTCCAATTCTTAAATTAACTATATTATATGAAAAATGCTAATAATAAAAGCGTAATCTAAGAATGATAATAACTATAGTACTAAAATAATAATACAACAAATAATAGTAGCTCATCTATAAAATTAATTACTTGTAGAAATATGATAGATAATCTTTAAAAAAGATAATTTTAATACTAGAAACATATGATAGACATTTTGATATAGTATTAGTATTACAATAAAGAATACAGCAATACTATTAACAGACAAATGTTCTTAAAGTAGAAAAAAAAATCCAAAATGAAGACAAAAAAATATTTTTATAATATACATAAACTGATTGTTAATACTTAATAACTAAACATATATTAATTTCTTTTTGGCATTGGAACACTTGCTCGTTGGTCTTCCATACGACCTGATTGAAGACGCATAATTAATGTAAAAAAGTCTTCATCAGGTACAGTTGGTCCTCGGTTTGGTGTACGTTGTGACTCTCCATCACTGCTAATGTTGGACACAGGAAGCTCACTGCGTTGATCTTCCAACCTTTCACCTTGACATCGCATAAGAAGTTCTAAGAAGTTATCATCAGGTTCACTATCTGGTTTTGCAATGCCAGGAAGTTGTTCCAATTCTACTCTTTGTTCATCCATACGTTTACTCTGCATACCTGCTATCATGTCCAACAAATCATCTTGACTTTCAACATGTCCACCTAGTATAAATATTTTATATTAAGAAATTGAATTTTGTACTTAATAAGTAAAATATTTAGCTTTAATGAAACTAAATAACAGTTAAAATAATTAAACTAATGTAACAAAATAGTTGGTACTCAATAACAATTCATAGTATAAGATATTGGGAAATTATACATGAAATAATTTCTCTTTGTATTAAGACTTACACTTGAATATAGAGTTCCATTTAACTTATAAAACTGAATAACTATTAACTGAAATAAGCATACAATATTGTTACAAACAACATAAATTTATAACAAGGCGGAAAAAAATGTCAAAAACTCAGTAATTGGAACAAATTAAAGTACCTATGATCTATTGTAAGAAAGAAATTGAGCAAGATTAAATTATATGGAACTAACAATATTGTAAGCTATCAAACTACCAAAACGGTGAACAATCAATCTGACTGTTTGAAATTTTTTTTGTAAAATTTAAAATACAACTTTTAAGAGGACGTTGTACCCGCATATGTTGTTGCTGTCCGATTAACGTTTAATATAACAAAATGTACATCCAGCAGTTCCTATTTTGTATTGTTAGTTAAAATATTAGGATTATTGGCCCTATTATTAAACTTAAATGTAAGAACATTATCTGTATTCTCTCTCATGGTTTTGCACTTTATTTTTAAGTAAATTATAAGTATAAAATATAAATATTTAAAAACGCTCATAATTCACTTAAAAATAAAAATATTGTAAAAAAACTAACAAGAGATCATAGAAAATGTTCATACGTTTAAATTTGATGATAGGTAAATACACTCAAATATTTAAGCAACACAAAATTGGTACTCCTGGACATATATTTTGGTACATTATGCGTTAGTATTATGCGTTAGACCATTTATTATAAAAACTAGTATTATAGTATTAATAATTAATGGTAAGACACATAACAAAATAATATGCAAGTACAACGTCCTCTTAAGTAAATTACTAAATAAAATATTAATTATCAATAAAAACTTAGAGAGATAGTTAATTAATTTAATATACAGTCATGCAAGTGTTATAGGTAGAACTGACAAATGTAATTAAGTAACTGTGTTCTACATTATTTTTTTTAAATTTAATTATTATAATTATTGTAGCATATGTAAGAAAAAAAATTATTAATAAGAACAAGTTTTTACCTAGGCAGATAGTTGTTAATTACATTTGTTATTTATTTCTGTTATTCATAACATATATTAAAAATAATCAGTTGATAGTTAACATATTATGACACCAAAAAAAAGTAAATTAATAAACAACTGACCAATTTGTGCTATTAATTTGTTCGCATTTTGATTTTCTTTATCTTCTAAATTTCTTGAAGAACCAAGAGTACAACGTTGATCATCCATACGTCCAGCTTGGAATCGTGACAACAAATCAAAGAATGGATCATCTTCAGTTTTTTCAGACTATTTAGAACAATAAAACAGATATAAATAAACATTATAAATGAGAAGAATACATCATGATATACCTTTTTGGAAACTGATGAAGTAGACTGATAAATCTTGTCGTTAGAGCTGGGTACTTTACCTTTGTTGTCTGGAGTCAACTAGAATTATTAATAAATAATATTTCAAATCCAATTTTTAATTATCAACCAAAATTAAAATAAAAGCAGTTGTATTTGCAAGCTTTAAACTACTTGTTTACTTGATATACCATCACTGTATGCCAAAATGTTTTAACTGAACACCGTAAAAATAATTAATCCATTATGATTTGTTACATGAAATACAATGACAAACAAAAACTAGACACACATAAACATGCACACACTACCTTAAGTAAATCAAGCTGTTCCATGCTTTGACGCCTCACCCTATAACGTCGTAGTTGAGGTGAAGGCTGTGTGTTAGAGATGGTATCCATTAATTCTTTACTGTCAGGTGAAAGTTGTCCATTTGACATACCCAAAGATTTTTTAATATCAACTATATTAATCTGTGCAGTTGCTTGACCAACAGTATCACCAATCTAAATAGAAATTAAAAAAATGTTATAAATTTGTAACTTATACAATATTATGTTATTTATATATACTTCTTTTGATATTTCCAAGTGTTTAGAAGCAAAATATAATGCTTTTTCGTGATTTCCTAAAGCTAGATTTACATTTCCTAAACTCCAGCAAGCTCTTCCTATAATTGAGATAAAAATTAATTCAATATTTAATTTATACAATAACTTAAACACATAGTTAAGTTTAATAAAATTGAATATTAAAATTAAATATAATTTATTAAACTATACTCTGTGTCGCATATAAGAGTAACTTTGTATGGCCAGCCAATTTTTGTTCGGTTTGGTTGGACACCATACTTTTAGATAAACCAGTATCTGTCATCAGTTTTTGTTTCTTTTTGGCCATGGCCAAAAAATGCTTTACCGTGCAAATCTAGGCAAAATTCAAGCTATTTTTTTATAGAATGCTGTTGGAATAATAAATTGATGCTTCCAAGAGATTCCAACAGTTTCAAGTTTAAAATATGACTAATGACTAAGATATGATACTTATTTTATTTTCTTATTTCTACACATTGTTAACAATGCTTTACCTTCACCAATCCTATCATGTAATTTTTGAGCTATGTCTAAATGTCTTAAATGATAATCGACTGCTGTATTATAATCCCTCAATAATGTATAAGTATTTCCAAGACTATAACAAGCTTGTGCTTCAACTGCTCGATCTTCCAATTCTTGAGCAAGGATCAATGTTCTCCTAGTTTAATATTAATATTACTAATTATCTTTTATATGATTATTTTAACAATTTTATTTTTTAATTTTACTTATAATGATCTGCTGCTTCTTCAAATTCACCAAGAAAAACATGAGAATTTCCTAAGTTGCTATTAGCTCTGCGCTCAGCTGATTTGTCACCAAATTCTCGAGCAATTTTCAATCTCTAAACATAAAAAACATTTAGATTGTGATATTATGTATGAATAACTTTAAAAACAACATTACCTCTTCATGATATTGAATGGCTTCCTTAAAGTTACCTAACAAATAGTAGGTATTTCCTAAATTACCACAAGCTCGACCAACAGCTGCACGATCATTAAGCTCTTTCATTAATTTTAAATTTTCTCTGCAAAAATTATTCATAACAACATTATTATATATTATTCATTACCAAAAGCTCTAAGTATTTTTATTAAAGATTAGACACCATTTTTAAACAAAATAGGGACTTATCAATTATCACAACTACCTATAAGATTTTCTGTAAACATAATTTTGTTATTGTGAATACTACAAGTTACCACTGAGTAATATTATTTTAAGACAATTTATGTAATCCATAAAACAAAATTATATAATAAACAATTCTAACCAACAAAACGTAATGTGTAAAATATATGCTAACAAACACAATTTCCTGCAACGTGCATAGGTTAGGTACCTATTTACTTTTTATTAACAGGATATAGCATTACATTTTCATAATATAAATTTCTAAAGTATAATTCAAATTTGTGACCCACATATTTGGTTTTTTGGTGAATTACGATGGTCAATACTCTATGGAAAAGTCACAAGTTTTTTTCATGGTAAATAACAGATGTTTTTGATGAAAATGCGCTATGCAAGCTTTATGGCTTATGCTTCAAGTTAAGTTGGGTAGACTAACTCTTATTATTTTGTCTCGTAGATAACAAAATTGCCTTGAGAGGACGTCGCACATGCATGTGTTGACTCTGTCTTACACACGTTTGATATGGCAAATTTGTGTTGCTAGTTTCAATATTATGTGCTGACAGTTTTGATATTCAGAGTGAATAATAATTAGAGTGACCTATAATCAAACTTTTAAGTTACAGCATTATTTGTATTTTTTCTTTGGTTTTTACGAAATTTTAATTTTTAAGTGAGCTGTGATCATGTAAAACATTAATATTTGAAAATGCTCATATTTCAATAAAAAATAAAATATCGTAAAAAAAAAACAAAGAGAGAACACAGATAATGTCATTACCTAAAAGTTTGATAATATATCAATTCACTCTAATATCTAAACTAACAGCACACTATTGAAACTGACAAACGTAATTTTTTTATGTTGTCCGTATGTAAGACGGAGACAACACATGCGGGTTTGACGTCCTATTAAAGTAATATATATATAATGCAGTGTTAACCTATGTTAATTGTAATAACTGATAAGTAACACATATAATATAAATTTATTATTTACTCATAATATTTAACAGCTTGTTCAATGCAAACTTTTACTTCTTCCGGAAACTCTCCTGGATCTTGCTGACCTACTCTTCCTATATGTTTACCCTTAGCATGATACACATTTCCCAAATTGTATAAGGCTCGTCCTTCACTCAACTATTAAAATAATAAAAACCATTTTATAATATAACAAAAAAAATACTTATGAGAAAAAATTAATTAGAAGTATTAAATGTATAAATAAAAATAATACTGACTTTATCTCCCAATTCTCTTGCAATTTCTAAATGACGTTTACAACAAATCATAGCTTCATCAAAATTCCCCATTACTTTCAAAGTATTTCCCAAGTTTCCACTAGACTTAGCTTCACCTGGTTTATCTCCTAGTGTTCTACATAAAGCATTAAAAAACAATTATTTTATAACTGATTTATTGTGATTTTTTAATACATTAAAACTAATTGGCAACAAATTCAACAATAAGGAAAGTATTTTATTATAATTATTTTTATTAAGACCAGTAAATAAATATAAAATATAAATACCTTGCTAAAGCCAAATCGAGCTTATGAAAGTGCAATGCTTTTGGATAATCCGCTAAATAAAAATAAGCATTGCCTAATTGACTGTATATGGCACTAAGAGTACGTAAGTCATTAGTTCCTGCTTGAACAGCTGCTTGAAAGAACGCTACACCTGAACGACAGTCTCCTGCTTTGCACAGTCTTTCACCTTCCAAAGCCAATTCCAAACACATGTTACCAGCATCTCTAGGGTTCTATAACATAAATGTTGTTAAATAAAATAACAATTGTTGATTGGTTTATTATTTAAACATATTTAATATATTTTAGTTATATTACACTCTAATTTATGAAGTAGTTAATATTTATTAATTATATAGATATGTAGCCCTTGTTAGGTGTACCAAATACTTAAGTCTACTTAAAAGATTTATTTTCAAATTATTGTTCATAAAACTAAAATCATATAAACTATAAACTCACATTTTTCTGAGCATATATTATTATAGTAGCTTGGATGAAATATGATTGTATTAAATTTACACTAGTAAATTGTATTATATTGTAATAAATTTACATTACAATAGTGGACTGTAGCTATATTGTGAATTTAGTCAAACAAAATATTTACCTACTGAGTGAGTTTAAAAAGTTTTTATTTACAGTAAATAGTTATGTTTATCTGACTTAAATTTTACATAATATTTATAACTATTTATAATGATGTAGCCAGTCACTTGTCTTACTTGATCTTCTGAATTGTCAGACATTATGAGTTTCAGATAGAATAGTTGTTCACAATACGTTCAAAATACAATAAATAAACATTTCATGACAATTGAAAATAAATTTTAATCGTTGCATTAGTGAATAATTAAAAATTTAAATTTATACTCAACAGTAACACACACAAGATTCAAATATATAATATATAATATCAAGTACCAAATGTATTAACAAAATATATCTACAGTTAATATTTAATGTTATTAATTAATAATACATATTACATGTAATATTATTGTATAGAATTTGAAAGAAGAAGTAAACATTAATTTTCGACCAATTATGTTAAGACGATAACAACTCGTTGATAATATCAACAAATCGGTATGGATCTAAACAAAAAAGTGGATGAGGACATCATTCTATTCCCACAGTCCTCACGAATGGACCGTAACATGAAAAATTTCTCACTGTCCATGACGTCATTATGATCTTATATTATCATTTTATCATTGTTATCAATTACCACAATAACAGATAAGATAATATCTAAAACTCAAAATGACGTAAACACGTAAAGACAATATTATATCCTATTTTTTTTTTATAGAACAATTTTTAAAATGTCATTGTGTACAGTAATTAGTACCTAATTAGTAAATAATAATGTACGTAATGACAAAAAATTGAAAGTTCCTAAAAATAATTTTTTTTTGAATTACAACAAAATGAGTACGTAATAAACTAATAAGTTGTAACTAAAATCATTGATTTTTGTTTTAGTATTCAATTTTATTTAAAATTCAAATAATCTAATGTCTTTTAAAAAAAACCGTTCTAATCATTGGCATACCCAAGGGCTGAAGCACCCCCACACTCTTTTTTTTCCATTCAAAAATAGGAAACGGGTGAAAACTGTTTAGCACAATACTGCCACCCGGTTCCATAATGTTTTTTCACCAACACGATATAGTTATATATAAGCCCTCCCCCCTGGCCGCATACATATTACTTTAAAAAAAAAAATCTGAACGAATAATTTTCATTGACATTCTTAGAACTAAAATTTATCAAATAAAATCCAAGCGAAAACGGTCTAACAAAGGTTTTTAAACAATTTTAACAAATTTTCATTAATTTTTGTTTTTCCCAATTATTTTAAAATAATACAGAAAAAAAGGGTACCTCCCAAACTTGTAATAGCCCCCCAAATAAATTATTCAATTGTTTCCTAAAATATTAATAAACTAATAATTCAACTGTATTTTTTATGTTTTTTTTTGAAAAAAAATGTAATTAGTTATTTTATTTTTATTTAAAACTTATAACTATTTTATATTGTCTATACTTATGACAAATATGGTAAATATCATTAGCTTTATGGCTTGTATGCCTATACCTATTAGTTTTAAGAAAACGATTTATGTCGGTACCTATATAGTATATTGGTAAGATAATAATATACATAATTGTACAGACTTACAGTATATATATGCTTTGAACTATATAATCTACAGACTAACCCGCTACGTGTTACTTTTCATGTAATATCAGCCTCCCCCCAACATTTTAGCCCTAGTTACGCCACATGCAGGTTACTCAACAGCATTATTTTTAATGCCCAGTGTTTATCCTCAATTACGGCCTTTATATCTTAAATCGTGGCCATGATTAAATATTATTATTTAGTCATGATCGTGATCGTGGCCACGGACTAAGAATTAAGATGTAAATACATTGTTGACTCCAAAAACCGCACACTTGCGATAAAATACGAGACAAAACCACACACTTATATGATTTTAACCACCGTTATTATAATACTATTTATAATGCATATTAATATAACTATGTACATTTGCAAACAAAAACAATTTTAAAATTTAAACAAGTGCTCTTAAAATATACAGAAAAAAGTTCCACGGAAAAAAAGTCTGTTTTCCAAAGATATAATAAATACAAAACATGATATTAATATTTTATAATATTATATAATTATAAAAAAAAATATGTAACTGAATCGTAATCAAAATATTATATATATTAATATATTATATATGTACCACTAACTTAGATGACTTCAGAATTGTGTTGAAGTATACAGATATACAGAAGCTAAGGGTAAATAATAGTAAAATCGGGTATATATTTGTAATATACTATAATATATTATATAATAGTGTTATGAATCGTAATATAAATCAATTGATTTATGACTGTTTCAGAAAAAATTTGTATCTAGTAATTTTTAAGTCATTTTCGCTTGTTTTTTCATGTTGGATTTAATTTTTTCAGCAATTACTAAAAACCAAACGGGTTATAAACAGTTTTTAATTTTTAAAAAATATGGAAATTGAAGATTTTTGGTTTTTCGAAAATATTTTATCAAAATAATTTGCAAATTTTCGTGATTTTTATGTATTTTGTCAAGATTTGAATTTTAAAGGCTAAATCAATTTTTTTACCAAGGACTTTTTTTCTTAAGGTACGAAATATCACAAATTAAATTGAGACAGTTACACCTCACAGACACGATAAAATCTATTCAGTAGGTAATATTTTGTTTTGTACAATGCACGTTAAATAAAACTTCTTGTAAGTAATATCAGTTTTTATCAACAAAGTTATTGTGTACAATACTTTTTTACATTATGTTAATTATATACAAATTATTATAAATTTTATTCTCGGGCTTATAAACGTCATAGACCCCTGTACTTAGCTATGTTATAAATAATGGTCAATATTTAATATACATTTTTTATTGTATAGGAAATTAGTTTTTGAAAATATAACTTTGGGATTAACAATAATGTTTTGTAATAAATAGTAATAATAAAACATAATAAAACTTGTTCTATTCTTTTGAACTTTATGGTAGGTATTAAGAGGACACCATACATGCATGTGTTGTCTCCCGGGTTGTATCAGTCTAACAAACGTACGACATAACAATAATCCATTTTACTGTTATTTTAAAAATTAGAGTGACCCATGATGACATTTAAAGATAATATTATTGTCTAGGCCCTTGGACATCCCATAAGTTTTTTATTACATTTTAATTTTAAAGTGAGTTATGAGTATTTTAGAATTGTTCAATTGTACATTGTTCGTAGATCTTATCCCTGTGAATTTTTAGATCAACACTGCTAAGCCTTTTCAATATGGCCGACCTTATTTTTAGGCGGCCGTAGCCCGTAAGAGCCGTGCACAGATTTCTATATAATACTAGATAGCGAACTTCCGCCACGAATTGAAGCCTCAAGGCTCAAGGTTGGTTGGCAATTACATGGTATTTTGTATGGTAAATAAGATAAATTATGATTTATTTTGTATTGCATTTTATTATTTCTAAACCTGTTGTTCAAAAAAAAAAAAAATTTTATACAAATAATTTTATATTTATTATCTTATTTTACCATTAAAAAAGATGTTATTCCTAAAACATTTTGACATTTTGAATACGAATGAAATGTTTTGCCAACCAACAAAATGGCGGCCATCCACAGCTGAGCTTCACTTGTAACACAGAACAATACGGAGTAAATTATATATAGAAGTTCCTTATCTATAATATAGAAATCTGTGGAGCCGTGTATTTCCACTATTTCCTTATCAGTTTTCGTTCAGATTCAATCTGTTCTGTGCATAGAGTAATATTACTCTATGGTTCTGTGTTTATATCTTAAATCGTGGTCCGTAGTCTGTACCGTTGGCTAAATTGTCTAATTTGCCTAACATTTACGATTTACTATCAATATTCAATTAAAAATTAAAATGGTGTTAATCAGGTCAGGATAAATTTATATCATAACCATATAGAATAATTGAATAATAATCAATACAATTACAAATTCAATTAAAGTAGTATTTTAATTGAACACATTATATTGCAATAGTTACAAAGGAAAAAAATCAATATTAATATTTTTAAAAATTCACTGTATTTAAATTCAAAATGTTGAAAAAAAAAATTCTTTTAAACTACCAAATGCACCGATATATGTCTGATTTTGTAACCCAATATAATGAAAATCATATACCCACCACACCGCTCCAAAAGTTATTATTATCAATCGGCTCTGCAACTGTTTCACTGTTTGATCCTCGAAGAGCAGGTAATAATAGATACTTACCAATTGGAAAACTACAAAATTGTACTATACATTTATTAATATTTTTTTAAAACAATAAACTGTATTTTAGATATGATTGCCACTATGGGAGAAACTACTGGAACATCTGCATTGAAATATATGAGAGATAAAATGATTAATAATCCTGAAGGCAACGAAATATTACAGTATATAGTATAAAATGCTTGAACTTTGCATATTTATTTTCTAAGATATATTGATTTTAATTGTATGAAATACTTTTTTGAAGGTTACAACCACGAATTAACAGTTCAACAGTTGATCTTGGAAAGTTAAAATATTTGCCAGAAAATACTCTCGGATATGCTTACTTTAAATTTTTGGATCATAATGTAAGAAACAATATTTTTAAGTTTTTAACATTATATCAATGAAATGCTAGGCCAAAAATGTTTCATTATTATCTAGAAAGTAACACCAGATTCCCGAGGATCAGTACAATTCATTGATGATATTCAATTAGCATTTGTGATGCAGAGATACAGAGAAGTTCATGATTTATTTCATACAGTGTTGGGAATGCCTACAAATATGTTAGGTAATGTGTTGTTTTATTATTTATTAAATATTAATGTGTATATACATTATATATACTATGTACAGTATGTTCACAATTTGAGGTACTACTTAATTAGTAAGCTGGATGACTTTAGATTGAAATGGGGTTTACGGGAAGTGATAGAGAGTACCTAAATCCACATTTTCAAGCAAATTTAAAATTTGCAAATATCTTATTTAGGAGAAGTAACAGTAAAATGGATTGAAGCTTTTCAGACTAAGTTACCAATGACTTTGAGTGGAGGTCTTTTTGGAGCTGTACGACTTAAACCAAAGTAAACATTTATATACTTAATATACATCTAATCTATACTCTGTTCACGATTAGAATGCAACTGGCGGGCACGGTCAAAACCGGTTTGGCTACGTAATCTGTTGCGTTCTTATCAATAACAGAGTATAGTTTGTTCAATTTAATGCTCACTTACATTATTTTTAGGCAAAGAGATCAGTATGTAAAACATTATTTACCATGGGCTATTCAAACAGGACTAAACAGTAATTTTATGTTAAATATTTATTTTGAAAAAAGATGGGAACAACCAATAGAAGAACTACAAAAAGAATTAAATATAAAACCTTTAGAAATAATTGATTTAAAATAAAAATTGTTGCTATGTATAAGTAATGTTATTTTAACATCTTGTTTTGTATTTTCTTCTAGCTTAGTTTAAATTTATTCATTTGACTTAATCAACATTTGGGGCAAATACAAATTCTGTAAAATAAAATAAATATTAATTTAACTTAAAGTTAAATGATGATGTTATAGGTGCACTGACCATTTTGACCTTCAAATGTTTTAGGCTGGAGTTGGGCCATAGGAATTTGTTCTGTTTTTGTTGATTTTATAGTATTAGAAATAAGTTGAAGTTTAAGAGACTCATACTTCGACTAAAATATTAAAATAATTCTATAAGAAACTAATATGTTTACATTGATTTTGTATTCAATTTACCTATTTTATACAATAATGTTTATTTATATTTTATTAAAAGATATGTAAAATTGAAATACTCACACCTATGTACAATTTAGTAAAAATAAATAAAATTGTACACAGTTTTGGAAAATGTATGGCATTATAAAATTAATAATAATATTATATACTATATTATGCGCGCAATTTTTCAGCAACCAACACGTGTAATATATATAAAAAAAATTATAACCCAACCTAATATTCTTAGGATGTGAAACAATATTTATCTTCAATAGTACAATCATATTTATGTTTCGTGCTATAAATTCGGTAAACGTGATTAGTTTAAAATTATTCCATACCAGATAATGAGTCATGTAAATGATACAGTCTAAACATCCCAGTACATTATTTATACATCAGTTTAGCCTAGAGAATCCTAGTTAATATTTGATGTATGATGACAATATAACTACACATGATTGCTATTTTAAAAATTTGGTGATTATTAAAAGTGACAGGTAAATATTAAATCCTAGTGTGCATTATATTTTGTTTTGTTAATTTTATTATTTTATTATCACCTGAACTTGATGTAAGATTCTACTCTTTTCGATCAGCTTATCTTCTATCTCTTGGGTTTTTCGTCTTTGTAATTCAGCATCTTTTAAAGCTGCTATAAATTTAATTGTACACTAGTTATTAATAAGCAATTGCATACTTTTATATTTGTTGTTATGTATTTCTAAAAGTATACTTGCACTCAGATTTTTTTGTTTCAATTAAAATATGTTTTTGAAACTGATACTCCATGGTTTCTATATTGATTTTAACCTGTTCAAATTTTGCTTGAAGTCTTTTCATACTACTAGTCTGAATAATTTTTTCTTGGGTCATTTGGTAATTCCAAAAAGACACTGCTCGTAATGATATATCCATTACAACTTCTGGTCTTAAACCACAAAGTATCATCTACAATTTTAAATTAAATATTCGGAAGGTTAAACATTGCTTAAATTTATGTTTTTAGAATAGCTAGGTACAAGCATTGATTATAAATAGTATTTATAATCAATGGTACAAGGTACACTATAGTTAAAATGCATACAGATTTAAAAGATTCGTCTGGATTTAAGTTTATCTGAACAATATCCAAGCGTCTATTTAGGACTTCATTACAGCATGGGCATTTTTTTTCTCGATTAAATGTTCGGCTACCATCGTAGTCGCAAAATATATGTGAGCAACTCGTTACCCATGCAAATGTGTTCAAATCCTTACGACATTTTTTATAATTGCAGACTAAATTTATTTCAGACATTTTAATATGTTAATTTGATAGTTGCACGTCTTGCAAGATTTTCACTAGTAAGTTGAGTCAATAATAACCGCATTTACACGACCAGTGAACCATGTGGGTTTCTACCATACAGTATACACATTAGCGCGGATGCGCATAAAAATACTTTGATTAGTTGGTATACTTGATAAGCTTTTGGTATACTATATTGTTTTAAGTTTTACCACACGTTGAATATGTTCAACTATTTGGTATATTGTGGTAACCACTCCGCCCAGGTGTGTTTGCTGTGTTTGCTTACACGGAGGTAATGGTAACGGAAATGGTAAATAGCTACAACTGTTCTACAATAACTGAACAGTCTGTCTACCGTGGACCGTGGTTGACTACCGCATCTCCACTGGGTAGAAAATGCAAGGAAAGGCAACGGAAAAAAAAGCAAACGACAATTTTTTGTTTTTTTCAAAAACTTTTAATTAAATACCACACAATACAATGATAATATACTTAATCAGTGAAATGCGTAAAATATAAGTGTTTATTTTTATTATGTGCTTAGCCCTTTCCCCCTTTTCGCTATCAGCTCTACCATTAAAAGGTTTTATTTCATTTGTTAATAAGTATGTTGCAAACTATTTTAAGGATAAAATCAAAATTTATTTTTATAAAACTCTATAGTTGCACCTTTGAGTATTACATACAATTAAATTAAAAGCTTGGATGTGTATTTGTGATTTATTATTACTATGCTAAAGCCGGTCCCACTTGAATACGTACTATGGAAGTATATGGACGATCGTCGAAACTCGTACCACTTTGACCGACAACCGGTTAGAAACCACGAGACTAGAGATTATATTTTGCGATCATTTATTTTTCAGCTAGTACATTTTACATTGCATAGTACATTATGGTGTGAATAGAATTTATTACAGACTACAGGTATTATAGTGTACTTAGGTTACTCGCAATATACCAGACTAGTTAGTATGCTAGATATTGTACCATGACTATCATCGTGTGAAAAGGGCTTAAGTACCGCCTTGTTATGCTATATTCTCGACTGTTCTATGATTTTTCCAGCAACAATGGAAATAATTAACTCTATGTTAAAAAAGTCTTCATTAAATTGTCCAGCAATTTTAAGTACGGATACACTGATACACAAATAAAAGTAATTCTCCTGAGCCATCTCATATATTCGTGTGGATTTTGAGAAAGCCGTTATTCAAGCTTTTCGTAATGTTTTGGGAGAACATGAAGAAGTTAAAGGTGTTTATTATCATTTAACCCAAACCAAGCACACGAAAATCCAGCAGCTTGGTTTGAAAAATTTATACCGTGAAAATGAGGAGTTCATGTTTATGTTATTTTGTGGACAAGCCGATGGTTTGACATTTTTGCCGGTACCTGATATATCTGAAGGAATGTCTCATTTACGTAAAATCATGCCCGAAGAACACCATGACTTGGTGTAATATTTTGAACAAACATACGTAAATGGGACATACAAACGTATTGGCCAAGGAAATACATTCAAATTCCGATAAGTACCACCTATTTTTACACCTGAAATTTGGAATGTACACATAAGTACACTACTTAACATTGACTGTAGAGTATAGGGCATACAAATACCCTAACTGAAGGTTTCATTGGTTTCAATAATAGAGTTTTTTAGTTGGTAAGCCATAAGCATCCTTCTTTTTGGAAGCTCATTAAAATAAATGACACTGGAAGTTGAAGCTGATGAAACGAAACTCCAACAGCGCACTATAATCCAACCAAAAAAAAACTTAAGATGTATGAAAAAACTGCAATGCAATTTAAAAAAAATATCCGAAGAGTATAAAGATAAGCTGCAACGCGATCTATCGAATTTTTTATTAGCTACATCTCATAACGCAAGGTTTCCATTATAAATTATATGGTAAATTTATATTTTTGAGGCAATATTGATGTAATGTACATTTTATTTAATATTTTAAATTTGATTCTAACTTATTATGCATTTATACATTGTTTACAATTTTACCAACGAGACTTATAGTATAATGTTTTTATATAATAAACTAAAGCCGGTCCCACTTGACTATGTACTTATGAAATATAATAATACAAATTATTATATATTGCCAATCTACTTGTTGTATTTATATTGCTAAATAATATTTTATATTTTGAATAATAATGTAATATTTTTTTTAAATTAATTAATATTGTTATAAAATGGAATGTTTATTATTTTAAAGCTGTGGTGTTGTATAGGAAAAAAATAACTATACTAAAATAACTGAATACTGCTATACTTATATGCCTTTTTTTCCTCGTGCTTTTATTTAATTTGCTTTTTTTTTAATCGCCTTTTTTTCCTAGTTTCACATCACTGTGTGCGCAGATAAAGAAGTAACTGACTGCGTGGATTCTAAAAAGAAAATCTCATCTCTACGACGATCGAAGAGTATTATCAGTTATGGTAATTGGTAGTAAGTTAACGTAGTAACTTACGGCACGGGTGTCATTTCAATATTTTGTAGGGTAAGGCATATTATAAGTCCTATAATAACTATAAAACTTAAGTACATATTGAAAACAAAAGCCGCACGTGAGTCACGTACAATAATTAATACAAATAATATAGGTACAACTAATTTTCTATTAACATTTAATAGAATGTCGCTCGCGTCTTATTTTTTGGGGCCCCTTATTCAAATAACTTGCCGGTAAAAATATATAAGCCTATCCGCTACTGTACGTGATGTCTCGTACGAGATATTATTATAATATGAACAATGAACTAGTCAGTATACGAACACTTGTAGTTTGTATCTGTTTGTTTTTTATTTCCTACATGGCTACATTCGTATTCTGAGAATAAATAAATTAAGTGTACAATTTCCGTAATTATCGTAAATTCCTAAACCGTAAATTTGAAATTTTTACAAACATTGGAAGAAATAATAATTATGTACAAATGTTTCCATGAACGTGTCTAGAATAATATATATTTTTATCATTAAAATATAATATGATTAGGACAGGTGCGTACAGTGAATGTAAATTGTGAAATTACCATGGAAATTACTCAAATTAGTTATTAGGTATTCTTTAATAACTAATTTTAGATTGTATATACATTATTGAATTATAGAATACGTGCAGGTACAGTATTTTAATTGTAATATTACGGAATGCCTATATAGATTTTTCAATAATAGAAAGTGTTCAAAATAATTTGGCCTATAAAATTGCTCTAATATTCCTGTTTGTTTGACCTTACTCCTAAAACGGAAATCCATTAGCTGTATTATGTTTTGAAGTGCATTTGATATATTTTAAAATTACACACACGTAATATTCTGTTATTAATTTGTTTTGTAAATAATACCAAAGAATTAATTATTTATAGAACCATGAGCGGCGCATACACACCAGGCACTGTTCCGACAGCACCATATGGATGGAATCAGCAGACAAGTGTTTCACCAGCAAGCCCTTACACCCCACAACCTGAATGTGAGTGACTATTAATACCTACATTTTTTCTAATATTTTAAAGTTATCTTATTTGATTTAGTTGTGAAAGCACCATATGAACTTATTACAACTGTTGTTCCTGTTGGCCCCCATAGTACTCGAATGGTCTGCTCCAATTGCCGAAAAGAGATAACTACAAATATACATAAGAAACCGAGTACAATGGCTTATATATCCAGTTTATTGTGTTGTGTGTTTGGGTAATAAACAAATTAATTAATAATTTTTATTATTTTAAATAGGTAATTTTTTTAATTAGGTTAAGAGAATGCTACACGTGCATTTATTGTCCCCGTCTTACAAGTGCGTAACATAGAAAATATTATTATTTCACACTCACTCAGAAGATCACGTTTAGCTTTGTTAGTTTAAAAATTTGAGTGAATCGATCTATTTTGAAATTTGATGGTAAGAACATTATCTGGGTTTGATGTGGGTGTTTTACGATAAATCAATTTTTTAGCAAGTTTTACTTAATTAATATAACTTAAATTAAAAATGCACTTTACTCACTTAAAAACTGAACTATCGTAAAAAAAACCCACTTAAAACAGATAATTTTCTTACCATCAAGTTGACATTATTTCATATTAGGTTGATTCGCTCAATCTTTTAAACTAATGAAGCTTAATGAGATCTACTGAGTACAAATTTGCTATGATACTCACTTGTGAGACAAAGACAACCAAATATGTCTGTGTATCGGCTTCGTAACATGCAAATTAATTCCTTCAATGTGAACTAGTCAAAATCTGAATATGATGTATATATTTATTTATTTTTGGAACTTATTAAAGTATGTTATACCCACTTATTGTGTTGTCTCTGTCTTAAAGACTCTGCATACAAATTTTATATTTAGAATAATTCATTTTAGTCTGTTACTTTAAATAGTAGAATGAATTAGCTTATTATCAAATTTAAAGATAAGAATATTACCCAGGTTCCCACTTATACTTTTTTTATTGATATTTTAATTAAAATATTAAAAGCAAGTTTTAAATGATGCAAATTTAAAAAAAAAGAAACTCACTCTAATGTCAAAAATGATGGTAAAATGGATTATGCTGAATGTAAATGTGGTATGTTATGTCTTATAAAACAGAAACAACAAATGTGTGTTTTTTCAAAAAGTCATTTCCTTTTAACAATTATCAATTCTATATTTCTATTATATTCTATTACAGTCTTATTATACCAATGTAAACTTTCACTTTTGAAATGGCAAACTATATTTTTAATTTTTAAAAAACAGAATAATTATTATCACAAGTCGGTTTTTGTGTTTTTATTATGTTTATAACATTTTGATTGAATAGGTTAAAGGAAAATAATAAATGTAGTTAAAATTTTTAATAAATTGAACAATACAAATTATAAGGAATATCAGGTGATGCTGATGTACATTAATAAATTTAACATACCATGTATGCATATATTATAATAATTTTGCTAATACACACATTCTTCTAAAAAAAAAAGTAAAATATTTAGGTTTTTTATACAATTCAAAGTTTTACTATTTGTTTTAATTATTATAATGATAACTTTATTATTTTATGTTTTTCAGATGTTTTTGGGGTCCTTGCTTAATACCGTTTTGTATGGATCAATGCTTAAATGTTGAACATAAATGCCCTAAATGTGAAGTTTATTTAGGGCAGTACATACGATAGTTCGTGTATATTTTTAATTAAAATCTTAATGTTCAAATTAACAAACAGGTGTTACTTACAAAACTCAGTATACTAATGCTTACTCAATGAGGCAGCTTGTTTGACGTATTCAAAAGACATTATGTATACTTACTAACAATTATTGTCTTCAGGAACTTGTAATTATGTGCCTTATAGTATTATTGGAAATATAAAATCTCTAAAACTACTTATAAATTAAAAAAAAATGTTTTGTATCACATTAGAATTTAGTTACCTCATATCAATATTAATTATAAAAGTTAATGTTATCTGTTTATACTTTTATTATTTTATATTATTATATAATGTGTTGTTTGTTTTTATTATATTTATTAATTATTCTTGTTATGACTAATAAAAAAATTTTCAAAGACTATTTCATTAATTTATTAGATACAGTTATATGCAATTTTGGTATTATTATTGCTATAACAGTTAATTATAGTTCCATATAGGTACGATACATATTCATATCATTGTATCAAACAGGCCAAAGAGTGTTTACTTTTGTTAATTTTAAGTACTAAAAAAAAGCATGAAATATTTTTCTATCAGTTATTTATTTTATAAAATATACCTGGGTAATCTGTAAATATTTAATAAATAATAATTTACGATATTGTAACAAAAAAAAAACTAAACTGTAAAAATAATTACTTATTTAATGAAAACTATTAGGTATAGACATAGACCTTATACTAGTATAAGGTCTATGGGTATAGACTATAGGTGTTGTTATTCTCTTATCTGATTTTTATCTATATAGCAACATCATAGACAATGGATGGCAATCCAAGAAAAAAAATAAAAAAAATACCTTAAAGTGTATTAGTCTCTTATTAAAAAAGAGTACAATTATTTGAAGTTAAAACATTGTTTAATATAAAATGTAGGTACAACGCTAAACTTATGTTTACAATTATTAACTATTATAGGATTTGACGCACTACAACTTGTAGTCTACAAGTCCTCGGAAGTATCACTTGTTCTATCATAACAATCCCCAGTATGATAACTTAACATTTGTTCCAAGTGATCAAACCTCACATTGATCTTCCCCGCAACCATTTCGAGTTGGTCTTGTAGTGTTTCGTACATTTGAGATAGACTCATATATTTTAGGATCATGTTTTTAACATCGTCTAAACGTATAATAAGATATTATGATACTATATCGTACAATTTGTTTGAAATATCTACAATATTTAAGTTATAATTTATAAATACTTTCGACGGCCACCAAACGAATATTATTGTTGTTCAAATTTAATGTCAATCCTTTGAATTGTGTGTCGATTATGAACTTTTGTTCTAAACGAAAAAAAATTGACAGTCACTTAGAAGCTTATTATTAAATGCGTATCAGATTAAAAATTATTATAACATAATAATAAGTTAAATAATATACTGTCGCAGTATCAGTATCACCTCCTAGTTCCTTTATAGTATTTTTCAAACATTGATTTAATTCTGTACACTGCGGAATTTGGTCATTAATGGGAGTAGTAACTTTCGATTTGTCGTCAACGTCTAAACACAAACAATTTATTTTAGACTTGTATTAGTTGTACTTAATTGTTTAGTTATCTTAAATACCAATTATAATTTATAACGTATATTATCATTATGTCTAATCTAATCCTGTGATAGCCGATGGACACCTACCACCTTTACGATCTTTTAAAAATTTGTTTTCGGTATCTCGAATTTGCACTGTCAAAGAGTTTAATTGAGATTTCAGATTTTCAGGTGTAGGTAGTAAAGAAATTTATCAATTACCACTATTAATACAGTTCGTAAGGACAATCGTAACTATATTGACATCTACTACCCACCTTTGATAAATATAAAAAATACAATAAAGTAAATATATTATATATCAAATATATCGCAATTATATTATGATATATATATATATATAGACATAATATATTATTTTATTTACAATTTATAATACAAATACATCAATTAATCTAATATTAAAAATATCATAGTTAAATTAATTTTTCTGAACGTAAAATGTCTAATGTACGATTTAACACAAGCCAACGTAATGCCACTGATTATAAATACTAGTATTTATAATCAATGGTAAATGGTAATACGTTCAACATACTATAGCGTCTAATTAAAAATTAACATGTTTTTTGGATAGATAATATTTGTGAACATTTTTTATTGATTTTGATATGTACAAAGTACATCACTTAAGAAGATGTCAACTACACAAACACAGTACGATAAACCCATTTATCATTACCTAATCCAAAAACCGGTGGAACATTATGAGGTATTCCCATCTCCAATTTTAAAATTTGTACCCTCTACAATTTATGGAATTTATTCATCAAAACCTCTGCTTTAAAAAAAAAAACCCAAAACAGCTTGACATCAAACGATGGCAGGATTTTCATAGTTAAAAATCAAAACTAAAATCATAGAAATGTAAAATTTATATTTTTTTTGGTTCGAAAAAATAAAAATTATGTTCAAAATCTAATTAAAAACTGTAATAAATACAACTAAATCCATATTTTGACTATTTTTGAACTGTTTATGGACAATTCCTAAACTTGATTAAATTTTCAAAAGATTTTGATTCGTTTCAAGCTGTTTATGGAGATTTCCAATTTCCAATTTTTAAAGTTTTTTTTTCTGTAAATGTCAATAAAATGTTATTTGTTGGGTCAAAAAGCGTGAAAACTTAATACAAAGATCTTGATATACCTATTGTTATAATAGCAGTTGATTAATATTTAAAATACATGGCACAATTTTGTTTTATAATAATCATTTAAAGTTTAAATTTTGACATTTTTCTAATTTCAAATTTCAAAATGATTTTGGAGTTAAAACTTAAAAATGTATGAAATGTTCATTTATTTATGTTTAAGGATTGAAAATCTAAAACTATGTTCTACCAAAAAATCTAAAAATGTATAACACAGTTTTTTTATAGTCATTTTCATGTTTAAATTTGGACAACATAAACAAAGAATAATAATTTTAGTTTTGTATTATATTTTTAAAATATTAGTCATGGGTACTTGAAACTTCTAAAGTATGTTATTATACACAAATATTATAATAAACAAATAATAATAATTCAACTTAATCGGCCTACCATATTAATAATAACAATATAAATATACTATAAAATATCCTATACATCTTAGCTCAGAATCGTGCATAATGGTAATAAATTGAATTCAAATTTAACACCATCCATTAAAGTCACCTACTTGTAACCTACTGTACAGCAGAGCCAATCCTATAATCGTCACCAGCTTTCTTTTATTGAAATTAAGTCTATATATGCTGTGGAAGTTGCTTTGCTGTAAGCATGGGCGTACTCAAAAGGGGTTTAGAGGGTTCAACCCCCCCCCCTACAGACACTTTACAAATATAATATAATATGTACTCACATATATAATTATAATAATTTATTGGGAACAAATCTAGTTTAGCGACCACGTGAAATTTTCAATTTGTTTTTTCGGGAACCTATGTTAACGAGTCAAGGATGGTATTTCGAAAAAAGATTGCTGTAAATCATTAGTTTGTAAGTTATAGCCTTACAAAGTTCACTATTTTCGGTGTTTTACGCTTTCGTATACAACATTATATTGTACAGTGCGTTTGGTACTTTTCTGTTTTACTCAACAATCTCTTGTTTAATTTTTTTTTTTTAACGTACCTATATAGTTAAGCATGTTGAAACGATGAGGAAGTCTGGATCTGACGGTCAGATCAGACACCAAAAAAACTAATTCGGTCAAATACTGGTTGTTTAGTGATCATCAAAAAACAAAATCGGTTTTTTTCGTAAACTGGTTTAGCTTAATATTTTAGATTCTGAGCGGAGCGATGAATGTATTGGTTTTACAATGATGTGTGTGTTTTTTTTTAATTTTTTTTATTTTTTTTTTTATTTTTTTGTCTGTCATCACCTTTTAGAACAGTAAAAATGCTTCGATTTTTTCTTCAATAGTACCTTTTCTGATAGGAAAGTGAATCTAGTTGGTACTTTGGGGGGTCAAAAGTAAACATTTTCCAGTAGTTTTCAAAAGTACCGTGAAAAACAAATGGAAAATTAAGGAAAAAACGGGAATTTTTACGCAACATTGATTTTCGATAAAATCGATTTTGGTTTTTGGTGTAAGTATAAAAAAAATGACGGTAAATACATGAAATTTTTACTGAATGTTTATATAAGCAGTTTCTATATACCATACCGTTTTCAAAATATTTTGACTTATTTTGAGCTGTTTACAGACATTTTAAATTTCCAATCTTTTTGGTTTTTTTTTTTAAAAAATCAATAACATTTTATTTATTTGTTAAAAATTCTTGAAAATTTAATAGAATGCTCCTAATATATTGTTTTAAAGGCACATGAAAAATATTAAAAATCTGTAGTCACAATTTTTTTTTTTAAGCATTTAAAGTTGAAATTTTGACAAATTACGTAAAAATGACGAAAATTTGCAAATTATTTGGAGTTAGAAATTCATAAAAATTTTTCTTTTTAAATCTAAGGTTTTAAATCTTAACACAAGATTTAACGTAAGTTTTTCTACTTTTATCAAAAATAAAATATCTAAAAGCAATTAAAAATAATTTTTTATGAGTGTTTTAAGTTCATAATTTTACAACATAGGATATTCACTCGATTTCTCATGTAGCGTTTTTCTTATTTGGTTGTAATTCAAAAACGAATAATTGTAGATGCATTAAAATTTCACTAAATGTTTATATTCTCATTTTCTATACACCATTCAATTTTGAAAATATTTTGATTTGTTTTGAGCTGTTTACAGACATTTTTAGTTTTCAATTTTTTTAGTTTTTTTTTTTATAATTGTCAATAAAATTTTATTTGGTGGGCCAAAAAGTCTGAAAATTTAATACAAGCTTTCTTATATATTGTTACAACATCAGTTGAAAAATTTTAAAAATACATAGGCACGATTTTTTTTTATAAGCATTTAAAGTTCGAATTTTGACAAAATTTGTCAAAATCTCGAAAATTATAAATCATTGTAATTAAAAAATTATAAAATGTTCAGTTTTTATAACTAAGTGTTGAAAATTTAAAACAAAAATTCTCATAAATAAATCATACTGTAACCAAAAAATCTAAAAAATATATCAACACATTTATTTTTACAGACATTTTAATTTCAAATTTAGACAAAATTTCATATTTAAACCAAGAATAATGATTTTAGTTATTTTGATATAATTTAAAAATATTATTTGTTGGTATATGAAACTTTTAGAATATATTGTTATATTTTATATACACGCAATGGCATTTTAAAATATAATTTTTTTGAGAAAAATGATAAATACTAATGCTTATAATACTAAAATTAATTACTTTATTCACAATAATATCATCAAATACATTTAGACTTAGTAAGATATTATAGACTGACTGACCGTCTTCGCTCAGAATCGTTTTTCTTATTCAATGATATTATATCATTGGATTAAAATCTAACACAATCCATTACAGTGACTCACTTGTAACCTACTGTACAGCAGAGCGACATACACTTACCCGCCCTTTTTTTTTGTTATCCTTCATTTTTTATTTGATTTTCCCGACACTTTTGAAACCTATTTGGAATTTTTTACTTTTGACCCCCCAAAGTATACTAACTTGATTCACTTTCCTACTAGAAAAAATGCTGATGAAGTTAATTGAGGCATCTTTACTGTTCCAAATGGTTAGGCGAAGGCGTAAGGACAAAAAAAAACCCTACATCATTGTAAAATCTAATATCTATACATTCATCGCTCCAATGCTCCACTCAGAATCTAATAGGAAATAGACAATAGTGTATATTATGGTTGTGAATGCTTAGTGACACTTTGTATAATATCAGGGATTTGTAGGTATATATAGGTCGAAATATTATAATTTATGTTATCGCTATAATAATAAATAATTATAAAATCTAATTTAAATTTCATGAAACTATTAACATACTGGTCAGTAAATTAATGTATTACTGACTATTAACTATAAATATAATTTAATGTATACATTATAATGTAAGCAATTTAATTGCCAGTTGATAACCACGATGCGACGTAATGGTATAAATCAGTTGATAACTTAAATAATTTTCCTGTTGCATGATGTTTTTAACCAATAAAATAAAAATAAATGTTTTGACTCAATGAATTAACCGAACTTATCTTAATGTCAAACACATTTGAATATATTTGATACTAAATTGTTAAAAATGTTAACAAGTTATTGCAATAATATGATAATCTTTCCATTTAAATTATTTATCCCTCTCTACAATATCAACCTTCTCCATAATAATTTCCATTATTTCTCTATATACGCTGTATAACATTATACAGCACTACCATAATATCACTTTATACTTGGTACTTTTAATATCTGTATTTTTTTTTTAATGTAAAAACAAAAATATCATAACTTCATTTTGTACCTATACTTACTTTTGCGTCTATATACCAATTATACCTATTAAATTAGGTTCCAGTACCTGAGTTATTGCATGCTACAATGCAGTCTTTAAAAAAATATATAACCCATAATTATATAATTTTAGTCGGCATACAACAATTATTGTGTCGTTGTTTTTGCGCAATGATTATATAGTATGAATCTTAACACCTAGAACTTACACAGGGAAAAAGCATCAATTTCTTCTCGACTAGGATGAATCACATCTGAATGTTTCAAATTTGTTGATTTTACTGTTGATGTTAAAATCGAATTCCACTCCTTTTCTTTCATAATATTGTTCTAAATATTTAGTACGTATATTATGTTTTTATTAAATCGTTATTTTTGACATTTGCAGATAATAAATTAAGAATTTATATCTCATATACCAAATAGTCCTTAGAATGGTCTTCATATTCAGAATTTTGCAGGTTTTTTCCGAAAAAATATTGGTACAAGTTAAAAATTAAGCGATCCATTTTTTAAAAAAAATATTAAAATCAACTATTTAGTCTATATAGTCTATCAAGCTTGATATAACGCGTATTGTTCAACAGATTATTACTTATGTATAGGTATTTAAAACGATTTGAGCGTTGAAACAATTTAAAATGTATGATTTATACATATATAGGTATTGATTATAATAAAATATATATCGTCAATCATTATTGTCCTAACAATATTATTTTTGGACTAGATAACATTTTTTTTCGAGCCAGTTAAAAAGTAATTAAGAATACAGTTTTAATAAAATCACAACACTATCACTGTACGGTAGGTACTCTGCACGGCATAATATTTATGCAGTAGCAAACTGAACTTACATTTTAAATGATGCATTTTTATACCCACCATTTAGGGTTACCACATTGTGTCTTTTAGAAAAGAGTACATAATATAAAAACTCTGATTACATAGTTAATATTTATATAATTAACAAGACATTTTATATACTAAACTATGTATGAATACTTAATACAGAAATGCATAATATTATCATATTTGATATATTTGGTAAAAAATTAGTTTTTATTAATAATTTTAATTAGGTACATGGGTATTTGATTAACGAAGACAAATGTTGAATTAAATCAGCCTTGCCTTTATTGGCCAATGAAACAATTATACAACAAAATTTACAAAAAGCCTCGTGTTCATTTTCTGTTTTTTTAAACATTGGATATTTTTTTATTAATTTATCATTAAATTTACATTTTCGGCGAGACATTTTTGATGAACACAATTTACGAATAGTAGCTTGATGCGTAAGCGTGAAATTAACGAACTAAACTATATGGTTGTAACTAAAGTATATAGTAGCAAATACTAACACAGACTATTAGACTAATTCCAATTTTCAAACAACGATCATACATGTGACATATATTATATATACCGTAATACCGTAGACATTTCGGAGAAAAACGTCGATAACATCGATAACGTCCGTGCCGATTAAATTTATATTTATGTTATTACTTTATTAGATTAGCTTATAAATTTATTACGACTTGTGGCATTTTGGTATTTTCGGCATTAAATAGAAATAGAAAAAAAGAGTACATTGTTGCCAATATAAAAAAAGTGAGAGTACAAAAATTTTAAGAGCTCATAAGAGTACATGTACTCTTAAAAGAGTACTAATGGTAACCCTACCACCATTATAACTTATAACAAAGTCATGATGTAAATAAAATGTATTCGAAAGAGCCAATCTCTTGGGCCTTAGCATGTATGATGTATAATTCAGTCACACCGTGACGTTGTGGCATCGCCCATTTTGAAAAGTTGACGTCAAAACTTAGCCCTTCAGGCCGCCATTGCAGTATATAACACCTATGTAATAAGTACATATATCTATGAAGTATGAACTAGTAAAGTATAGTAAGTATATACCAATAAGTATTATTTAAATAATTAATGTGATAATGTATAGGACATAGGTAATATAATATGTACCGCTGGTATAGCGGTGGTAACTGGTATGGTTACCCAAAGTATTTCTTTAATCGTATTGTGTCTATACTGTGTAAAATAATTATTTTCTTATAATAATAATTATTATTTATCAATATATATATATGGACATATGGTTAAAGGAAATATAATAGATGAAGGATACTACTGGGTGATCATAATTCATTGAGATACAAATTTAATGGACAACAATAGTTCAAAGTTTCAACTCAGATTCTGATTCTGAAAATATTCCTCCTAATAAGAGGAAAATAAATTATGGCAAACAAATAGAAGAACCTTGGGTTTTTGGAACATGATGGTATTCTTGAAAAACGTTTATTTGTTGTTGAACGTCCAGATATGAGATATAGAGCTATACACTTATTCCAATAATTGAAAAAGAAATACTTCCAGGAACAACAATCATGTCAGATGAATGGAAGCCCTATAAAGTTTTACAAAATAAGGGTTATAATCACTTAATTGTAAACCACTCTAAAAATGTTGTCGACCTTCTAACGGGAGCCAACAGGGCAGTCGGAAACACCCAAACGATAGAATGGATTTGGTCACATCTTAAAATGAAAATACTTCGAAAAATTCATGGCACTACATCGGAACTTTTGCATCGTCATCGAATTGAAGGATGGTAGAGGGTCAGTCAATATACTTTTTAAATATTTTTTATTGATACTAAACATGTGTAGGTACTGTATTTGAAATTTTCAAATATTTGACTAAAATTTGTGTGATATGACGTAAAATATATTGTGTTTTTATCCTATTATTTAAAAAAATATATATTTTTAATTTGTATGTAGATCACTCGTTCTGAATTCGCAGATCACTCATACGCGGGGTGATCTCCTGCTACACGAATGACTAAATAATTTACAACAAAAAAGGTAAGGTTCTCATTTGAAAAAAACAGAAGTTTGTATCACTACATTACACTTCTTAAGTAGTACAAAAGATTTCAAGTAGTATAAAAAGTGGTTTTTAAGTCTATTTAAAAAATCTTAAAATCAGATTTTGTATAAATGTATTATTTAAGAAAAAATTGGGATAAGCATGCTTGGATAACCACCCTGTATATACATTATTTGTTCATGCATATTAGTTAGTAGTCACTAGTGATAAAAACTGTATAGAAATAATATATTCCATGCGAACAAAATACATGACGACTGACGAGAATTATCAATGAATTAATCAATTGAATGTATAATATAATTTTTGAATTATACAAATTGCAAATAATATTATTATAGCTTTGAATAAGATAAAGATTTTTTAAAGACAATAATTAGTTTATTTATTTTTAGATTTTTAAATAATAATAATTGTTTTAACTGTTTCTGAAGACTAAAAATGTAAATAAGCATATTACACACATTAATGTCGTATATCATTGATTAAATATTTAAGCATCTAAGCCAACTATTAAACTACTTATCACTTAATTATAATATAGATAATAGAGTTTAAAACATAAAATAGGCGTTCTAAAAATGTTGACTTATGTGTGTGCAGTATATAATGTTGTGATATTATTGCTACAAACGTAATTTATCTTATCTTATGATGTGTATTTTTATTTATTTATTTTTTATGTTTGTCATCACTATAGTGTTTATATATATTTATTTTTAATAATAATATATCTATAGGCCTTAACATATGCAGATTCCAGAGATCTAAATAATCTAGATTTGAATAAATACAATGCAGACTCGATGGACGAGGATATTATATTAATAGGTATATAAAAATATTTTAGTTGTTTTAGTAATAACTAATAATGTAACGTATCATCAACTATCAACACTATTAACTTTAAAAAGTTAATATTATACCTACTATTATTATTGGATGTTTAAAATATACATGACCCATCATAAAATATGATATTTTATATTATATTATATTGCATACTTATGCAATTTTAAGTGCTAAAATATCCCAACCTTGATTATTATCAGTGACGTTCTCGTGAATTTTTGAACATTTTTACTTAGGTTTATTACCTTCATAATACTTGTCACACGAGATTAAGCGCCGTGAACGTATACCTACAAAGGATGTTATTATTTTTTCTTTCTAAAAAATATTGTTTTGCGGGACTTTGTTCATATTATTATGCATTTATGCCCTCTAAAAATAAGTGTTTGCACCCGGCCAAAGAGTGCAAACACAGCAAGCGCAGCATCTCCGAGAGCATGCGCCTATAAGCTGCGCATTTATGCAGAAACGGAAATTAAAGCCGCAAATTCCAGTAGGAGGAGTGATAAAATGTATCTGAATTGACTTGAGAAACAAATCGAAATTTATGTTTGAAAATTCAAAGTGTGATAATTAGGGATAAAGGCATGAAATAGGTACGTCGGGTGGTGAAAACATATCATAATCTTAGTATGGTCGTACCTATATTAATGATAGGTAGGTTAACCCTTCGCGGCGAATGGTCCGGCGGCAAAACTGTCGAAGCGAATAGTCTGGCGGGGAAAAGTCCAGCGGTGAAACGTTCTGCAGCGAAATGGTACAGCGGCGTAATGTCCTAGACCCATTAAAGAGATATACCACAATTCAAGATAATATACAGGTTACTCAATGGAGCATTTTATTTTTATGCCTAGTGTTTATCCTCGATTACGGCCTATGAGAAACGCAGCTAGCATCCAACCGGAAATTATAGGCAATGTATATTTTCATAGTACATAATATTGTATATATCTATTTATTAAGATGTAAAGTAAAATCTTATTAATCCGGACTTTGGTGAACAGCCATTTAAAACCAGACATAACACGTAAACGCGTAGATTGAGCCGCACACCCGAACAGTAGAATAAAACAGTAAACAGTAAACATGAAAACGTGTTCCACGAATTTCCCATAAATGCAATAATCGCGATTATAATTTTTACAAAATCTTATAATAGAATATTGTCATTCGCGTTATACAATTATTAATTATATAATACGTATTCTTAAGTCTACATATACGTTTTTTGGTTATTTTGTTTAATCAGGACTTTCATTAATTTGGACAACCTAGAGCTCCTATTTTATAGTCCGGATTATTGAGGTTCTACTGTATATATAATTATGTACACTTAAGAGCGCTAAGCTGTAGTTCTTGATTCTTCCTGTGGTGAACAACTGATTTTTGGGAATAAACTGTGAGCATCACTCTGGAGACCAGTTTCTATGCGGCGCGGCGTTGATTTTTGAGTAACCTGTATAAAATCTTTGTGAGACTTACCTATATGACAAGTCTATGAATTATAGATCATCGAGACTATGGAGTACTGAGTAGTTTATAGTACTGACTTGTGCCTAATTGCCGGTTGTCCACAATATGTGAATATGTCAGTAATATTATTTTTAAACAAGTAGATAAAAATATATTTATTATTTATAGACGAATTTAAAATATTGGTTTTTGGTTTATCCCAGATAATTTTACCGTCACCGAAAAATGTTTTCCATAATTATAGTTGTTCAATGTACTTTTTTCTTTTCTGCGCCCCAGTCCCTGCTCTCCAAAAATATATAGGACTAAAGTCACTAAAGTAGTATTTTCATTGTCAAAACTGTATAAATGGCATTAATAAAATATCCTCGCCACTGTACACTTCACGACAACAGAGTTGTGCGTTGTATTCAATCGACATACTCGACAGACGAAAATGCAGTCTTGATTAAATGTGATCGGAAGCGTCGTTGATTTATGACTAATCAGTAAAATTATTTTTAGTACAAACGAACATTGTCAATACAACAAAATAATTATCGTTTATCGCTTAGAAAGGAGGAGTAATATTACTCTAATGACCATTGTGGTCGCGGAATAAATAAAGAAAAAAAATATTCTTAAGGAGAATCAACACTGATTACTGACCGAATTCTAGTAGGGGTAGGGCACAGACGACTGTATTTTTACAGTCGTAAGCACAATATTTTTATTAAGTGTTGTTAGCGCAGTTGTCTCAAACGACTCAAAAAGTAAAGACTCAAACAAATAAACACGAACAAAACGTACAGCACGGCGTACGATTATTGTCCGAGAACTGCGCTGTCAGCGGAGACTAGAGAGACCAGAGAGACATCTATACTGCGACACTGCAGTCTAGGGCCAGCATTCGGCGGCAATCGGCAGGCAGTAGGCACTGGGCATTAGTCTGTACCCTGTAGTCCGTAGTCAGTAAACTACCTGTTAGTATGTTACTGCTTTACTCAGTACACGAATCCCTATTCAGTATTCAGTATTAGTTGGTCACTACTACAACTTTGGTCGCGTTGCGTTTCTAGTACACATTAGTTTCAGGGATTTTTTTCTTTCTAAATCTTTATTGAACTCTATAATTTGAGTACATTTAAGCCATCTGCAGCGGTAGAAATACGTTCATACCTACGCTCAAGATTTTTTTGTTTTGGATAAAAAAAAAAAAACATGAGTGAAATGATCCCGCCTATTGCTCCGCTTCAAATACAATGTGAGTACCTACCTATAATTTCAAAATTCAAAATTAATATTTAATATGTTGATATTACACAGTAGCTTATGGTTAATTGAGTCGAGGTCAGAGCTTTTTGACATAACGAGCTAGGCACTGCGCAGTCGGCAATAGTGTAGTATTGTAGTATGTATAAAGCTGAATTTGTCCGCCTTCCCAGGCAATTAATGTAAATTATAAACTATTTAATTAATAATATCGTTATAATTGAGTATTTATACTTTGGTAATGTTCAAATGAAAGAAACTGCTCAGTGCTCGTTCAATTATTAATTTTCAAATTGCATTTGCACGTGCTTCTGGAGTAGGTACCTACTGGAGCGCCGTAGTCCGTAGACCACAAAACACAAGTGGTTTACGGGATTCGTTCGATGCCGGCGTATGTGTTAATATGTGTAATACCTACATGCTTACAATATTGTTAAAATGTAATAAATTAATAAATATTATATGGACTCTAATATGTACACAATTATTATGAATAAAAATTACAAATTGATGCGTTCATAATTATTTGTGAGTACTGGGTTAGTAATATCATATTTATTATTCTGTTTGTTTTTAACTGCATTCGGTAATATATATTTTAATGTATTGATGGAAGTTATGTTGTATTTTTGTGTCTGTGTTCTGTGGATATTTTACACTAACGACTCACCTATAAACTTCTTACTTTTTAGTTTATATTTGCAACGTTAAATACTTAAATCGTTGATTAATAATTATTACTGTTACATTCAACCATAGTCAATCGTCGTTGTTTTTATAGAAATAACAAAATGTAATAATTATAATTAAAATTATTCCACAAGCCACACGTTAACCTAACCCTCGACCATTTTTTGTTATCGTTGGCAGACTGTTGGCAGTTGTGTGAGTGTGTGTGTCTATACGTGTCGTATATAAAATGCGATAAAACAAATCTATATAGTTAATTTCTTTTATACGTGCATCATGTTTATATTTTATAATTTTTATTATTATTATTATTATTATTATTACTAACCATGTCACTATGATCATCATTTTTAATATCAAGTAACCGGACGTTGAAGTCGTTGAACACGTTTAAACCCGTAGATATGAAATTGTACATTGTATTAATATTTTATATTCATGATAAGTACAAGAACGTCAAGAACCAATTCATTGTACGTGAAATAATTGAGATAGTAGAAATCAACATAAAGTATAATATGCTACCGTATCTACAGGCAGGGGTAAATCCAGAAATGTTTCATGGGGGAGGGCTCAAAATTGTCTTTATACTTCAGAGAAGCTGCCTAAATTGTAGCATAATACGTAAAGGCAATTGGCCACTTAGCCTCCAGGCAAAAATAAAATAAAAAATTGGTTCCAATATATTACATACATAATATTATTATACTTAATACAAACCTATTTTTAGAAATTTAGTGGGGGGTTATGCGAAAGGATCAACGTCTGCCTAAATGATGAATCACTAGGTATGCTTGGGGCTGAGGATAAAAGACTCCCCTCCCGGTCTTTTATCCTTTAAAAATGTTTGTATTTAAATTCTGATTTTCCAAGGTTTTCAATATTTCTAAATTAAGATTTTATTTTCAGATAATTAAACGTTTTACCATTTAAGAAGTGACTTGTGCCAATTCAAATTTTTCAAATAAAACCATCCTTTTTTACTCTAAATGGTTAGCAGATGATTTTTGATGGTCTAAGATGGGCTATATAATAGTGCATCAACTGGTCGCATTCTCCGAAGATTGGGAAACATCCCTGGAAACATTATCGTCTGTTCTTTACAAAATATCCAACTTATTTTATACCTGGCACCTACTATAACATTATTTCGTATATTTCTACATTACTATTTACCAGACATCCTTGTTTTTGTTTATTAAACTCATGAAATTAGGTGCTTTTGGTTATTTTGCTTAGCTCAATAGTCGTTTGCGCGTTTACCTCGGACCCTTATACTGTAGTCTGTAGATTCTTATTATGTCGATCGTTGACATCTCAAATTTTTTTGGAATCCGGAACTCAATTAAAATCCCAATATCCCATTGAAATACAACTTTATATCTGATACTTTTTTCTGTACCCCTTTAGTTCCGACATAACGACAAGTTACTGTCTATACACATTGTAACAATCAACAGAATAACTTGAAAAATTATCTAAATTACTTTTGTCCTAATTTAATTTTTTTTTTTATCATTTACAAACGTTATTGTTAGTTGTTACACGTATAGTATCACATATTTTATTTTTTTAATATTGAAAATACAATTTTTTACGATAAACACTTTTATGTATGTAGTTTATTTTTTAAATCTAATTAATTTTATTAAGTAAAGTAGTTGATCCACTAGTAAAAAACATTTTAATTTCAAAAGTTACAAACTTTTTTTAAATATTTTTTGTGCATTTATTAATAGGTACTTGTTAAAATCTAATACTTTTTTATAAAGTTATTGCTTTTCAAAATAATGTGTTTTACTTCAAAACGTTTTGACATTTAAAAAAAATATAAAATTAAACCACCTGACTTAGATAAATGTATTAAGGTACAGTCAAAAGTTTTCTTATAACAATATTCACAAATTAGCCATTATGAATTTTAGATTCTGAGCGGAGCGATGAATGTATTGATTTTACAATGATGTATGTTTTTTATTTTTTTTTTGTGTCTGTCATCACCTTTTAAGACAGTAAAAATGCTTAGGTTTTCTTCAACAGTACCTTTTCTGATAGGAAAGTAAACCTAGTTGGTACATTTGGGGGTAAAAAGTTAAAATTTCCCAGTAGTTTTCAAAAGTGCCGTGAAAAACAAATGAAAAATTAAGGAAAAAACGGGAATTTTTACGCAAAACCAATTTTTGAAAACATCGATTCTGGTTTTTGGTATAACTCTAAAAGAAATGACCGTAGATACATGAAATTTTGACTGAATGTTTATATTAGCATTTTATATACATGATACAATTTTCAAAATACTTTGATTTGTTTTAAACTATTTACGGACATATATTCAGTTTCCAATTTTTTTAAGTTTTTTTTCTATGAATCTCAATAAAAATTTATTAGTTGGGTAAAAAAACTTGAACATTTAATACAAGGCTCCTAATATATTGTTACAGTAATATATGAAAAATATTAAAAATTCGTAGTCACAATTTTTTTTTACAAGCATTTAAAGTTCAAATTTTAGCAAAATACGTAAAAATCACGAAAATATGGAAATTATTTTGAGATAGAAATTCATAAAAATTTTTCTTCTTAAATCTAAGATTTAAAATGTAATGCAAGATCCCTGATAGGTTTATCTACCTTTATCACAAAAAAAAATGTCTAAAAGAAAGTCAAATTAAATTTTTATGAACGTTTAAAGTTCAAATTTTTCCAAGATTGGATATTCAGTTGATTTCTTATGTAACGATTTTCTTATTTTGCTGTATTTCAAAAACGAATAACTGTAGATACTTGTAATTGATATCATATGTTTATTTTATCATCCTATACTTGATAAAATTTTCAAAATATTTTGACTCATTTTGAGTTGTTTACAGACATAGTCTGTTTACATTTCTTTTAGTTTTTTTTTTCTGTGAATGTCAATAAAAATTTATTTATAGGGTAGAAAATCTTGAAAATGTAATACAAAACTCCTGATATATGGTTACAATAGCAATTGGAAAATATTAAAAATACATAGGCACAATTTTTTTTTTATAAGCATTTAAAGTTCGATATTCGATAACATTTATCAAATTAAAAATTGAAAAATGATTTTATAGCTAAAAATTGATAAAATGTTCAAACTTTATAACTGATGATTGAAAATTTAAAACAAGGTTCCACATATGTAGGTTATTCTGTAACCAAAAAATCTCAAAATTATAAACATACAGTTTTTTTTTATAGTTAGGTATTTTATGATCAAATTTGGACTGACATGCTAGGTTAGGTTATGACTGTCTCCGCTCAGAATCGTTTTACGTATGCAATGATATTATATCATTGAATTCAAATTTAATACCATCCATTAAATAGTGAGCTACTGCCTACTTGGAACCTACTGTACAGCAGAGCGACATCCTTTTACCCGCCCTTTTTTTATTTTCAGTATAAAAAAATAAAAGTAAAAATGTTATATTATAAGTGCAACGAAAGTCAATAAATTATATAAATTAAAAAATTAAAAAAGATCGATTAGATATATCAAATTTTTTTTATATAATTTTTAAGTAATTTATTTGTCGAGTCTTTCTATTACACTCTGTATATGTGAACGTAATTAAAACTAATGAAATTTATGATAATATTGAATTAATGAATAATGATTAATAATATACCTTGGTGCTTAGTATTTATTTTACTATTTGACATTTTGACGTGTTGTTGTAACTATTAATTAACATTGTTGATTTTTGAAGTATGGCCATCTTTAAAGTGTCCATAACTCACGGACCCAGTGTCAGTCTGGCTCATGATTGGCTGGCCTAGTAAATTTGAATGGCTCAACACCTCACACAAATTTGAAAAAAAAATAGACTAATTTTTATGCATTGCATTATAACTATTTTACTTTTGATTTTAAATATAAAATTGTATGTTATTATAATATAATTATTAAAAATAAAAATTTTAATCAACAACATTATATATACTTTTAGATTCTGAGCAGAGGGATCTCGGATATTGTATTGAGTTTACAATAATGTATGTTTTTTTATATTTTTGCTGTCATCACCTTTAGGGCAATTATGTTTAGATTTTTTTTCAAGAGCATATTTTCTGATAGTTAAACGAATCTAGTTGGTATTTTGAGGGATCAGGAATAAAAAATTCCCAGTAGTTTTCAAAAGCGAGGGGAAAAACAAAAACAAAATAAGGAAAAATGGGAATTTTTACGTAAACATTTTTGACGAAATTGATTTTGGTATTTGGTGTAATTTTAAAATAAATGACCGTAAATATATGAAATTTCACTGAATGTTTATAGTATCATTTTCTTTACATTTCAAAATATTTTGACTTGTTTTGAGCCGCTTACGGACATTTTAAGTTTCCAATTTTGACCTTGACAATTTAATACAAAGCTACAAATATATTGTAATTATAGCGGTTGAAAAATATTAAAAAAACATAGGCTCAGATTTTTTTTATAAGCATTTAAAATTCTAAATATTTATCAAATTAAAATAAAAAAATTTTTAGTTTTTTAATAAAATTTATTTTTTAAATAAAATTCAACTTTTATAGTTCAGGAATGGGAATTTAAAACAGGGTTCCATGTAAATAGGTAGGTAAATAAATTACTTTACTCACAACAATATTATCATCAAATATATTTAGTAAGCTATCATAGGCTGAATGGACATCTGCTCTCTGATTCGTTTTTCGTTTACAATGATATTTCATCATTGAATTCAAATGTAACACCTTCCATTACAATGACTGAGTGACCCACTTGTAACCTATTGTACAGCAGAGCTACACTCAGTTGCCCACTTTTTTTTTAAATTTGTACACATATAGGAGAAAAAAAATTAACATAAATATCATTAATTCCTTAACTATACATATCTTAAATTATAAAATAAGATAAACTATACATAATGACGTGTACACTTTAGTATTTGATCGGTTAGTAACGTGAAGTCTTAATGTTTTGACTAATTATTATTTCTGATTTTAGGGCCTCTATCGCCTCAAGTTTCAGTACCACAACCGATGGGTCCTAGTAGTACACAAACTTTATGCTCTACATGCGGAAATTACATTTATACAAGTACATCTAAGAAAGCCAAATCTTCTGCATGGTGGAGTTGTTTACTGATGTGTTTCTGTGGGTAAGTATTAAAACAAAATTATTCTTTAATATAACAAACTTGTTTAAAAAATATATATTTTTATTTACACATTAAGTATTGTTTTATAATTGTTAAGTATTTTTACTGAGTTAAATATATTTTTAAAAATTAGTGAATAATGATAAACCTTTATATGTAGGTATAATTATATTATATTTTTTAGATGTTTTTGTGGATGCTGTCTAATTCCTTGCTGCATGGACTCTTGCAATGTTGTCAACCACAAATGCCCAAAATGTAACTCTTTTTTGGGACAATACAGACCATAAACTAAAGTACAATAACAATATGAGTTTAAACTAACTTTAAATCATACCTACATTTTTTTCTCCCTTTATTATTATTTATTATAAATGACAGTTGAATACAGGTTGTTTTCAATGATTCATGTATTATTTCTATAAAAAAATAATAAATTGTGTATTTATTCTTCTATTTTACACTGAAACATACATTTTATGATGGCAGTAAATTTAAAAATAAGGTACCATATTATCATTATTTTACTACTGATTAAGTTAAATAAAAACTGAGCTGTATGATATTAATATAATATGTTTTTTAATTTATATTTATTTGTATGTACTACTGTCTTACAACAATTTAATATTATTATAATTATTAAGTCACAAAGTATAAATTGTTTGGAAAAAGGTATATTTACATTGTTTTGTTAATAAATTAAAATAATGATTTTACTATAATAGCAGTATAGAATTAAAATGTTTAAAGATTAATTAATTTTTTTTGTTTTGTGCTTAAATTTGAAATAATATATTTTAAAATGTGCAGTTAGTTACCAAATTTTGATTTCTAATTGCATTATTTTATATTAAATAGTGAAGACTATAGAATGTATAAAATGGGTAAATTATGTTTTATACATATTTCTCTGATATCCACAAATAACAGCAGAACAACATTATTATTATACTAAAATCATTGAATATATTGTAGTCAATGAATCTGAGATAGTATAGAATAAAACAGATGGAGAAAGGTATAACTTCGAAAGTGATTTACATTAACTATTAAGGTTGAAATTTTGATATTTTATGAAGTTAATCAGTAAAAAAAAAATGATCTTTATGTACAGGATTTTTGCATTCATAAATAAAATTGGTCATAAATCATAATAGGTGTACATCGTGGTTTTCTATGGGAGAGGGGAAAAATAGGACATTTGGAAAAATGCCTAACCTGGAAAAATAATATGAACTTATAAATTATAATTCAATAAATACTACTATGATACTATACACTACCTATACTTTGTAGTCTGTCTCAAAAGAGAATATTCAATTTGTCGACGAATTATTGTCAGTGCTGCGCGCTTCTCGCAACAACGACCCGGCGTTAGCATGATCCATTATTCACAATGCGCAAAAAGCAATTAATCTCTTTTGAGACGGAGTAAAGACGGCATAAAATAAATAGTTTTTTTAATCACTAGGATTTAGGTCTTAGGATAATATGAAATAGCTATAAAAATATAAAATACATATGCCGGGTTGCACGGAAAATTTATCAATTTAATGGTTCAATAACATTTCATGAACCAATTATTCAAAAAATGGCAGCTAAATCATGTTTAAGGGACCATTTTTGCTCTCAGTTGATTTGTTTAGTTGTTTAGTGATTGTTCATGCAACCCAGCATTAATGTTATTGTTATCTATAATTTATAGATAATCATTAGATGTTAAAAAATTATATTTAATATCTATGATTATAATATACCATAATATTTTACAATTGTTAATAAGTTAATAAAAGAGGACGTACACTATCTTATAACTACCTATGGCTATAATTCAAGTTTAGAAGCTAATAGGCCACTACAAACTTTTGGAGCACCTAGAAATTATTAAAAAAACAACAAAACAACATTGAAACATTGTAAAATCAATATAGATTAAATTAATACTTAATAGATAGGTACTACCTACTTAATAACAGTGTTATTAACACCATGTCACCATATAACTTGTTCAATAAATTTTTGTACGTACCTGGTACCTATCTTCTTCTTTTGTAATAAGTTCTTTAAGCCTGTATTTATAAATGCTAAAGTTACTGTCTTACTGATTATACAAAAAAATTGGTCTATTTCACATGGACGCGTGTCGTAAACGCGTGTTTGACGCTTCGACAAAGGAAACGGGCAATCATAATATGATTATAATTTTGTGAACGGTACATATGACACTCAACAGTGTAATTAATTCGTATATTGTAGACCTCTAATATTACTATTCTTAATTATTTATTATTATTATTTTTAATGGATCTTAGTCCTATTATATCTATACTAATATTATAAAGCTGAAGAGTTTGGTTATTTGAACACGTTAATCTCAGGAATTACTGGTTCGAATTGTAAAATTATGTTTGTGTTGGATAGTCCATTTATCGAGGAAATCTATATGCTATCATCATTCTACGACCAATAGGAGCCCGGGGAGGTGCTCAAAAATGGATTTTGAGATTTACGATGGAAATTTTTGGTGCAAAAATTGGTTGCCATTGTTTAATCGGCAGACCAGATACAAGCATGAATCAAATCGAATTTTCGCACATTGCCTACCGAGGGGGTTGAATTGCATTTATTGCCGTTGTCAATCACCATTAGACGTAATTACTGCCTACCAGAGTGGTTGAGTTGCACTTACTGCAGCGAGTTATACCCAATAAGAGGATTTGAGCAATCACAATTTTTTTAAAAGTTGATAATTTGTATCTAATATATTACAAATAATTTGAAAACAATTTTTAAAATAACAAAAATTGGCTGTCTAAAAATAATAATAAAACAGTAACATGCACGACGTTACCAAGTCAGAAAATCACTCGTTTTCCTATACTATCTTAATAATCGAAGACATCTTGATAGAAAAATACTACAAAGAAAATCTTGCTTACGCATTTTCTAATAGATTTTAGTAATTTATTATTTATTGGCATAGCTTGGTTATAAATTCCCTGATGCAATACCTAATAAAAATGTATTTCATAATTATAGGTAATAATGAATTTAACGTAATTAATCGTCTTTTTGCCGGAAACATGATTTAGTAATTCCAAACAGAGCTTACTGAATGGTTTTACAATAAAAACCCCTATGATAAAAATTGTTGAGTAGAATTTTATCTAGAATCGTATAGGATCTAATTTTTGATATCTTGTTTTGATCGTCCAATATTTCATGATTTTTTTTTACCGTTTTATTTATCTAAATAATTAATAAAAATATAAAAATCGGACTTTATGCGATTTTAAATAAAATACTCTCTTATAATTTTTGTAATAGACATTTTTATTTTTTAGTGTAAAATCATTCAGTAAGCTGTATTTTTTGAAGTGCAAAACAATGTTTTTATACCGTATTTTGGTTGGGTGATATGTCCTCCTCCCATGAACATGTAATAAGTGATAGTATACATTTAAAATAAAACAATGTTTTTTTCTATAATATTTAAAAAAATGTTTATTTTATTAGATCTATTTTTAAGATATTATTATGTTTTCAAAGAAAATAAATATGTCAAGTAGGTAACCACTAGCCGCTCTGCAGTACAGTATAGATGTCAAGTGTACGTCATCGTTACCTATCAAGTACCTGTAGTGGATGTGTTCAATTTGAATTCAATCATAAATCATTGAATATGCGATGAAAAATAATTCTGGGCGGAGACGGTCTATTTTCTTGGTACAAATGTACAATAGTACCTATATATAACATATAAGGTTACCAAAATAAAAATTAAATATTTAAATAATGATATTACCATTTTAATAATATTGGTAGTTTTTTTTGTCCGATTAAAGAGTACTGTTGACCTACCAAAGTACAAACTAGATCCTATTTGCTATAACCAGAAATCTCACCACTACCATTGCAAAACCAATGTAGTACCTATTCATTCTCCACTTAGAATCTAAAAATGGTAAGTACCTAGGTACTAAGTTCCTGCGCATGTGTCAACAGTCATCACTCATCAAACACTACGTAATCATCATGTTACGACGAACGCACTCAAATACGATCCGTTATTCGCATATGGTATTGTCAAAGCGTTATTTGTTAATCACGCGTTCAAGTATTTAGACTGTTCAATTTATTTTACATGAAATATAAATATATATATTTAATATAATATAGTTGCTTGGTATACCTATCTATTTATATCACGTTTAAAATTAATTTGATTTTAACACCAAAGTAAGACAAATGATACCATCAACTCCTCCCCAAAATATTCAATGTAAGTAAAAAGCATTAGGTATATTGTCTAATTGGTTTTTCATTCATAATGATTTATTTTTTTTCGCATCTTATTCTACATTATTAATTTATAAAAACTTATACCTGTATATACACCTACCTATCTGTATTATCTATTTGTTTTTTTTTTTTTTGTGAAGGTTCAAATAATAATTAATATGTTATTCTCTTCAGCGGTGTATTTCAGGTTTTACTGGATACCTACCTACATTTTGACCGGCCTTTATATGCTGTTAAAAAGGCTTTTGGTTGTTCTTATATTATAGTTTTTTGTTAAATGCCCAAGTCCCCCTCCCCCGGCCACAACTAGGGTATGTATGCCTGTTTTATTAGAAATGACACAGCTGCCTTACTTATATGATTGGTTTTTTATAATATCATTTAAAAATAGGGAATAGGGACAAATGTGAGTATGTCGATCAAATATGTCTACTATAACTTATAAGTAAAATAGTCGTATAACTCGTAGAGCGTAGAGCCGTAGACCATACTAAATACGATTTTATATTAATTATTTAAATATATTATACAATAGTAAACGATTAAAAACCAAACTATAATAATTGCTAAAGTCAACCATAATCATGTTTAGATCACATGAAATATTAAATTTATTTAGACATTTACATTGAATATATTAGTTATAAGTTATAACTGTATAACAATATTATAAGGTTGGATTAATTTTTGTTTTCTTTGTGATTGTATTTTAGGGGTTCAATCGCCTGCACTTGCAGCACCACTAGGCCCTAGTAGTGCCCAAATTATATGCACTTCATGTGGCCAGACAATATTTACCAGTACTTCTAGAAAAGCAAAATCTTCTGCTTGGTGGAGTTGTTTACTATTGTGTATTTGTGGGTGAGCATTGAACAGAAATTTCAATTTTTTTATATAACCAATTAACTATAATTTATTGTTATAATTATTAAAAGTATATGAAATTATTATTATTACGTTTAAGTCGTTTGACTAGCGGATATTGGTTAATTGTATGTTTAATGTAAAATTATATATATTTTTAGATGTTTTTTTGGATGCTGTCTAATTCCTTGCTGCTTGGACTCGTGCAATGTTGTCAACCATAAGTGCCCTAATTGTAACTCATATTTGGGACAGTACAGACCATAAACTATATTATACGCTATAGCTGATAATAAATATTAATATAGTGCAGGAATTGTCAACTGGCGGCCCGCGTACCATTTTTAACTGACTCGTGCTAGATTTTAAATTAGTTTATAAAAATATAAAATCGATATAATGTTTATCGTAACACGTAGATATGAATTCTTATCAAGTATTGATGTATTAAATGTAAACCTATTATCAAGGTGTATTTATAAATACACCTTGCCTATTATGTTATTTATATAGGGGCATAAATAACATAGATTTTTTTTGTTTTCTATGTTCTCTGGCCCTCTAGATTTTCCCACTTTCAAAATTGGCCCTCTAGCAGCACTGTGTTGCCCATTTCTGATATTGTGTAAGGGGTACGTTTTCCCTGCAACGTCAAACAGCAGATCAGTACAACGGAGGACTTATGTCCTGACCGGTAGTTGAAACTAGATGCGGCATGCAGACGCTGCAGAGAAACCGCAAAGGTTAGAAACATTTAAAAAAAAAATTAATATTAATTTCAACGTTTTCATAAAATAAAAAATATAGAAAGTAGTTATCAGTTTATGATTGTGTGGAGCAAATCGTATCCCCCCTTATATCCTCCATTCTCTGAAACTATTGCATCAATACCTATTTATTTATGAAACTTGAAATATATACCTAATCATTATTCCAAAGGGTACATAGATTAAATTTGACGTTTCTAAATGCTGTCATTAAGTAATTATGATTAATTACTCATCCACACAATAAATATAAGTAAGTATTGCGTCTTATCTGGGCCCACTGCTTATACAAAATTATATAATATGCTAGTCGTATTATGGATAAGTGTGCAAACCCATTTAAAAAATTTACAAATATTCCAAAACATACCTAAACATACACAAAGACCTTGAAATTCTATATATTCAAGACAACATATAAAAAAAATTGGCCTAAAGTTTCTTCAAGTCCATTCTCAAAGTCAACAGGTTCTATAATCTATGCACAACCACCTCAACGTAACACCACATCTTCAATGCCGCCTTAAATGTGGACGTCCTCATGATTTAGTATTAAACTACTAATCACTTAGTCCATTATCCATTATTATTCAAAATGTAATTTAGTAATCGAACGTAGTAAGCCAAAAAAAATGTATAAGTATTAAGTATATTTATTATCACCAGATGTACCTAGTTACTGCAAACTAGGAATATCTTATTGTAAAAAAAAACGGAATAAAAAGAAGATGTCTTAACTGACTAATAAACGTCGTAGCAAGTATACTAAGGTACACTGGTATAGCCAAAACCATGATAGATATAGAGACTTTACATTTTAAAGGTACCTTCGTACCATAATATTTGGTGCAGTAATAAATAATATAGGTAATTAAAAAATCCTATTTTAAAGGTGGACTCACACAGGGATTGTTAGTCAATCATAAATCATTCTGGTTATGACTAATGATACTGACATACAGTAATAGAGATGTGTTGTGATAAAAAACAAATTTATATTCTCAAAATATATAATAATTTTATTGACTACCTATCGCTCCCATAGTATAGGTAAAAACAATTCTATAAAAATCTATATTAATATTTCCCTTTTTACAGTATAATTAATATAAATATATTTTTGGGCTGAGTATAGATAGTTTTATTTTCCAACCGATTTTGCGTGATGCTTTGTTTATCACCATAGAAACGAAGAAAATGTTAAAATTACCTAATTCCCAGTTCTCACTATATAGGTACACAGGATGTAACAGAAAGACCTGACAGATAAAATAACTTTCGCTCTAATCAATATTTAAAATTTTTTTTTATATAATCTATAGTCTCTTCGCTACACGTATAATATAAAATCATTGATTTAAATTCTTTTGGAAAAATTAATAATAGCCGATTTGTGAATATGATTATAAGAAGAATTTTGATGGTAAAAACATTTAACTAAGTCGAGTAGTTTATTTTTTAGAATTTTTTTTAAACATCAATTTCTTTTGATTAAATTAATTTAGAACGTAATAACTTTTTAAAAAATATTATTTTTGGGAATTTATTGACATGTGTATATTTTTTAAATTATTTATTAACCACCTAATTTTCACAATTTTGTTTAAGTATAGCATATTTTTTTTGTCAGGCCTTCTTGTATATAATATTATGGTAAATGTATGTTTCATCCTGTCAAAAAAATTAGTCCACAGACGTTTCTTCCCCGTCAATGATTAAGATAGAACATTTGGCTCCTGGGAGTTATAAGACGAGGAATTTTATCTGAAAATAATTTATTGTCACGCGGCTATTCATCTACTTTCATTATCTCGTTAAATAATCATTCTTTTGATTTCGGATTTTTTAACAAAAGTTTTTCATAATTTGATCTACCTTAATACACTTATAAACTTAAAAGTAAAAGAAAAAAAATTAGTGTTGTTAATAGTCTTTTGATGACTTATAAATTTTCTTCAAAATGGATAATATATTATATGCTACGTGTATGTCACGTAAGATATTTTTTGTAATCAAATAATCAACATACAAACATTTTTGATCTCATTAATCGTTTTATTGTTTATTTTAGTTACCTATTGTAATGTAGATAACTTTGAAACGCCGTGCAATTAAATAATGGTTACTAATAAACAGTATACCTATCAGCATTTACTATTACTGAGTATTTTATTATTTTTATCGTACTTCTGAACTTAAATAGTAATAGGTACTTGTTCCTTATCTTGACTGTCGTATTCCAAGGTGAGCGGTTAGTCTTTGGTTAAACATGGTTAAAATAGCGTCCCAAGAATGATTATACCTACGACTTACCTATTACATCCGTTCGTTTTGTTTATACACTATAATACTATATATACGTAACTAAATTATTTGACTTCGAGCCGTCTCGAAAGATAAATAATGGGTTGCCAACTATAAAAAAAAATGTTTCGCTCTACTCATCGAGTAATTATTAACATAAACATATAGGCATTGAGGCATATTATTAGGATCACCCGCACAAAAAACAAAAAATTCTTGATATAGGTTTTTCAATTTTTTACTAAATCATATTTTCTAGTAGAAAGGTGAATCTAGTTTTTACTTGAAGGGGTGGGGTAAAAGTAACATATTCCCAATAGTTATCAAAAGCGTCAGGAAAAACAAAAAAAGACTAATGAAAATGAGAGATTTTCAAATTTTAATATTTGAAAAAAAAAATAATGTTTAAAACAAGTAGGTACCTACTTATAAACGTCAAAATATTTTACGAGTTCCCATTGCAATTATAGGAATCTAAAATTGAGTAAAAAACTACAATCAATTGCTTGGATTAAGATAGAAGTATATACAATCAAAAAACATGAGTACTGAGTGAAGCTTTTATATCAAAAATATTCAAAGCAATTGTATATTTTTAGTACCTACCTAGTAGTTTAGTGGTTTTAAATATGTAATTTCATCCAAATTTGAAATAAAAATGTCTATAAATACACAATACAGGGTGATTCACCAAACATGCTCATCCCCATTTGTTCCTTTAATAATGAAATTGTTCAAATTCTGTTTTTGGAATTTTTAAATTAACTCAAAGACCATTTTTTAAATTCTTGAATCTTTTGTAGTAGGTACTCAAGGAGTGTTCGGTGGCGAACAAATATTTGTTTTTCAAATGAATTTACAGTGCTTTCGAATGCAATTTATTTACCAGATAATTTTTCTGAAAATGTTGACGTATCAGAATACAAATTCAAACAATTACCTAGTTTGTATGTTATTAAACGTTGGTCTTAGAGTATTTAGAATATTAGGTCCATGATAATTGGTTTTGATATGGGGGCTATGATGATTTAAAAATGTTGGTGATTTATATTAAATTATCAACCTTAATAATTCGTAAAAATGGTCCAAGTTTAGCAAATACTAGATCAAATATTACACCTATATTATACTTTTGTAGAACCACTTTTAAGAAATAAACATTTTATTAACTGAGAAACTACTAGTCCGAATATGAATTGGGTAGGTAGATCAACATTATCAAAAAAAAATATGCATTAAAAAAGAAGTTCTCATTTGAAAAACTGAAGTTTGTATGGCCACAGGACACTCCTCCAGTAGGTTTTTTTTTTGTTATTCAACCGTTTTCGGGGTAACCTCCTAATCACCTTCCCTCACTGGATGCACCTATATACTTGTGTAAATAGGTATTGTATTCTATGGTATTGTAATATACTGATTTGCAGTGCCGTAGACAGAAATTTTTTTTTTGGGGGGGGGACTTAATTTTTTTCTCAATTTTTGCAATGCTAGAATACCCGATTATCACCTATTACTTTATGACCCTTTTGTTTATAAAGTGTTTACTACAGTCCTATTATTTGTACGACTACTATTATAATATGCTAACAACTATGGTACCCATATATATAACATAACAAAGTATTATTAGTATTTCATTAATAATATTTTTAACAATTAAAAAATTAAAAATATAACAAAGTATTAATATTATGTTAAAACATTTATTGATAGATTAATTTATTAATTAATGTAGCTATATTAAGAACATTATATCAATATTATTACTATGTGTTTTAAACACATTAACTATAATCATAGAACAATAATATACCATGTCACCATTAACTATATACCACTTGGCGCTTGAGCACAAAACATGTTATAATATAATATGATTTAATAATATGATACTTATAATCAAACCATAACCGTGTTCACAACAAAAATGGAATACACTTGTATTTCTTATCTAAAGTCTGTGATTATCTTTACTATTTTACATTTATGAATACAAAATTATAAAATTAATAATTTTTATTGTTATTCGTTATCATAGATTTATCTTGAATTATATATATTTAAAAATTTCTGCGCGATGTACTATGGGTCTATGACCAACCAAAAAAAAAAAAGAAAGGATTTCGGGGTGGGCACGTGCCCCCAGTGACCCCCCTGGCCCCTGCAGGCTACGGCACTGCAGTGATTTGTATCTGAAATAACGCGGATTACCAATCGAAAGATGACTTATTACTTGAATAATTTTAAACGTTTTATTGGTCATCGATGATGTCGATTTAGTCATTTAGGATAATAAGGCCAAAGGTTTATTTATATAGTAGTTATATAGAACTATTCAACTATGTTCATAGCGATTAGAAAATACATACTAGATACACATAGGTAGTCTATTGTCTATGCACATATGACATATACAGTAAATAGTAATGCAGTATAATATTGCTCCGTGGCATAATAATATAATATGTATTGTCACCACGACGCAATTATAATGACAATTATAATTGTTATTTTAAATTATCTGTAAAAAATAATATCAATAATATATAGTTTGTATTGTACTTTGACGTCTGTCACGCAATATCCAATATAAAATATAATTTATAGATCTACATTTATAATTGTTTTTTCGATCTCGTACAATAAATTGTAATTGTGTATACCGATATATACATAGATAATAGACTCAGTTTTTTTTTGACCCATGCGAATTTCAATCGTTGAGTAGGTATTGACTTATAATTATTGTTCATTGTTGAATACTGCACATATATTATAATATCATATATACTTTTCGCATCTCTGAGAACATATTATCACAGTAAATTATTAAATAGTTACCTTACTTTACTACCTTATATAAGTCAAATTATCATCCGAACTTATGTATTAATCCGACAATAACATAAAATAATGGACTATGTCAACTTGGGCGACAGACAGCGTTCGGAGATTTTCAAGACAGACGACGACCGAATTCGTTGCTCGTCGTCAACGGTAGCGGACACGCTAGACTTGGCAGTGCGGCGACCGGCGTCGACGGTTCACGTGCGCCCGCTGGAACGAGTGAGTGGACGATGGACGTTCCAATCGATGCCGCAGGACATCAACTTGGTGGCGTATGGAAAACAGTTTTCCGGCGAGTGGCCGCCGTTTCGCGTGGACATGGATTGCGGCGGCGTCGCAGTGAACGCGACGCCGACATGTTATGCACTGACCAAGGACTCCGGCGACGGGGAGACGCAGGACCTCAGCATATCGTTATCCGGTGCTGATGATGAGAATCTGTCAGCCCCGAGTCGCCCGAACACGTTCGTGGAACAGTGCGTCGCTTACGTCGGACGGGTATTTTCGTGGGATTTCTATAGGACCATGTGTCTGTTCCTTCTGCCAATCGTCACATTTCGAAACCGTAGGTGATTGACGTGCATGGCGGTTCAGATGTTTACGATTTACATAATTACATGGCCACACGGATATAATATACATTATCATGGCATGTGGCCGGATGGTACTCGCGCAGTCAACTCTTTCCCGTGCAATATTTACCTATACTGTGCCTATACGGCTATGCCCGCCTAGTGTTATATACTTAAATTAATTTATTAAATATTATTATATCTAGATTTTAATATGTACAATATTTGTCGCAAGATTGTATTCTTATTTATAGGTCAACACCTTTTTTGTCACTAAAATCTTTAAAAGACATAATTAATTATGATGTTTGGTGTTTGCACTATACACTTTGTCTATATAACATTAAAATTTTTTAATAAGTACTTTAATCATATAGTGGCAACTACCTAATTATATTTTTCAACGATGTAATGCTTTTTTGTCATTAACTATTCTAATTGCTTTGAAATTTGAATATTTAAATAAACTGATACTATAAATAATAAATTGTATGAGTTGTATTTACAAGTTCACTAGTACCTACTATTGGCACATTTAGAACATCTTTGGCAGTTTGGCCCTGAACTCAGTATTAGCGTCAGACTACGAAGAGAGATTTAGCACAGCCAACAGGCAAATGCAAAAAACATAAGCACACAGTACACCAAAATACCAAATATTTGGTAGATGTTTCTATATGTTATGTGATTTGGATAAGTTTATAAATTATAATTATTCCATACAAATATTTTTGTTTGAATTTAAATATATTTTAATACAAATTATTTAATTGATTGCAACACAATAATATAATATAATTATTGAAAATTTCAACTGTGTAAAATGATATAATTTATAATATTATTCAGTATTTAAATATTTGCACAGATGGGGTCATGAGTTCCTTAATCAAAATACATATTTTAATACCTAGTATATAACTATTATCCTGGTTATGACAATAAATTATAAATCTTATATAATATATAAAATTACATATAAAATCAGTTCTGATTTATATAACTATAAATTATAATACAAACTCAATATATTATTAATTATTCTATGTCATAAATTCAAAACTATTAAGTTAACTTATAATAAATCATAGAGTAATAAATAAATAAATAATTATAAAAAACATATTCTTTTCATCCTTTAAATTTATTTTTAGTAAAATAATTATTCAGTATTTAAAAATTAGGTACATCAAAATAAAATATTTATTTTCATATATAAAACATAAGGATAGTTAATTAATAATAAAAATGGTTACAACTTATGATTGAATCAAATGTGTGTTAAGTAAATCATACACATGATCCAAATGTGTATTATCTTGAGTTAACATAAAATTTTTTATTTGACTTTCCACAAGTTTTTTAGTCTTTTTCTTACTTGATCCAGCATTTTTAAGTTGTTGTACATTATTATCTTCCAGGTTATCAATTATTTTACCTGTTTTGTTAGTAATAGTGCTCTGAGTTTCGTGGCAAATGGGATCACTTTTTTTTTTTTTTTTTTTTTTTGAAACTTTTAAAAATGTATTTTCTACTTTTGCTTCTTCTATATTTTTTGGCAAAGATTCAAAAAATGAGTCATCAGGTTTTTCTTTATTATCTTTTACAATTAAATCAATTAAGTTGACATTGTCTTTATGTTTGGATTTTTTCTTTTTCTTCAGTTTAACCTCGGATAAATTACCATCAGAATTTTTATCTTTAGAATCATGTGATTCACCAAAAGTCAATTTAAGATCTTTTTTTTTTTTTTAGAAGGGACATGATCACTTGCCGAATTTTCTAGAGCACTTATTATACTATCTACAAGGCTATCCTTAGTTTCTCTTGGTCTTTTCTTTTTTTTTTCCATATCATTACTCTTCACTTCATCTGTCATTGATACGTTTTGGGATTTTGATTTTGAATCCAATTTTTTCTTGATTTCATTTAGTTTGTTTGATTTTGTTGAGATATTCATTTTCATAGCTGGCTCTGGTACACATGTTTTTTTTGTTTTTTTAAGTTTTTGTTTTTTCAGAATTTTTTTTATAATATCTTCTTCATCAGTACTTTCATCGGATGAAGGTTGTATATTTAATTGTGATGAGTTAACTTTTTGGGAAGTATTTAAATTTGGCACATTGGGTTTTGGTTCTTCAATAGAATTTTTTAAGATATTCAGAATATCTTTTTTATTTTTGGTTTTAACTATAGGGTTATCTATTGATAATTTGACATTTTTAGAAAGTTTTTTTTTACTTTCAGATGCTTTTGAGTTATTCTGTGAAACAGATATCATTTGTTTTTGTTTTTTATTTTTACGTTTTATAGAAGTCAGTACTTGATTTATTAAAATATTTTTTTTTTCTTCTTCATTTACTAATGGAATAATTTTTTTTTTGTCATTTGATTTTGTTTTTGATTTAATTAAATTGATACCATACGTTTCATCATCAGAACTTGAGCTTGTTATATGTTTGTTGTATATTTTTAAAAATGGGTTTGAAATGTCTTTATTTAATAACCCATCATTTTGATTTAATTTCGACACATTTAAAGTTGATTTTTTTGTAGAAACTTTTTCTTTTTTCTTTTTCTCAACAATAGTTTTGTTTTTAAGAGTTGTAACTTCACCATCACTACTAGAATCTTTGTCCAAAAAGTGTTTAATAATGTCCATTTTATTGGACAATTGTATAGGGTCTGGTTTTTCATTTACTTCTTTTTTTTTTTTATCTTTTTTAAATCTTTTTTTGTTTGATAATACATTTTTGTCATCATTTTTGTAACAGCCATCAGTTTCTGATATATTTGTTACATTTGGTTTAATTATCTTTGAAGACAATTTAGATGTATTACAAAAAAATTTGGACGACGAATCACTTTCATCGGTACTAAAATATACTTTATTATAATAAAGTGATTGACTTTTAGGTTTTTCATTATAATGGTTTGTATTTGTTTGTGTTTTTGATATATTTTGTCTAAGTTTTGAATAAATTTCATCATCAGAGCTACTTGTATCATTCTCAATTTCTTCATTAAAATCAGATGATTCTTGATCTTTACCACAATGACTATCTGAATCAGATGTCATAGACATTGTAACATATGGACATTTATTAGATATTTGGTTTTCATTGTCATCTGTATTTTTCTCTTGAAGAGTATCTTCTGTTCTAATATTCCTAGTACTCAAATTTAATTTCAAAGAATTTTTAACTGTTGGTTCATTTAAAATTTTCGGATTAATAAGTAATCCTTCATCTAAATTATGTTTATGTTGAGTATAAATAGTGTTCTCTTCTTTTTCGTCATTACTACATTCATTATTAGAATCAACCAAATGTTTGGTAATATTAGCATTAGATTTTATTTTATTTAAACTAATTGAGTTTAAGATTGCATCTACAATTTGATTTGATTTTCTATGCTTTTTAGTTGTTTTTGTAGATTTTTCAGATTTCTTTGAAAATGAATTATTAACTGTCATGTTTTTATGTCCAAGTTTACTGTCACTTAAACCAGACTCCCCTTGGAGGTCATCATATTGATTTATTTTGTTAGCACTATCCAAATTATCTTTAGTATTGACCGAAGCAGCAAGTACTTCAAGTGGATTATCATTGTTATCTTTATTTTGAAAATTTTGTAAAATGTTTAAAGATTGAGAAAGTTTATCTTTAGCAAACTGATTTGGTACTTTAAGAGAAGCCAATGATTTTCGTTTTCCAGAACTATTTTTAGCCAAATGTTTTTTTAATTGTTCTAGTTGCTTGTTTCTGATTAAATTGATACTATTCACAGAATGTTCAGAATTTAAAATAGGAGTAGAACTATATAATGGACTTTCAATGTGTTTACTATTGTTAATATTGGTGCGAATACGTGATGATGTTCTAGTAGATTTATTTTTATCGTTATAATTGGTTAAGTCAACTTTAGTTTTAGATGAAAATTCAGAGTCAGATGATGAAAATTCTGAAGAACTACCACCAGTATCCTGATGTTTAATGGTGGTATTAGTTGATACAGGTTTAACAGATTTATCTTCACATATTTTAGAGCTAATTGTCATATTGTTAATTTCTGCAGAAGATTCAGAATCACTTGATGAAAGTTTTGAAGAACTAACTGCAGTATCTTCTTTTTGTGCACGTTTAATAGTGTTATTAATTGATAATGGTGATGTTTTAGTAGTATCATCAGCCCATACTTGAGACTTATTAATTATATTTTTAACTTCATCTGAAGATTCAGAATCACTTGATGAAAATTTTGAAGAACTAACTGCAGTATCTTCTTTTTGTGCACGTTTAATAGTGTTATTAATTGATAATGGTGATGTTTTAGTAGTATCATCAGCCCATACTTGAGACTTATTAATTATATTTTTAACTTCATCTGAAGATTCAGAATCACTTGATGAAAATTTTGAAGAACTAATGGCAGTGTCTTCTTTTGGTACATGTTTAATAGTGGTATCGATTAATAATGGTAATGTCTTAGTAGATTCATCGACACATATTTTAGACTCAGTTATCATATTGTTCATTTCATCTGAAGATACTGAATCATTTGATGAAAATGTTGAAGGACTTGCAGTATTCTTATTAAAAGATTTAGTAAAATCACTTATAATATTTTTTGAAGATGACGATTTTGTAGAAAAACTGTTTTTTATATTTTTAGGATCATAACATTCATCCTTCCTGCAATTTAAAACCAAATAGATAAATAAATAGAATAATTGTTATTTATTTTAACATAATAACAAATTTAAGTTTGAAATTACTTTTTAATTATTTCTCCTGTAATATGAGGAAGTTTTTTGGTGAGATCAAAAGATAAAACTTTAACATCAATCTTATCGTCCTTTTTAATTTTAGATCCTGACCACTGGTCGTACGGTTTATTTTCAGGTCGTACTATTGAAACGTTGAACAAATTGTGCACCAAACAACTGACATGGTTATCACTAGTTTGATTTACTACAGCTAAAAAAAAAAAAATCAGTTATATGATTTAGAATAAACGCATTAATAGACTGGTAAATTCATACCATAAATCAAACAACTTTCACTATTCAAAATTATATTTGACCACTGACCACTTAAAGTAAAACTGTATAAGTATATTTTAAATGAACAATTTTATTTCAAAAATATTCTTGATGTCAAAAAAAATGTAGAATCTATAATTTATTCATCGTTTTCATAGTTAATATACTAAAATAGTTAGATAAATTGTTCATAAATCATAATAGTATAATACCTACATCAGTTCAGTGGTAGGCTAATTAGAAATTACCAAATTTTTTTTTGGTAAGCTGCACATGTTCTTTGAGTTGTTGACTTTTCCAGTAATAAATATAATGCACATATGTTAGATAGTAGAAATTAAAATTCTTAAAATAATGGCCCGGTTTATATATTTGTTTCACTCAAAAAACAGAAATCTCAGTGGGCCATTTTCAGTTAATCCAATCGTCAGCCTTTTATGGTGGTAGGTAATAATTATTTTTTCAATTAATCAATTAATAATCAATTAACATTGTTCAAAATATAGTAATCAGATTTATTTGTTTTTAATGTTTTGATGAAGGTTCCATTAAAATATGTTGTTTTACTTCTGCAGTTAAAAACGCTAGGTACTCACTATTTTTCCTCAACAAGGAAAATCTATGAATCATAAATATGTTTTAGTTAATAAGTAACCATGAGAATGAAAATTTCATATAAAATCGATCAGAAAAACAAAAAAAATGTGTATCCAGCCCAAAAACATATTTATGTTAAAAACTAATAGGTACTATAAACAAATCTACATTTTTATTATGTTATTTTAAAAATGTATTTAAGTTTATTCACTGATATTTTATATGGTTTAAGTAATACTTTTTATTTATAATTTAAACTACTAAAATATGTATTCTTATAATGTAACAATAAGATGTGTAAAAAATGAATTAACTTAAATTCAAATTCAGAAACAATGAAACCAAATCGTTATAGGATAATAAATATATTTTTTTTACTCATTTTACTATATTAACCAAAACAACATAAAATTCATAAATCATGTGTAAAATCACAAACTTTGGATTATTATTATTTCCAAAATAATGGTTTCTGCAATTTTTTTTTTGCACCATCGTTCTTATTTCATTGAAATACATCTATTGCTAAAAAAAAAATTCAAAAAATTTGCTGCGTAGCTAAAGTGAATTTGTTCCAAAACCTTTTAAGGAATGGTTAACATGTATAAATAAAACTTCAATAGTGGGATTATATAAGTAAAATAAACTTTCTAGTAACTAACAAGTAATAGAATACAATTACTGGATAAGATACATATTATTTTGAATTTAAAACAGATATCTACTCTATTAGAAAATTTCTACTTCAATCATTTTGCACCCAAATATATTAGTACCTATTACCTAAGTATCACATTCAATAGCCTATCTACATACTAATTCACAATTGATAATTATATCTGAACTCTAAATTTTTAAGACTGACCTTCTATTATAGATCCAACTGGAGGTTTGAATATATATACGTCAACATTGACAACTACATTGATGCAATGTCTAATATCAGCTGGAATAAGTTCGTTTGAACTTATTTTACCAAATCCCATAATCAGTCCATTTAAACTGAAAATATTAACACAGATAATAATTAAAAATGAACCACATGAAAAAATAAGATAACATATAATAATAAGAACTTTCAACTTACTCAGAACAGTATGTAAACTTTAGATTGTGAAGTTCATCTCTAATAGCCTTTGAAAACGCTTTTGGATTGCTCGGCGCTGCGTAAAATCCCAATTTCAATCTGTACTTGTGGTCTTTGTGTAGATACACATGGTGTGGTAAATTATTGGGATCCATCATTTTAAAACAATACTAAGGAGACATCTTAAAATTGAAAGAGTATACAGCTTCAAACAGTTCAAATGGATACATAACAGAAAACATTAGCATGTGCCGAGGTATTAAATACCAGCTTTTCGTATAATCGCGAGGGCACTGATAACACAGAACTTTACCAATTTATGTTATCAGCGAATTGACAGAAGCACATGTAATTACCACTAAAAATAAGTTGTAAGTTGAACATCAAAAATCAAAATTATCAATAAGTACAATAACAACTATATAGTAGTAGATATTATTATATAAATCACATTCATAGATATATAATATAATATTATATTATATACCTATGATCACATTACACACCAAAGCATCACCACCGAATGAATATCACATTCCATAGTCATATATAAACAATACTATTGGCGCGTGAAATGATATCATTTTATCAGTTTATCTTATAAACCATGGTTAATCCGTTTGACCGCTATCAACCGCTATACTATTTTGATAACATCTGTTTTCAATTATATTCAAGCAAGACAGTTGACAACAAAACCACAGAATAGATAGATAAAATATCTAGATAGATAAATAGACAAAAAATAAACAGACAAAACTAAGGGAGACGAGATGATGAAAAATTAAAATAGACCAGTTCAAGAAAAATTTATAAGATAATGACAAATATTGACAATTTACAAATTCAATGACGCTAATTTTGGCGCGAATAATTGTTATCAAATCCTTCTGGTTTCATTTCAGTCACGGTTTAAGATATATCTTAAACCGTGATTTCAGTTCATCCGGAAAATAGCAGATTCCTAGTCAATTAGCTTGATTACCTTGATTACCCCAACGGATTGGCCATCTGCCGTAATTAGGAACAGTCAAATCCAGCGCCTGACCAATCTGATGACTTTGGGAACACACGGATAGTCTACTCTGTTTTGAGTGGCGACAACGATTTAAGGGAAAGGAGGCACATTAAAAAGTCACCCAACAAATCACCGCACGACATAAAGTCACTCAATAACGACAAAAGACCATCATCATAATGCGACAAAAAACCATCATACCACAATTATACCAACCGTATATGGTATCATTAATCATATTAATACCATAAAAGTATCGCTGTGTATAGAGCATAGACATATTAATAAATATTATGTTATTAATATTATTAATATGGCTTATTTATTAATATGTCTATGGTATAGAGACCCGACCATCAGGGTATTGATAAGATACCCGACCATTATATTTTATACTGCCATAGACCTTATACTGAGTATAAGCCATAAGGTCTATGTATACTGCACATGCACCGCGACTAGTTATTTTATTATTAAATGCAACATTTGTAAAGACTATGCGCTGGGACTTTTTAAAATTTTAAAATTGTTTAAAATTATTTTTTTTTAATTTAATAAATTGAGAAAGATCGTGGAACAAATGTAAAGTGCAATGGGCACAACTTTTTTTATAAGCATTTAAAGTTTGAATTTTAACTAAATTTATTAAAATGAAAATTTACAAATTATTTCGTTGCTAAAGATTTATGAAATGTTCAAATTATAAAAAATCGGTTTTTAGCGTTTTAATTTTGTTTGTAGTGCCGGTTGTGAAGTTGGCTCTACAAACTTTATATTTGTATAATATTTTAATTAGGTTCCAACAAATTCCAACAAATCTCCAACAATGTTGTATAAGTATGGTTTGAAAAGTTTTTAAGTGTTTTTTTTGCATATGTAGTGCTGGGCATGTATGTAGTTAGCACTACAAACTTTGATATTGAATAACTTTTAATATAGCTTCCAACAATTGTCCAAAAACGTTCAACAAGTCCGAGAAGAGTTTATTGTAATAGTTTCAACTTTCAAGTTATTGTGCCAACTTTGTAGTGCCAGTTTCACGTACGTGTTAATAATTGATTAATATTTACACTAGTTGCACTTTATCCTATATAATTGTCTTGTTGCTATGGGCAGCTTAAGTGTAAATAAAATATTATTTAACTATTATTTGCATATTAGTTAGTTCTCAGTACCCATATTTGTTAAAACAAACACAACGTATAGTTAACTATAAAACAGTGTAACAATTATTCTATACCTAACTTTTGTATAAATATATTGATAAAGTACAGATTTACCTGTCAAATATCACAGCGCATCGAAAAGTTCGTCCTATGGCAAGATACAGTCTGCGACCGAAATAATGATGCAGGCGTTTGAAGATCTCAGGGAAAAGTGCGTCGCGGCTCCCAGGGGCCAGGGGTGTGCCAAACTTCTCCTTTTTATGTGGTGAAAATCTCGTTTCTTAGTTATGACTTATGAATTATGATTGTAGCCTTCTTGGCTCTTTCCCACGCAAAACAGTTTTTGCTATGTTGTGAATTTGTAAGACGGAGACAACACATGCGGGTAAAGTGTCCTCTTAATGATTATAAGTAATTTTAATTTTTTTTTTTTTTTTTATTTTATTTTAAATAGGCATCAACTACGTGGTTATTAGCCTGTTTTTGGGTGGAACAGTTGGTTTGGTTTTTGGTTTGGTTTTTTGGTACACGTGTGTGTGTTGTGGCAGAATTTCTAGTGGGACACCCGTAGGTTTCTGCCATGCCCCGGAGTGGGGGATAGCGGCACTTGTTCTCCGGACACCGTGACTTGCCTGAAGAAAAATGCCGCCCAGTGACCGAGAATCGAAGCGGCGACGGCAGCGCCGCAACCGACGCCTTAGACCGCTCGGCACCTCGTCCCTCTTAATTTTAATTAATTATTATACATGTCCTAGCCCCTAGGTTTCCGGTGCTTTGACGTCGCTCCCTTCGCCAACTCCCGTGATACCCCTGGCCCCTGGGAGCCGCGACGCACTACAGTTTGAGTACTTCTGGCCTTCCGAGTTAGATAGGTACTTAGAACGCTGATGATGACGACTTCACGAGTCCGCCGCCCTAAACCTCGCGTATCTGAGTTTCAACTTCGCGAGCCGTCCTGCGCCTGCCACTCTCGTGTAGTCGTGTCATACGATTATATGATAGTGGCACCTTTGGGACCGTTCTCCTAAGTCACCTACTAATGTACGAAATCGTTTGCCGTGCAGTCCACGACACCTCAGTCGAGAAAGACCATCTCGTTTGCCATTGAGCAACTGTCGTCCTCCTCTCTTCACTCTTTATGGTGTCCTTCGAAAGGGGATGGGTCTCCAGAAGCCAGAAAGCACTTTAGCGCTCGACCGAACCCTTAGCTTATCTATGAGGACAGCCGGAGTCATGGCGGCCACAAACTATTTTAATTTTGAACTGCCAGCTTTTATTTTATTTGGCACCACTGATTATAACTATATAACTTAATTGTTATTTATAATAGTGCAATATTACTATAATAGATAATAATTAAGAATTATTGGTAGGTACAACCATAGATAATAAAGAAATGGAAAGGCATTGGGACTCCTCAAATGGCTCAAATTCACTATGTGTTCGATTTGTCATTTGTGGTTCAATAAAAAAAAAGAAATTGAGGCCGTTTGTTCACATTTTTGTATAGTATGATGTTTAATACATATTATTATAGACTTATAGTATTATATTAAAAGATGAAGCAAGGATTTAGTTCGTATTTAGATGAATTAATAATTTTACTGAAACCAATAGCTTGCGCCCTAGATTGTTTGCAAGCTCAAAATAATTGTTTCTACGGAATTTTAATACCATCATTGTTTTCTTTAAAATCCCGATTAGAGAGTTTAAAAGAAAAAAATTTTAAATATTGCGCTTTTTTAATTACACCTTTAATTAGTTCTCTTACAAAAAGGTTTAATTTATTTTTTGAACTATCTCCTGAAGTCAATGAAGCTATTTTAGCAACATGTTTCCATCCAAATTTTAAACTAAGGTGGATTCCAGATTACATTAGTGATCATCAAAAAAAAATAATACAGAATTTGTGTATAAATGCATCAGAAAAAATTATTAATGAATGTAGTAACCATGAATCCAGTAAAGATTCTGAAGACAGTTTTTTTATATTTTCTTCTAAGGTTGAAAATAAACAGCAATCTCAAAATGAACTTGAATTAATTACTTATTTTAACGACACTAACAAATCATTACATTGTTTAAATAATTATCCATCTATGAAAAAACTATTTATAAAATATAATACTAGTCTGTGTTCATCTGCTCCCGTTGAGCGTTTATTTTCATTTGCTGGTTTTGTGCACTCACCCAGTAGATCTAACCTTTCAGACAAAATGTTTGAAAAATTAATTTTTCTTAAAGGTAATCAAAATTTTATAAATAAAAATAACATTTAATTAAAAAAACTTATTATAACTCATATGTCCATAAGACCATAACCAATTTAATTTATATATTCATTTTTGACCATAAGTCATTAAGATGTAATTTTTATGTAATTTATTAATTTTGCTGTATTTATATTATATAGTTATGTATACCTAATACCTATTGACTTATTGTATTATTTAATAAATGTATGACTTTATAAGTATTTATGTGTAGACAGTATAGTGAATTATGTATAGACATTTTACGTTTAATAGTTAATACAATTTGATTGGAAATGTAAAAGTATCATGTATCTTTGATACTTTGATACATGAATCTTGTATCTTTTCTACATTCACAATGTATCTTGTATCTTGTATCTTGATACACTAAATGCATGTATCATGTATCAAGTATCATGATACTTTTTTTTGAGTATCTTGCCCAACCCTGTATCTATAGCCGTGCGCAGTGCGCACTACCCAACCACGCCGTCCTTATATGTTCCGTCTAGTGTCTACTATAAAAAAGTTTAGATTAGGACGGTTAGGTAGTATACCTAAGGTCTATGATAATTTCATTCATGTTATGTCTTATCCACTTCTACATTATTTATGGATACAACGTAGATTTTCTTGAAATCTACTGATAAATCCAATCGTTATCATAAGCCCGGATAGCTCAGTCGGTAGAGCATTAGGCTTTTAACCTAAGGGTCCAGGGTTCGAGCCCCTGTCCGGGCGGATAATTTTTTGTTTTTTTTTCCAAGATTATCATAATTTAATTTAGTTATACTAATGTGAAATTAGTTTTAAAATGGCTAATTGACACAGCCAATTATTTATTAAGTATGCTAGTTTTTAAAAATGCGTACAATATTATACAGGTAAATCAATTTTATAATAAGTATAGAGTATAATTTTATTATATGATTATAGTAGGTATAGACTTCAGTTAAGCAGTAACATCACCAATTTATATAATAAATGAAAACAATAGTTAATTATTATTTGTTATTCAAAAGCTTGTTTGTAGCTTATAAGTTATAGACTCAAAAACTAAAATACGAAATACCTGTTTTCCTCTGTAAAACATTCATATACAAAAAAGCACAAACATCGATATCAAACTTTGTGTGCGATATTTAATTGTTGATTTTCCATTAAAAAAAAATAATGGTTTTTAAAATCAAATTTTTTTCAATGGATGATGCTAGTTTTTAATAATAGGAATTTTTGTGTAACTTAAAAACTAATAAGTTATAACCACAGACACTTGACATTTTGACCAAATATTAAAAATAGCATTTTTGAGCTATTTATAAGCCTTGGGAATTTTTTCGAATTTTGTAAATTTTATTAAAATTACTCTCGATAAAAATGTTTACTAAGTTATAAAGTTTGCAGAATTTTTAATGCAAGGTTCCTCTTAAGTTTCTTTAAAGTCTGTAAGTTCGAAAATATATAAGACACATAGGCACGTTTATGTTTTATATGCATTTAAAATTCGAATTTTGACAAAATTCATCAAAATCTCGGAAATTTTCAAATTATTTTCTTTCCATACCTATAATATTAGAAATTTTAAAAGAAGAATCCACACAATTCTTTTTACCTTAAACAAAAAAAAAGTTTACCGGAAAGTAATAATACATTTTAAAGGTAAATTAACGAATTTCCATCCATGGAATTTTGATATTTTGTAGTAATTCAAAAACAAATAACTAAAGACACTAGACATTTTCATCAAATGTTAAAAGGACCATTTTCTACACATGATAAAATTTTCTAACAATTTTGACTCATTCTGAGCGATTTTGTAGCCATAAGAAATTTAAAATAAAAATTTTGTAAATTATTTTTCAATTAGAAATTTTAATTGATTCCCCATAAGTTGTTGTAGCTTTAAAAAAAAAAAAGTTTACCAGAAAGTTATGATCTTTATAGCCATGAGATATTTTCGATTTTTATTCATTTTTTTAAAATTATTTATGGTTTATACAAGTATGCTAGGTTGCTACGTCTTCCCTGAAAACCTTTTTTCACATGCAATGGTTTATCATTAAATTCAAATATAATACATCAATTACAACTAATGTTCAGAAAAATAGTAACCACATTTTTTTTATAAAAATTAATTTGCTATGTAATTTTATTTTTATAAGCTATTTGTAAAAGTCACAAGGAATAAAACAATTGATGTCCGTATGTATATATGTATGTATCGCCCGTCTAGTTAGTTGTTGTAATTGTGATTACCGTCATACAAGAATATTTATTATTTATAGTTATTTACAAAACAAAATACATATATTATGTAGAATGAAACTTCCATATAACAAAATATCATGGCCCACGGGAAACAAAAACATGGAGGAATTCGTTAAATAGAATCTACGTATGATTGACAATGAGGTAATGGTTCTCAAAAATAATTCGTTAAACTGAAAATTTCGTTAAATGGAAGTTCGTTATATCTTATATTGAAATTTCACTATATCAAGTATTCTCCAGTGTATTTTTAACAAAATAATAAATTTCTATTTTAATATTTAATTATAATATGTACCTACCCTATTTACTTTATTTAAAACTCTAATTTAATTAAACTACTTAAAATTATCTATAGAATATTAGTTATTACTTATTAATTTATTGCTATTAATTTTTAGTAGGGTTACAACTTAAGGCATTACAACATTTTTTTGCCTTGGCATAAAATATAACAAAGTGCAATGGAAATTTATGTTGGTTATTATAATTTCACGTATCAAACTTAAAATTTGCTTAATTTAGCTTATTTTTGTGATTTTTATTTTTTAAATATTTACTTAATTTTTCTAGTTTTTTTCATTTTTATACCTAAAGTTTTAAAATATACCTCAATGTAATAAAGATGTCTCATACATTTTCCTAACAAGAAATTAAAAAAAAAGTTTAGTGTATGGATTAACGTTATATAATACATTATGACTAATATTATATTTTAGCATATGATTTTTTTCTTATATCATAATATATTTACATCACGATATTTAAATGAGTAATTTTTGAGTTGAGAGGACTGGACTTCGAATATTCGTGTGTTTTCTCCGTTTTACAAACGTATATAAGGTACAACCATTGATTAAATATATTGTATAAACATTATAGCAAATTTGAGCCTGCAGAACCAATTTTGTATTGTTATAATATTATAGTGAACTTATTATTAAACTTTAAAGTTGAAACTTTTTAAGGTAATACTATTATCTAGGTCTATATAGGTTATATGAGTTAGGACATAATATATTAGGACATTGTTTATATTAATATTTTAAAGCCAAAAATAAGTATTTTAAAATCATAATTGTTGACTTAGTTAAACTCACTTTAAAATTAAAATATCACGATAGAGTGTCATAGAAAATATTCTTAATATTTTTACCTTTAAGTTTAATAATATAAATTTAAACAGTATTTTTAGTGAAATACTATAATTAGTAATCACTTATTATAACTATACCTAATATAGTAATATCAATATTAACAATAAAAAATGTGATTTTCTGAACGTTTATAATTTCATAGTTTTATTGTACATTTGTAAGACGTTGACAATACAATATGTGGTTTCGTCGTGTTCCTCTATATTATAATTAGAGCAAAAATTTTCATGCATTTGCATATTTGTTTCTGGTAAACTTTATCATATATTTTAATATTTATAGTATAAGTGCACAAAACATTTCACAACATTTGTTATCAATGGTTTTAGTGCATATTATTGGATATTTAACATTTTTGGGTTTAAAGGACGTATTTTTGATATTTTAAGTTGTTAGTCCATATTTTGATAGTTTATCAAAAATCAAGCACATCAGTAAATATTTTTATGAATCAAAGGTCAACAACTATACATAGAAAATTGAATTAAGTAAAATAATTTAAATGAATATAAAAACAAAAAAAATATTTAAAGGAAAAATAAAATTTTTTTAGAGTAATATTGGCGACTAATTTTTTTTTAAGGTAAATTGAATTGCTTATTTTTAATTTTTTGATGCATAGTTGCATATTTTTAATGAATATTTGACGATTTAGACGATTTAGTGAATAAAGTCCTTGCTCAAATTATAATAATTGTCTATTAGTCCATATAATGCAAATAGTAAGTTTATAATGTATGAAGATTTTGATTATTTTAAAATTATAGTAATATTATTATTATTATTATGTAGGTAGGTATAAACATTTTGTAATTTGTAAACATTGTTGATGTATATAATAAATTCTATAGTATGATCATTATTAGTAACATGAAATAGTTTATATAAAATACAAACAATTATTTTATCAAGTATAATTTTATTTTGTATCTGCTTACACATAATAAATATATATATATAATTAATTAATTAATAATTACAAAAAGCACCTACTGTACAATTTTATTTACTATAGTAAACCTATAGGTATCAATAATTAACTATTTTTATAGATATATACAAATCATAGAAATGCAATAAGATAATATTGTTGTAGGCTATGTCCATTCCTCCAGATTATTGAGCATGAACCTATACCTACATTATAAAATATATATTTTACATATGCATATACAGTCGAGTCACGATAACTTGAACCTCGATATCTCGAAAAACTTGACAACTTGAATTTTTTTTATTCCTCTAGAGAATTCTTCTCCTATAAATTAGTTAGCTATCTCGAATAATACATATCTCGAAGCAAATTTGTATCCAACTTCAACTTTGAGTTATCGCGACTCGACTGTATATATATATTATAATATATAGGTATACTGTGTATAATGATCAATCTCTTTAAGTATACGGCCACCGCCTACAACTTACATTTATAGTATTTATTGCATATTTACTAGTGTATACCTATATTTTAATATACTATACACTATTACATTTATTGTGTTTTCATAAAGTATTCTACCGAGTTCCGAGTTTAATAATTCTTAAAAAAATTTCTACCATATATTATGTAGGTATTTGAATCTGATTTCTCTGTCAATTGAAATGTTAATAATAAGTTTTCTCTATAATACAAGATATACTTTGGTAAAAAATATTAATTTAAATTTAAGATTAATTATCTTAATGTTATTACATATTAATTAACCTAGTTTATTATTTTACATATTAAACGAGTTGATTATTAATACAGTATCACATAAATGAAAAAAAAAAAACGTGCAGCATTCCTGCTGTTTACGTAAAATATTCACTGTTACAGTAAGGCAAACTACACAGTATTATAAAATCCACTGTATACGCGTGATAAACTAAAAATATTTGGCGCCAATACATAAGTTGAGCATTATATTGTATAAATAATAATCATGTCATTTATGTCATCGTTATAATAATAAAATATACCGTATCTATACGTATATGGTATATGGTATATACAATGTACAGTTGCGTCATGAGAATTTTTTTTATCCGAGGGCGAAGTAACACAGTTGCCCCTTACATAGTTGCATATACAGTTTTTTTAGGTGAGTGAGCAGACTCAATACTACATAATCTAAGTCATGTATATCGGTGTTGAGTTTTCAGGGATGGATGCGAGTGGATATAACTTCAATTTCGTCCCCAATAATAATGAAAAAAAAATGTGTGACGCTACTGTACGTCTTATATTTGCGCGTACACGTATAGGTACTCGCGTATACAGTGTATATAGGTACTTAAACAATAAATGTATAGATACGAAAAACATATTATAAGTAGGGGTGTGTTACGTCATGTTGTCAACCAGACATTCGTTTTTTTGAACGACTCTCGTGACTTTATTGAACAGTACCTATATACAATAATATAATACGGTATTTTATTATTGTATAAAATATAATATACAATAATATGGACTATATAGTACACGACAATAATATGATATGATAATTTAATTAGAGTATAAACGGCGAGGTGTATTTTCTTTTATATGTATAGGTATCTATACGATGACGTCTAAACGGCTGCTTTCCTGTGTACGATCACACTCTAAGGACGAGGCATTGCCGGAATAGTAGATACCAGTTCATGTGAGGTGGACCTAGAGCCCTTCGGCTTGCATACACATCCACTTTCCACGAGCACGTAATCTTGGCCGGTTAACGTCACCGGTCCCAAAGGTATTACCAGGAACAAATATGGTACGTACGTTTGCGTACACTCTCCTCTGACCATGTCACACTCGTTTGATCTGTAATCAAGACAAAAATCAGTTTCTCACTTGATCTGATAAACTGAGTTCGTATGTATATCGTATATGTTATATATTATATAGGTAAAAGGTAACTATTATTGTAATATAATATTCATGAAATTATTAATACGTAGCTGCATAGGTTTTTGACTTGGAGGGGCTTTACATACTTAATTTAAACAGACCCGTGGGTGGCTCTGCCCCAGTGGCATACGGTAAGGGCCCCGGAGCAGTAAATAAACCAGCCCCCCTCCTAACGAATATTATATTTGTGAAAATTCAAAATATACACCTAATATTTTGGGGCCCCAAGGCACTGCCCAACTTTTACCTATGATAGCTAAGCTATTGATCTCCTCCCCCCACCCCCTGTCTATTCAAATACCTTTAAAATACATTACCTACTTAATGTAAAATATATTTATTTTTTCAAACAACATTTACTGTATTATTTAATTAGATAATTAATGAAGGATTTAATACTTAAATTAAAATAAAAATTTTTGGAAGGGCTAAATTTAAAATTAAGCCCTCCAAATTGAACCTAGCGTAGCTGCAAATTTCAAATAATTAATAAACGACAGTGGAAACGTTTAATAGATAAAACAATAATAATAAGACGTTTGAACCGTGGATATAATAGGTAGTTATTACTATAGTACTTACTCGCAAACTTCGTAAACGACTTGTTGTAACAGATCCGGGAATTTTTGAACGATAGTCACAGGTTGGCCAGACGTCAGTGACACACCGTACATGGGCGCAGTCGTATTGTATCTGGTGCGGCACAGTCTGTTCGGCGTTTGACATAGTTCACGATTGGCTGCTGGTGTTGATCCATATTCTCGGGCTAAAAAATCATAAAAATAATGTTTAATAGTTTATACACTTTTATGTATTAGCTTATAATTGTTGCACATATTCACGAATGTGTATTACTAATATTAAGAAGAATCTAAATCTATTTCTTTTAAGTACGAAACATACCTATATTACTGTATTATTATAATTTATCAGGTAACACTGAACCACTGTAGAATCTTATAATTAAAATTTTATCTTCTGAATAGAATTTGAAATTTGTAATATTGATAAATTATTCATTTGTATCAGATACAATTGTATCACTTTATTTTTTTAATTAGTCATGGTTCATGGACTATGGAGTATAAAACTACTATTAATATACTACTACCGTTGTGGAGTGTACGATATGTATTATCCTACATAGTATATTTAAAGACAATAATTAAGTATACCAGTTGATACACTAATTATATTTTCAAAACAATATTTCTGAAAAAAAATTATATTTATTATTATTTTTTATCATTATTATTTTTTATTTTTTACTTTTTGAATAACACCTTCCTTTTTTTTATTTCATATTCCGAAGCAGAATATTATTCAGAGTATTACAATGTATAAAAATTAAATTTTGGAGAAGTAGTTCATTTAAAGTTCCTAAGTTATAAGTTATGACTAACTAACTAATTGTAAAAAATTTGAACTTTGTAGACTAAACACCTACTTCAATTAATATTCAAGTTTGGAATATGAAATGAAAAATGTATGAAGAAATCATTCAAAAAAGTAAAAGAACTTAAGAAATTATAACGATAAAAAATAGTAAAAATATCATTTATTTTCAGAAATGTTGTTTGAAATGCTATCAAAATTATATAAGTAAAAAGAACATTTTCAAAAAAATTAAAACTTTAAAATAATGAGTCATGAGTGTATACACTATTAAATGTATTATGGATATAAAGCTACAACAATAAAGCTCTGCAGCTTGCGTAGGAAGAGTTCAGTTGTAAACAGAATCATGGTTTATGTATAATCTATGGATTTTTCCACCTATTTTATAAATAAAAACCAAACTAAAGTAATTATATTGACTAAAATAATGCAATCATTATTATAATTATATATAATATGTTTGTCAAACATTATTGTTATAAGTTATAAGTTATAAGGTAGGTATATTTTAACTTTTAAGTTAATACTGACGTTTGCTAGTACAGTGTAAGTATAGACATTAGACAAGTAAAATAACCGCTCAGAATCTATAACGGAATACTCAGTGTGACTGTGTTATTATCTTCTCATATCTCAATATATTATACTCTATACTATCGAAACTTATATGTAAGTACTGTCGAAAGAATAATTGATTTGAATTTTGGTGCAAATTGCATATCTATCTTTTGATGCAAATTACAAACGCATTTAAAGAACATCGGTACTGAATGCAATATGCAAATTACACATATTGTATATATTTTGGATCAATTTTGATGCAAATTGACTAGGTACAGCCCTTGCATAAGATTGTATAAACATGGAAATGAAAATAAGAATCGTATTACAGTTTTTTCTTTCAAATAAAAAATAAATGTTTTTTTGGTTGGAATTGAATTTTTGAACTGAATCGTATTTAGTTACTTGGAATAATTTATCCGTATTTCACGGTATTAATATAATTAGGTAGGTAATAACATTTCGTTGGAAACGTATTTCATTAAAAAATTATTTTGTTGAAAATATATGTATATTTAATTTTCCAGGTAGCTGGTATGACACCTGTGTTTTATCTATTGTTTGTGATATAGGTACTACGAATTCATAATTTATTAATAATCGATTTAAAATATAATAACTTGGCAGCAAACTGGTTCAAAAAAATACTTTTAAAAATATAATGAAAGATTTAATGTAAGATACTAAGATGTGGTTGATTGATTAAGGTACCTGAACATTTTTATAATTTTTAATAAAATAATAACTTCACTTATTATTAATATTGAAATGTTAAGTAGTAAACATAAAAATTATTATTCTAAAATATTATCCTAATAAGTATAAAGTATAACATATTGAACTTTGATAGTATTTTATTCTAATAATAATAGCAGATAGGTACCTATAATGGTATATTGTATACCCTATAAAATATTAATATATATGTATCAGATACATAAGAATTATTTAAATTTTTTTATTTAGGATACAAAATTATATACACTTCATTATTGAATTTACAGGTACTTATTTATTTTGCTAAATATCCGAATAAATCTCGATTCGTTGCGCAGTTGTTCGAGTATAGGAATATAATGTGAAAAACGTTTATTTTTCCAATAAATGATCTGAAGTTTTACATATACCTAGGTATGTATTATATATAATATACATGACCGATATTTCGTTTCGAGAGTTATTACATTTATATATGATATCGATTTAGTTTTACCTATTTTTTTTTACTCTTTAACTGAATGGTCATAATGACTATATAGTGGTCGAACAATGTAAGAAGCAATAAACAGAACAAAATAATGTCAATTATCTTGTCAACATATATTATATTAGAAATAAAAAATTTAAACCAAGTAACAGATTAAATTTGCTGAAAAACTTGAAACAAGTATATTTATTATACTTCCATATTTAATCTAAATGTTAATGTATTATATTTAATTTTAATTTATTACTTTTAAAGATAGTTCAAACTTAAAATAAATATTTAAATAAGATATTCTAATAAGAAAATCATCACAATATAATATATTGGTTAGGTTTTAAATTTTAAGCTAACACTAAAAAGTGAATTCACTACTTACCAGTTCTACTGATCGTGTAATCTTCGTTGTGATTATTAATTTTATAGGTTTTTAGTAGTGTTTCTCGTACCGTTTCGGGACTGGGTTTCGATCCTGAGTGAAGTGCATCGCGTCCTGTCCTTGATGATCCCCAGTTATGGGTGCGTCTATAAGTGCCGGCTACTATCGACCTGTACATTTTTTTATAAATAAACAAATTTTAAAACGAATTGAATGTACAGATATTAAAAAACTATAATTCCTAGTAAACGGAATGGTAATAATAATTGAATTGTTCAATAACTCCAACTATAATTATAAATTACGTATAAAAAATGTCGATTTTTTTTACCAATTTTTCTAACTGTGCAGGTCTAAAAAGATTTTTATTTAAACATATTTTGTACTTACTCGGGATAAGGTTTACCATTGGGACCGATGCAATCCAAATTATCGGTGAGAGCGTCACCCCGCAAGTATTTCAGCGATTCACCATTTCCGCCACAAAGTTCAGCCCACGTATACTTGCACAGGGATAGTACATAAATTATACGCAATAACTGTAAAGATAACATAGAATGATTAGGATTAAATATGAATAAAACATTTACAAAAAATCCTTCAAATTTATAATCAAACACGTGACCACAGAACAAGTCATTATAAATGTAAGCTAAGAAATATGCTTATAAATAGTGTAAACTAAACCATTAATTAAAATAATGTGATTTCATTTTTTAAGACCATAATTGAATAATTTGTTTAAACTATTGTTTATTTAAAATATTTTAATAAAAATACTTATACAGTTATACGATTATCTGATATACAAAATAAGTCCATGAACTTGTAGGTTATTATTATTAATTAATACATTATTATAATTAATAACTATTTCATAATTTGAAGAAAAATAAAATTAACAAATTGGTAGCTAATAAGTGATAATAAACTGGTTTTGGAACTCATCTAATATTTAAGCAGTTCACTGTCCGGAAAATTATATTCAAGTTCTGTCTATTTAGAGATAGTTTTCAATAACTCCCATTTTAAGTCATTTTATCACAATGTTGTAAGAAAAAATAAATTCATCCGAATATATACTATCTGTATTGACATTATTAATGCATTTTTTAAACTTCTTAAAATTTAAAAAAATAGAAAATAAATACCATATGAAAAATATAATAAAACGTAAATTTGCAACAATTTCTTGATACCTGTTACTTTCTACAGACAGTAATAGACAATAGTATATGTAATTCTAACACAACTGCAAACGTATACAAATATTAAATATTAAACAGTTATTAACCTTCTGATGTCCCAAATATAATATAAACGTATAGGAATAATATATAACGTAACGGAATAATATAAAAATAGTATCCTAATTTTATAATAATTATACAGCACAGGTTGCCGTAGGTATATAATATATAGGAAATGCCGGAAATGGATAAAAAAAATAGCTGAGAAAACAAAACGTCGCTTCACGCAAATTTCCACGTTTTTCTTATAATATGTATTTTGTATTTGGATAATAAAACACCGATTGACCTACTACATACTATAATGTATAGTTTCAAAGACGCTTCTGTAATTAATCGTGTAATTAGAAACCATCAGTCGCAGCGGTACGGTTTTCCGGCAATATTCCTGCGTGTAAAGGTAATATATAGGTACCGTATAAACGTGAGGTCGCTGGCGTGTGTAATGTGTCATCGTCATGTGTGTGTGTGTATAATAACTGGACCAAATGCATATGTACATGCACAATAGGTCTTCGGGGGTATATTGTAATACAACTGAGTGTGTTTAATGTGTTTATAAAAAGTCAAGGAAATAAAAAAAAAAAAATCACTGCATAACGGTATACACGCATTATTACTTCAACGCTGTACCTACGTTATTTTCATTTGCCATTTCCGATCGGCAAGTACTCTACAATCATAAAATACATATCATATTATATACCATTGTAAAGTGTCGATATATATTCTCGATTGTCGCATTGATACCGGTGACTAGGACATATTATTTTTTACAGCCACCGAGTGATGAAATATTTAAAAATAAAAACCACGCGATATAGATGTATATATTATAATATTGTGCGTATCATATAATAATATCACAGTGATATACCTATTGGTAATTTCGGAACGAACGTTTACACTATAGCTGTACGACGACACTGTGTAACCTTGACCGCTACGTATGAATCGTATAATATTCGTATATAATAGGAAATAGGTAGGTACAACGACGGTTACAAACGCGGTGAAAAACGCGACACACGCAAGACGTGTCTTGATCGTCGCGGGGTCCGATCGTAACGGGATCGCCGTGCCGCCGCCGGAGACTTGTACGCGCGTATCCCACATGCGATTGGGTGGAGACCGGGTGAACAGATACCGCGGGATAACCCACATTTTTGTACCGGCTTTATATAGCCACGACGACGTTCGACAATCGGCCATTCGTATACCACGCACGGACTCCAGCTGGCGGCGGCGGCGGTAGATATTTCGACGATGATTCATGGCGATTGCGCCCAAGACCCATTGACCCAAATCCTCACGACGACGTAATCTCAATATTATTATTATTATTATTAAAATAATTTATTATCGTATTGTTTTATTCCGTGTCTGTCGGAGCGGCGTATACCTATGCGAATTACAAGTTTCGCTGGTCTCGTACATCGTATATGGTGCGGGACTATTATTATATACGGGGTGATTCACTAAGCATGCCCTAAATAATGATGCTTCTATTCAAATTCGGGTTTTTGCAATTTTTAGTTAAGAGTTAAGACATATTATTTTCGATGTCTGTACAAACTTTTTTTTTTTAAAAAAGATAAGCATATTTTTTAATAATTGTTACTCAGATAATTTTTTTGTTTATGTTGACGCGTCCAATCAATAACTTTAAACAAATAGTGTTTGAGTCATTATACGTAAGCTTTAGTCCTTAATAATGATTATAAAATGTTAATTTAGGTATATTAATATAATTATTATAATTTTCTAATCACTATACGTCTATACCCCACATATTCTACACCAGCTATTATGTCTATTATTCTTGGTACATATAGTTTAATAACCCAAAGACTAGTTTCAAATTTCGATTTAAAATTATCTGCTTGACAAGTTACAGTGAGAAATTGTGGTTCTCATTTAGAAAATAGAAGTTTTTTCGCCACCAGACACTCCTTAAATAGCATAAATAAATCCAAGTATTCGAAATTTCGAAAACTAGTTACTTAGGTATATATAGGTTCTTCAAAATACCAAAATTATAATAATTTGAAAAAATGCATCATTGTATATGAAAATACAGGGTTGAACATGCTTAGTGAATCACCCTGTATATAATGTACAGACATGTGTATTATGATAACGGCTGGACAATCGTGACAGACATAAGAGTTAGTAAGGAGTTTAAAGATATCGGTTTGGCCGTAAAATATGTACACAATTATCTTCTCATCACCCGGTTTGGATTTATTGCAGAACGGTATTTTGACCAAAATATATATACATCAATTACGTTTTTCGCTTCGGTAGCGGCAATAAATATCTTTAAGTAATAACTGTGTGACCGGCTCTATGTCGCTGTAGAAAATAATAGTTCGTACATAGGTAACATTTATGATCATTATATTTATCAGTTTAAGATTTTTATTACGTCTGTCATTACAACATCCTTTTAACATCAGCTGCAGTGTTCTTATTTAATATACAGGTACCTACGCATTATAATTGCAATTTTATTTAAGCATAATTTGAATACCTCTGCAGTAAGCACTTTAAAATTAAAATTGCCTTGTTTTTGCGGATTTGATTTATAAACACAGTTATAGCAGAATCGATGGGCATTTTTATACTTCAAATCACAAACTATTATACTTATAGAATATTGAATAATCCAGTAAAAAGTAAAAATCCTGCCTTTTTAAATATTTTCATGATAATTTCGTTATCCCACTATTTTGGACACAACTATATATGAGTTGCCAGCTATATAGTTCTTCACTAGACGTCTAGACATTATTCTTCTATAATAGCGTCCTATAATATGTATTATGCGTAGGTATTGTAACACCTAAATACATATAAATCGCTCCCATTATGCGATACACATATATTAAACATTATAGATTTGTATTATGTCCTATATGTTCTTTTAAGTATGTTATAACATAACGGAAAAGTAATACAACGTGAAAATCTATTTAGTTGCCATGTATAAGTTTTATAGGTTCTGACTTTCTGTGCGGAGAAAAAAAAGCTAATGGTTTTATAATTTGGAATCACGCAGCTAGGTAGTTATCTATCTACTATGTACCATGTACGTGTGCAACACAATACGTCTACACAAATATTATATTGCATTGCAATAATATAACATAACTCTCACGACAATTCGATGGGTTTATCAGTCATAGAGTGGTGTGGTGAGTATTATGTTATTGTCTAGCTTGACAATATATTATATTATATATAGAACTGCATACCTATAGATTTCTTATAGAGTATTTCAATTAATACCCACTGTTTGAAAAAAGTCGTGACATCGTGGTACAGATACACAAAACACATTACACCTGCAGAAATGGTACACAGAAGTATGTCTCACAGGAAAATTGATAGTGAGCAAGGATTATATGTAATAAATATTATATTTTACTATATTATAGTACCAAAGGAAATACAAATAGATCGGTCGTTATCAAATATTTTGATTTTTGCTCAGCGCGTATAGTATGCGGTATTTATTATAATATTAAAATTCTGTGAAAGCCGTAGTTTAAATCTGTTTTATACCCATATAATATTATATCCATAGGTGGAGTCTACATTCGTCTTAAATCGAGATAATCCGAAATGCACATTAACCAGTTCAATATTAAACCTATACAGTATATCCGTATTATTTATAATCTATTCAAAAAGGCGCGTCAGTACAAAAGATACACTAACCTATACACAGTAGCTTATTATTTATTGTGTCTTAAGTATCCCGTTGTTTTTTAATCCAGTAACTAGTATACGTATATAATACATTTGTGTACACAATATTTACTAATACCTACTGGTTACCTTTAGTGGTTTCTCTCTTGGTATTATTTTATGCTGCAAACTGCTAATTATCCAACCAAACGCCATCATATGCTTTCATTATTATATTATTTACACTGATAATATACTGTATGGAATAACTGATTCGTAGTTTACATACATACAATAGAAATAGGTAACTGTCTGTATATATAATATTTATATACGTTAAACTACGTGTTTAATGTTTAAAAACAGATTGAGAGTTATTGTAAATCTAATAATACACTAACTATACACTAATTACTGCTAAAATTCAGCATAGAAAATTATTTCTTTAAATCAATCAAAATATGTTAACATAGAGCTGCAGTCCCCACTATGCGGTTCTTTAATAAATTTTGTGTAACCCGCAGTAAAACTGAATTGTACATTGTATATTCTAAAATCCAACATTCTACCCTTTTAAAAAGTACCTAATTAAAATAAAACTATTATTTTAAAATAACTTTTTTGCTTTTATAACTTTAATTATCATCGCAATCAACATTTTACTAAAAATTTGCAGGAATCTTAATACCCGGTAAAAAAAATACGCCCAACGAAGATCCTTCTTATTTTTAGGTCAATGAATGTATAGTTCATGTAGGTTGTGGGCCACTACTGAAGAAAAAAAAATATAGTCCTATTATTATCAAAGATTTGAAAATTGAATATCCTAATTACAAATATGTAATTAGTAATTACTATCACGGTCACTGAATTAAAGCAAAATACAAAAACATTACCACACAAAATAAAAATATAAAATATGTTGTACATATATTAAAATATAATCTGTAAATTATATATTAGGTATGCGGTATGCCAATATGCCAATATAGTATGTTTAGTGGAAGCATGAATATTGTATAGACACTACAAATATGAAATATAATAATTTATTATATATTATTCAAATTCATAGTATCAACAAACTGAAATTAACGTAAACTAACTTGCATATAGAAATTGAATCCTGTAACTCTGGAAATATGAATACCTACGAAACTCACTGAATACTGAATTACAGTGGAAAAAACATAGTCTAGATTCTAGACTCTAGAACATAGGGCAACTTCGGAGTGATTGGGGGGGGGGGGTAAGTGGCCCCTTTACACAGCATAAAATAAAAGCTTTATAAAGCACGTAGTGGGTCTCGCCATGTTTGTCCTTGTAAAAAATTTAATAATTTTCCTATAAACCACAACAACAATAGTTCGAAAACAAGTTGTCGACAATGACATAGGTGGCGAGAGACTCACAATAACTGTATAAAATATACCTAAGTGATTATCATAATAATTCAACTCGTACATAGTGTATGGCGCGGGTAACTTGTAATTATTGTAGTATTTGTATACTATAAGTAAATAATAATTTCCGTTAGGATTTTTTTTTCTTATCGCAGTAGTTATAAAACTACACGCATAATAATATACGTATATGCGATATTTTTTTCCTCGGATGACGCACCGGAAATATTTACAGGAGACTCGACATGAGAACCGGTCTATGTTGAATTTTCAAAAAACAAAATGAATAAATAAATATTGTTACGGGGACGCAATTATACTCTATATTTATAGAGGTACAGTATTCTTCCAAGATACGAAATCCGTCCTATACGGTACCTGCCGCCACGGATATGAATGAAACTTTTAAACGAACAGTAATCGTAATTGTTCACAAGTCACGCGTGACGCACGTTTATACGGACATTGCGGTCCGCGTGGATTCCTGCGGTCATTCGTGCTGCAGTCATTGAACTTGCAGTGTTTTTGTTTCCCAGCCGTTTTTCTACATGAACGATGCTAAATAATTTAGTTAGGATTACATTTTTTTCTTTTTTAAAAATGGTTTTTTACTATTTCTTTATAATATCATATATATATATATACAGGCACCGTCAGCTGTCGTATATAATATATATATATATTTGCTTCGACTCATGACAAACGTGCGTGACCGACAACCAATTAGAATCTTGTTCGTCGTTAATCAGGATCACAAAAGAAATAACTCGTTATAACCCCTCATCAAGCCATCCAACACTTAAAAAGAGTTACATGGAATATCGATTATCGTTTACGGGACTGCGTCGGGGGTAATCCGACTGCCTATATACAATACACATATATTACCTATATATACATATTATTGTTATGTACGAATGAGAATATCGTTGTCGGATGAAAAACGCGTCTCATTTAGATCTGAATACGATTATTATAACTTAATCGTGTTTGTATACAATGGATTTCTTGAAGAGCATTTGTGTGTATATTTTCTATGTAGTATTGTAGTGCTGTATGTATAACTGTTTGAAACATATGATTGAATTCCATACAAATACACATAACTAGGTTTGTTTCAATGATATCAATTCAGATCGTATAGTTTAGGTATACGCGTATCATTATTTATGCGAGTTTTAAACCAGGTTTATGGTTAAATTGATAAAAATATTTATTTTAAACTTAAAAATCTTCAGCAATTACCCTCGGCTACCCGAAGGCTACATTTCGTTCTGAACAGCGGGATGCATATTTTATAAATTTAATTTCAATTTTAATAGGTTTTTCGTAAAACTAGCGTAATTAAGTACTCAGTTATTTATTTGTTATATCTATATAATTTATATATTATATATACTTGTTCAATATTGTTAGCTATGTACGATGTACCTATGCGAGATATGATATAGGCATATAATAAAATCTTCAGTTGCAGAAATAGGTAATATACCAATTTATAATATTATTTCAATGTTTAGTAAATATGTTGTTAATTTAATTTATACAAAACTATATTACGTTGAAAAAACCAAAACAATTAAAAACTCCTTGAAATTTAGGAAGATGAAAGTAATAAGCATTTTAAAACGATTAAATTAAATTGCCGAGTGGATTAAAAATGTGTACCTATATACATGAAATTACTACATGGAAATGAGGTAAATGTTAAACGCACAATAGGTGTGAGATGAATTATGACGATGAGTAAATGAGTTTGAAATAATTTTTTAATACACACACAAATGATTGATTGGTTATTGTTTACGATTATTATCAATTGACAATCGACACGTTTGCTTCAAAACATTCGATTACTTAGAACGAATTCAATAGGTACACCGTATATAGTGCGATAAGATTAACATTTTGTTGGACCTCGATTCTATTGTACTAGTTTTGATAATATTTATCTATAATCAATTTAAATCAATAGTGTGACGATTTGAAGTTTCTACTAAATTTGAGTACATATCTCTATATATTTATCTGGAACGTTCGCACATAACACGATTATATTACCTATATCTGTATTATTAAACATCCTATATATACCTACCTAAGAAAATTATTGATATTAAAATAATCATAAATATTTTATGCAAAATATATTATCAAAAAGTTTTCTTAGAAGATTCATTTTCACGTCATTTGCGAATGTGTATGAAGTAAATAAAAGTAATATTGTATAATATTTGTTATACACTTGCATACATTTCAATATTTAATTTACATACATTATACATATATTAAGGTTATATTTACTTTTTTACTCAACATAACGGAATAACTTCGTAGTCTTTCTTTATAAATATACAGTACACACATAATACTTACTACCCAGTCATTGTTAAAATTTAAAAACGGTATTAAATGAAAAGGTAAATTATTCAACTATTAAGGACGTTTTACACGCATGTGTTGTCTACTTATTTCCATCGTACAAACATACAACATGTCAAATTTGCATTCAGCAGAAACAATAAACTGTGTGCAGTTAGCTTTAATATTTCAGAGAGTTGAACTATTATCAAACTATTTAAGGTTAGAATATTATTTGTGTTTGCAAGTAAGGTTTTTAATTTTTAAGCTAGTTATGAACATTTTTAAATATTTTACATGATCGTAAAGTTGTAACACACTTAAAAATTGAAATATCGTAAAAAACAAACTTAAAATATCTTAAACATACCGATTATGTTCTTAGTTTCTCCCATAATGATTGATAATTCATTCTAATATTACGAGTAAAGCTATAACTACGTACACAAAATTGGTACATTTGTAAGACGGAGACAACACATGTGATAAGTTGACAAAACCTAATTTTTTTATAACTAGGTTATACATTTTTATTTTTTTTTTTTTATTATCGAAATCAAATTTTTATTCTTAATCTGAACATAATATATGTAATAAACTATTTATTATAATAAGTACAGTTGGTAAGTAAATCATATTATATAATATATAATATGTATTAAATACACATGTAGGAAAGGAGAAGTCACCTGTTGGTGGCACCCCCCTTCCATTACTTTACAAAGGTATTATACTTCCCAATTATTTGACAAAAATACCATTAAAATAATAAAATGATATACTTCAAAACTGCATTTTATTAAACTTCATCATTCATTAATATGTTGTCCTATATAAGACTCAAAGTTCCTCTTTAGTCTTTACTGGGCTTAACAAAGTACAAAGACTTACAAAGTATTAGCTGATTTTAAAAATAATAAACAAATAACTACAATTTAAAATGTATATGTAAACCTGTTGGCTATTATAGTATTATAATATATTAATATATGACTATATATCTGTTAAAATATTCGAAATGTAATTTTTAACACTTTTGCGTTTATTTTTAATTCCTGTAGTAGCCGATTAGTTGTCTTATAATATGTCCTATTATTATGAAAATTAGTTTTGGTTTATTGTCAAGTCTGAGTCGAACGTTCAAATGTTATGCTAAAACAAAATTAGGATCTAAAGTCAACATATAGGATATAAAAAATGACTAGATTTTATTACATATAATTTTTTTAGCTGTTGTTAGCAGATACAATTGTAATATCGATCATTGGCTGAAAGCACATAAAAACTATTTTTTATTTTAATATGTTTTTTATCTCTTTCCTTTTCTAACCATAAACCCGAATGGTTTTCCTATGCAATTTTTTTTTTTTATTCTATTGATATATTGATATTTTAAAATTTGACATACTAAAATGAAAAGTTGTTATGGACTTATGGTTATAATATTTTATATTTTTATAATAGTTGTTTTTATTATTGCAGCAACTAGTAATTTAAATTTGAAACATTTTGGAAAACATTATTATTGCGAGACAATACTCCATGTCTCCATATAATTATCGCAATATTATAATATATTTCATATTCCGGTATTTTAAATTTCAACACAACGATAAATTCACATGAGTTGTATAAAAGTAATGAGTTTAAGCAATTGGATTTATTTAGCATATAGTTATTAAGTATTAGCGTCCTCACATTTGCACCCCTAACCCACGCCTTCCTGTTCCATTTTCAAGTATTCAAGTATTTGAAGTCAGCTATTTTGTATGACCGCCCCCAGCAACAGCTTTTTTCTGGAGGCGACCCTGTAGGTACTGATCTCAACAACAATACGACGATTTCCGACTTTACCTTGAACGACGACGACCGGTGGTGGCAACGAGGAACTCCTCTGCCGGCGACGGTCATGGTGACTACGCGATCGCGGGCGTCCGTTCGACTCGACGCGACGACGGTGCACCGGTGACGATAGCTGCTGTAGCTGCTGTATCGGCTGCGTTTGTGACGAGTAGTTACGAGCGGTCAGGCTGGACGACAGCTGCTATAGCGATCATGTCCCGTGTATACGCGCGCGGTGGACGACCGACTGCTACTGCGCTACGCGCGGTTGTCGTATATGGTCGCGCGCGCGCGTGTTTTCCGTTTTGCGGCCCCGCGGCGGATCGTCGTCGCGGCGGTGCACACGCGCGCGTCCAACACTTGTACGGGTGTTTTTATTTTTATTTTTCAATTTTATTCGCAGAAACTTTGCGCGACGACGACGAAGACGACGTTTGTTTTTTGACGAGAGCAACGCGCACGCGGAGGAGTCAACGACCGGCTTGGACTTCGGATGGCTGGTGCTCTGGTGGTGTTCTGCGCCGGAGCCGACGAACGCGATCGTGACCCCTACTATTATAATAGGCACTCGCCATGGTCGTTGACGGATCCACCCCACTGCCGTCCCGCGCGACTCACGAGATCTGGCCGGCTCGGACCCGCCCGCCCGCCAGCCGTCTCATCGACGACGCGTCGACGCCACGACGGCGGTGTAATACACTATCTACGCGCGGCGGCTACAACCGGTCTATGCGGACGAGCGCGAGCTGCACTCGTTCGCGCTTAGCATTGCCTTAGTGACGACTTCGCCACACGACACACCGCCTTGACGTTAATCTGTCATGTATTTTTTGTTCTGCAGCTGCCCCACCTAATGGTTTTATTTTAAATTCTCTGGACCAGAATATTTTTCTACTTTTCGGAAATATTTCTTCTGATAATTGTGCGCACCATTTGCTTTCAACCCGATGCTATAAATTTTTCTACCCAGAGATTTATTATTTGTTTATTTTTTTAAGTTTCAGTTTGAAGGTCGTAGAGAATCACAATGTGTAAACTGTAAATGTTATAACTTATAACGGTTACTTCTCCGCCCATGATGATGTAGATATTTTATTATTATTATATCCATTCGGAACAGAGATACACGGAGTTATTCATCGACACGATCAACCCCATTTTTCAAAATAAAAAATGTACTTGCCTATATTCTGATTTTTGGAATTATAAAGTATAACTAAGACCCCACTCTAACTTTTTATAGGATTTGAAATCCATTTAAGGAACGTTTTGTGGCGATACCAACATCTTTTTTTTTAATAGTTTTAATTTTAATTTATATATTAATTAATAGTAGGTAATCCTATAGCCTTACCTAATCATTTACAATTTTAATTCAAACTATTATAATTACATAAACGATAAATTTCGTTCGACGATAAACGCAGCCGCAAATGACAAATCAATCCCATCAAAATCAAAATCAAAATCTAAGGTTTGAAAATGTGATACAAGAATCCTTATAAGTTTGCCTAATTTTATCAATAAAAAAAAGTTTATAAGCAAGTCATAATAAATTTTTATGAGCGTTTTAAGTTTACATTTTTACAAGATTAGATATTCACTCGATTTCTCATGTAGCGATTTTCTTATTTTGTTGCAATTCAAAAACGAATAACTGTAGATGCATGAAAATTTCACTGAATGTTTATATAAGCATTTTCTATACACCATCTAATTTTGAATATATTTTGAATCTTTTTGAGCTGTTTACGGACATTTTCAGTTTTCAATTTTTTTAGTTTTTTTTTCAATAAATATCAATAAAGTTTTATCTGTTGGGCCAAAAAGTGTAAAAATTTAATACAAGGCTCCTGATATATTAATACAATATCAGTTGAAAAATATTAAAAATACATAGGCACAATTTTTTTTTATAAAGCATTTAAAGTTCGAATTTTGACCAAATACATCAAAATCTCAAAAATTATAAATTATTGTAATTAAACAATTATAAAATGGTCAGTTTTTATAACTAAGGATTGAAAATTTAAAATAAAGATTCTAATAAATAGTACATACTGTAATCAAAAAATCTAAAAAATATATAAACACAGTTATTTTTTATAGACATTTTAAATTCCAATTTAGACGAAATTACATATTAAAATCAATTTTAACGAGTACAAGTATATATTATAATATTTTTCTAGCATCACTGATAATTTTATGTTAATAATTAAATAATATGAATAGTATTAATTCAACTTAGCAGCTACCGTAAAATAACAATATCAATATAATTTCAAATATCCTAGACTGACATACCGTCCCCGCTCAGAATCGTTTTTCATATACAATGATATATATCATATATCATTGAATTCAAATTTAATACCATCCATTATACAGTGATCTACTTGTAACCTACTGTACAACAGAGCGACATCCACTTGACAGTCTTGACCCCTTTTTTTTAAATGAAACAATAATTAAAAACACGTTTCTTTAAATGTTATTTCATAAAATATGATAAAATATGCAAAATTAAATTTTTAATCTCAAATTTCTGTATAACGAAACAAATTGTAATCTTAATCTTCTATTTCTGAAGCATTTAAAAGAAGCCCCTATGCAAATGGTAAAAATCCATACCTTGTTAATAATTTATATTAATAATCCTTTATACATCTATATTTTATAATTTGTATAAATTGTCGGAGTATATAAATGCTATATTCTGCAATATTAAATCTATTTTGAATTTTTTTAAGACCATCTTTAAGGATATTATTTTCCTTAGTGGATTAGTGACTTAGTACCTATATATACATTTTAATATCTCAGAAACTACTATAGTTCTATTTAGATTAGAAATTTCATAAAAGTCTGTCACTTCACAATTAACATTAAATAAGTTGGTTCTCATTTGAAAAAATAAAAATATAATCATCGCAAGACATTCCTAAAACGGCATCAGAATTTGAATAAATTAATTATTAAAGGAAAATTAGGGGTGAACATGCTTGGTGAATCAACTTTTACCTATATAAACAGAATTTTTTCAATACTATAAATTTATAAATATATATATCACTGCAGAACCATATAGTATTTAATACGGAGTTTTCTACATAATATATAAACAGTCTAACGTACTCCCTCCTCCTACCCACTGTATAGTGTACATTGTACATGGCAAAAATGTTCATGAAAATACACACTCTGATAATTTAAAATTTTAATTTCCATTTAAAAATTACAAGTTAATCATCGTTAGTGGGTAGTACTGGGTACAGATATTAGCTTTTAATATTTATGATTTATAATTGTGAAAAAAATAATAAAAACAGAAGAATAATAAAGAAAAGTTTCCATGAACATTACGTTTAGGTATATTTTCATGAGTTCAAGATTAAATCTATGGTAACGCTGTACCTATACCTACGGCTATACATTATAAAGAGTTTTGTAACAGTATAATACAACTATTTATAGTTTTTTTTCACCGCTGAATATTAGTGTTGTACTATTTTATCCGATTTCCACCAGTATATTATGACTTATTATATTCTAACGTGTATGGACAATTCGTAACGAAAACGGTTGATCGTCGCACTCTTGTGGAACACACTATTATTATTAAGCAAAAAACTGTACGTGACTGTGTTATATATAACAAAAAAAAACGTTTGAATACTATTTTCGTTTGAATTCGAGTTTCGGTTAGAAAAAATGTTTTAGGTTTTTTAATGCACTTTAAAATAAATGGCCAGATACATGTATAAATATTTTGGCCCTGACTTTGGCAATGACTAGAGAAACGCTATTGTATTTTCGGACATTTTAATCAAGAATTTGTAAAGTGTTTTTTTTAACAGTTGTCCGTGCATTATCAGATCACTTCTTGATAAATGTTAGGTCAATTGGAAATATACAAATCTGTTAAACAAAAGTTATATTAGAGATTAAACTTGAAAGTGAAAATATGTATATATTATTAACTGTCAATAGGTTAACATTTAATGAACGGTATTGTATTAATAATATCATATTTTATAGATGCATTGATCTTCCAAAATAATTTCCAGTATTGTTGTATAAAAAGATTTGAATATCAAAATAAAAATTCTACTTTTGACATTGATTAAATTCCACCGACACTTGGGTTTAATATTTTCAATTCGCCAATTGTCGATCAGTAGTTACACTTAAATATATAATTCACACTTGAGTTCAGGGTCAAATATAAGACCGGTTAGGTTAGGTTCAAGATGGTCGTTATTTAAGAGCGTGCAATGAATCAAAACGACCAATACCTCTAGACTATCGTAATGTAATCATACACTGTATAGAAATATAGAATTTAAATAATATACCATATATGACTTATAAATGTTATACCCGGTTCAGGGTTACATAAAACTTTAATGGACCGTTATAATATGTGTATGCATTAATTCACGTATAACGGTCATGTGTAAAAGTTTTATGTAACTGATTAGTGATTACCATTAAAGTTTTTTATTTCTACACTTATATTAAAATTGTATCTTGAATGAAAAAATGCAGAATTAGGTATGAGTAATGAAGTACTGAAAATGTAATACTTTGTATTAAACATTAATGCGTACCTATATTGGTTTATTAGTGTTTGTTGCTTGATGCAGATTGAATTAAAATTACAATATTATTATTATTACCCCAAGTAAAGATATTTTTTTGCATTATATAAATTTTAATTGCAATGATTTAAAACTCTTATCTGGTGCGTATTTTTAATATAGCTGATAACAATTTTTAAATGTTGATATTATCTGTTATAATAATTTAATGGTCAAGCCATCAGCCAGGAGTCCATCTTGATAAGAAATCAACTTGGGCTACACACACGTCGTTCCCAACTCACTTTATAGAAAGGAAAAATTCTTAATTTATAAAATTTTATTCATCCTATTCGATGGCCTATGGAATTCAACTTTGGGGAGTAGTCTACCAATAAGTCCAAAACAACTAACTTAAATTATATTCCGATTAATTCAAGCCTCGCTCAGAATCTAAAAATAAGTTAGACCATTAGTGGCACGCTCTAATCATGGATGATTAGATCTACAACAGAATTCTCGTCTTTAATAACTGTTTTACTTGATGGTAAATCATCATAATCAACTCTTAAGAGAAAAAAATTAACTTCAAAAAACCACAAACATAAGAGAAACATAACCTCATGATTCGACACACACAACGAAAAAAGTTGTATCGTTTTATGATTGTTATTTTTTGTAATTTTACAATTTATGTCGTATACAAATGTGAAATGACAGCAGTATAGAGGTGTAATACATGCATGATCATTAATCACTAACGAAAAAATCTTATCATTTACCTCAAATAGTCAAATTATTGTTATTTATTTTTTATCAGCAAAAGAAAATTTATTGCACCTTGATATTGATCTTTGACATCAATTTTTATAAACAAACACATTTCATCGGCAATTAAGGTAGAAATATTGAGTTTAAATGTATAATTTGTATACATACCTATTAATATAAACATAGCATTTATTTTTTACCAGCTAACCAAACTTTTACTACCGTGATACTAGAAAACTTCTCATTAAATACCAACCTGTGACATATTATATCCATATTGGCTTTATACTATTTTGAATGAAAATATATATTTCAGATTTTGAGAGGAGCGAAAATCATGAATAATATTTATAGTAATATACGTTGACGCTATACGTTGGCCGTTTTCACTTAGGATCGTTTTTCGTATACCTACCAACAATATTTTAAATCATTGAATTAAAATTTAACACATCCATGTGACCGGTAACCCGTACGAGTAGACGAAACCTTAAGTAAAACAGAGAGTTACCAATCTTGTTAATTTCATACTCCTTTAAACAGAATATTTTGATACATAAAAATCGAGTTGGCGCCCATGCCAAGTTTTGAAGAGTTAATTTTGTTCTTGGAGCCCGTTAAGAATAACATACCTAGTTATATAGCATACCTAAATTGATAGTTAATTTAACTTTTTTAATTGTATAACACACTAACGACTAACTTAACCTATATAATAGTACGCACACAAACAAAATCACACACATATATTGTTATTATACATATAAGATAAGTATCATATGCTATACGCTATGTAAACAATTCAAAAGTATACCGTGAGATGTCCTGTAACTATACATAGCTTATTATGTATGTTTATAAATTATACATGGAGTTAGTACTCTAATTATACTATATAATATAGCTATATAGGAAACTACCTACAACCATAAAATAAAATGTACTATTACTTTTATACCTATACAGGTACAGTATTTATTCTACAGTTTACAAGTAACATATTTTTTGTCAATGCAGATAATATCTGAGTTAATTCGTGGGAGAGGTCGTATATAATATTATGCACTGTAAAGAAGTATTTTTAATGTAACACTAGGATGGAAATCAAGCAATTTGAGGCACTATTACTATTGCCACCCATATTTTTTTTCTGTAACTAACGGAATTATTTCAATACAATATAATAAATAATAATACGTGTGTCAAAAAAATAAGAACATTTAATGGATACCTACTTATCGGTTATCGCCACTACCTACAATTTATACATTTTTTCTTCTATTTTTTCGATTTAAATTTAAGCCATGGAAATCTGGGCTTTACCCTCAAATGAAATATTGCTGGGACATTATTCCAACCGTCGAGATCAGCGGTTCTCAACCTTTTTATATCAAAGTAACCTACACGGCTACACAGTGTGAAAATTTTCATTTACCACTTGACCAAAAAACCTTATTTTTTGCGTATCAAAAATGTATACCTACGTCATTTTTTATGTATATGTAATTTTTTTTTATTAGGAACTACAAAATGATGACTATTTAAGTATTTAATGCACAAAAATAAAACTAAATATGTATCATTCTTGTTTATGTTATTATTAATATCAAATAAATCAAATAATATTTAATTTGAATAATGATCTATTCAATTTTTTTTATATAGGGAGATTTTCTTAGCTTACCACCTCTGGGCTTTCCACAGGTTGAGGAACGCTGGTCTAGATAATTTAAATGAAGAGACAAGTATATGTGTGTCACGAAACTAAATTATGTTTTGGAAACTGATATTTTTTATGCGTGCTGCAAATTATTTAGTCGTTTGCCGTACATCGTTATTCGTTCCCATATATAGATACATTATACTTTTTTGTTTTGTTGCCTATTGGTCGGTCCTATTAATATAATAGGCCACATATTTATTTTATTTAATCTTAAGATGACGCTATACCCAGACATTTGTTGTTTCCGTCTTACAAGTGCGTAACATAGCAAATTTACGCTCAACAGATCACGTTTATAGCTTCGTTATTAGTTTATAAATTAAAATAAGTCGACCTATTATGAAACTTGATAGTATAAGAACATTATTTGTGATTGTAGCGGGGTTTTTACGGTAATTATTTTTTAAGTGAGTTATGAGCATTTTTACGCTGTATTATATAACTACCCAAAACTTGATAAACAACTTTATCATCATAAAAAACACAGATAATGTTCTTAACATCAAGTATCATAATTAATAATAGGTCGATTCACTCTAACTTTTAAACTACCTATGAAACTAAACGTGATCTGCTGCGAGTAAATGTGCACATGACGGATACACAACAAATTCCAGTGTAGCGTCTTCTCAATTACAAAATCACTGTTAAATTACATTACACGGTCAGCTGCAGCCTTAACCATCGCACGATATATAATCACAATAACTGCAGAATTAAGTTTGCCTACCGGAAAATTATTGATAGCTATTCGCAATAACGCCAATAACCGATGAAGTATAGGTACCTATAGGAGGTAGGGACCTACCCAAATAAATGCTATAAAATAATCAAAAATTAAATAATATTGTTTAAATGCGGTGTAGATTTTTAGAATTGAGTATAGTTGTTTTTATACTTCATTGATCCAATGATATCTTAAGTAGGTACTTAATATATTTCTTTCAAAAAATAATTTAACCAAGTATAAAACAATTAAAATATAGCCAATTAGGTGCATTGATATGGTGGTATATAACTACATAATATACAATATACAGAGCATATTTTATAATTTGTAAGTATAGGTACCTAGGTACTTATAACTTAGTAGTATATATGATGGTTTTTTTTTAATGATTACCGATGGATTAGAGTAAAGGAATTTAAAAAAATGTAATAATACGTGTTTATTTATTTTTATGTCCATTTATTTATGATAATTTAAAATTTGAATTAACAAACAACTAAAAAATGTTATTTCTTTAAATTTTGACAACTATTTTTTTAATGAATTTTGGTATGATTATTTTTTGAAAATGATGATAATTTAATTAACGTTTTGGTGCACAATATATTTAATTAGACTTATAGTATACTTATTTGTATACTGCACTATATTGCAGGTAGATATCTTAAAAAACAATGAAATATTATTGATACAGGTACCCACTTATATGTGCTTCATTAGATTTCCTGTTTTAAGTATATAAAAAGGTATCAAATTGTATTGAACCACAATTAAAATAAAATTTTGTAAAAGTAATTTTACTTTAGATTCTGGGTGGAACTGTGAGTACTGTTTTAAGTTAATGTGTGTTTTTCTTTTTTTATAACTGACATTTAAAACTATTGTAATTTTTTTTTAAATTTATGCTGATTAAGTTGTTTGTTTTTGGTTAATAAGCAATTTATAAATATCAAAAATACAGTCATTTAGTGTTGGAAATTTTATGAAATTGAATATTTATTTATTTTTTTATATTTTAGTTATTTTGTTATAATTTTAAAAATATATTTATTTTAGACTTCAAAACTTTTTTCCATTTTGTACATCAATAAATTATTATATTCTATATACGATGAAATGTAAATAATATTTTAGACTAATTTCAAGCTATTTATATCACGAACCTATAATCACACCATTTTACGTGACCTACTCAATTTAAGTCCAGAGGTTTTTACACTCAAACTCGTCAAGAAAACGGTCGGTATCCAATCCTATTTTTTAATTAAGACAAACTAAAATCATTTTTGGAAGATTCATTAGTTTTTGTTTAATATGAAAAATTTTGTAAAAATGTTTACTGTAAATACTTATACAAAAAAATGTGATTATGTATTTTTGATATTATTTAAATCATAAATGCTGTAAGAAAAACTTATAAAGAACATAATTGTACCTATTCAATTTGCGGATATTATTATTTTTTTTTGTCTTGAAATAAATACTTTTTTTAATGCGTAAAATCACTATTTTTATTAAAAATTATTTTGTTTTTAGTTTTTACATTTTAAATCAAACTTAAAGTAAGAAGATTAGAGTCAACATTTTAAAAAGAGAAATTATTGAACATTTAAACTCCAATGTCATATAGATCAAACCAAATTATTTTATGTTGTCTTATTGCACTAGGTATACATTTGTATTTTGTATGATGATATTAGTGTCCCTGATTCTAGTTTGGAAAATTTGGTTGTCACTTGTTTGTATAACTAGTTTACTTTCAATCGGTATTTAGTAAGAATCGAAAACATTTTTAATTTTTTTTATTATTAAGTTTTTGATAGTTACATTTTTGATTCAAATTATAATTTATATGAATATTGGAAAATTCAAAATTTCAAATTAAAATTTTAAATTTTAAAAGTGTATTGGTAAAGACTAAAGTATATAGACGTAAAGTATTAAGTAATACACTATTCCATATTTCTAAAGTAAATAATAAAAAGTTGGTAAGTGGCCGATCGCGATGTCGTTCTGCTGTACAAGTGGGTCACTGTAAAATGGATGGTATTAAATTTTAATTCAATGATAAAATATAATTGTAGGTATACCTGCAAAAATGTTTTTGAGCTGAGGCGGTTTGTCAGTGTGGATAATTTATTTTGTATTTTTATTGTTATGACGTTTTATTAGTACAGTAGCCGGTAAATTGAATTAATATTATAAAATGTCAACAAAAAAACTAAAACTGTTATTCTTGGTTTTTTAATATGTAATTTCGTTCAAATTTGAACATAAAATAACTATAAAAAAAACTGTGATTTTTTGGTTACAGAATAATCTACTTAAATGGAACCTTGTTTTAAATTTTCAATGCTTTTAAAAGCTTATACCTATAAAAGTTGTACATTTCATACATTTTTCACGACAAAATCATTTTTTAATTTTAAATTTGATAAATGTTGTCAAAAATCGAACTTTAAATGCTTATAAAAAATAAAAAAAACTGTGCCTATGTATTTTTAATATTTTTTAAATGTCATTGGAACAATATATTAGGAGCCTTGTATTACATTTTCAAGCTTTTTTACCCAACAAATTAAATTTGATGACATTCATAGAAAAAAAACTAAAAAAATTGGGAACTGAAAATGTTTTTAAACAGTTTAAAACAAATCAAAATATTTTGAAAATTGTATCATGTATAGATAATGCTGATATAAATAACCAGTAAAAATTTCATGAATATACGGTAATTTGTTTTAGAGTTACACTTAAAACCAAAGTTGATTTTGTCGAAAATTGATTCTGTGTAAAAGTTCACGTTTTTCCTTAATTTGTTTATTGTTTTTCCCTGCGCTTTTGAAAACTATGGAGAATTTCAAAAAATTACCTCCCGAATGCAGCAATGAGATTCACTCTTCCATCGAACAAGATATTATCGAAGAAAATCAAAGCAGTTTTACTGTCCCAACCGGTGATGACAGTCACAAAAAAAAAAAAAATTATAAAAAAAAAAACCACATCATTGTAAAATCAATACATTCATCACTCTGCTCAAAATCTAAAATAGATTTTGATTTAACTTTTAAGCATAGTGATTTTTTAAATTACAAAAACTGTTTACATTATAATAAAAAATATAATTTTTATGTTGATTGCTAATTTTATTCAAAAAATATGAACATTGAAAATTGCCTCGATTAAATCACAGTATTTTTGTATAATTATTGCAACTCCTTTAATCTTGAAACCTGGTGAAAACAAACGAATACAATATTGTCTGTGTATTTTAGCTGTATTTTCAATTTTGTAGTAAATAAATTTTCAAGTAAAATATATAATATTGAATAATTTAATTTTTAAAATAATTATTATTATCTTGATGACTAGTTTACAAGATTATATCACTATTCACCAACTAACCAAACACAAATATTCTCCAGTCAAGTTGTAAAATAATTAATAGGTTTAACGATATAATATTATTCAAAAATCAATGAACGGCTTACATCATTTTAAATACTTAACTATATTAACATTTAACTTGGTACTTATTAACAGATATTTTTTCTGAACATGGTTAATATTAAAAAGAGAATTTAAACATCTAAGTTTTTATATCTAAATTTTAACTTGACTGGTCAAAAATGCACAACCTATATGTTTATACAACTCTGAAGTCTGAGCTTTGTATAAATAGGTACTGATCTACAATATTATATGAATAACATTTACTGCTATTTTTTGACTATTGCAACTATGAATTATAGTTATATTGCATTATTTTACTGAATAAAATTACATTTCATCACACATATACACATTAAGTGAATAACAGAATAATACAATTTTGTTTAGGTTACTTTTCATTATAAATAACCATTAACATTTAACACATGTAAACATGTTATAGTTTAAATGTTTAAACACTCAATGGAAATCTGAATTGTACAGTGTCATAGTCATTTATGTAACATACAGATACAGACTATTTTTAACATTTAACAAAAAGTGTTATTATTTATTAATATTAATTAGTAATAATTAGGAAGGAACTAAAATATTATCATTAGTAGAGGTAGTACATTAATACCTACAATACATCAAATATCAAAAATTAAAATTATAAACAATTTATATTTTGAAATGTACTATTTATTGAATTCTACAAATAACATGAATTTAAATCATTAGATGGAATCAAAATGAGTTAAAAATAAAAATTGCTTGGAACAAGAACATTAGTTTATTTTATTTTAAGAGATTCTAACTAATAGTTATTATATTAAAAATATTTAATTTATATAATTACAAAAATATGTATAAAATAATGTGACAAAATGTAGGTAGGTATAATTTAATGTGCCCTATATCTATTGAATACTGTATTCACATTTTAAAAGATGCACGATATATATTATAGATATTATAGATGTATAATATGTAGGTAGCTGTTATAATTAAATAAACATTTAAAGTTATAAAAACATAATAAACTAAAAAGTATAATTAATAGGTCTAGTAATACATAAATTATGACAAATCAAAATAGTAAATACCTACCCTTAAAAACATATTATTAAATACACTTATTGCACAACCTCATAGTTTGATGGAAAAATACAAAAATAAAAACAAGGTAAACAAATAAAACAAATTAAAATTACAGGTAACATTAATCAGTCATTATTAAATAATTTTAAAGAATAATGAGAAAAAAACATATTTACATCAGAGATCCTTATTAAATTCCATTTCAAATTATGATTAAATATAAATTTTATTCGTAATTTCCAGTTTAGCTGTAGCTAATGTAGATTGAATTTGTTGATATTATCATTTCCATTTATTTACATGTTTAATTGTTTTCAACTCTGTTTGCATTGGTATAGTTTTATTAACAGACTTGTAATCCTTAATATCAGATTCAATTTCTATAATTTGTTCATCATCGTAGTCTATAACCATATTATGTTGATCACATGACTCATTAGAATTCTCTTCAATAAGTAATTGTTTTTGTTTTTTCATTTGACTATGTTTTTGTTTTAATTGATAGGTATTGTGTCTTTGAGCGGCTTCTGCAAATTTCAAGTTGCATTTAGTCATATTATTCCTAAACCTTAAGTATACGGTTGATGGTTCCATTTCATTGTTTAACTCTTTAGCTATAGCGGTCCATACAGGACTTGTACAGCTTGCAATCAAGTCATTATGGAATATATCACTTTTATATTTATAAATGGCATCATAGAATACATCATCATTTAAATTTGAAGTTTTTGTGTAATTTTTTTTATCCATCCTCGCAGTTTGTTCAGTTTTTAATGTTTCTTTCCAAGATGTTTCTTTTGATTTAATAACTTGGATTCGATTTTGAATTATCGAAGAAGGTTCATTGGTCCAATCCGCTAAACACTTTTTTATTAATTTTGTTCTGCACGAATCACTGTTTTGACGAAACTTCCAAAATGCTTCATCGGGAGTGAGTAAATTGTTCATTAAATTTGAAACGTCCAACCAAACTGGACTAGACTCCATAGCAAAAATACCATTATTGATAATAGAATGTTTGAAAATTGATATTGCATCAAAAAACATCTCATCCTCAATGCTTTGGTCTTCAGCAGAATATGAATCATCATCTCCTTCGTAAGAAACGTCGTTTAATTGAAAATTTCCAAATAATTTCCCTTGACAATTATGAGTGTTTCGTTTAAACCTCAAATAAGCTGTTTTAGCTTTGATTGCATAATTGAGGTGTTTTGATATATCGTTCCAAACATTATCAGTAGAAGGCACTATACAGTTATTTTTCACTAATTTATCTTTGAACACTAAACAAGCTCCAATGAAATCATTTTCTTGTACATAGCCTACTTTTTGTCTCATGGATATCAAATCTTCAAAACTAGTGTCTGTGTCACCTTTTGTATAGTCATGGTCCATCTGAGAAGTAATTTTCGATGAAATTGGTGAGGAAATTACTACATTTTTATCTGTTTCACACGCTTCTATAAGTTTCTGCTGGCAATTATGTCTATTTAACATAAAGTTATTATAAAGAGTTAAAGGTTTTACTAAAAAGTTAAGTTTGGATGCAATTTCTCTCCAAATTGGATCACTAGGTTTAGCATGTGTTCCGTTTTTAAGTATGGAGTCCTTATGGTTAATTATCACATCTAAAAACTTGTCTTTATCAATACCTTGAGAACGACAAAAGTCTTTTTTTGAAGATTTCAACAGCTTTGTACGGCAGCCATCTACATCTTTAATGAATTTCATATAAATTTCTCTGGGTTTCAATGCATAGTTTAGTTTTTGACTGATTTTCGTCCAGACTCCATTATTAATATTTGCAATAATATTATTATTTATAACCGACTGTCGGTGTGCAAATATTGCTTCAAATAAGTTGTTTTTAGGAACAGAATTAATACCAAAAAGTCGAGTACGGCAATTTTTATAATCATTAATAATATATGAATAGACTTCATCTGCCTTCAGATCTTTCAAACGACTAGATATTTGTTTCCATACAGGATCATCTTTTAAAGCTATTTGTCCATTGGCTAGTAAAATAGAATCTTTAAATTCACTAATTACTTCAATAAAATCATCAGTAGATTCATTGGAAATATTGCACTCGACCATTGGTGTTAATTCAGTCATATTTTCAGAAACTTCAGGATTTTCTCCGGAAAACACACTGCGTTCTGTTTTAAGAGCTTGGATCATTTTTGTCTTACACAAATCTTTATCCTTAGAAATTGTTTCAAAGATAACTTCAGGAGATAATGCAGAGTTTAATCGAAGGGAAATCTCATTCCAAACAGGATCACTTAAATCTACAACTTGATCACCATTCATTATTGAATATTTATACAAGCATATTGTTTCGAAAAACTGGTCTTTATTAATTGTATCTTTGTAAGCGTAGTCTGTCAATAATCCAGTAGGTTTAAGAAGTCTATTTAAACATAGTTGAGAATTTCTTGTTACCCTGAAGTATACAGTTGCTGGCTTTAAGGTATCATTAAGGTCTCTTGAAATTTGAGTCCAAACGGGATTAGAAAATTTAGCTATTTCACTTCCATTTTGTAAAATATCATCACGGTATTTACATAACACACTGAAAAATGTTTCATCAGATACACTATTAGGCTTGTTCAATTTTGGAACGACTAATGGTGTAAAATTCTCATCTTCTTTACATTCCTCGATAAGTTTAGTCTGGCATAAGTCATGATTACGAATAAATTTAGAATGTACATCAGATGGTTGTAGAGCGTAATCTAACATCTTTGCCACTTCATTCCAAACCGAATTATTGTATCTTGCTATTGACCCATTTTGTATTATTTTTTTCCTATGGGTGTATAAAGCTTTGAAAAATTTGGAAGAATCTTCAAACTTCAAACTTTTCTTTTTTACTTTATTTTGTTGCTTTTCCGCCGATGGTACAAACTTTCGACTAGGAACGTCATAAGTTTTAGCTTTGGTGGGGTCAAGTTTACAATGAGTAAGCAATTTTTTATGACAGTTGTGGGTATTACGTTTGAATCTCAAGTAAATGCTATTAGGCTTTAAAGCATGGTTTAAATGTGCTGAGATTTGATTCCAAACAGAATCAACACTTGGTGCTACCTCTCCATCCTTTAGAACCTTATCTTTGAACACGAACAAAGCATCATAAAATGTTTCATTGTCAACATGACCAGGTCTTTTTTCAACAACTTCATGGTGCATATCTGTTTTCATCATATGGTTTAGTATTGATATATCTGTTGTTTGACTTTTAGGGTCTTTGAGATATGCTTCGATTAATCTAGTTCTACAAGAATGTTTGTTTAGAATAAAACGATTGTAAATACTTTTTGGTTTAAGAATGTTATCTAATTTTGAAGCAACACGTTCCCAAATATGATCAGAGGAACTAACAATACGACCATCTTTCACAATTTCGTGCATAAAATCAAGAAGTGTACAAAAAAACGTTTCTCTGAACATTTTTTTTTCACTCTTATTCATTGAAAAATACTTTGAAGTAGATTCGCGCTCGGTATTTTCATCTGGATCTGATTCGGGTTGGAGCTGGTTTTGATTCAATTTTAACATGAAATGATTAGAAGGTAACAATATACCAGATACGGGCTGTCCTTCGGCATTGTTAATAAGCAATATCTGATTTGACTGGACGGATGATGTAGATGGCACATTTATTGATGTTTTCTCAGTTAACTTTGACAAAGTAGAAGCATTGATAAGTTTAGTAGTTGGTTGACTTTTAAACGTATTCATTTCTTCGACAGCTTTACATATGGTTATGACCGACATTTTTTATCTGAAACATAAAAATACATGTCAAGATATATTGAACTTATATTATGGTGTATACTAATTACATTGTAGTATTTGACGTACCTATATTATAAAATAAATATATTCATAAATTATTAAAGTTAGAAAACTATATGAAAAATATAAACTAATGTTTATACCTAAGAATTTCCTTAAAAAAATTAAAAACATTGGTACTAATTAGTGTTAATTAAATGCATTAGTATAAATTAAATGCAGGGCTTAAAGAAAATATAAAAGATATTTTTGTACTGTACTTGCCTATTTATATTTATATATTTTTATTTATAATGTGTACAATTAACCTTTCATTTAAGAGTACATTGGTATTTATTGTCTCCGTCTTACAGGTGCGTAACATAGCAAATGTACGCTCAGTAGATCACTTGTAGCGTCGTTAGTTTAAAAGTTAGTGTGAATCTATCCATTATGAAACTTGATATTAAGAACATTATTTGTGTTTTTATATGGTTTTTTACGATAGTTCAGTTAATAAGAGAGTTACGAGCATTTTTAATTTACACTGTATTATATGTGCAAAATTTACCCAAAAATTGAGTTATCGTAAAAAACCAACATACAAACACAGACAATGTTCTTAACATTAAGTTTCATAATAGCTTGGTCGATTCACTCTAATTTTTAAACTATAACGAAGCAACAAGTGATCTGCTGAGCGTAAATTTGCTATATTACGCACTTGTAAGACGGAGACAACAAATGCCAGTGTTACGTCCACTTAATAAAAAAAAAAATGTAATTGATTTAAGAAGGTAGGTAATTATTATTTAAATATTATAACAATTCGATATTGAAAAACTAAAACGAGAATTATAAATAATATAATTTATACAATAATAGGTACCTACCTACATATTAATATAATATACATTTAAACATTTTTATATATAACTATGTGAGTAAACCTGTTCATACTGATTTTGTTTAAATTTAAAATTTAAACTTTAAATACAATTTTTAAATTTAAATAATGTCTTGAACGTCTTTGTACCGAAAGAAATAATTTATACAAATTAACAAAATAAATGTTAGAAACAAAAATTATTTGTCAATTTAAATTACCCAACAATTACCGTGTGTTTTTAACTAACTTATTTGTTTTTGGATTATTATAATATAGTTTGTGACTGTTATAAGAAACATCGGGACCTAATAACAGTATAAATAATATTTTATATTATTATGCTATTTGGAATAAGTTTAAACTGGGACCCATCACCCACAGGCCACCACTCAACCCACACGGCTGATTTATCTAAAATACCTACCTCACAATAACTATATAGAATGTACTTCTATTCACACCTGCAGCAGTGCAGGCAGTACAGTGTGTACGTTTCTGATACAGCACAGTTATGTATACTAATATATTATAATCAAACGGCAGGGTCGCACTAAGTATAAAAAGAAAAGAGCGCCTTTAAATACACACATAGGCAAACCAATATATTCCCGAAATAATAAGGTATCAACAAAAAATTAGCAATAGTCCGAAAAAAACACTCCATTATACTCGGTGTAAAAAAAAACGCTGAGTATAAACTACTCTTAAAGTTGTGATATCATTTTATAGGTATATCTTCGAACTATAGATATAATATATATTAAAATAATCTGCTAAAAAATTGAAATTAGATTGGCGACTTGAGTTAAAAATTTAAAAATACTATAACATCATGAGTACATAACACTAATATTAGTACATTATAACAACAACATCATGCTTATATTCGTACCTAATCATGCGCGTATATTATTTGTTTATTTAGTTACCAAATGCGGCAAAGGGCTAGTACAATGTACATGATATTTTACTAAAGTAAGTCTTACATTTAACCCATTAACGACAAAAAAAACTATATGAGCAAATTATATTGATCACAATATTTGTCATTTGGAATATTAGCAAAAGCTTCGTCGGTCCTCATTGACTGCAAATTGTAGACAGGGTATATAGTACAAACATGGGCGCAATGAGGGGGGCTAACCTAGGGGCTAGTGTTAAAGCTCCTCAGGCCAGTTTTTCATTTTTTCAAGCGCAGACTGTAACAGTCATTTTAAGGGAGAAAACTTTTACGTAAATAACACTGTTGCGTTTGATAAAAACGCACAAGGTCTGACAAGGATATACATCGATATAATTAAACGATCAAAAACGCGGATCCCAATTCCCAGTCATATAATATTATATCCATCGTCGAATCCAGTGCTCGATATTTTTAATGGGAGAGGGGGAAAGGCCCGTACGAAACTGTATTAGGTAGGCACAGATAGATATTTATAGGATTTATCGTTTGAAAGGCTGAGTGCAAATCACGATTATTTGATAGTAAATACATTTACACAGAAATTCTATGATTCTCTTACGAATCATTATCCACATAATGTTACGTACGAATTACGTTTATAATGTTTATCGTGTTGACTTGAAATGTAAACTGTAATCGTGCACCTGACATAGATTTGTATATTATTATTTAGGTACATATACCTAATGTAATTATAATTATTAAGAAACCCCAAACGTAAAAGTAAAGTATAACATACGAGTATACTACGTATACCTACTCTGAAAAATTACACCCACCACCCAAAGGCCAAAAGTCTTAAATTCTCACAGGCGATTTTCCAGAATTATTGCCCTTCGTCCAACCACTGCATACAATCTCGACCATTCCCTCTAGAGTTTCGATCCCATCACTTGCATCCGCCACCACCGACTGGACCATGTGCGTGTAGCGTGTGTGTGTGTACATAATATGTCGAACACGCAATCTGATATTGGGAGATAGGGTGCTGTAGTGCTGTCTACCCTTGAACGTGAAGACACTATTTCGAGTTATATCTCGGTCGAAAAATAATCGACACAACATTGCATAACAATTAACAGATATTGTTTATTATTCATATACTATTCAGTCATATTCTCGTATGGATAATATTCGCAATAACAATAATTTTAAAACTATTATTTCAATCGGTTTTTTCTAGGTACCCCCCTCCTCCCCCAACCGAATAACGAATTACATCTGTCGTACAGGTACCTATGCAATATAATAATTATACATATCTATTACTTATCCCCCTTATCCTTATTTGAAAAAAAAAACTTTTTCCAAGTTCCTCAATCGTATGCGCGTATTATAGTAGGCATAATATAATATTATCGAATTTATACGTATTCTCGTTTATTCAAAAGGCACCGCCACTCCGGTGTTGTTGGGTACCTATGTTAATGTCTAATATTTTATAATAATAAGTTATACTTCTCTTCTCGTCACGAAAAACCTCCAAACTAAAATTACCTCCGTCGATTTGTCCCCTGTCGGACAGCCGCGATCAGCACTGCAGGCACCCCGTTTGGAATCCGTCGACTCAACTCGATTACCGTTCGCAGCGGACAGGTACACGCAACACGCGACGTACTACTGTCCAGCCGTCGAACAGGGTCGGAGAGTGGCGCCGAAGTGCGCGAACCCACACCGCCGCACCCGAACACCCGCGCGCAAACGACCGTTTTATTTATAGCGACGCGACGACGTGTGGCTCGACGCGTGCAGCTGCTGTCCGGCGCGCTAACCCGCCGCCAACTATACTGCAGCCGCCCGGCCAGGCGGTCGAACGCCGTGCGCGCGTTCGTCGGCGTACGCGCGTGGGCGAATCAATAACACGCATAAGCCGTAAATCAATCCACCCGGAGCGCCAGGACAAAGCTCGGAGATGCGCTCAGAAGTGCGCGCGGGATGCAGACGAAAAAAAAATATAAAGCTCGCGCCGCCTAAATTAGAGAGCCGCGCAGTGCCACCAACGTTCCCAACCGACGTTGCCGCCCGTTTTCGGATCCCGCCAATATTTCGACGACAACAAAAAATAATGAACAAGCCGCGGCGTCACGAGCACGATTTAAGATAATATACGAGCGAACCGTGATAATTTACTGATAACAGACACCGATTGTTTTGTCGAAAAATCAAAATCATAACGATTCGGCGACGATTGAGTAACGGCGACGACGAATCACGCATCGCCACGGTCAAGAAACGCTTTAACGAATTATTATTTCGTTGGTTTTTCTGAAGTTCTCAATCGTGGTTTGGGCGGGTAACGTATCCGAGCGGTAGATACTTGGCACCGTATCCGAGCCCGCACGCCATGTCCAAGTCGTCCGGTTCCAACGACTTGCGCACCGAGCTGGCCGAGCTCGTCAAACGCAAGTCGGATATCGCTGTAAGTTTGTTTTGTACGGACGACTCGAACGCACCAAAGGTTGCCTACGTTTTTAAACGTTGCCCTCTTAATTGAACGGATTATTACTTTTCATTGTAAATTACTTAACATCGAATTTACGTGATTAATATTATAATCATTACAACCGGCCGTAATCATTCAAATTCGTTGATATACTTAATTTACACGTAAAATACAAGAGTTAGACCAGAGATACAGTACGTGTTGATACAACAATAATTATATTGTGTTTACCAGCAGCTGTGTACCTATGTAATTCATGTTCAAAAGTAATTGAGTTGTACAAAAAGTTTGTACCTATCAACAGAAATACATTTATAACTCGGTGTTTTTGAAATTAAAATATTATAATAATAGACATAAACAGTAGACCGTAATTGATCAATAATTCTGATTGTTATTCTAAAATTATAAACAACTTATTTACCATGTTTATTCCTAATGTACTAAAGCATTATAAATATTTAAATCAATATAAAATGTGTTATTACATAGATAATTACATTTTATAATTACTTTTCACATTGGAATAAAATAACTTCATTTAAATATTTGTATTTCACACTTGTTTGTTTCTCCAATTAATAATGAATTGTGGTTTTAGGAAACTTTAGCCAATCTTGAACGTCAAATTTATGCATTTGAAGGAAGTTACCTAGAAGATACTCATTTATATGGTAATATCATTCGTGGTTGGGACAGATATCTTACATCGGCTAATAAGATTCCTAATTCAAAAAATGAACCGCGTAACAGGAAATTTAAAGAAGCCGAGCGTCTCTTTTCCAAATCTTCCATTACTTCTATGGCTGTAAGTTTTTTTTTCTATGGGTAATTAATAACTTAATAATATAGTTTAAAAAACAAAACATTACAATTTTTCAACTTAACGTTACTTCTTAAAACACATTTTTTCTTAATTCCCACTAGAGGCAAGTAAAATGAGTTAGGACTGCAGACTCATTAAAATATAATTGGTTGTAAGTTAGCAATGACCTAACCTGTCTAGTGGTATCCCGAGTGGTATAATATAATTGTTCTAATATTAATTATTATTGTTATTTTGTGAAGTCAAAAGCATAGTTTCACTTATAGAATAATGGTATAAGTAATCAATAGTCATACTATTATTATTAATAATTAAAAGTCAATTATAGTTGCACTTAAATAGTTAAATCTTACATTTTTCGTTATATTATATAAAATATAAATTTAAAAAAAACTAGTTAATTCATTTCATCTTCATTAAGAATAAAGTGCAATTTTTTGCATATTAGCTACATTTTCTGCTTTAGAATATAAATCTTGGTTGGACACTGCCACACTGGCATTTGTAACTTCTATAATTATGTACAATGAAATTTTTTTTGATAATATATGATACTTTGAAATAGTGTCACTGGATGCCCCATTCTATCACGTCTATATGCCTTGTACATACATTTCTAAAATTTACCTATTGTATAAATTGAAGACAGATGTATATTGTCTTTCTTCTTTTAATAATATATGCTATATATTATGACATTATATTAATATAATCTGCATTTTACTTATCAGTGACTAATTAAATAAATTATTAAATATACCTACTTGGCTACTTATACATTTATATTAAAGTAAAATAAATATTGTGTATTTAAATTCAATTTGTTTTTGCTATTTAAACTTTAAAGCTAGAAATCTATAAGCCCTCAGACTTATAAATGCTATCACATCTGAATTTATTGATTTAAGTTTACATTTTAAAAATTGTGTTTTTTTTAGGCTGTGAGTGGTTTAGTAGAAGCTCAGGAAAAAGGTACTTACCAAATTATTTCATTGTTTTAACAATTAATTAAAATTTAGTTTAATATTATTAATATGATAAAATATGTATTATTGTTAGCTGAGATAAACAGTGAAACTGAGTCTCAAACAGGAAATAGTGGTAGTGAAGATAATATGACCAAAGAAAGTGGAAAATCTAATAGTTTGACAAATGGTCCAACCACTCCAAGAAATCCATTAGCCTCTGCCAAACGAGCGTCTAGTACAAAAAAAGTTAAGAATCGATGATCTTCGTTCAACAAACTCAATAGAGTAAGTATTCTTTGTAATATGATATGTGTAACCCTAATATAAGTGTTCCTCAAAATATATTTTAGTAATGACATGTTTGCCTTTATATTGTATTTAATACATCTATACACATAAGTATACTACTAATAACAAAATATAATAAATAATTGAGAATTTGAAGTTCACAAAACTTGTAGATTTAAAAATTTTAAACAACCTATTTTAGTTGTTAAATATTTATATTTTACATTTTAACATCAGCCTTCTACCTTTGTATTCAAACTTATTTAATTGTGATATGCATACTAAAATATTGTTCAAAATTACACTCGTACCAAATCTGTTAATTAACAAATAATTTTATTTCATTCAGGTTTTAAAACAGTTCCAGCGACCACAATGAGAACGTAATGTTATGTTAATATTGTTTAACTAACAACATTTTTGTAAATGTGTTATAACTACTATAATCTAGAGCTTAGAATTGTTTATTATTGTACGAAGATGATTTTAACTGTAAATTATTGTACAGTAATGTAAAACTAAAACGTAATGATTACATTTTTCTGACATAACACATTTAATTACCTTTTTTTTTGTATAGTTTATATTTAAATTAACATTAATACTAAGACATTTTTTGATTAATTTACAAAATGTTTAGTACAAAAATTATTGATCGATTATAAAATTAATTATTTTTAATTACTTAAATAAAATCATGATACATATGCATTTAATTAATAAATCTTTAAATATCTTATAATAAAATAATTGAAAACAAATTCAAAAATGAATATGAAAATACTCAAATATTACACTATATTTCAAATTAATATTCCAGCCAACTACAACACTGTAAACTAGGGCTCCAACAAGGACCTAGAGTTCAGAAGCCCATTGACATTAATTTGTAATTTTGATAGAAATAAATACTTATTTTATATTAAATAATATTTTATAGGGCCTTCAAAAACATTTAGTACAGAGGCCCAAAATTTGATGTGGTGGGCCTGCTGTAAATTATCATCAATAACTATCAATTAATTGAACATTTAGTTTAATATAATTTTTATTATTAAATTATGGAAAATAAAATTGTTACAACAAATTGTATCAACAATTATACAGAAATGTTTTTCAAAACTTAATAACAAGTTAAGTTAAGTATGCATTATGCAAAATAAGAAATAAAATAACAATATTATTCATTATTATTGTTTGACAGAACTAGATTTTTAATATATTTAGTCAATAGTTGTATGGCTGTTTTGTGATTTTTCAGTAAAATGTAGTTTATGATTGAAATTAACTAATATACCAACAGATAGAATAGAATTTTTTAATCTGACCAACATTTTATATTTATCCATACATATATATATACAGGGGCGCCGAAAGTTGGTTTTGCTTATGACAAATGTCATAGGTAAATAGATGTGTGGGTGGGTGGTTGGTTGGCTATAATGTGAATTCAGACCCCTTGGATCCCCCTCAGATACAGCCGAAGCTACTCCGTTTTAAAGAGGATAATTTGTGTTTGTGAGGGTTCAGTGGGTGGGTGTATAGACTCAAAATTAAATTGTCATAGGTGTTTCAAAAAACATCGGCGCCCCTGTATATATAGATAATAATGGACATACACGTAGGGAACACCATTTTTCAGTGATGAGTTGAGTTGAAATGGCTGTCTACTATACTCCGTGCCACGAGAAAAGTAACCTGTTTCGCAAATGCAGACTGATGGAATTTTCCCACCTATCTCCTTTTTAGTATATGTCAAATACGTGCAGATTTGAACACGTTTTGGTCAGGACACGGATTACTTCTCTCGTAACACAGAGTATACACTAATATGTCGGTTTGGCATCAAAAGAATATTGAACATTCAACACAAGGTGCATACTAGTATTTATGGGTATTGTGAATGACGAGTTACAAAAAGTAAAATATTAGAACCGATTAAAGTATAACATGGTATAATTCTATAAAAATAAAACAATAATGATTATGTTACATTTTGTTTTTAGATACTTTAGGTTGAACAAATTATAAAGTTTTATATTTTTATGTCTCATAATTTACAAATATCACAGTTGACACTTAATATGATTAACTAACTAACTTAACAATTGATGTTACATGAATAAACATTTTATCTTACATATCATATTCGAGTCACAATATATTGAATGTAATATACATTTTTAAAGTGCTGATAATCCAATCAACACTTACTCTTACTTAAGATATGACAACGTAACCGGATGTCGATGCTGCATTATTTGTAAATCTTTGATGCCAGCGGTTTTCTATAAAAAAAAATGCAATGAATATTGCAAGTTAACCACAACATAATTCACTATTAAATTAACTATTATCTATTTAAATAAATTAAATACTCACGTGATAATAATATATTAGATCTTTCCTGAGATATTAACCAATTGATAAAATAAAATAAAATAGGCATAAAAAGTACAATAAATGAAATAACAAGTAATATCCATTCAGAATCATAGTTAGATTCATGACATTTCCATTTTAAACTCCAGTCACTTTGTGTGTTGTTAATCTATAATACATTAGTGGTTAAAAATGTAACTTCCAAAGTTAACTACTAAATTAGCGAATTGATTCACTTACCAAATCAACAACATCCATACAAAATGTGTTATCATTTTTATACTTATTATAGTAATTGGTTAAATTCACATAGTATTGTTTGCAGTCAGTGCAAATTGATGTATTTGAAAGTTTTGTGTCATTTATGTGTTTGGATATACACGTATCTAAATTATCACCTCGTATCATCACTCCTTTCGTCTTGTCATTGAAAACAGTACCATTTAAACACACTATAATAATGAAATAAAACTGGTTATATTTAAAGTGTAAGCAATAGGTATTAGTTGTATTAACTATGGAAGTACTGACATTTGCAAGAAGCCTTTTCCCACATGTCCAACACATAGTTATAACTTGCGTATACTACTTGTAAACGATCAATATTAGTCAAGACTGCTCGACAGTCTACCTCACTATCGTTGTTATGTAACTGTTAAAGAGAGATAATAACGGTTTAATTTATTATACAACTCATGTTTATCTCACAACTTTACAAACCTTTAGAATTTCCTCATATCTCTTGAATACTTGATTGAACTCGTTCACGCATTTTTCGCATACTGTGATTGGCCGAGCATTAGTTATTACACACAGTGTGAACCTGGCCGTCTCGTTGGCAAATGATTGCAGAAGATTTTGACATCCGTCTGGCAACACGTCTCTAGACCGAGAATCGAAAGGACATCAAATCAGAATTCATTTGGAAACGAGTTACTTAATGTAAGTACCATTCACAGATCCCGAAAATAAATCATGAAAAATGTTTACTTACATGTTTGACGATACGGACACGTTTGACGCAAATGATAGTCGTGCGTTCAGATAAAACAAGTAAGCATATACAAAATGAACGATCTTGGCCATGTCGAATGATTTACAATATTGTCCTGTTAAAATATATCATCACAAAAGACAAGCGCGTTTTGCGAGTTTAAAATGTCCGCATTTGCCAAGATTCAAGAAGGTCAGCATCAAACAAATTATACGACACAATGTACTTCGTTTACCTATTCACACTCTTTGTAAATGTTGTGATAAGTATATTATATTATACTGTATAGAATAAAAAAACAAAATATTATATCTATTGTAGTAATTTATTGGTAATACAAATACAGATAACACTTATCTAAATCAGACATGACTAAATATATCCACAGCAATTGTTTATAATATTATATCAGCTGTGTTTATAACAATATTATTATTACTAAATTGGGTCAACAACGGTCACCTGGATCGCCGGTCAACTATTATATCCTCGAGATTTAAAATCAGTTACATTAATGGTCATGATCATTTTGGCAGGAAGACGCTCCTTCAGCTATAAAAACTAAGTAACATAAACGGCACATTAAATACTATTTTCCATGCATATTATCATGGTTAAAAGTTAAAACTATAACTTTCGAAATTTATTGTATTCAACAATTGTAGATTACCGATGCCGTAAACTTGTTACTTTGGTTTTTAAATTCACTCGGAAATCTTAACGATGCAGTTAAAAATGTCTTAAAGAGTTGATATCGTCAACTTGTAAAAATTGATACCAGCAAAGTAGGTACCAACTATAGATCCAACTCACATAATAGTAAAACACTATAAAACCAATACACTCACTATATAGGACCAAGTGGACTATGTAATAATAAACATTTACATGGACGGAAAGCGGTAATTTTGCAATGAGCAACAGGTATTAAAAATCTTACTTTCGACAAAAAAGTATGTATGGCCGGAATGCAATTTCAACCTATGGTGAAATACGTCTGTAATTTTATCCTTGCCACACAAATACTAGATACAGCATTACCACAGAATATAACAATTACAGACACATGAAAACTTCCCAAATTCGGAAATTCCCAATACATATCTAAACTAATAATAAAAACGAAATCGTGGTTTATGTCAGTGGCGTATATAGAATTTAATTACCAGGGGGAGGGTTTATAGAAATCCCGAGGCAGGTTTCCCGACAGTATAATTAATAATAATTCTACAAACACATACTTTTATTTTCTAGTCGGTTTGAACCCTTAACGTCTATGTATGCTTCTGGTTTACGCCAATTTTCCCTAAATATCCGCTGTTATTTTACTTTAATGGTACGCAAGCATATTTAAAGATATTAGCATTAAGCATTGATACTAATTAATAATTTTACTTAAATTTAGAATTTTTGTTAATGGGGCAGTATGTCTGCTAATAGTGTAAAATTAAATTTTTTTCCTAGTTCGCTTCTTTTTTTTTCTGATTTCCTTAACTTCCACAACATTTATTGTAAAAAAACTTCAAAAATTAGTACATAATATCAAATCATCACATCCTAAGATTAAAGATTGAAAAACAAATGGTAGCATTGAAAACAATCGACCAAATAGACTCCTAAACCTTTGTAGTTTGTACTACTCTGAATATATCTACAAATTTTCATAACACAGATAGTTATGCATTCGTATGTTTATATCATGGAGTAATAATACTATGGACCTTTAGTGTTAGTTTATTACTCTAGTTTATACGAAGTCTACAAATTGTTTTGTAATTAAAATAGTTACAAATGTATGTAACATACAAAACAATTGTTTGTTTCTAAAAGATTTTAAATTTAACTGTTCCATATAAAATAATATTAACATTCAAAATTGGTCATATTTGACATTTATGCATAATGATCAAGTATCAACAGCTTTTGTATACATTTTGTATGAATGACTATATCTAAAAACTATTTATGCTATAAACAAGCTTTGAATAACACTAATGTAGAAAACTTAAAAGTATTTTTACATACAAATTTGAATTATTGATACATAGTAAATGCATATAAATTATGTTTTAGTAAATTATTTTCTTCAACATACTAGTTAATATAAAATGGTATGAAAATAAACAGTTTATACTCAGTGAAAACTTCAAATACAATTTCACTTATGTACCCATTTAAAGTACAATTATAGATACAAAAAAGATTTTACTTTCTTTTTGGATTGTTTGAAAAATTATTTTCTTGTATTTAAGCAAGATAAATAGTCAGCTATTTAAATTCAATTATTTATTTTATAATAAAAAAATGTACTAACTTTTATATTAAAATCATGTTTAAATTAAAGACAGTTGAATTCAGATTTAAAAATTATGTTATACTGCATGAATTATTTTTCATAAAAAGTACATAAAATATTACTGTTCTTTAAAAAGTTCTTGAGACTAATTTTATTCAGATTTGAATCAAAATTAATTTACTATACAATGAATAGCAAGATTTACATTTTCAAATTATAGATTTATATTATTTACAAAATGAAAAAAAATATATGAATTATAAATGAAATAAAATTATTACAAATAAAAATCTACTAAATGTATGATTACATTTATGCTTAATGATCAGTTATTATTATACATACAGAAAAACATAATACAAATACATTATAACTAATAATTTAAATTGTTATTAAAATCTCCACCTTGAAGTACAAAAAAAAAAAATTTTCCTGGTCACAAAAAATAGAATTATATCGCAAAAGATTTCTCATGTAAAGAAACAAATGAAATACTACAAATTAATTCAAAGATCATTAAACTGTTCAGTCAAATAAACTCTAACTGTTCCTGAGAAAGGAACCTTAATTACCTTAGTCTTAGCATCAGGCATCATAGTATCTAACAATTTTTCTAGAGCAGGAACTGAAAGTATATCAACATTATCTGACTTGTCCTTGTCTTTATCAGAAGGAGGTTCATTTCCTGGTCGCTGTCGGGGCTTTCTTGTTCTGAGTATAGGTATATTATTGGTAGTTTCTTTGGTATGGGATAATTCTAAATTATAACCAATAGTATGCTGGTTCTGTTGATATTGAGTTATAAATAAGTCTGTAACACGGAGTAACTCATGAGTCAATCCCCAAACCAAGTGTGTTAATGTCTTGGAGAGTTTCTTGAGACAGTCAATCAGGTGACAGTTAGTAGTTGCGGACTAAAAAAAAAAAAAGTTGATAAATACTATTAAATAGATGTTATAAAATAATATAATACATAATAAGTATACATACTTGGCTCACATAAGCAGGGATAATCAGTAAAGCTTTAATACCATGACATTTTTCCAATTCATCTTCGATACAACTACTGAATTCTATGTTTATCAATTCCAAAACATTGAGCTTTTCAAGACCTCTAATGACTGTAAAAACATCCTGTGCACATAGTTCCCATCTACCACAGCAATTTTCTAATCGCAATGATTTCAAATTGACAAATCTTTTTAGTGATACAGCAAATTCTTTATTTAAGCAATCGCAATCACCAATTTCAAAAAACTCAATATTTTCAGTAATAGTATTTAAACTATCATAAATGTCTTTTGGAAATGCTTTAATAGAGGTTAATGACTAAATAATAAACAAAAAAATAATATGAGTAAATATGATATTTTTCTTTCCTTAAATATTTGAATTATTTATATATAATTAACTTACAAATTTATTCAAATTTACTAAATTTTCAAATGATGGCAATGCCGTCAATTTTATTCCAGTTAAACCTTTTAGTCTTAACTCTGTGAGCTTTGTCATTTGTCCCAAATAATTTAAGTTAAGGAATATCAAATCACTGATACTTTTTACCTCTTTCGTTACATTTGGGTTTCTAAAAATAAATCAATTATTGAAACAGTTGAAAAAAATGAATTCCATTTTCTTTATTACTTTATTGAAGTAGCATTAAGCACTTCAATTTGAGGTAATGAGTAAATAATATCTTCAACTACATGGGCAGGACATCTATACAGTTCAATGAATTTTAACTTTTGTGCTCTTTTCATTGCTATTGCAAAACGCAACCAAAAACTTTCAAATTCTTCAAATTTAGAAGGTATCAACATACGTCTAGTGTCTAATGTATCAGTGTTTTGTTGTTGAATTGAATCTACAAACCTCTCCCAGTCATAGACCATAGAATTTTTTAAACGAACATTCTGCCACTAAAAATATTTAATAAATTAGCAAAAATACATTATAAGACATTTTAAGGTTATACTTACTAAGACCTTATTCATTGCAATTATATGCCAGCCAGTACATACTCTAGAAGCTGATAACAGCTCATGCGTTTTTAAATGTTTAAAAACATGTCTCAATGCTTTAACCATGTAATTGAATGATTGCATGGATGCGAAAGGTGTTGCAATTTCTCTTAAAGAACCATTCATTTCAGAATTCCTGTAAAATTATAAAAAAAAAAGGTTTATAATTATTTTATCGTTCTTGAAAGCATTTTTAAATATTTATTTATGTTCTCGACCAGGCACATATAAAGACCACTAGCTTTAACATGCAAACTAAATTAGGCCACAGAACATGTATGAAACAAAAAAGTAAATGACAAATAGGGGTTGAAAGGAATATAGGAATGATGACTTTCCGCTCAAATCTGAAACCAAACACAATCAAAATGATTAAAGTAGTAAAAAAACGAACATTTAACATACACTCATTCATACAAATAAGACCAATGACCAACGCTACTGTGTGCCTGGTCCATTATTACATTACCCCAAAATATAGGGAAGATAAAATATTTACTTACTCATCCAGATTTTTAGGTTCTTGAATAACACAGGTCATCAAACTAGGTCCTCGTGTTTGTTTCATTTCATAAACATACTGCTCATGAAAACTACCATCAATCATTGTAGTTTTGTATACATTTCCTTGACAAATAACTGTATTTATTATATCAGAGTCACTATTATCACTATATTCATCAATTTCATAATGTGTTTCTTCAGTTTTAGAAATTGGTGTTCTATCAATAAAAAAATTAGGTGTGTCCGAGGCTTGATGAACTTGTCGTATACGAATTGGTTCAACACGTTGTTGTTCCGGTTCAGTAGCACCAATAACCACAGTATGAGATGACTGTACACGTCTATTTCTTTGTCGCACGGTAGATCGACAGTTCTAAATAAAAAATTAAAATTAAAAAAGAAAAAGAAATTTATTGTTTTTTAAAAAGAAAGAAAACTATAAATAATCACTTACTATACACACATAACCAACAATTTTTAAATTAGCATTTAAATTGACACATGCTGGATGATAGTAGACCAGACACTGAGCACACATTAAAGTGGCAGGTTCATCGTTATTCGGGCAACGTATCCCACAAGGTGTCTGCATAATGACTTCACCATCTGATGTTGACAACCTATTTTTATCCATTCACGTATATGGTTTGATTGAGGAAGGATTATCAAGGAAGCATAAGGATAACAACCCCTTTATTTTTGGCGTTACATTTGTGAAGCCAAATAATAAACTAATAAGCAAAAACTATTTAAGCATTAACAATAAAAAATAAAGCCAATATGTTACCGTCTTTTAATGATTGTGTTATTTGTATCAATTTTCTCAAGTTTTGGAGAAGAAACTTTTGGTGACGCACTAGATTGGATAGCTTGGCAGTCTTCAGATATGTATTCAGGTGTAGATGAAGATGTATTCATTGATTCTGAATTACCTAAGTGAAGATGTAAAATGTCAATTCTGTATTTTAATTGTACAATAAAACATTTCTCAGATTAATAAGCAAGTAAATACACAGGAAGTTCCACCAAATAGAAAATAATATTCCATGCAATATTGAAGTCTAAAATGAATTTTACTTAAATATCCCATAGATAGATTGTTCTAAGTGGGTATTTTAGAATTTTAAAATGAGATGCAGTATTATTTGAATTAGGTTTATTTAATAATTTATAAATATATATAAAGTAACAAATTTTTTATATGGTATATACTCAATTAAAATTGAATCCCTTATCCATAATTCATAAATAATAATAAAATAGTATATAAAATATATTTTCTTTTACCTTTTTTAGATCTAGATGATCTTGATGAGCTCTTAGCATTTTTAAAAACAACTTTCATTTTACTTGAAGACTTGTTATTCTCATCTTCTGACAATTCATAATCATATGGTGGCCGCTGTACGGGTGTTTTAGATTTTTTAGATCTAATAGCAACACCAACAAACGAGTCTTCCTAAAACCATAAAATGTATAATAGGAATTGAAAATTATTCAAGTAATAATTATAATAATAGTTGGAAACAATTATGGATGACAAACTTATTTCATGAACTCAAAATTAAATCTTATTCAAACTGACAAAACTTTTAAAAGTTTAATTTAAAGATTTTAAAACATAATAAAAGTAAAATAAAGCTTGACTTTAAGTTGTAAGGGTTTGCCTTTAAATTTTTGAACAAATAGTTATGACTTATTACTTATATACGTTTAAAAAAAAAAAATTATCAAATAACCAGACTTTTGATGTGATATCAAAAATTAAAATAAAAGGTAAAGCTTGCAAATTCAAATTTATTTTCTAAATTCTTATTACACTATGGAATAACTTGCCAAAATAGACGGCATTCGGGTAGCAGGTGATCTATCGTATTATACTAGGTGTAGTTGGTGATCTACAATTATATAATTAATAATATTATTACCTATTATTATATTATATTATACTATTCTAGGTGAGATATAAATTTGTTTTATGAAATGGCAAAATTAAATACTAAGTTTTAATTTGCATATTAGGCATATTTTGTATTATTTTTATTTTTATAAACGTAAAATTGTCAGGAAAAATCATAATTGAATGGTCGTAGTTTGTTGTATCTAACACGTATGTCTGTTTACAATAGTCTCTTTATTGTTTAATAATCAACTTTTTTATCGAGAATATTGACAATTGAATAGTTGAGGTAAAACTTAATGACATTTAGATTGTAAATTGTACAACGAAATGAGAAGCAGTACGTGTCCGTTAGTTTTAAATTGTTCGTTGGTCGGAGTTTACCTAAAATGCGTGCGTCTGAATTTTATAAAATAATATTATTGATGAAAAATCAACTGTAAATTTTATACAACTTCACAATTTACTTCCGAATGACAGTGAAACGCCAAATTGTAAAAAATGTAATTCTGAAACAAAAATCGTGATCAGAAAAAAACGGCTGGCTTCTGGTGAACAATGCGAGTACCAAAGTTTAAGATGCGTTCAAAAAAGATGTCAAACATTCCAGTCTCTGCGTCAAGACAATACATTTTTTACCTTCACAGATTTGAATAATAAATGTAATTCTAAATTGTTGCTGGGACAAATTTTAGAGTTGGTTTATTACTGGTCAGAAGACATGAGCATAGTAACTGTTTGCCGGCTTACTAGACGTTCTAATAAAACAGTAGTAGATTGGTACAATTTATGCCGTGAAGTGTGTTGTAGTATTTATGAAAATCGGAAACCTATGGGTGGATCTAACGAGTGTGTTCAAATTGACGAGTCATTACTACGAGGAAAAAGGAAATATAATAGAGGCAGGATTCTACTGGGTGATCATAGAGGTGCAAATTTAACGGGCGACGATAGTTCAAATTCAGATTCTGATCCTGAGAATGTTCCTCCTAATAACAGAAATAGAAATTATGGTAAATGAGTAGAAGGACCTTGGGTTTTTGGAATGTGTTGGCGCCATGATGGGATTTTCGTAAAACGTGTTTTTGTTGTTGAACGTCGAGATAGAGCTACACTTATTCCAATAATTGAAAAAGAAATACTTCCAGGAACAACAGTCATGTCAGATGAATGGAAACCCTCTAAATGTTTACAAAATAAAGGTTATAATCACTTGACAGTAAACCATTCTGATCATTCTGTCAATCCACTAACAGGAGCCAACACCCAGACAATAGAATGCATTTGGTCACATCTTAAAATGAAAATACTTCAAAAAATGCATGGCACTACATCAGAACTATTACATCGTCATCTGATTGAAGCATGGTGGAGATCAGTTAATGTTCAAGATATTTTTTTAAAAGATACTAAAAATGTTTACTGTAATTGAAATTTGTATTATTTTTTCTTTTTTTATATTTGACGAATATTTGTATGGTAATATTATGACGTAGGTACTCGTAATAAAAAATATTATGTGTTTTTATACTATTAAAAAAATTGTTTTGTACGTAGATCACTCGTCCTAAATTCGAAGATCACTCTCTTTACTGCAGTAGATCACCCGCTACACAAATGTCAAATAGATAAAATAAATAAAAATTGTTTTCATTACTTTAGATAATTTAGAATTTGCATCTCTGATCAGTTCTTTTGATCGGTCATTCATGCCAATTGGTTGTTTTAAAAACGTAAAACTTTCTATAGTAAGATCTTTATCAGATGAGATGTCCAATTGTTCCTGAATTTCTCGTAATGATCTAAGTTTTCGGTTACTTGGAGAATAATAGTAAACATCACCACTTCTATTTGCCCTATTAAGAAGAGTAGATTCACCTGATGTTCTGTATACTAATTCTCGTTTCCATCCTGAAAATTATTAAACACAAATAATATACAAAAATAGATTTATTAATATAATTCACTTACCATGCTCAAATGGAAGTTTAAAAATAGCATCACTGATATCAACATTAAATTTTCTTCCTGAACTACGGCGCATTCTAGTGTTAGAAGAGGTAAGGTTGAATGTTGGAGTAGTGAGTTCTAAAAATATTAAAAATAAAATAATATTTGATAAGATAATCTTATTTAAAAGCAATCATTATTAATTTAAAGTAAACCCAGTATATATTATGAAACTTATATCGAACCTAAAATATAATAGGTACTATTAACTTTTATAACATAAGCTAAATAAATATCAAATTTAACGAAAATTATCTTAATATTCAATATTGTTAACATTAGTTGATACTTGATTGTACAAGAATACTATGGTTTCAGTGCATACGTACAGTTTTTAATTTTTTGAACCTAACACCTAGTGAAATGTATACTGAAACAAATTTATATTCTTGAAAAGATTCTCAAGCTACACATTATTTTTGTTTTTGTATACTAAGGTTTAACAATCATGATTTAAATTTAAAAAAATTATATTTTTTTAATGTAGCATCAAAACCATTTGACTAAGACTTGTTTGTCAAGTTGAATCGCTTACTTCTCTTTAAGATAATTTATATGGCATACAATTGTGGCATTAGCTTATGATTCGATACTAGACATAATTTTAGTAAAAATATGTGAAAAACTGGGATGTAAAAATCATATAATTGCTGTTAAAAATACAACATAAAATGTATAAAATCAATCAAAACACGTAAAATAATTATTTATTATTTTAATACAATGAGCAATTGAGAAAATAAAATTAAGCATTATTATATTAATTTAGATAAATAATAGTTTATATCTAATATTATTATTTCTCTGATAATTTTTTATTTTTAAATATTGAAATTTTAAGTTTATAAATTTGAGATGATGTCAGCCCAGTATTTTTTTTTTCTCAGACCCATGGATCATAGATCAAACGTAATCTCATAAACAAAATTTGTTTATTTTTGCTTTTAGTGACTTTAGAATAAACTCAAATACAACAAAATAAATTGTATCTAAGACAGAAACTCCATAATTCTTTAACTAACGTTTAGGCACACAAAATCTCCTTATTTCTAAGAATTTTAAGTTTTAATTTCTATAACTTAAATAACTTATGAGTTAGGTATATATAATATAACATGTTATTCATTACTTATTTATTAACTTTAAATAATATATTATATTAGTATTCAAATACACATTTGAATTGGCATTTTCTAATACCAAAATTTAATTCAAAGATAAGATAGTAGGCCAAGTTTTCACAATACCTTATCCACATCTTATTAGTATGAAACATGTTGTCAACTAGCCATTAATTTAAATTTAATAGCTTATTGATTATAATGGAATTGATATTTTATTCAATCAAATAAAGGTTAATTAAAACTTCATTATTATTCAGAACATTCAGAGAACATTATTCTTATACCCAACATTTTTAAGTTTGGGTGATATACAATGGCTGTACAGCAATGAACAATTGACCATTAAGACAATTAAGATTTAAAGACAGCATCACAAAGAATACATTAAAAAAATAAAATTATACCCATACCCCAATTAGTGTTTAGTGTGTATTTATATTGAGTGCATAAATTGTTTTTCATAAAAATACAGGCAGATTTTGTCCGTTTCCCGATATATGTATTAAACATTGGGGTCACTCACCTAAAGTAGGGGGAATATGTAATTCCAAAGATTCCAAGACATCATTAGGTAAATTGTCTTTCTTATGCCTCTTATTACTCCGATTGTTCTTAACATCATTAGGTTCTGGCGATACTATAAATCGATCATAAAAATAATACATTATTTTTACACATTCATAATAAACATGATGTAAAATATAAGAACATAAGCTAGTTTACAGATAGTCTTTACAACTTACTACTTGATTTAGACTTTTTCTTTTTATTAACATGATTATTATTAACAACAGATGGCTCTTCTACTTCCATAGGTTCACCTGTTTCTTTACTAAGTTCCATTTTTACAGCTAAACATGGTAATAAACAAAAAAATTTGATTAAATTTAAAATTGGTATATGACATATTAATTTTAAGTTGAGTACAAAAGCTGTATAAACATATCATAGACAAAAAGCTTACATTTTTTCTTATTTTCAATAATTATCAATATATCATCATTAATATCAAATCCAATAAAATGTTGTTCTGGTTTTAAAAGTTTATTGGTTTCCTAAAAATAAAGAAATTAAAATTAAAACTTATTATTTTTAATTTATCATACACAATCCTGCTATAATATTATATGAATACAGCAAACATTTTTTTGTAAGTATAATATAATAAAAGCTAATCCAGACTAGTCTTAGTATGAATTAAGTTGTTTTTATATAAAGAATAATACAGAAATTAAGCACATTCTACTAGGATAAATATTAAGTGGGTAAGCTTTATTATATTCACATTATTTAGTAAGATTAGTAAATGTTAAACTAAGACAAATTATTTTTAACATTATTTTTATGAATCTGCACTAAAACAATACATACTATATTGTTAACATTGCATGTAAATCTTAACTTTTACACTAATATAAGTGCCTCACATAAAATAAAATACATATTTAACTTACCATTAAGGTACTCATTTTTTAAAACCATAATAATTAAAAAGGCAAATATAATAACTTAAAAATGTTGAATAACTAAAATGGATAAGAAAAATCTTTCAATGTACAGTTGTCAATACTCAGTTAATGAGATAGGTGGTCAGTGATACCAACATAGAAATAATCATCTATATATTCTTAAACAATACATTAAAACATAAATTGCAATTTAAAATACATGTAAAATGTATACTATATAGAGATTAACTATTGTTTTATTATATTTACAAAGAAAAACTAATTGTTTTATAAAATATTGTATAGATATATATAAAATATTAAATCAAATTCAAAGGTTAAAATAAAATTATTTATAATTAGACATACAGTCATCAACTATAACAACACTTAAGTTGTTACTATATTACCGACTGATTAAATAAAAAGAAAGAAGTTGTTTATTAAAAATTAATTTTTTTTCTTTACAATATATAAAAATGTAATAAAAATTATAAGAAACAAAATTACTTTATGTATCTATATATTTTAAACAACAATTATGTAAGAATTAAATTAAATGTTTAATACAAATTATTAAAAACAGTGATATTTTAATACTTGGGTAGGTCTTGAGGTAAAAATCAATATATTGATTGTTTGCAAAAATAAAGTCACCTGATAAAGTAGTTACTAACCAAATTATCATATTATTTTAAAATCTTACTGTTAAAAAAATTAATGTAATACATTATAATTGTATAAGTAAATTTAATTTTTACTTATCATATAAATAACTATTAATTACTTTTAAACCAGCAGATTTCTTCCTCTCCGATTTATCCATTTTTGATACCTAGAATAATACAAAATTATTGAAATATTATTAATATTTTTTAGTTATAAAAGATAAAATATATATATATATTTGAATATACATTTGTTGGAGCTAGAAACTATACCCCAAACTTTGAGAAATTTCTAGATGAAGTATGGAGTGAGTATGTCCTATTATTGCTAACATACTAAATTATTATTATTATTATTATATATTTTGTCATGGTTCGACTTATCTATACATAACAGTATTATGCATATCATTTGTTATTAAAATATGTGGAAGAAAACTGATACGACAAAAAATATGTTGTTTTGGTGTAACTATGCCATTTAAATATGTACTATTGTAGTTGCTATAATTAAACATAAAATTATTAAAAGTTGAATTGTATTAGAAAAACTGACAAGCCAACTAAATTTAAAAAAAAATTTGGGGAAAAAATCCTTAAATAATTAAATACAAATTACCTAAATAATAAACAAAAATTATATACTTTAAATATATTAAGAAGACGCTACACCCACATGTGTTGTCTCCATCTTACAAACGTAAAACATATCAAAAACAATTTTGCACGGGTAAGAATCACTCAGGCTGGAGTCCAAGTTAAGCAACCAAATGCTTACACTAGAAAGAGGAAAACATTGACTGTGCAACATTGTTTTTTAATTTTTAGATACCACAAATAAGAGAAAAGTTGTTTAAAAATGCATTATTTTTGAGTTTTTCAAACTTGAATAATTTTTTATAGTTCTGTTATCAAAAAAATAAAAACCGATGTTGCACAGTAAATATTTTTTTGTATTTTCTTCTATCTGATGTGATTATTTGGTTGCTTAGCTTGGATTACAGCCCGTGTGGTTCTGACCCTTACAAAACAATTTTTGTTATATTTTACATTTGTAAGACAGAGACAACACAGATTCAAATATATAATTATTAAAAAATGTGCATTTTCTATCTTAATTTATTGTTTAATATTTGTGTAATAGAACATATTAATCAAGTTAGGGTGTTCTGATCATAGCACAACTATCAGCAGGTTAAGGAACCTACAAACGAGAACTCACGATGAACGCAATTTATCATGCTAATAGTGCTAAACTAGGTTAGGTAAAAATTATTTTTTCTTATAAATTATCATATTGTTTGGGTTAACATAAGTTGTTGAGTGTCAAATTTTAAAGTATCCATGTTAATATTATAAAATATGCAAGTCAATACCACTTAGAATGTTAAGTATTTATGTAGAACTTGAGTTTATTATTAAAAAAAAGATTTTTATGTAAACCCGTTTCGTGAGATAAAATATTGCCAAGTAAATTTTTAACGTGTTGTTCAATTCATGTAACCATACAGTAGTTGAACCTGCAAAATAAACCAGTTCATAATTTAGAGATATGAATAAGAATAACACCCAATCATACAATAGGTATACTCTTAAACCATATTCAAACTATTCTAACGTTAAGGTGAAACTGTAAACATATGTCGACAAAATCATGTTGAAGTAGTTCGATCAGATCCTATAACGAGGTGCCCAAAAGAGTGTCTTTACAAAATGTTCGTCGTCGGGGAACATGGTAAAGGACGACACCAATCACGTCACACACAACTCATCGGCAAGTAAATTATGAATACAATTTTTCACTTATAATGCACAATAATATTATGCTCGTACACATCGTAATAATATAAAACCACTTTTAACTGCTAGTCTGCAGCTGTCGTGTGTATATACATACGTACTCGTTTGTAAGACAGGATGTGCCGGCGGTGTTTCCGGCAGGAAACGCGCGATTCACGTGTGATGGGCAGGACGGACGCGTCCAAAGATCGTTACGTGCAAATGTCTTCGAACGCCACAGTTGCCCGGGAAACTCGCCAACGGCCAGTCGGATTGGATTACATGGATGCGGTTTTCGGTGGAACGGCGGACTGAGACGCTGTCACAGTAACGGCAAAAGCGAGAGCAGGGTCCGCAGAGCAGAGGCCGTTCGGGGAGCCGATAACGAAATGAGAGTGGTGAACACGAGAGTCAGGCATTCGGCGGGGTCGTCGTCAATGCGTCCGTCCGTCGATCGGCAGTTGTCAACAATATCAACAAATAAATCGCGGGAACCGGTGAAGCACGAGCGGGGAGAGAAAAGACCTATAGGTAGTGTGGTCGTGGTTCGTTAAGACGGAGCGTCGTGTGAAGACCGCGGGGATGACGCTTGCGGCGGCACCCGATAATGGTGCGGTGACGAAGAGAGGTGGACGACTAACCGTTTTTTTTTAGTTTTCCACGCAATTTGAGGTTATGCGATCTGTTGGAAAACTGGAAAACTACGAAAAAAAAAAAAAAAAATGGCAAATTACATTTTTATGCCTCGCCGAACGCTGAGCTCAAAGTTTCGTTATGCACTCGAAATTTTCACTAGGCGATTGAATTTTACAATTAATCAAAACCATCGAATAATTAAGTAAACGCACACATTTTGTTTTTAACCTCAAATATGTTGCCGCTAATATTTGGGTCGTTCAAAATTAACAACAATTTTCACCTGGTACCCCCTCTGTCTACCAACCAACACCGCCGCACACCCGACATCAGTACAACAATATCCATTATCCATAATATTTATATCATTTTGAGAATCTTTATTTATAGATATACTTTATTCTTTGTTAAGTTTTTACGGCGTATTGGTGCATATTATATAATATTTTCATCAGTCATGAGTCAAGACCTGTAGACCCTTATTGCTTGAATAATTTAGATATTATCATTTTTATTAGATATTTCAACAATCTATACGTTTTATTTGTACAATAAGCTGAAGAGATGGAAAGATAACTATATTAACATTAGTACATAAGTGAAGGGACCATCCAGCGACGGCACTTCAGATTTTACAATTTAAAATATTATTGACTATATACCTTTTTTCTAATGCTAATCAAACGTACATGTGTTATATGACATTATATCTACCTACTGTTGACTGTTGTATTTTACGTTCAATAGTTACGAAGATACGAATAATAATGTAATCGTAAAAGTATGGATTATGAAATAATGTCGTAAGAACTAAGAAGAACGATAAATATTTTGCCTAACTATTGACAAAAAGACAAAACTATAAATCAATTTAACACTAATTATTTTTATTTTAAATGCAAACATTCGTAATTTTGATGAATTTCAAGTTTTTCTAAATTAGCTTTATGGAAAATTTAGATACCTAATGTTTTATGCCTTTATAAATCACTTCTGATTTTAAAATAGCAACTAATGGTTTCAGTTTTACAATCTGAAGTTAGTAAATGGTTTCACGTATTGATGCTTATAGTGAAAAGTGAGCCGCGATACCAACGCTCCGGGTGGCTGAATTTCATTAGGGCCAATAGTTTCAAACGGACAACTCTTGAATACACCACTAGGGACGTAACGGTCGCGGCCCATTTTTCGATGGCCGTACTTGAGCCTGGAACGGTGGGCCATTGAAGGGTTGGTCCTATTTTCTCCGATTTGGCCTCGGCCCTCGAGTCGGGAGTCTGGCGTCTATTGTTTTCCATTGCCAACAGATATGTCAGTAAAACGAGTAAACCTACATTTATGGGGTTGAAAGTAAGGTCACCTTTTTGAAATTGAGTCCCTTTTAGGTCGAGTGCAGTGGCGTAACTGGATAAAAATCTGGGGGGGGGGAATATAATTTATTCCGTATTCATCATAATCAAAACTCTGACCCCAACTCCGGTTTAGTCTTATACTTCATTTTGTGGTTTAGAAACAAACTGTAGGTAGCAGTTACTGGTTAGTATATATTGTTAAAAAGTTAATACCAAAATGATATCTTTGCCCCCCACAAAAATGTCTGGGGGGCAAGTGCCCCTCCTTTCCCCCCGCGATTACGCCACTGGTCACGCGTGTTAAATATGCCGCTTATTATCCAAATTTTCCTACTTTTTTTGTTATTTGTTAGGTATACAGTAGGCCCAGTAGGGTCTCGTTAATCCGAACGAGATTAGGGAACGGGGTCGTTCGGATTAACGATTTGTTCGAACTACCTACCTAATATGACCTAAAAAAAAAAACAATTTTCTTGCATTTTAAACCATATCAATAACATTTTGATGCAATCGAAGTTCATACCTAAGCGATGTACAAACGTAATTGACAAATTTTATTACTGGGAAATATGTATTATTATGATACACATACTATATTACTATGTATAAGTAATAGTGTTCCGATAGACTTGTCTTATGTTCCACAAACCACTTGTTCCATAATCGAAACAAAAGTTCGTTTTAAATTTGGAACAGATATTTATTTTGTACCTATTTATTATAATCATTATTTTTTGAAATTTGTATGTAAATAACTAAGTAAGAATCAATTAAATTATATTTAGAGTTGTAAAGAAAAATGATAATAACAACAATTTGTTAGGGAACAAACTTACATATAGGTAACTTTTATGATTAAATTAGTTTACTTAGTCACTTTTTTAAATAGCTTAAAGTGGTTTCCAGACCTGTATTTAGGCAATCTTAAGACATTTGGTTTTTAGAATTGTAACTCATAGCTTATAAGTATAATTATTTTAAATTTTGTAATTCTAAAGACTAATGGTCTCCTAAACAGTTTGACATATTTGGTCCATTACATTTTACTGAACTATTAATCAATTTCTTATGCAATCCATCAATAGTCTTTTAAAAAACTAAAATACCAATCAAAAATCACAGTTAACACTTTCCTATTTTCCAAAAAGTTTTCCTACATTATAAGAAAACAAGTAAGAATAATACATCAATTATTATTCATAAATGTTATATATTAAAATCAATGTATCCCTTGCTTAAATTATTGACAAAATGTAAGACATTTTTATACATATATTTCTAAACGTATTATATTGTATTAATTGACCTTTTGAATTATTAGAAACAAGGAAGAAACTTTTTTTATAAACAATTTTATAAGTAAATCATAATATTTTTTTGAACATTTAAATCAAATTAAACTATTTATTTATGTTTAACTTCTCCAGCAGACGAGTAAATTGTGGATTATTTAGAAAAATAGTTAACTTCTCCAAGACTAGTTAAACTTTCAGCTTCACTTTCAACTTCTTGAGTAGACTGTTTCAATGAAATCTATGTCAACAACAAATAATATTAAAATATTAATATTTAATAGTTCACAAATTATGATTTACATCAACATCATAATTATTTACATATATTTAGTTCACTTGGTCAGTTAGTCTAAACTCTATTTTAGCTTAATACAAATATTACCATACAAAGTACTTAGTTCAACTTATTTTATCATCTCACTATTCCATATGTTTACATAAAATATACTTTTCATTGTATTTAATGTAATACCTCAAGTAATATATTATTTTTATTTTTTGTATAGCCGAGTAGGCATTAAGACAACTAACAGGTATAATACTATAATAAAAGTCCTAAAGAAAATATAATCTCTAATTTTTATTATAGTGATAGTGTTTTATTTCAGAAACATACTTTATTAATTAAAATTAATTTTTTTTTTTTATCATTATATAATTTATATTCTGGAAAAGTGAGTGCTAGAGTATGAATAAATTAAAAAAAAATTGTATCAAAAAAGCAAAATTTGTAATATAAATTAAATTAATAATTTATTCTACTAATTAAAATTAGGAACTTGCGACCAAAAGAAGTTGTGACAATGTAATAACATTTTTAAGTTATTTTTTAATTTTAACTTTTAAGTAATAAGAATTATTTAAATATATGGACTACTATATAACACACAAAATTGTATAAATATTAAAAGCCACAGTATACTTTATATCATTTTAAATCCTGCTTAGGGAGAACTTTCAAAATAGTATAGTAAGCATACTTAATTTACTATATATATCACTTTTTACAATACTACAGATATACCAAAATCTACTGAATGAATTTTATAACTATTAATTTGTTGTATTGTCTTGACATTAAAATGTACTTGGAACTTTGAAGTTATATAAACCACAATATAAGATTTAAGTTAAAAATATCAAAACAATTTCAAATTCATAAAAATATAATTTTTATTTAGCATTTAATAGAAGCTGTACAATTTTTTTTTTGTATCTATATAATTTATCAAACTTCTCTAAAACTCCTTTAAATATTTAATATGCATGAATTTCCTTACATTTATAAATAAAGTAGTACAAATTACTAAACTGATACTAGCTTGTTATTATTTTGATTTCTTTCTAGTCTTATAATAAAATTGAATTAAGTTACAATATAGGTACCTAGGTAATTATCATTTATTATTACCATTGAAGAAGTAGTTGAAGCAGAACTTTGTGTTCTTTTATCTAGAATCTGTACTGTATCTGTTTGTTGATAATTATTGGATGTCGGTGATGATAAAGAACTTAATTGCCACTCTTGTATGTTTGATTTAAGATTACTATAATCCTTATTGGTATCCTTGATTGGAAAATGTTCAATATTTGTACTTATCTTTAACATCCTTTTGTTTTTATCCTCTTCAGATTTAGTTAATTGATCGCTTTCTGATTAAATTATAATAGAATTGTTTTTGTTTTAATGACACAATTAAAATTCTAAAAACTTACTCGTTAATATTGTGTCATTATTGGTTTTACAAACTGTATTTATTTCTGAATTTATCTTCAAACCATTTTCAGCTTCCCACTCATATCCATTGATTGTAGTTGTATAACCATAATTTTTCTATTTTAGATTTCAAGATTTTAATACATATATTAAACTAATACTCATTATTACACTGGTAAAGTATTAGATAAGAAAATATAAGGTAAAAATTCTATACATACATCATTATTTTGATTTTCATCATCAGATGGCTCTAGTTGATGTTTTAATAGTATACTTGAATGGCTTGATCGAGGTTGAGATGATTCAGAATCTTTAAATAATGTACTCTGATCTTGAAATTTTAGTTGATGCTTCTAAAATGTATAGTTAACAATTTAAAGATATACTGATTTAAAACTAACTGAAAATAAAAATAAATATAACTATCTTTTTATATTGCCTAATTTATAATAATTTTTAAACCATATGATTAAGAATACTTTTAATATTTGTACAATACTGTTTTTTTATCATTGAGAGTTCTGTTCTAGTTTATGGTATGTTTCTTTCTGAGCAGGATATCAGTAGTCAATAGCAAGCTGGACCGGTTTAGGGAATAGGCGATATAGGTATGACTGTACTAGCTTACAAAAGCAAAGTTTTTATATTTTTGAAACTATTCCTAAATCAAAAAAGCCAAAATATTTTTACTAGAGTATGATACTCTAGTATAATAGTACTAATGATAATTTAAAAAATGTTCTAAAACAAATTTCAAACATGAAATACTTTTTATACCTAATAAATCAACTGAACCAATTTTTATGTTTTACATTAATTTTATATAGCATATATTTTACATCCTATCATTTAACGAAACTTTAAGATACTCTACTGTTTTTTATATCAAAGTATTTGATTATCAGTAAACAAATACACTGTTATGTATATTCTAAATTTTTATTTTTATTTCATATGATCAATATTAAAATAGAAAATATATAAACTAAAAAGAACTTTTAAAGTATTTGAAAATTATTATTTGATTTTAAATACAGATTCTTTGAGAAAGTAATTAAAATACTAGTTTGAGTACTTAAAAATTATTTGAATACTTTTACTCAAGTACTTTACAACACTGGATAGATATCTATTAAAGTAAACTTTTATTATCTTGGCTAATAGTTAGCTCTATAGTCAGGGTACGGCATGACACAGGTGACCATCCTACTGAAACTTGCCATTGGCCTGACAGATACATGATGAAATTATTACTTTAAATACCTAATATTTATTAATTATTTCTTTCTACTAAAAATATATACTTTCTAGTATTTGTAAAAAATTCTACACAAAGAAAATTCTAATTTGATAAACTATATTATATACCTATAGTTGTTTTCGAGTTTTTTACTGTCGAAACTCAAGAATTTTGTGGGGACCGGTGAGCACTAAGTGTAACAATAAGTTATTACTAATAAATAATTATTAATAACTATAATTGCTTATTTAAGATAGATATATTAGGAACACATAAACACATAATAATTATTATTGTGTACCTATATGCTTTGTCAGATCATTTGTGAGAATGTGACTACTTGAACACACGAGTGCGATTCTCTCTATACATTTTTTTCTACCCTATATTTTTACCTCAAAGACTTTTCAGGTCAAATTTTCATTTTACTTTTAATAGTGTTAAAGGAAGGGTCAATACTTAATACATAAAATATGAATGTTACTGTTTAACTTTTATGCAGGTGTAAAAAATAAATAAACATTTTATTTTATTTGAAGAAGCCTGATCAAATAATAAGAGCAGCAAAATTGAATCTAGCCTATGTCTACAAAGTCATTAGTGCCAGCCCTGGTAGTCAGTTGCTACTATTCACTAAATTATGACAGCTTGAGCAAACTCAAGACTGTTTGCTTTAATTATTAAAATAGTTTAATATTACAAACACACATTGGTACGCATTTTAACGTTCAGTTGAGATATATTGTTCTGATTGTTCAAAGCATTTTGAGTCTTAAATATATTCTTATTTTGATTTATGTTGTCGTTGGAGCATAATGTAATTTGAGAACCACATTCCTTTATAACTGATGCATTTTTAAATCTAAAATAAAAATATAATGCTTAATATTTTAGAATCTGAGTACATAAAAGTAATATATATAACAAGATAAATTGTATTCCATAATAACAAAGAATTTACATTTCCAAACTTGTGAAGTTACAACCCTGACGCAAAAAGTCTTTTATACTGACACTTCGGGTTGATGGTATTTCATGATGATCTGTAAAAAAATAATTGAAAAACTTGTATTTAATATTTTAATCTTAGTTATAAAACATTGTTATATCTTATATCAATATTTTACTTTTGGAGAATAAGATATTGTTAGGATGATGATTTGTAAGATTTTCATCAACATGCCTTGCTGCATCATCAAGTTTATTGTCTGTAGGTAAATTTGGAAATTCTACCAATGGATTTAATGCCACAATGGAGTTTTTAATCTTAGCCAGTCGTTTTAATACTTGACGAGAATTGTTATCTATTTCTACAGACATTTGATCAAATGAAATTCCTGAAAAATTATTTTTTATTTATAATTACAAAAAAATATACTTATCTAATTAATTAATTTTTAATTTAATTTCTTTATTTAAGTACCATCAATGTCGTTTTCTATTGAATTGTCGGCTATTTCCAATAGTCTTTTTTTTATTACTTCTTCACTAAAACCAACCATACTGTGTTCTTCAATAAGATCTTCTACTTCACTTGAATCGTTATAATCCAAGGATTTTGTTTTTTCCAACTTGGTTATTATTTTCTGTAATCGACTAATTAATCGATCGCTTAGATAACAGTTTGACGAAGTGTTATCTAACATTCCACATATAATTTTACGTATTTCATGACGAGCAACTATTTTATCATTGGATATTTTTGGCTGAACCACTGAATGGCATTTGCATGTTTCCGGTTCTAATCCAAAAGCGAACTCTTGGTAGGCCACATTAGATTTATAATTACTAAACATAATATTTAAAAAAATAGGTCAATAAAATATTTTGATTTAATAATTATTAATACCTATTTTATTACCGTAAGATATTTTTATTATCTGGTTTTATTTGAATGTTAGCTAATTTTTGAGTGACTAGATCAGGTTTTAAATTAACACATGGAATTCGCTGCACCGTTAATTTGTTTGTTTTACAATCATTAGTAGATTTTTCATCTGAAACATTAGCCTCAAAATTCACATTCGTTAGACTAACATTTCGGCAGTCATTTTTTGGTAACGGTTCAATCGATTTAGTAGAGTCGTTCAATTGATGAGGATCGTTCGTTTTATCTAAACATCCCGAAGATTTGTTAAAATGAACACGTTTTTCTTGAGTTGAATAAGACCTAGGTTTCGAAATTATATTTGAATTTTCATTATTGGCATGGATGTTTTTACCCTAAAATGTATATTAAAATAAATTAAATTAATATCAATAATTAAATTAAAACATAAATAAAAATAGTTAAATTAAATTTTTAGTCTTACTAATTTTTCTTTGAGATCAGATTGAATTCGCCGTTTGGCTTTTGATGGAATATCTACATATATATCTCTATATAAAAATAATAATTAATTGATTATAACGAAATGATATTTGCGATTTGTAATTAATAAAATCTACAATTATAATTATAATAGGTATAATCACTAATGATTTCACTATTTATTCATAAATGTAATTAAAATTAAAATTTTTGTAATGAATGAATGCTAATTGTATATAGGATTTTTTTTCCTGTTTGCTATAATCTTGCTCGGGGCGCGAACGTAAGCGCATTGTTGTGATGGGACGAATGTCATTCACACTGAATAGCATTTTATTTAGGGATAGATTCCCAAACATATTGAATACGGCACAGATGCGGTCGGCACAGTTGCGGTCAATACCTTTTTGGTGGCACTTGCGGTCACTATTTTTTTTTTACACATATTTACTGGTTTTACAATACTGACATAGGTAATCATAATAAAGTTAAACCTATACTATATATATATACTATCAAACTTTCCTTCTTTTATGTTATTTGTATCATTTCTAATTAGCCATGATTTTTATATACAAATTGGTACAACGTTATCGATGCCAATGCGATGATAATAATAATTTTATTATATTATATTGCGATTACAACGGGTAAATTATATTTTTCGATATACGTATGCGTTAGTTCTATCAGTTGTAGACAAAACACATTAGGAAACACAATCAAGTTAGAAATGGATTTAAGCACTGTTGCAGTTGGCCAAGAAATAGAAATAATCGAAACAACAAAAGGTAAGCCTTTAGCCATTTTTAATGGTTATCAATTCAGAAAATATAGACAAAATGAAAATGGGACAGTTTGGGTTTGTCTGAATGAAAAAAAGGATAAGTGTAAGGGCCGTATGAGAACTAAAAATATAGAAATAATTCATTTTTCCGATCATTCGTGTAAACCTGATGTGGCAACAAGTGAAGTAAAAAAACAATTTAATAATGCAAGAAAAAGAGTGCGAGAAGAGTCGTCATATTCAGCATCTGAAATTTTTCGGCAGGAGATGTCCCCTTTATTTCAAAAAGGCTATGATCACGTTACTGCTATTCCTACATACGCTTCCGCCAAAACAACTTTAAATAGGATTAAAAAAAAAACACTTGGTAATCCACTAGATCCAAATTCGAAAGACGAAATAATTGTACCTGATGATATTTCACAATTTGGTAACAATTACCAATTTTTATTATTTGACGATAATGTTGAAGAAAGGATTATTGCTTTTTCGAGTAGTACTCAAAGAGAAGCTGCATCTACATATAGCCATTTCTTTTTCGACGGAACTTTTAAAAGTTGTAGCAAACAATTTCTACAAATATACACAATACATGTAGATATTGGAAGCACATCCAGTGAAACTAATGTAATTCCAGTAATTTTTGTATTACTTCCAAACAAAACAAAAAAAAATTATATTCGATTATTTAAACTTATAAAAGAACATATTCCAAATTTCAACCCTGATATAATTACAATTGATTTTGAAGTAGCAACTATTCAAGCAATTAAATATGTTTTTCCTAATACTCAAATAAGTGGCTGTAATTATCATTTCAATCAATCTCTATGGCGTAAAGTTCAAAATATAGGACTGGTAGATGAGTATAGAGATAATGATGAAATCTGCCTTAATATTAGAATGTGTTCGGCTTTAGCTCTTATTCCACTTCAATATATCGACGAAGGTTGGCTAATAATTATGGAAAGCAGTCCTGATAACGAAAAACTTAAATTATTTCATGACTATTTTGTAGAACAATGGCTCGAAAATGCAATAATATCCAAAGATATATGGAATTGCTTCCAAAAAAGACATAGGACAAATAATATTGTTGAAGGCTGGAACAACAGAATAAATAAACAATTTAATAGACCTCGGTCAACTTTTTTAGATCTATATAAATGTCTTAAATTAGAAGCTCAGCATGGAGACTTATTGTTTGATCGACATTTTTTAAACTTGGAAGGAAAAAGACGAAAAAAATGTTACATTGCACTTGACAAAAGAATTGAAAAAACATTAAAATCATATGAAGAGGACAGAGACTTAAAAAAATGTCTAACAATCCTTTCTTTCGTACAAAAACTTGATTAATCATATTTGATTATTATTATCATTATTATAGGCAATAACAATTAACTGACATGTCTCAATAAAATAGAGTCTACAAATTAATAATTATATTTGTATGTCATAATAGTTTGCAATAAATATTTTTAAAAAAAACAACAACTTTTAAGCACGCCTTTAAATATTAAATAATATTTATTGACAGTCCTAAGCCTGTAAAAGTGCGAAGGGAAGTTAATATATAGTATAAGTTAATTAATATAGTATAAGTTTAACTTTATTATGATTACCTATGTCAGTATTGTAAAACCAGTAAATATGTGTAAAAAAAAAATAGTGACCGCAAGTGCCACCAAAAAGGTATTGACCGCAACTGTGCCGACCGCATCTGTGCCGATACCAACATATTGAACAGCCCAATTTTGAAAAAAATCGAACAGTTCTGGTAAGACCAAGAAGTTTAATATCGATACTGTTATACCTAAAGATAATTTATATTTTATAAAATATAAATAGGCAATAGCTGTATGCCCGTACCCTAGATATTAGAATACTATTTTTATTAATCGTATTTGCCGTATTTCCTTAGATATATTAGTTGCAACAGGATATTAATGAGTATTCAGTTTAAAATTAAAATGGATTAATAAATAAATTCATTATAACTTTAAAAGTTCAAAATGTTTAGAATTCCAATAAGTTCGAGTTTGTAAAAATTGAATTTTCACCTATCTCTAAGTTAATTTATTTTTGCTGCCGGTTCGAAACGCCTCTGAACCCAAACGAATGGTGCAAAAGCTGTTCGATTGGCCTACCGTTCATACATGACGTGTATACAATGTATTATCAATGTACCTATACCAAATTCGCGTTCGCGACTGTTAAACGCCCCTTAACGAGTATAAATATACATGAATACAATTAAAACCAACCTTTTAACTATGTCACTTGTGATATCTGCAGACTGACACCTTGGCAATACTTTTTCATGTAATTTTTTTAAATACAAATCAGTTTCTCTGGCTTTTTTTTTTGCTTTATTAATCAACATAGACGCATTCACGAAGTCGTTCTTGACCATTTCTTTATCGATACTGACTACATTGTTCGTACCAAATTGGTATCCCTAAACAATACAAGAATGTAAAAAACCGTGTTAATTTTGTTTCACATAACCTCAACCATTTATTCGTTTCTATATATCAACTATTTATAAAAAACGATTTAGTTTAATTATAATTGATAGCATTACTTTTATTATACAGTATGTTAATTAACTGGAAAGTCACTAATCTGTAATTCAAAATATAATACAGATATTGAAGTGATTTTTTTTTTAATATAATATGTAACTAAATAACCTCTTTTGCAGTGGTTAAAAAAAAAAATTAAAAATGACGGTCTCTTTTTGATTTTTAAAAATTTGAAAATGGCCATTTTACTATAGTTATTTGTTTATAATATTGAGAAAAAGCAATTTCGGTTGAAAAAAAAGAGTCAAATAACTTATATTTTCAAAAACCCAGCATAATATTGTAAAATTGTATGGTTTACACACTTTGATAACTAATGCAAATTCAATTTTATTGTATTTTTTTATTTTTTTTTATAATATATTGTAATATAAGTCAGTTTTATATAGACCCATGGTCTTTGTATGTTATGTAACGGTATTAGAGCTATATATAATTAAAATATGTTATTCTCTGTTATTCTCAGAGACACTTCAGTTTCATTACAAAGATCATAAGCTTACAAAATTGACTTGTGCATAGCAGTTCATTGCTTTATAAATTATTGTAAATAACTATACAAAATTGTTACTTTTAAATTTTTAAAAATCAAAAAAAGATTTATGCCTTTTTTTAAAAAAATTTTTTAGATCATGGTAAATGATAAGATATTAATTATACATTGCATTACAAAAATTTCCCTACGATATCTGCAATTATACTTCGAATTAGAGCTATTTAGTAGCACTTATTCTCCTATTAATAACGTACTGTATAAGTGTGTTGTGTTACCAACAGTACCAGCAGTACCTATATAGTATATATACCTTCTGTTTTGAAAATGCATCGTAGGGGTCAGACGTTGTTAGTACTTCGGATACTGCACCTAGTAAATTTGTGTTTTGACTTGTGTCACTGAAAAAAAAACAATTTATACGAATTAAAAAAATAGTTAATGATGATGATAAAGTATGTCCTCTATATACAATAATAATTTTGTAAGAGTATTAGTAATAATAGTTATTAGTTATAAATAGGTACAATACAATAAATAATTTTCAAATTGAATGCTACCTGCAGCATATTTTGATGATCTAGATTCTAGATCATATCTTATCAAGTCAAAATATGTGCACATACCTTTAAACTATATACATAATATACGGCGAACTAGCGGAGGTTTTTTTTAATGCAAGTGTGTATTTTTAAAACTAGCCGACGTGTTGGTGCGCGCGCGTATGACTTAGATACTTAGTCATTATAATACGTTATAAACCTACACCAGACACTATAACGCACTTTTTTTTAATACTTGCTTATAGAAATAAACACGTAAATAAAGGTTATGTGAGTGAAAAACACTAGGATATCGGCCAATTATCGGGACGTAAGCTATCGGTTCGCTAAAATACAGCTATTATAGTATATTTTACATAAATCATGTGTATGCGTGCTGGGCAATGTTGGTTTATTAATTTATTGTATTATTACATTATCAACGAGCGACTAAAAATCGTCAACCACCCGGAGATAATTTACAATATAGAAATACCTATTATAGGTACGAGTTATTATTATCATAACTCGTTTCCGTGTGTAAAATGACAATAACGCGAAGAAAAATATTACGGTGCGTGTATAATATATGTGTGCGTGTAACTGTACAACCATGTTAAACAATAGAAACTATTATATTATATTATATTTTTCTCGCGGTCGTCCCGCGAAGGTCGTATGACGTATACGTATTAAGATTATTTACGCATTTCGGAGCTTCGCACAAAACATACGAATACACATACACTCGAGAGTTTGAGACCAATGAACTCGTAATGCAACGTCCGGGAGCCTGACCTCCAGCCAAAAGGCCTCCTCCATACGTACAGTCGATCAATATAATATGAAATACGAACTACGAAGCCCGCGTTTTTATTTTTCATACAAAATATTTTATAATAAATAACTGCAGTGACGTCACTCCCCTGGTATATCGTCCCTGCCGTGGCTGTAGCCTGTAAGACATAATATTAACAATATATTTATTACCAACTGTATTTGTATATACTTTCATTTGCCACTCAACGTTTCGTCGAAACAACCCTTTGTAAACATATCAATTTGAAATCAAATATTTTATATTTTATGTAAGATAACTTAATGTTAATTTTGAACAATCGGATTTTATAACAAGGCGCATTGAGTATGCAATTTTAGTGCATCGTCATATATCGAATAAACGAGTCGATAATAGATACCAATTTTCAAGGGTGTTAGAATGTTAGATCGATATTCGTTATATTGTTTCATTATTTCAGAAATAAATTACAGTTTGAAGTTTAAATTATGAAAAAAAAAAATTTATTTAGTTTATTTGATTTTCGTCTAAATTTACTGTTGTCTGTTATTATATAAACAACCGCATCATCGCACTATCGTCCTAGAGGATCTTCAAATCCTTTTAATGTAACTGTAAATACCAGGACTCAGAATACCCTGTATACAGCGTAGTGTTCTATTTCATTCAGCCCGTATGTTCAAGTGCGGTGCACATATAATATTAATATACCTATAAATATATAATTATAATCTATAGGAGGAAGCTTATAGAAGAGTTAATTGTTAATTATATCGATGCGTGCTATAAAACACGACATTTTGAAATCGATAAAAGCCACCCCAATGGCCCGGAATTTACCACATCATAATATATACATATCGTGTGCCCAGGATGACGGCCTTTTTCCATTCGCCAACACAGACCTCACACCGTCGTATTGATCTTGCAAGACTTCAGGGGCGGCCGCGGAGCGCCCGTGTCGCTGCGAGACAAGAGCTCAGCGTATTCCCACTTGTTAATTATCACTGACTTTTGGAGGGCGACTAAACGTGTATTCGGCGCCGAATCAATATTTTATCATTTATACCGTTGACAATTATAAGAAAAAAAAACTACGCAAACGTTGGATTATACGCCTTTATGGATACACCTAAATATGTACAAACACATGCGCGCCCATTAGTTCAAGTTTATTGTTTTTTGTACACATTAGAGATAGAGACGACTACAGACGACAGAGAAGATCTATAGTCTCGTTGTTTCGCGGCACATAAAATAATGACGTGTCGAACACGTATTTCATATTATACACGTGTTTTTTTGTTTATGTATCACAATTATATACGCATGGTGTACTATACACTATACAGCGGCCACATAGTGCGTACGCATATGATAAACAAATAGGTTACGCACACCTATTAACGATGAACAAATTGGCAGGGTATAATATATTATGTATTACGAACAATTGTGGCTCCAAAAATCAGACCTTTTTCTCTTGGAAAAAAAGAATGGAGTTATAAAATAACAAACAATATTTGATTGACATTTATGTATCAGTTCTATTAGGTAATCATTTAAAAAAAAAAAAAAACTTTAAGTATAATATATAATTATTTCCAATGTGGGATAGTACTGTTTTTCTGCATACCCGTCATCGATCGATTGTGACGACATCGGAAATGTCTTTTTAAACACGGTCGGTGCTTGGACTACTACTCGTCTACTGTCTGTACATAAATAATGTATACATATTGTACAGAATGTATTATTGTATTATTACGCCGATATCATTAAACTGGGCGGTACGTTTTTCACGCGAACATAATCGCATATACAGCGCCGCAAGACACTCACAATATCAAACCAGACCGAGGTTGACTTCCCGTCTATCACTCTATAATTAAAGACGCGTCTATTTCCGTCTAAAGGGTCTCGGTTGCGCCAAGAATTTCTAGAGGAGGGGGGGACCGAAAGACTTGTCATGCGTACGTAAATATATATATAAACATACGCACACACGTACACAAGTTTATAAACGGAATCTGGGGGCTGGAAGCCAAAAATGTGGCAGTGACGTAACCCGACAAACAGCCAGACGACGCCGCACGACGATTTTGTCTCATCCTCCCGCGACGGTGCGACGCACGCGCACGATCGCCGCTACGGATAAATCGAAGGGTTAACGCGGCGTCGCCGGCGTGCACGTTGTGAAATAAAAATGTATATTTAACTAATGTTTACAACACACAACGATACAAAAAGCGTGGGTGTTTGGTTAATTGAGGGGGGACTTGGCCACTTGGGAGAAGCTTAGGTCCACCGAGGATGTTTTCATAAACCCCCTTCGCCCAGAGAGTTTAGTTCGTTTTTATAAAACTCATAATATTAATAGGATTATAACATTTACCCACAACTAAATAACTTATTACTATTGATTTACTTTATTTACGTGTTTGGGGGCAACATTTGAGTCAAGGTTGAAGCTTGATTTTTATTGGACATTTTTACATTGGTAATAATTGATAAAAATGTCAAGTCTCTCCGCTTTCAACCCAATTACGCGGAGGCTAAAAAAGCGTAAACTCGTTGAGTCGTAAACTCGACTACACTGTAATATATAGAGTACTATAATATAGAGTCTACGGTCTACAGTTTTACGCCTATACACAAATACTACCGGGCCTCGTTGCAAAAATCGTCCGCCATCATTTGCGAATTATTATTTAACTGTTATCGATTGCCGTGCGCTGGCCGATTACGATTTTACATCAGTTTCACACAGTAGATATGTATAAATACACACTATACTCGTACGTATATAGATATGGTCTGCCCAACAGTTTATAATGCGAGCAATTTCCTCGGGGGCCGTGACGTAAAATCGATAAAATGCTTTAATGCCGAAACACGCAATTCCGCCTAAAGGACGCGATAACTATTTTGTAGGTACAATGTCGTACTATAATCTATAACAAAATTACAAACGACTCTCGCTTTTCTACGTTATGGTTTGTCTGCGATCGAATTAATAGAAGATTATGTATAAAAGTACCTACGCACCTACTGCACGAGATATATACCCACATTTTTTTCTGAGACGGACGTGGTTCATAGTATTTAAATTATGCATAACCGTTTGAGCCAGTGATCGAAATGGAAAAATAAGATGGACCTTAGACTTCAAAAAAAAAAAATAGGGTGACTTAAATCTATTTAACTCAACCTACATTTCATTTTAACTAATCAAATATTCAAATGTACCTACTATCTATACTAATTTGTATTTTTAAAATTGTATCTATAGCTTGTTTTTATGTCAGGGGCAAATTCAGTCCAAGTTAACGGAAAACGGGTGATGGGTGCACGAATTTATAATTTTGCTAATCACTATTATTTATTAGATACTCGTACATAAATTACCTACCTACTACTCATACAGTATCAAATTAAATGTTTGCTTGCAAACGTGGTGGCCAGGGGTACTGCCACTTTATGCAGCATCACAATAATACTAAATTCTATTAAATTGAAATCGAATATATTTTGAACATCTTATTAAAATCAATTTTTTATAATTTAAAAACTACACAAATAGTATCAGTGGATACGGCACTGCCTACAGGACAAATATTATTTCAATAAAAATAACCTACTAATGCAAAAATAATTAGAAGAGGTAGGCACTCTAAAAATATAAAATAATAATAGTAGATCTCCCCCAACCATTTTGAGCACTGGTCAGTGAAGGCAAATCGAACGAATGGTGACGCCTTAAGAAAAGAGCACTCCGTCGTTAGACGTATAAATTCGTACACTTCACTACTGCAGCACATAAAAAATTAAAAACGTATCGTTCAATCGTTTTAAAATTTCCTATAGGTATAAATATATTATAATATATCATATAGTATTATTATTAACTAAGGGACCCGACCACATGTCTACGTGTACAGATATTATTACATTATACAGTATACCTTCTATATAGCAGACATGTAGATAGGAGATACTACATTGAGTAAAATATGTATCCTATTATAGTGTATACGTTATACATTTATACAACAAAGCTATAGACTATAATAATACATACTATGTAGTATAATATTATTGTATAAAGTATAATGAGTATCTAACCTATACACGACACAAGCGACACGTATAGAATAGCGTTAAAATAGAATATCACATTTTACGATCGACACGGGTAAAATTCATCATAGCTATGAACTTTACGACCATGATAATAGATAAGATAAGATAAGGTTTACTATAATCGTGGTTATGGAACACGTGCCTCTGAGTACAAGAGAATGTGACGACTGACGAATACGAGAACAAAATATTTATCTCAAGATTAAAATGTTTGATAAAAGAACGGACTAACGGAGACAATGAATTTTTTAAATAACCAAAACGAAAACATTTTGCTAGGTCGCGGGACGTATTTATTCTTAGTAATGTTTACAAAATGTCGAAGAAAACGAAAACAAAATCAAACAACACGAAACTGAAATATTTCATTATGATTTTTGACGATTGATGACAATCTCCGAGTTCGAATCAACTCATGTAAATACACGTAACAAACAATGATAATATGTACTAACTAGTAACTACATTTCGATGATATATTAAATATTTAAAAAATAAAAACGAGGTCGGCGAAAAAAAAATCAAATAAGTACTACACAACATAATCGAAATGTGCCGCGGCTCACACTATTCATGTTCATAATATCAATAATAATAATAATAATAATATATACATAACCCATTGCACACGCACATACGCATTACATACGTACCGCATAGGTATAGGTTATATACACAGTAGCCGATTACTAGGTAAAAGGTATGTATAGGCGGTTGACAATTTGAATTTGTCAAGTGTTGTCGATTTCCTCAACGAAATTTCATAATCTAAAATAATTTGCGTGAGTAATTTTCGGAGATGAAATTCGGGAGGAAAAATAATGCATAAACACATTACTATTAACGACAGCTATATAGGTACGTTGCATAATATTTTGATCAAAGTACCGATAAAGATCACCGCTCATCGTAAACAACCTTTAATATTCAAACATTAATATCGTTGTACACCCACTCACTGACTATACCGTGGTCATGGAACGACGAATCCCCGATCACACCCGGTAACAGCATTCATAATATTATACAAGAAGGATCGCGCGGGAAAAGGCCGCCGCGACGACCAGGCCTGTAAATATTCTGTACAACATACGCAGTCGCAGCGTACACGTGCGCAGTGTTGCGACTTACATGTACGGCACTACGGCGTGCACATAACGACGACAATATTTACAATAATCGATAATAATGTTTTATGTAGGTATAAACGGCGGTATATTATTTAACGTTATGATAGGCACGTAAAAATACGAATATCAAAATCGTGCCGGCCCGCGGCCGTCTTCGTAGGACTTGCTAGGTCATACAATTATATTAAATTAATAGTGGCAAATATAAGTGCATGGTCTAAAAATTGAAACGTAGGTAATCGTTATTTATTTCTATAATTACGTAAAGTTAGTAAAAAGTGTATTAATTTCGGTCCATATTGTATTGTGTAAATATACTTTATTGTGTTACACTGTTATGCTTTGGTGTCTAAAGTACAGTCGTATAGATAACAAATACCAAGTAAATTAGTGATGCTCGGAAATGTGCTTTACATAAGCTAAATAAGTAATAACACCACAATTGTAGAATATTGTTGTCTCAATTTAACTTATCGGCTGATAGCATACCACAATTCACAGCTGGTAATTAGGTAATTGAACAATCGAACCCTTGAAGTACCATTTTTATCGTTATTTTTGTTGTTGTTCACAATATTACAATATGTGTGAGATATCTCATATTTATTTAATCGTAAACAGTATTATTCAATATTACAACTAGTCAACCATATAGTAAAATAATTTTCCAGGAGGAATGTGAAAAGCACACGAGTATTGTGAAATCAGCTACCCACCTCTCCTAAAATTAAACGTGTCATTCAAATCTCTGCTGCAGCTATCGGTGAATCTATGCATTATAGGTGCCTATAGTTAACTCTGACTTGCGAGGCAAGTATAGTGTATACGATTAGAAATTGTATAAACATTTTTTTCGGTACCTACGACCATTACCAATGTCTAATATACCTAATCATCGCATGACGTATATAAGACGGTTAAATATAATATATTATATACCGCCGACACACCCGCCACGGGGTTACATCGATCGATACACGGTTGGTTGTCCGGGAAGTGAGAGCGTCGGTTTTAATGTCGTATATACGTTTAAAAACAGCAACAGCCCGGCAGCGACTCGACCCTTTATGGTGTGCTTACACAATATACATATTATCGCGATGCCACCGCCCCCGCCGATCAATACTATAACGTACCAACCCCTCTCTCGGTTGAAATGCCCGGCGGCGTGTACCGCGAGTACACATTATTAAATCGGATATTACAATTTATAACACACGAGAAGGTCTTGCCGCGAAGCACGGGGTTTAGCTGTGGTGACGTCACTCAAAAGTCTAGCGTGTGGACTGTGGATCATGTGACGACTGCTCGCTATAATAATATATACACTCGCCGTCGGTTTTTACGCACGCAAAACACGTTAACGAAACAAACCCCGACCACCCCGCGTAGTAACGCACCATCACTAGTAAATATTATCGTTTAAATTTTCATTCATAGACTGTATGACGGCATTTTGCGTGTATATAATATAGAAATTGGAAGAGCCCTAGGACATGTACAAGACGAGATGGAGAGAAAAAGGATGATTTTGCATCCGAGTGCCAATGGATTCGCATGGATATCAGATCGAAAATGTTTTAGCGTGTAAATCGTGGCGATTATTACACTGAATTCGCCCACGAACAAAGTGCAACAGCGTAGACATTTCAAAATAGTGGGTACGGGACGTGTGGCGCGTGCGAGACGCGTATGAAGTATTTAAAAAGGACGAAACTTTTGGACGCGATCCAATCGGCCACCACGTGGGCGAGTTTTATTTCACGACATCGACCGAGAATAACAATAACTTTTGGGTAATGTGAAGTTAGCTGCAACGATATTATGCAGGCAAATCTTTTTTTTCCATTATATGACTGTTGTGATTCATTATATGTACCATAGATTTTACTTTTTTAAGTATCGAACACGCGAAGACCAGCGTTTTGGACAAGACGATAAAAAATAAATAAATGAATATACAATATTAGGTATACACAATATATACCCATACTTATAGTCTTGGTAATAAAATATTAAACGTTTCCGATGATTACCGATTTGTATTTTTTATTATAATCATTTTTCTTATTAAAACACATTAGGGAAGAGGCGGCGGGTGGGGGAGAAACCACAAAATCTAGTACGATAATATTTTTGACAAAATATATACACGCACGAGATGCAAACAAGCGAGATTGTGAGTTCCTTTACAAATAATCTCCGTTCGAAAACAAAAATGTCAAACGTAGTTTCAACGCTACCGGCCTAAATATTAATTATAAAGTACATAGTTTAAAGCTAAAAAACAGTAATATACATTTTGTGCACTTAAGATTTATAAATATTATACATATACTTGCTTTGACTAGCACAGTCTTAGGACCGTTTTTCTTAATAATGGTTTTACTTAAAAAATTTAAAATACAAACACGACTTGACTCAGTCTTGACGCCAAAGATTGCTTCCTTTCGTCTCCCTTCCAAGTTCCGTCGACGACGAACGAGCCGACGGGATTTCGAAGGAAAACGGTAGGGAAACAAGAACATAACAAGGCTAAAATTATTCTAAATTTCCCCTAAAAAGTAAAAATAAAGGACTGCCCCTACGGGAACGTACAATACCGTTATAATAGCTATTGGCATTTTCACGTAACGTAATAAAATTATTTTATACATAATGTAATATACAGTGGGCTTAATAAATAAATGCATATTTTACACCCGAGGCCTCGATCCTTCCAGGCCTAGAAGTCTGATAATCTGATAGGATCCGTAGGTGGTGAAGTTTCATATTATAACATACATAATATGGTTGTGTGAAACACGTTTACAGTATATAATAATATGACATAATGATAATAAAAATAATAATAATAATAATAATAATAATAATAATATAATTTATGAGTCTCGTTCTTTTTTCACTTTGAATTCTTCACCCAGTATGGTGGCTATCTCGCCTTGCATGAAAGCCCAGGGCACGTTTGAATTGGCCAGCGGACATTTCTCGCCACTCGGACAATACACCTGTGAAGAAAAGCATACAAGTTTTAAAACAAAAACATCAACCAAACAATGAGGCGCTCAAAGTCATTAACTTACCTCAGAGCCGGCCCCCTGTCGCTTGATGCTGTCCCTCGAGCACGGGAAACAGAACTTGTGATGGGGAACGGACGGGCACTGGACAAAGTGCGTGTCTTCCAACCGCTCTTGGCACAGCGTACACTTAAGCGTAGCCGTGTTGGCGGCTGCGGCTGCGGCAGCCGCCGCCGCATTCGTCAGCGGCACGGAGGGCGGCACTTGCGGCAACGTCGGTGTGGTGGCTTCCATAGGGGTTCCGCCGGGCGCGACGCCGTCGGGACCGGCGCCGACTGGAACCGATGCGTTCAACGCGCTTCCTCCACTGGTGCCGTTGGCTGCTGGACCGCCGACGCCGTTCGGGCCGTTGACGCCGGGACCGTTAACGCCGGGCACACCGGTACCGGGAGCGCCGCCGTTGGCTTCGCTCGACGTTACAGTTGTGGAGCTGACGTGACGGCTTCCGGATGATCTACGTCCGCTGGACGAACCGCCTACAAAACGCGACTTGTTTAAGAAAAAAAAGGATGGCAAATCAACAAATCTACTTCAAGCAACAAAAACTAGAGTACGGTGGTAGGGAGAACAGAGGTATCTAGGATGAAAAGGGTCAGGAAATGGTATCTAGGGGGGGATTTAATAAAAATATTATGTTTTTTTTTTATTTAATGATATTTATGAGAATTTATTGTATCTCAAAAATAATATCAAAATGATTAAAATGTTTTATATCCCACCACATGGAATTATTATTCATGAATTTAAATTACAAAATATTTTTAATAGAATTGAAATTGGTTTAAATGACAAAAGCTTTAATGTGATAACTGACAAAAGTCTTGAATTTTTTCCAGAGACTCTTTTCCTACTTTCCAATGTTAAGAGTAGCGCGCGTATAAGCCGACATGTGTTCCCTTTTCCCACAACGGCTGGTTCTGATACTCGGATCCACGACACATGGTAAAACAGTTAAAATAAAACCAACAAAATCAACTTTCTCATCAGTGACGGGGACGGGAGTCGGGACACTAATTAAAATTATTGTTTTTGAAAACATAAGCACTGTTTCGTTTTGATTTTTTTGTCTCACGAAAAGCGTGATAAATCACAAATCTCTCTACTTCAAGACTCGAGCAAAAACTCGCGTACGGTAGGTAGTTGTAGTGCGCGAAAAGGGCTACGCGGTAACTCGTTTCCCGGCAGCGCTTATAAACGAGGTTCGAAAAATACGTTTATCGCGTATAATGTTGGCAATGTGTCAAAATAGTGTTACTACAATATTAAAACGGCATAATATTGTTATTACTTATTAGTTATTATTAACGGTGTTGTTGTGGCATTCGTATACAGGTCGTGGACGCGGCGTCAAAAAATAGCCGTCGCACGCATTTCTCAACGTTATAGTTTTATATACCGTAACACGCTGAGATAATCATTTTTGATTAATATATAAGTTATATTTAAGTTATTACGCAATGAATCCGCGATAACTTTATTCCGTTGTATAATCAATATTTATTGCCATTGATAAAAAAAAAAAAATGCACGTGCGAAAAAATAAAATATGCAGTGTTGTAGGAATTTTTGAAAACGAGTACCAAATTTTAGCGATAAACTTTCGACTATTAAATGCGCGACCAGATACGATTTGGAACAAAACGAATAATCTAGACATATTTTCACCGCGGTACCATTATTACGTGGTCAAAGTATTCAAACAGATACAATTTTATTGGATTTAAAGAATTTCCTAGCTATGTTGTGCCGGCTGCGTCGAACGGCACACGATAAGATATTATTATGGTACTATTTTCAACTGGCCGTTGAAGTACTTGAACTATGCGCGCGTGATGATAAATTCGACGGAAAGCTATCGATCTATAAATACGAGTTATCTAACAAACTGTCACATGTACAGATTGATAAGACGAGCATTAAAAGTGCACATGAAAGAGAGATGTACACTCGGCCTTATCTGACCTAGTTGCCCCTGCATGTTGGTGCCCACTTAACGGAATGCGTGTTATATCAGCTCAACAACAAAATAAAAAATTTCAGACCGACGAGAAATAATGAAATATAGAATTCTTCGTTGTTATTAAAAATGAACTGTAAAAGGAATGAATATATCGTAGATTTATATTTAAAGAAGGCACTACTATTGAAAACGACTGGTACCTACGTTTGCATCAATACAGAGGTAATCGACGCAGCGGTGGTTTGGTAATTGGAGTGGTTGAGGGGCCGAGATGACCAAAAATCTAAAAACTCTAGGGGAGTGCAATAAACCCGTGTGCCGTTCAACATTCAATACATTTAAACCATCCTCCCAAGTCACAAATTTATGAATGGATTTGGCGTGTAAAAATACATACCGGTGGAGTTTGGCGAATGTTGAGATCCTCGGGATGCGGACCTGGGACCACCGGGCGCCTGGGCGGTGGGACCGGTGGAGCCTGGCGGGCTGCCGCGGGCGCTCTGAGGAGAACCGGGCGGCAGGTTATCGGCGACGCTCATCAGCGCCGCCATCGGGTTGCTGGGCCCGTTCTGCTGGTTTTGCGCGCCCGGCTGCCCGCCGCCGCCGGCACCGATCGTCTGCATGGACGGCGGTCCGTCCGTCGGCGACCCGGTCGTCCGGCCGGCGGCCAGCGGTGATCCAGCCGCCGGTCCGTTGCCGTTGGTCATGCACTGTTGTGCCACGGCGGCCGACGCATATCCACCTGGCGCACACAAGGGACGATCAGTAAAAATAAAAAAACAAACACAAAACGGACAGACAAAAACTGGCCTGCTAGTCCAAAAGATAAAAATCGTGTAGTAAGATGTTGCCTGAACAGGCGTGCATATAAGTCATATAATAGAAACTAAGAGTTAGTATGAAGAATGAAAGAAGAAAAAACACAAGACCCACAGCCAAATCTAACCTTTTATGATATACCTATTTTATTTAACACTATTATCCGATGAAAACGCGTTTATATTTTGAGGATCCCTTTTTTCGACCACGTGTTATTTTGTTTTATAATAGGTCATTGACGACGACTGCGGTTACCACACCCCGATCGGTAATTCACGCAAGAATGCACGCGTAATATCCGCATTCTAGTTAAAACGCACGAAAATGCACCACCGATCGGCACCCGTTGTTTCCACCCGCCATCACAACAACCCACCTGGTACGCAAACAACAATCAATCACCGCTACGATGGGGGTGAGGAACAGGACGATCGGATCATCCGATGAGTGATTGTCGTAGAAAATGCGCGCAAGCGCAATGGAACGTATTACGTGCGTGTGCATGTTACGTCACTAGACCCATTGTATACGAGTAACGTTGCCAAATCTATAAGCGACCGACCGACCGACCAACCACTGGCTGACCCTCCAGAAACGCAAAACAAATAAATCAGAATTTCATACTTTCTCGAGTGTTTTTTGGTCCCACTACCAAGGTCATAGTTCCACAGAAGAAGGCGAATTTTGACTATCGACAGCGCGGTAAATCACGTCTCAAATTTATTAATATAGTGGCCTGCCGGTTGAACCAGGTCGGGGAACTGGGTCCCATGACGTCACGGCCCATTCGTCAGCCGACGTATTGTTGTTGGCCGTCGGCGAATGTATTTATCGTCGATCTCACGCCCCCAACCATTGAGCGCGACCGCTCAACGCTAAATATAACCACTCGCCGGCTTTACAGAATTACTACGTCACAGAAGAACGTCCGCGATAATGAATAATAATCCTTCGGTTATAGTAATATTATGCCCAATATACCTACGTTTACGTGGGTAAGGAAGCTAATAATATTTTTTCTTTCGAAAATAAATAAAATAATATTGATTTCGGGATCAACTACATAGCATTGACGTCGTCGTCGGAAATTACAATCACCACGCTACCTAATGCAGGAGGATTTGTTATTATTTAATTTGAGGACACTTACTGGATGCCTTGAACGTGGACGTGTCGAACGATGTGGTCCTGATCGGGTGTTTAGGGTCGGCTTTGAACGACCGCTCGACGAAAGGCACGGCGAGACTGACGGCTGGCAGTGATTCGCCCCTCTGCAGCGGCGGTCGCTGCTGCTGTTCTTCCATCATGCGCTTGTTGCTTTCCGAGTGGTGATCGTCGTCATCGGCTTGCGTGCTCAGTCCACGTTTCAGGCCCTGGCCCCCGGCTTGGGCCCGGCTCGGAATGTGATGCACCATGTGTTGCTGCTGCTGTTGCTGCTGTTGTTGCTGCTGTTGTTGTTGTTGCTGCTGCTGTTGTTGTTGTTGTTGCTGCTGGCTCTGCGATAAGCGCACCGATGTCCGGCTCATGGCCACCTCGTGGTCTACAACGTGACCACCACCCGGCCTACCGGGATATTCCATGAGCGTGGACCGCTGATGGTGCAGGGCCGCGTAGTGCGACGTGGCCGCAGCCGGCGGCGGGGGCGGTGGTGGTTGTTGTGTCTGTCGTGCGGCCAACTGGTGTGCTTGCGGTGGCAGTCCGACCACTTCCAAAGTACCATTCTCGTGTCGGTGCGAGTTTTTCGGGTGGTGCGCGTTGACGGCGTTGGACCCACCGCCCACGGCCGTGGACCGGGCCGATTCTTGGAATCCATGGGCCCGTTTCATTTGTCTGGCTGTTTCGATCACCAACTCAATGCGGTCGGCTCCCTCGTAGTTGACACAGCCGCGGCACACGGGCTCGGTGAAATCGTGCAACATTGCCCACGGCATGCGGGGCAAGTCGCACAAGTAACAGTGTTGTCGCTTACCCATCTGCATGGTTAAGGATTTCTCGGACGATGTGTGCGCGTGGTCTCAGTAGTAGTCGACAGGTATTAATTACCAGTGCTGAACACTCGGTGTCGTCGTTGAGCCGTTGTTGTATTTGCTTTCAATAAACGCCACTCGATAAAAATCCATATGATCAAATTTAATTGTAAAAAAAAAATACGAAAAAAACAAAACTAATAGTAATAATAATAATCCGTACGCGCGAGAACACAAAGAACGGATGACAGGACCGCGTACACGGGCACGTCCACACGGAAACTGAACGTAACTACGTAAGTCGTAACCGCGCCACACAGCAAGCGCGGTGAACAGCCGTATTGGAGTGACGTCGCCGCGGAGATGGCGTGAGTCGAGGGGGGTGTGACCGACCGGTCGCAGGACGGGGTCAGTGAGGGGAGGGTGATGATGATTACGAAGTAGGAGGAGGTGGCGGCGGTCCGTGTGCGCGCGGGCACAACTATCGTGTGCGTGTGTTGTCGCAGCGCTGCCAACCTTTCTTCAGCGGCGGTGCGGCGAGAGCGGGGTTTCCGCGGCGCGGCCAATGAACAACCGGCTTCTCTGGAGCTCGACGCGCGCGTGACGTATCTACCAAAACTCGTACGTGAGAACGGCCCTCCAGGACGCGCATGCGCCGGCAGTCACCGCCGTAATCGTCGTATTTTATTTTTATCATTGATCCGAAAACCCCGCGCGCGCGCTCGCGCACCTTCACGAAAAACACACCGCGCATGCCGACCCTACTCCTCCGCTTATCCGTCAACCGGGTCAGACGTGGTCGGCGATGCCCTCGGCGTACGGGTGTTGCCGGGTCGCGGGCACGGAAGGCGGGTATGGCAGGGAAGGCGGCGAGGACACGGCAGCTCTGCGTGTTGTTACGGTCGTCGGCCATGGTGTGTCGGAGTGCGGGTGGCTGGGATGGAGAATACGTCACGCGAGATAAAAACCGAACCGCTCGTTGTTCGACTATATGCGCGCGCCGGTGCAGAGGAACAACGGTGAATAATGAACAGAAAAAAAAAATACACAATATCGAATACATTCACACAAACGCCCGACGGTGTAAACGATATCGTCAGGTATCAGTAACTGCTGCTTACTCTGCTATAACGCTCCCGACGTCAGATGTATATATTATATTATATGATGTGTATAGTAACGGGATGTACATAATAATAGTCGATAAATAAACTGTGGCATTTACAACTGTAATAACGCAAAGTCGCACTGAAAATTGTTGACCCAATGTCCAACGTCGTAGACATTGTCGATATAATAGTATATTACCCCCCCCCCCCTGCTCCGTGTGCTAGTAAAATATTATAATTGTGACTATAAATGATTTTTTGTTGTTGTTTCCGAGGTGTTCGGAATGATTGCGATGCCGATAACTCGCCAATTCGCGACAGATTCTCACGGCCTATGGATGTGTGCGGTTTGTTTTAGAGTTTTTTACGCGGTGTTCGATTTCATATTATTATTGCTGCGACTTTGCGAGCCCCGGCATTCGCGGAAATGCGACGGTCGGCGGTCACCACGTCGTAGAATAACACGCCTCTTGTCCTCTTATCGTAGTATTTACAAATTACAGCAATATTATGTTACTTTATTGATGTTGGATTAAATCCGATATGATTCGTTGTAAAATGTTATGAATTTACGATAACAAATAACTATAATATAGTGACTAACCGTAACATTATTGACTACGATACCATAATATTTTCATACAGAGTCGTCATACCCGGTCGTTGAAATCCGTGCCCGAATTATTTCCGATTTCTGGATATACGTGTAAATGTATATAATTCAGTTGCTTATAGCGGCGGCTGCAACAATAACTATGAGAGGGAATGGGTGAGGTGTGTGAAGGACCGTAGGACCACCCTCGGTGAGTGAATAGAAGTAAAAAAAACCAACTACCAATGATTCCCATGTGTTTCATGAATAACAGGGATGCTGAACAATGTCAAGGTCACTTTTTCCCTCTTCGACCGGAGGTGGAACATAATAAACAAACCCTCTCACGTTCGTGAGAGAATACCGACCACATTGTTTTTTTTCTTTTATTTTGTGGGTCCGTTCCCTATTCAACTACGCTTTTGTATTCACCTGCTGTGATTTTCTGGACGAGGTCGAAACCGGTCTTAGGTCTTTATTATTATTATTTTTAAGAACTTCGTTTTCACAATATTAAGTTATTATTATCACACACTACACAGCAATGCTCTTTTGTCACAATAGCTGAAACCACGTTCCGAATTAACAAAAAAAATAACATCCGAAAGACCTCATCGAATATTTTGTTAGAACATTTTAGAAAGTTGTACAACCGGTTGTTTCAATGCACGATTTCAAAAACGTTTATATTGCACATCTTTAATATAACCAAGCCCTAACGATATTCCTCGTAAACACTGCATAATATTCTTTTTTTACGATAAAAAAATAATAGTAAAATAATAAGTTAGAAATTATAACTTACTAAGGTGCTTAAAATTGGCTTCGAAATTTAGTTTAGAGAAATCTGTACTAATTCCTAAAACATCGTTATGTCTGAATATTCTACAGACTACCAAGATTACAGTCACGCGTTAATCGTTTCGCAATAAAGTACCTATCTACAATCTACCAAATAACTGAAATGACTAATGAATATAACAGATAGTACTATATGAGATAACTTGGAAGTGTAAAAGAAAATTGTTCCGAATTTTAATAATAATTTGTATTATAAAATTATAGATATAAAAGATTATATAATTATAGTATTTTTAATATTTACACTACAGAATACACTGTGACGGAAATATAATATAATAATGACCTGTATATTAATATCACCTAATCTTATCTTAAACAAACACAATAATGTTTACATAATGCGTAAAACATTAGTATGTTTAAATCACGAAATATAATAAATATTAAATACTTATGACACGTACAACACTGTACAAGGTGTACTTTCAAGAATTTAACCAAAAATCTGGAACATAATATTATCTATTTTTAATATCCGATATTCATTAATGTAAATAAAAGTGAAGATAATATGTTTATGTATGTGTTTGTCATGTACAGTGCTGATAAAATAATAATAATAATGTGTTATATTTAATATTTACAAACCAAAAATAGGTTCGTTCTTTAATTTATGATAGAAATAATTAATATAGTTACATATTTGTTATGATTTAATTATTAGTGATTAATCTCTATCTCTCGTGGTTCACAACTATACAAAAACAAAAATAATTATTGTTATGGTTAAGAATTATTCACAATTCACTATTTTGGAAAATTTATAAGCAGATAGTTTGTAGTTAAAGTGAAATAAATATGGCTACGTAAAAATAAAAAGGTTTCTTCAATAGTTTTAAAGAGGATTATAATTTTATATATTGATGAATTGATAGTATACGACTTTCTTGAATGAAAGACATCTGTGTTTTTGTATTATACACATAAATACAAAATATACAACACAATATGTCCGTTATAAAAAGTTATTTTTTTATTTTTTTAAACTACTATAACTTATAAGTACTATATATATCTATATACTACTATACACTTTATTCAATTTATATATAAAAAAACGGGGATATGATTCTCTAATAAAAAATTATATTTTTTAATGACTTTTTGTTATCTGTTGGTTAATCAAACATATTTTTTTTCGCAAGAGTAGGACAGTACTTTTTTATTGTATTGCCAGTGTCTTTAACAATAGTATTAAGTACATGAAACTGTGCTTTTTTTTAAAAGCTCACAAGCTAATAATTTCCTTATATTATTTTTCGTTATTTTTGTATACTTATGAGTACAGTATATAGACGTATAGTATACTAGGTTGTTGTTAGTAATACCACTGTAGGTTACCACTCTCTAGTACCACTGTCCACTACCATATATTTTTCCCACCATAATATCAAATATTAATGAACCATTGATACTAAATGTTGTATAATGTCAGGTATATTTCTGTTTTATTATATTATTATTACTATAATAATAATAATATAACATTATTATTATTATATTATTACCTTAATATATGTATTATAGGTTATGTTTTTAAATATTATAAGTATCTTGTTCACAGTCACATTTCTCGTGCTTTTTAATAATGTATTAATTAACTAATAGTTATGAAAACAATGTTTGTTTTTAATTTAATACATTGTTAAATGTTGCAAAATATCATAAAGACACATACACAACACAGCCCAAGCGAGCGAATTACTCGGCGTTAACCATTAGAAACTATTATTGCTAAATTATTTTTCTTTGTGAAACATTATAATACAGTAGGTACTTACCCTATATAATATAATATACTAATACAATTGTATTTCATTTATAATTACATAATTAGGTATATTATACAGACAGCCAAAAAGACTTCGTAAAATCTGTTATCTTAAATGACAATAATAATAATTTATTATTATCAGAGTGCGGAGATTAATGAATAATATTAATAATATCTAACGTTTTTCGTAGAAATTCCTTATTGCAAGTATCGATGTAGCATAGCAGAGCCAGGCGGATGGGCAGTCAATAGTCATCACTTATTAGTTACACGTAGTAACTATTTGTAACTAATAAGTAATGAGTAATGACTATTAACTGCCCATCTGCCCGGCTCTGCTATGCTACATGGATACTACAATACTACATGCCCCATGGATAATTATTGGATTTTCGTCATTATTTATTCATGTTTAATGTTTTATATCGTAAAGGTACAGCTAATATAGTCACCAGAGTGCATGTAGCTGTTATTATAATGCTGAAAGCCTGAAAACTATCAATTATATTAACATATTAACGCCGATATCATGAGTAAGAATTCTAGAGTTAAGTTAGTCAAATTTGGTAACATTTTTAAAATCTCAGATTGTTTTTTTATTATATCGTGTTATGATGATTAGGAGAACCTCAATTAATTTGCCCTTAGTCTTGAATAACTTAAGGAACGGCTTTGCGTATAGATAGCTCACTTGCAGTTATCTGCCGTATAAATATGTCATATTATGTATAGGACGTAGGTACGTTGTTGGGATATGTCCCTTTGGCAGGTGGAATAAGTAGTGATCGCTTATGAGTTTAGCCCCAAAAGTTTGGAAACATTTAGTAAAAATCCAAAGAAAAACAAATCTATCCGCAAAGCCAGCGATAACCGCATCCCGCCTATCCACAAATCTTGGACTTGAAAACAAGCTGTACGAAAAACGGAGGCTCCAACGCTCGTCGGTTTTACATCAGTGTATATGTATGTACCATGTACGACATGACGTGCTGAGTCCACTGGCACGACATGATGCACCAACGCCGACGACATTGACACGGTCGTGATGAGAACGACGGTCGCATCACGAACGAATTTCCGGGTCAATAAACTCTGTGTTATCAACTCTCAGCAGCCGACACAAGTTGCACGCGCGCACTGCGATGGACGGACGGGATAGAATATTTTGGTATACGTTCGCGTAGCGGTACTTTGATATTATCGAGCGATATAATATGTACGATTACGTGGCGTACAACATAATAATAATAATAATAAAATAATATAATATATTGTACGCGAACGCCAAACCCGTTGTGGCCGCGCCGGTTTAAAACTATTCGACGGTTTTCGAAGAGAAAATGCCGGCAAAGAAGAAGAGGGAGGGATGAGAAAATAAATCATAAAATATAAAAGAAACCCAAACGGGTGTTAACTATAAATGTGTAATTCATTCAATACTCCTCGGCTTTCACCGGTCGAATCGTGACGACGGATGCTATGAATGATAATAATGTGATATTACATTATTACGCGATATCGTGGTATGTGAGCGGAGTTCTGCGCCGCCGTTACGATAGATGAACGCCAGGACTCACGACAATTATAGTTTTTTTTTTTTTCGCTAGGTTGATACGTTGCTTCGTACGTGCATTAATATTTTAATACGACGGCGACAACGTTAATAATATTATTTTAAACACGATATTAAAATATTAATAATAATTTAATATCTTACGCGATGTTATTATTATTATGAATACCGATAATACCGACGGCGCGTGGAGATCGAGTTCGTCGACCCCGCCGGCCGTGCCCGGGTGCGTGTGCCTGGCGGGGCGGCCAGTAAACGGTTGCGGCTACGACCGTGGGCGAGCGGGACACGCGGAGACCGTCGTCGGCGGCGGCGGTGTGGCCGTGTGACGTCACGTTCTACATTCACACGCGAGTGGAAAGAAAGTTCTTGGTTACGTTATTACGAGCGTTGTTGTAGGTCAAACGGTGGTGCCTGGCCGTCGACGGTATCCGTCGACATCGACGCGGCTGTTGCGGTGGTGGTAACAGCGGACCCGTTAGTGTCCTCCTATCATCGTGTATAATATGCACGTATCATGTACAGAGTCGTGTATGTCGACCGAGTGCGTAAGTATGCGGCGAGTGTCCGCGTAAATATGCGAGCGTGTGTGTAAGTATGCGAGTGTGTAAGTATGCGAGTGTGTAAGTATGCGAGTGTGTAAGTATGCGTATGTAAGTAGGCGTGTGGGTACCGAACAACGGCTTCGTATACATCGTTTGGCTCGGCGTCAAACTGCCGAATGAATTATGTATGAACACTATGAAAACATTATTTGTGTGTGTAGTGTGTGTAACGTAAAATATGAAACTATCACTCGGCACAAACTCCTTTTTCTCGTAATCCTTCATATTACACCGTATGGGCACAATATTTATTGTCTTGGACATATTATAATATGACGTTACATATTATTATAATACAATATGTGCGATCGAAAAACGAACGTACGAATATTTCTTGCCATCACGCATCCTCGAATATATAAATATTATATACTACAAACCATAATATTATATACCATTGGCGATTTTATTATTTTTATTTATATAATACATATGTAAAATTTATCAAGATTCAAGACTATAGCCATAACGTGATTTAATTTTATACAACAAATACTATCTATATACAAATATAATAGTTTGTTAATAATACAGTAATGAATAAATTATAATTAGGTATGTGAATTTGATGCCCCAACAATTACAATTATTGTACATATTATAAATTAAAGAAAAAACTATAATAATACATTATTTTTAGTATTTATTATGATAATTTGGTGATATTATTATAATGATTTAATGATGCTGAATTTGGTTAGTTCATGTTCAATGAATAGTGATCATAAAAGTTTAAAATCTGCAGGTATTGGTTGGTAGGTATATATTGTAGTTGATAGTTTGATACATATAAAATTAATGTTTGTAGGTCTTTGTCGATATTAATTGTTTGCATAATGCATTGATAGTAGAATATATTATAAAAAAATTCCGTTAAAATCTGAGAATACAATTTTCGTATGAAATGCCCTTAAAATCTAAATGCTTTAAACCTAAAATATAAATTTTTAATTTCAAATTCTAAAGATTTGAGGAAAATTTGAAAAACTGGTACCAAAAAATACTATTAGGTACTGATACAAATTTAGTCCTTATTTAAGATGAATAAGAGGTAAGTATTTTTATCGATTACATCATCAAAACTTATAAAAATAAAATGAATTAATGTCTAACACAGAGTTTTGTTGCATGGGCTTCAAGCCTCATTTCATGCTGGAATATATAGTACTATATAAGATACAATACATATTATATAAAGGCATTATTTTTTATATGACATACGCACACATATATGTGTGGTATAATATACAAAAGTATAATAGAAATAAATTCAATACAAAAATATTATAATAGTGTAGACAATTTAGAACAGTTTAAAGTTAAGTTTGTACATAAAAATTAGTAATCTTACATTTTTATTTGATTCATACGAATACCTACTTAACGACACACTTGCAAATACTCATAAGAAAATGGGTCACTGTAATGTATGGTGATCTATATATATATATATATATATATATATATAAAATATATGTAAATAATTTGTACAATTCCAAGTTATTTTCAAAATAATCGGTAAAAACTGAAATAAAAACGCAAAATCGATTATTATTTTATGTTGTAATTCAACAATAAATAACTTAGGGGACTTAAAATTTTTTACTTTTTCTAATTAATTTTTGATTTATGTATGATAAAATTATTTTTTGTAAGCCAAAAAGCTTGAAAATATATAACGCTCCTCATAAGTTATTCTTACAACAATTAAAAAAATATCGAAAATACATACAATATACATAATATTCAGATATAATAACTTTTTTATTAGCGTTTGAGGTTAATATTTTGATGAAATTGGATGATCAAAGTATCAAACATATAAAATAACGATTTCACCTCAAACGCATTTAATTATTATGTTATAATTAAAAATATATTAATAGATGGAACTTGAAACTTTTGCCATTACATATATTATCTATATTATATGTACAATGAAATTTCTAAAGCATTGTAACTAATTTTAAGACCACGATCCTATTATTCACATCATTCTATATTTTTACGTCTGTATTGACTTAAGTTTTAAATTAATAAAAAAAATAGTTACTAACTACTAATATTATAATTAATATTATTTAAAACATGCTATTTGATTTGCAAAAAACTAGTTCAACCTACCGTATTACCTACTAATAAAAATAATATTACTAATAGCAATTTAATAATTAATATTATAAATATTTAATAAAATATAGGTATAGAATTATATAGACTGACACACTGTCTCTGCTCAGAATCGTTTTTGTATACAAAATGTATTGCAAATGCAATGATTTATTATATTGAATTCAAATGTAAGTTTTAACACATCCATTACACTAAAGAAGGTTCTTAATGACAAGGAATACTCGACATTTTCCATACAGCATAGCAATACTAATTAGCAACTACCTCTTTTTTTTTTTAAATACCTATATACTAATAAAATATTAAAATTGTTTCGTTGTCAATTTTATTTTTAACGTCACTTGTTATTATTATCCACTGGATGTTTAAACAATATTTGTAAGCATAAATTGTTTGTAAAAAATTGACAAATTAATATAAATTATAATCTAGTTTAGTCTACATAAACATAATTAAATTTATTATGAATATATACACCAACTGATAGGATATAACCTATAATAAAATGTTTTATCTAAATATTTATCAATAAAAAAACAACTTTATCAAGAAATTAATGATTAAAAGTAACTTTCTTTGAAAAATATTTAATTATTATTTCATGATAAGAATAATAACAACAAAAATATAATTAATAAACGCTATAATATAGCCAATATAGGCCTAATAGCCAATATAGGTATAATACCTTTATCATTTTATATTGAGGTTAAAATTCCATTAACTAATAATTAATCACCATACTATAAAGTCCATGGATAATAATGGTCTATACTCTATATAGTATAATTTAGGTATACTACAGTTTTAAATAACTGCATGAAACAATTTGAAATATTAACAACAATTTCAAAATATACTTATTTAAGGCGTAAGACTCGTAGATAATTAAATAGTAAGCTAAACGTAAAATTAATAGTTTTTTATAATATTTTTATAATTTATCAGTTTTTTGGTTTATAAATTATGAGAATATTTATTTATTCTAATTGGAGGATGATGGACAATTTTGAAGTTTATTTAATATAGTTTATGAATAACAAAACGAAAGATTACAAAAAGAAAAATAGGTAGGTACTAGGTTTCTATTATAGGTAGCTATAGTTACAAATATACAATATTTTATCTTCTATATATTATGAAATTATAGGAGGATTTCAGCACACTGTTGGTTTTTTCTCAGACCCACGTGCAACATAGCAAATTTACGTTCAATCAGTGGAGTAGCCAGGGGGGTTTGAGTGTAAATACCCCCTCACCATTTCATAATCCTGGCTACGCTACTGCGTTCAGTAGAACCAATTTCTTATTATTCATTTTAATATTAGAGTGAATTAATTTATTATCAAATATAAAATTAAGAATATTATCTAGGGGATTTACCATCTACTACCTAGGATTCTAATATTCTACTGATATTTGAATTTATAAGTGAATTATATAACTATAGGTATATAAAATATTACGGATTTAAAATACCCATAACTCGGTTTAAGATTAAAATATCAATAAACTAAGTGATCTATCCTTACCTTTAAGTTTGATGGTAAGTCAATTCACTATAACATTAAAGCTAACAACACAAAATTGATTCGGAGGAAGGCAAATTTGGTATGTTGCGTGTGGAGGTCAGAGAGAGAAAACAAACAGCGCTGCGCTGACATCCCTTAAACATGATGCGTTTTATAGCTGATTTATTAATCAATACTGCAGGTATAGTACCATCTTTAAGAAATGGTATAAATGAAAATCAACATCAATCATAAACATTGCAAATTATATACACTTTTTATTTAATATTATAATATTAAAATAAGAATATAACATGAGTTCTTGTTTACGAAGTATCATGCTATTGTCACGTGTACGTATACTGAACACTTGTGATTTAGTAAAAATTACGTTGAAATTAATTAAAATAACGAGAAAATGTATTCAAATTTCAAACGATAGAATATAACCGATTATTAAAATTGAACTAGTTAAATATTAAACTTCCGAAACAGTCTACTAAACATTCGGTGTATATTGTTATTTATATTGGGAATAGGTATATTTATTAGTTATATAAATGTATAAAATTCAAAACACATGATATTATTTGAATAATATTATACAATTTGCGGTGTGGAGGAATTCTATAGCATCTAGGGATTGGAAGTCTTGGAACATATTTGTGATTTAAAATCCATGTCTATTATTTCTTATACACCATACACGTGATAATATAGTGATAGTTATACATACTCATACGTTTAAATACGTAATGTTCAAGTATATACATATTTTAAATTATAGATAAATCAAATAAAGTACATTTTAAAGTGAACAAGTCTGTAGCAATTCAAGCAAATACATTTTAAAAAGAGTAAAAAATGTGATTTTATTTTCATAATAATTGATATCTACTAAATATTTTTCACTATATAGTGAGTTTGTACGACTTTTTATTTATCATATTAATAAATTATATAAGTATATTAATGTATTTTAATATAGGTACAACAGCTTTACTTAATAACTTAGAAAAATACTAGAGCAATTGAGTAGTATATTAATTAATAAATTACAATAATTACATATTAATTATAACCCATCACATTAAATAATTATTTCAATATGGACTTGCTTAATATATATTTGTTTCTAACTCATCATCAGAAATCAATTGATCAGATAGTGTGTTTCTGTAGTATACATAGTTCATCTAATTTTCATACGTTTTTCACAATAAGTCTAACATCACGAAATTATTTTTTTAGTTGCTCACTTATTCATAATATAATGCATTTTAAATTTTATAGGCTTTTACTTGTATTTGTACAGTTAATATTTACTATAGTTTGAATTATATTATTCATCACGTTTTACAAGTATTAAAATATAAATATTCACAACAGCTTGATGAATATAAATATATTGTAATATAGTTTATACTATATTGAATACAAACAAAACATATTTTAACAAATATAAATATTGACTATTGGGTTCGAATTATTAATCATACATTAACATGATAAATTTATTATAACTTATAACCATTAAATATTAAAATTAATTATTTTTTTACAATTAGGTATGTGGGTATGTTTTTTTACCTAAGGATATTTGAAAAGCTTGGCAAATATTCATAATGATATATTATGTTTATTTTTATACTTCATATTATTTGTGTATTTATTAATCGTACATACTTTATCTTGTTGTAAACAATATCACATTTTATCGGAATTTCAGACCTATAATAAAATTGTGGGTGGGAAATATAATTTTAATTCTCATCTCTTATTTATGTATATAAAGTATAAACGTATACTTGAATATTTGAATATCAGCTATTATTATCGCGAAAAAAAGAAGCACTCAAGTACTCGATCCCTATCATAATATTATATTATAAATATATGTTTTTGAAATAAACAAAAGATAACCTATATGATGTAAGAGGTCGAGCTCATGGTCGCCTCGTGATCCATAATCATGTTGTTTTCTCAATAACTGCGATTGGTCTTGGTGTTATTGGTATTTGTAATTAGAACATTCAAAATGCCGCAAGCTTCTTATCTCAATGGGCTCACCGATCAAGAGAAAACATTATATTATTATATATTTATATCACATACATGGTATATAAACACATCATTTGTAGTAACGAGCAGGACTAAAGTACAGCAAGTTTTTATCAGTAAATTGCACTATATAGCAAGCAATACATAGATAAACAAAGGGTTAAATGTCAAGAAAGTAAAACCTATACGCAATCTGCAAAGCCATATACGTATGGTTGAAAAATGTAGACTCTTATTATAGTCTTATCAGTACATTGCAGCTGATTTAGATTGGATATTGAAGATGTACAATGTACATATTAATATTATACATTGAAAATTGAGCAATAGGACTGTTCGAATATTAGATATATAATGTGCTCGATAAATATTTATTTAGTAGATACCTATTTACCTATTCTACCTACTCAACCACGCTCCATATTATACTGCAAGTCTGAAGTCAGATTATTTTTACCAAGTTGGTTAGGCTTAGGGTGTTAGGCAACAGTGTAACACTTTCTGATAAGACGTTGTTTATAACTAAAAATATTGTAACGATGTCGAAAAAGAAAAAAAAAACTTATCTTCAATATTATGCTGTTGTGTGTTTATACTTTATAGTAACATAATATGATAGAGTGCTTAAATAAGCCTAAAGCGACACAATTATTAACTGACAAATGCCAATAAATTTAAAATTGAATGTCGATAAATAATTTTGTCATTAAACATTAAAGGTGTTTAGTATGTAATTATTATACAATAGGAATAGGAAGGAGCATACTATAATTATTATACTTTAAAGTTTAAAGTAATATAGTACATACATAGATATTATAACTTATAACAAACCTATACGTGTCTACACGTCCTACATACATAACGTTATTTTGGGTGTTAAATTATTAAACAAAGTTTGAAAAAAATACCCAATTCAGTAAAAAAAAAATATATCATTAATGATTCAAACTAGTTGTGAAAAGTTATTTAATAACAATAATAACTGATAATCTATAAGATTTATATTTCCTGTAGTTCACAATATGAAGTGTTGTAAAAATATAAATTAAAAAGTAAAAATGTGTCCACTGCCAATAGTTATAACTTATACGTTTTTTGGTTTTGACGAATTTTATTTTCAGTTTCGGTTTGTAGTTTGTATAATGTAAGTATATACTGCAATACAGATATAATATTATATAGTATTTTATCATATCGTTTTCATTAGTTTTATTATTTACATTTAAGGAAAACCTCCAGCACTCCAGCAGGGCATGTGCGTTTGAAAAATAATACACGTTTCGCGTGCAGACACATAATAAATTACTGAATACGTAATAAATACATCTTTGGTATCAGCCGTTTTCCTCAACACTACTTGAGTAACGTTTCCCGGTAACGGTTTTATGGAGCATAGGCACGGTTAGAGCTTGTGACAGAAAGCGATATTTCTAACGTCGATAACACACTAAAATGTCTATGTAATTATTATACATATTATGACTGAGTAGTGCTTATAAATACTGACAACCGCCAGTGTCCGCTTTTAAGGATCGAAATAATGATATAAAATTTATATACAGGGTCATCCACTCGGCTTTACTATTTTGTATGCTCGGAAGTTGATGATGTTTGAAGAAATAATGCCAATTAAATGACCTAAAAATGTAATAACCATAGAAATACCAATATAAATAATACACTTTCTAATAAATTATATCAAGCAATGGTTGTTTATATTAATAAATAATATATAACAAAATTTATAGCATAATTCTATTTTTATGAAAATGTTTATTAATATTTATTTGTCAAGTATGTTTAAATATTACAAATATTTTTCAATTTTGGTATTAAGATTATTAAAATTAGCCATGAACTATTCAATTAGTAGAAATTGATTAAAAATGTTAGAATAAATGCAAAATAGTTATTTAGATTTGTAATTTTATAAAATAGGTACAAGCTACATTTGTATCATAGTCTAAGACACTCAAAATAATAATTAAAACGAAAAAAAAAAGACAATCCGCAGTCCACACTTAATACAAGAATATTGTAAATAAAATAGTGTTACGCTGCGTGAGGGTGCCCATAACTCGAGCGTAGGAACGAGGCGGTCAAAACCGAAAAAAACCGTTCGATTAAAACCGAAAGTATGATAGTAACGATGACAGTAATAATATGAAGTACGATGTGGGCAGTTGATGATCGTTAGAACGTGACAGATAGGGGGGAGGGGGGGAGGAGTAGAGTGCGTTCAACTCTCGTGTCGGGTAGAGTCGAAACGGGAGGAAATAAAAAAACTCCTTTCGCGAGGACGGCGTGCGTACACGTTGTCTATAATATACCTACATGGGACCGGTCGTTAAAGGAAAGGCGATGGAAAAAATCTTCCGACAGACTCTTCGTCGTATATTATTATTATTATTATTATTAATTATTGTACGCGTGTACCTATATAATAATAATATTACGTTATAATCTGAATTTGGTCGTCGTCGCATGTTACATTATTATTACTATTATAACTGTCCGTCGGCGGAGGGGCGGGCGAACAGGCCTACCCCGCGGACCCCTTGCCCCGCGGAATCTAGGACGCCGCGCATCGGGTTCAACAAACGGTTACAGGTTGACTATAAGTGCATGCGTGCGTGAGCGCTTGTGTTTTGTAAGTTTTTTCTCCATCCCGGAAACCGGTTCGATTACATTATGCACGTTGTTGCCACAGCTTTCGCGCCTCCCGGGCATTGCGGCGCGCGCACGTATTCTTCAAAGTTTAAAATTTTAATGTTTGCACAGCTGTAGTGCGCGTGTTAGACGGCCACGTACATTATTATGCACGCCTTTCGGAGGAGCACACCGAGTCGCACCACAATATAATTTAATATATTTAAATGAGTCAGCGCGCCACCTTTTTGATTTTGTTCGTTTTCCCTTTATCCCCCCCCCCCACATTCGTGTGTTATTTGTCTAACACACATGCTTCGCGACGTCACACCGTCGTTATACGCGGTTTATAATAACATTAATAAAATATAGTATCGTGTGGCATTCAATTGAAAGGCCCCAAGTGGCATTTGATTTTTTCTAAATCTTATAAATTTTACTGCACAACACATTTCGATCCAAAATATTATCATGTTTAAACGGCACACCTGCCTAACCGTATATCTTCACGTCTTCACGTTGATTGAATAAAAGTGAAACGCTAAAAAAAAAGTAACGCACTCCTTCCCTCTTCGGGCCAAACATTTTTTCCACGCGTTACATTTAATATTTCAATTCGACTTTTTTTTTTGCCTTTTACGATTCAAAACTTGGTATTTTTTAAATACAAAAGTGAAATATAATTATATTAAATTATGAATACTTCATAGTTCATAGACATACACTCACGCGCACGTGAAACTCAGCTGATTCCGTAACTGACGACACCGGCTTTTATTTTACGCTATGCATACACACTGCGTCGTCCAAAATATCGACCTTGATAACAATAGTTGTTTACAAGTTTTCAAAAAAATTACCCCCTCCCATAATTGATTTTGATGCACATAATATTATTAATTGGTATGTATTTAATCTATAATTATGTAGATAAGTACCTACATAAACATAAAGATATTAATAATTTTAATATATTATGTAATATACGATATTATGAGAATGTATTTTTCGATTATGATAAACAAACTTTGTGTCACAGAACAATATATATGTTTGTGTTAAACTTAAACATACCAATATACGCTATACCTTTAGTTTTGTCTCTATGCTTTGTTGTGTTTTATCCAAATCACCTTGAAAAATAATAATATACAGTTATTGTTCAGGCGATTGCATGATTCATTTTACAAATATATTTTTTATAACCGTGGATACGAAGCGAGTTATTTAAGTATTACTATACATATCGTGAATTTTAACATAACATTGCATAGGTACTAACAAATACGTAGTAAAATACTAGTATTATAGGTACTACGTAGTACGTACATTAATACAACTTAAGAGATTGATTATAAACAAAAGAAACAATGTTCTCGAATTTCAACAAATTTTTGTTAATACAAGTTCTAAAGTGCTCAAAATAAGAGTTACTATAGTACCCATTTACATATCAAAAATTTCACTTTGATCATATTTTTTAATTTTAACAATATTAACTTTTCATTATTAAAATTTGAACAAAATAAAATACCTAATCAATATTTATTTTTTTTGCAAGTCAGGATCTTATATAACATTTGAAGTTATGTATATTATATATTGATTATCAAAAAAACTAAAAACTGAGATAAACTCGAAAACTTTGTGGGAGATAGCACAGCAGGCATGAAGTGATAAAATATATTGTGGAAAATAATCACTCACATGATGTCGAAGTAAAAAATTAGTTAAAGATTAAAGCTACATTTAGGCGTTTATATATAAATGTATAGAAAAGTTGAAATTGCTTATGTTTTTAGCATAACATTTTTTGATGTTTCGGTCCATTATTGTAATTATCGATATAATTTTGAATACATTTTTTGACAATAATCGATTCTCGCCTCTCTGTGATAATATAATACAACATCAAAAATTATATTATTATTTATTATATTCTGACGTGATGATTGTAATAAATAATTGCAAAAATATAATTTTAGTAATATCGCTATTCGTTACAAGTTAAATATAATAAGCACAATTTACCTGAACGATAGAGATTACAATAAAAATTATTTTTTAAATTAAGATGGGCTACAATTCTAGGAGGGTAATATTCACACTGGGGGCTAAGCCTAGATACGCTTATGCTATGATCTCACCATACTACCAAAACTTCAACCTTTTTAATTATTTTATATTAATTGTTGTAAATTTCTATAATTTTCAAAATTAGAAACTTATTATTAACATTTTCACTTCAGAAAATAAATTATTTTAACTACCTCTCGTAAACCGCGATAAATTTAGATTTAAATAATTATCATTATTATTTAATGCCTATAAATACTTATTTTTATGATATTGTACGTTTCAAATATTAGATAAACATGTTTTAAGAATAACTTGAAAGTATAAATATTCGATATCAATTTCCATAACAAAGAATAGAGGTTAATATGGATAAGAAATTTAAATTAAGAGTGTACTTTTAGAAATTAAACGATTTAAAATAATCACACTCAACCAACACGTCGTTTCATATGACTAACAAGCATATTGCATGTACATAATATAATGTAGTATGAATTGCGTATATCGATAGTCTATTTATTCCGAAAATAATAAAACAAAACCACACTTCATTAAATTATAAAATTAATAATTTTTCTCAATTTAAAATCTTCATAATAATGATTATATTATATTGAATGATTGAAAGTTATTTTAAAAACTAGCTATTGTTCACGATACTTAGTTGTAATGCATTTTCGAGAAGTATATTTAATAAGGTTCAGTAGAAACTTTTAGTAAATTCAATCCTACAGGCTTGGATAATGCCTTAACATAAACGTTAAGGTTTATTAATTATTGTACAAGTTATGGTGATAGACATAACTATACTTCAATAATTAGTTTATTATTTTTTTTATTATTATTTATTAATTTTACAAAATCATACGTTTAAGTAAAAATTAACAATTTTAGTTCCTCATTATAATAATATTTATTTATATACTATAATTAAGTACTAAACAGTTTATATTATATTTTTTATACTACTATTTAGAATATTCGGAACGTTATTATTATAAAAGTCAATACGCCGTAAAATATACTAAACTGCTAAGTTATAGCCTATAGGTACTATAATACTAAATATAAAGACATTTTGAAAACAATAATATTTTAATAAGGAATAAAAATAATTACGTATTTCAAAGTTTTAAATCAGAAACCATAGGTAAGCAATTAGGTACATAAGATATTATGTTCATTTACAAAAATTCGATTATACGATGAATTAAACTATACAATTTAATTGTATCGTTGGATGAGAAATATATTCTGATCAAATTTGTTTTGTCGTGTCAAAATATGTTCAACTTTACGATCATCAAGTTTAAATTTACATAGTATCAACTTTGTAAATAAATATTAACTTTGTCTCCATTACAATATTAATCACGTCCCTACTAAAATGTATCAGCTTCGTATACGCATAACAATTCTGCAGATTATTTAATATGGTTTTAATATAGGTATATGCTTACACTTGGATCTTAATCATATTATTTAAATAAATAATGTATCAGGTATTAAGATTTCAGTTAATATTTTATACTATTTAGTTAGGCATCATAGAGACATAAAATAAAGCAGTAAAATGCATAACTATACGGTTTAATAAAATTGAACAATTTGTAAGTCCGTCAAGTTTTTTCGCTTTGATCCATTTGTTTTTTATCCTTTTTTCACATACCTTACGCATCATACCTTACGCATCACACATGTTTAAAAAATTGGTTTTAAATATATTTTATTCAATAATTGAAAAATAATTTATAAGTCTTACACCATTTCCTAATAGCCAGATTGTTAGGTGAACAATTGTTGTGTGTTCTATCATCTATAGTATAGAATGAATGCAAATGAATAAGACTTCGTCTATACTGAAGATTTTTGGATAAAACATGTCTTGGATAAATACATGAACTGTAAAACCCTTGCCATAAAATTAGCTACTATGTTTGGCTCCACTTATGTATGTGAAACTTCGTTTTCAAAAATGACGTTTTTAAAAAACATATACCGTTCAAGATTAACAGATCACCACCTTGAAATCACTTTACGCCTGTTGTTCTCCAAGAGTACCAGATTTTAAAAAATTAGCTCAAGAAAAGAAATGTCATTTTTCTCATTAAATTTTGTTATTATTAGTATATGAATGTATTATTACTTTATAAATAATTAAATATTAAATACTGTGTCTTAAAATGTGTTTTAATACAAAAATAAATACATTAATGATAAAATTATGTTTAAGATTTTTTTGGCCCTCGAAATTTTTTTTTTTAAATATCTGGCCCGCCATATAAATTAATTGCCGACCCCTGTTCTATACAATATTATATGTCATATAAAATGGAATTTAATTAATTACTTAGGTATAGTGATTTGTAAATATGAATTGTGTATAGTATTAATATGTAATACTATTTAAAATAAATGTAAAATATAATAATAAAAATATTTTTTTGAATGTTAATTATTCTCATCAGTGACCTGCAGTATTTACTATTCAGGGTCTTGAATTAATTTATTATACGGTCGACCTACACGTGAGTAAGTATATTATTTTAATGACGGCCATTCAATTTAAAAAAAAACATAATATAACATTAATGCTCGATAACGGTAAATTGGTACAAACATATAGAAGGATGCTGCTGTATAGATTTTTTAATCTTATTTTTAACGGAAATAAAATTACTAATATTAACGTTACACACTATAAAATACTTATAAATTATATGTGATTATATATTACACTGGTACTTGTCATATTTTAAATGATTATTAACAATAATATCACATTTAATCATCATTTAATATCGTAATTATTATTTTCAACTATATTAAGATATTATGAAAACTACCAGAAACGAGTTTTTGGTATAGGTTCATCAACTGGCCATTGACCTATCTATGTACCCGTGCCTTACCATACCTACACGAGTTAAAAAATACGTTTCATATAAAATGAACACGGCAAACATTTTTTTTGAAATATGCCACTGTAAAAATTTAAATTGCAGTAGTATAGTAAAAATTATTTTTATTAGCTGAAACCAATAAATTCCTACATATACAACATTCATATCATTACTCATAAGTCATTACAGACGATGCTTAGGAATAAAATTGTACAGTAGTTAACACCTATAACGTTATTGTACTACAATTAATGAAATATGCATGTGTATAGTTAATGTGAATTATACATACATACGATTTAATTAATTTATACTCACTTAAATCTCAATATTCGATGAGTATATATATAAATTAATTAACATATTTTGTTATTAATACATTTATTACGAAATACAAATACATAAATAAAACAGTAACTAGATTTAACAAGAAGGGATTATAGAAGGAATGTAATAAAAATGTATTTTAAATTTGTCAATAGAATAATATCAATACTTCTAGTACAAAATTTGTTAGAATATAATATAAAAATTTAAAATATATGTATGTATAGTTTACTAATGAAAATATGAAGTATGTTTAATGTTATAAATTTAAACTTTTTAAGTATTTAATTTTAAATTGAATATTTCTCGCCAACTACATAGGTAGGTAGTAGGCATAATAGTATATATCATAAATCATAATCAATGTAAAAATTATTACTTTCTTCATAGTTCTCGGCCCCTAAAGAAAGCATGAGAAAAGACAGCAATGCGTTACTATCAAGGCATCGAGCCCGCACATAATACTATGGCCGACAAGAACTGGTAAAGACAAAATCATTGTTTATTTAAGGATTTCAGAAGAAAGGAAAATTGGATATTTTAACTTTTTCGGATAAGAACTGATTAATAATAATATTGACCAGTTGGTCATTGGTTGATAAGATTCAAATTAATTTTAATACTTTTTTACAGTTTGATAACATAAGTTATAAGTAGATGATACTTACAATATATTATAGGTCAGAACATAAGTGTCAAACGACAATAAGAATAATTACGACTTACAATTAAGATGTAAAAGTGCATTACTGTATAAGGTGGACACCTAACGCAGAAGGGGCCAACAGGCTGAAGCCCCCTCCATTGCCCTTATTAGAATTACTTAAAAAAAAATATTTATCAAGTGTCAACTGTCGTTAACTAGTAAGCAGGAAGTAAATTAATATATATATTAACGTATACGTCTTACCAGAATGAATTAATTTTTGTATAAACATTGTAATTGCATATGTACCAGTTTTTTTAAAAAAATCAGTAATTTTTTAGTAAAAGTATGAACTATACTTGTATGAAAGACCTTGTATTGAATTTTCAAGCCTTAGCTATATACACAAATTTAATATTTTATAAATTTTAATTTACAAACTAATTATTGTGGTTTTGAACTATAAATGCTTATGAAAAATAATCGTGCCTATATATATCGTTAATATTTTTAGATGGCTATAATAAAATCTTGTATAACATTTTTAAGCTTTGACGAAACGAATAATTTTTTAATGACATTTGTGGAAATAAATAGAATTAATCAAATTAAGCAAAAATTTTGAATACAATGTAACAAAAATTATAACGTGTGTAAAGTTGACACGTGGTAAATAGGTATATTGGGTGAAACAATTCATCGTCGTTGATCTAAATATTCTAAATAATTATACATATCAATTGACATCACTAAAATGTAATAATCATATATTTATCTGTAAATTTTTTTCACACGATAAAATTATAACCTGTAAGTGCAGTGGCGTACGCAGGATTTTTCAATGGGGGGGAGGCTTAAAAAAAATTACTGATTTTTTAGGGAAATTGGTACCTATGCAAATACAATGTTTTTGCAAAAATTAATTCATTCTGGTAAGACGTTTATTAATTTACGTCTTGCTTACTAGTTGACGACATTTGAAACTTGATAAATATTTATTTTTTTTAATTAATACTAATAAGGGAAATGGGGTGGAGGGTTCAGCCCGTTAGGTCTCCCCTGCGTACGCCACTGTGTAGACGACTGTAGTACAGACTATTACTGAGTCTAAAAATTCTAAGCTAAACTCCAAAAAAAATCAACCTAGTTAAATTGGATCTATAGTGACATACTCGTATATTATATCGACATCTCACATTTCAGATAATGTACATCAATAAACAAGTTCATAAATATTATTTATTTTAATTATAACTATTTGAAAGTGGCTGCAATTGCAGATTGGGTTTAGGGGTTTGAATGTTTGAGACATTTTCACCGCATCAAACTTTAATAACCTTAAACTAAATTAAAAAATGTCAAACATTCCCCACTATACATAAGCACAATATCCTAAAAATGATATCAATATTATACCATAATAATGCATTTTAAATAATATCTTTATCACAATTTTATAAAAAAAAAAACTGTTTTCTCCCATGCGGCTGTCGAAAACTTTCTAAACACGCCATTGTGTACCTATACATATCTTGTATGTAGTTATGTAAGCAAACGACGACATATAAGCACAACAAACATCGGGGAGTGTTTTTGTTGTGTACCTATTTGTGTTGGCCCGTCGCGTGATCGATTTCTCGCGGAGTTCGGTTAGGTTAGGGATACCACCACCACCGCCATGACGGCGACCGCGAAAAAGTTTAGGTCCGAGCTTTTCGCACCACGCAAATCAGTGGCAACGGCAGCGGTAATCCCTAATAATTACATATTATATTATAGTACAAAATAAAAAATATATAATTGTTAATTGTTCTTATATATATTCTAATATACAATATCTATACCTATAATGATTAAAACACCCAGTACAAAACATGCCGTCGAATCTTATATATAGTTTATAATATAATATGGACGAGATTGCCGCCATAATATGACGTAATAGCAGCAGCCGGTCACGCTATCGTCTTTGACCCCGCCACCACCTCCACTACAACCGACGCCACGACGACTAGTAATTGCATAACATAAATTATTATCTCCATACAGGAGCACACTGCACACACAACCAATATATACACAATATAAATATATTATTTTATATTATCTAAAACATATTATTTACAAGTGCGTGTGCGCGAGCTAGCGTCAAATAATAATAATAAACAGCTGATCGATAAAACCGCATACCCGCGCACAGCAGCCGCGCCGGAAGCGGATGAAAAAAAACACGTATGTATTATATTATTAATAATTATTTTAATAATATATGCGCTCGCATCCGGGATATCCACTTCCGGACGACGGATCCGTGGCTGATAACAAAAACGACAATATCGTTCAGTTTATTTATTGTAATTTTTTTTTCCGGATTTGCCTCCAAACAATAACGGAATGATAAAATATCGCAGTGCGTTAAACGTTTTATTATTGCGTCATGTGAATGAGCGTGCATGTGATTACACATTTTGCGAAGTCTTTTCGATATTATTATTATTATTTAACAGTTAATAAGAGCGGTGGTAACCAGCGGCGGTTCGAGGTCGTCGCTAACAAAATATAAAAATCGAGACTAAAAAACAGGTGGCAGTCTGAAATTGTTTTCTTTTTTTCTTTCCGAAATGTTATTATAATTAATAAATTTTTGAACTCATGCTCGGTATTTAATGTTTACAACCGTCTGGCTGCTACGTGCACCTGTTTTAATATTTGTAAAGCAGCAAACGGTTATTAGACCAAGATAACGAAATGGGAAAAAAATTAATTGATTTTATACATCATATATTTTAATAATTTATATTATTTTATTATCTGGCTATAATCTTACGTAGGTTCACAAAATGCAATAACTTGAATGCAATAGAAATATTTTCAAAATCACGAAGTTTTGGTCACTTTCCGTGATTTGTCAGTATGAGAATGATCAATGATCAATAATCTTTAATAGTTTAATACACAATACTCATGGATCATGAATGTGTTAACTATTAAGTATTAACTATTATTACCATTTTGATTCGTGGCGTTTAATTTAAAAAATAAAATAAACTAGGTATGAGTCAGCAAAATGTTCTAATTGCAATTTGCAATTTTTTAATGACTATTTCAATTAGTTGTTACATGGACATATTTAGAATACTTTGAACAATAGACCAAATTATTTCCCTTGAACTCTCAAGTATTCAACCACTGAACTATCCTATATTATGTATTTCCTAATTTCATCACTTATTTCTTTACTCGTCCACTGGCTACATCAGTTTTAGAATTTTCAAAATGTCTTTGTGCCTTACTGCCTTTACTAACTACTGTTAGGTTTTCCAAACAATCAACCTAAATAAATATTATATATTTTTTAGTGATGATTAATTGGTTAAAATTAACTTTTTTTAACTGTTAAGGCTTTAACATTTAAGGTTATTAGACTACTTTTAAAAATTAATTTAATTTTTACTTTTTAGTTAAGCTTAGTAAACACGATTATAATTGTCATATTGCAATGATGTATTTTCAATTTTGATACCAAAAACTAAACTCATAAAATATTTAATAAACTGCAAGGTGTGTCATGGAGATTTTATAATTGAGCGTCATCATTGATATTTTAGCCAAAAATCCGAATATAATCTTAATACATCAAGAAGTATTTTTTCCCTTTACTGAACAAGAATCTGTGGTGTTGTCCAACTAACAGGATACAGAACAATGTACGACTCTCACATTTTGATATCAAAAAATGGTGTACACATTTTTTAACAATTATACAACGTAACCATCGCTGAGATAAATAAATTTTTTTTAACCTATAATTTGTAATAATATTCGTACTAGATGAATAGGAGGTACATCGAAACTCATTTTATTTGCCCTTGTTTTGGTATTATTTTTTGAAGGACAATTTACAAATAATTCGACAATAAATATAAAATAGGTACCTATGAAACATGTATTACATTATATCGTTAAATCGTTTAACAATCGCGTTTTCATAAATATTAAAAATAATCATCTATAACTAATATTTAAAAAGCATATTAAATGAGTTCATAATTTTACCTTAATTATTTATTTATTGAATTATTGTACACTCGTATCTATAATGATAAGACTCGATCAAAGAAATATTCATAAAAGTATTATTGTATACTTTAAGTATAGCATCAAAGTTCAGTAAAGTAGGTATTATCAATTATACTGTATGTTCAACGAATCAAGTAAATGTTTAATTACAATATTCGATGATATGGAATTGTATCAAAAATACCAACAAAATTTGAATGAATCCTATTTACAATAATTATTATACTATTAAATAAATATATGTCGAGAGTAAATATTAATAAACGTAGGGAAATATACAGATACAAATATACCCAAATTTAAATACTTATTATTAATTAATAACAGTTCTGTCGTTTGTTACACATGTAAATTGTTTAACTATCGGTACTTATTAACTTAAAACTGTTTAAATTAAAAATATCTGTTATAGTATTGTGTAGTTATGAACTAAATATTGTTTATTAAAAAATACATTTATCAAATTAACTTACATATACATTTTTTTATTGAAAACCCTATTATGTTTGTACAGCGCTTCATGTCAGCATGATAAAATATTTAAATATATTATATATTATATTATCTATTTGTGACAATTCAATATTTCAACAAGAGGACATGTGGTTAAAAAAGATAGGACCCCAATTGTGTATTTACTATTTTGTTATGGTTTATTCATAATTTTATATTATTTGTACTCATTAACGTATAATTCTAATATTATTAAGTTATCATAATTTTAAGGCTTTTTATGGGTTTAGAGGAGGCATCGATATTGAGCAACGATCTGTGGGGTGGAGGCAACAATTTTTCAAGGTTTTTTTCAACTTCTATAGTATTATTATAGAATTATAATTGAAGAATTTGAGAGGACAAGAAAAAATGAAAATTGGAAAACAATGTCTTGGTGGAGGAGGGCTAGACTATTGATAGAGGGTCAGTGGGGCGAGGGCTGATTTATTATGATAATACTTTTAGCTGTGGGGTGTTTTGAGCAAATCAATTTGATAGCATAATAATTAATCACAGTTTCCAATATCGGTTTTTTTGTAAAAAAATTTATTTTTTGATGAAAAAATTTCAGTACAAGACACAGACATAATAATATAGTGTAAGATATTCAAATGTATCTGAATTTCTAATACGATATAAATATATAAGTAACACTTCTATCCTGGGAATTTTTGTCGAAGGATATTGTAAAACTATCCAATTTTTAAAGTAAAACCACCTATTGTGTATGTATGTATAGAAAGAACTAAAAATTACATAACTCTTTGTTGTTTTAATATAATCTAGTTTAATTTGAAATCATTAAAACAATTTGAGCAAATTTATAGTTTGACGACAGCGGCATTACGATTTACGAAGCAATATATAATTCAAATTACTTGAAATAATTAAAATGAAACATTTTTAACTGCGCAGTCGTGTTACTAAACGATTTACACGCCGCAGTTGCCATCACTAAAAACAATGAAAGTTATTTTATGCGTAATACAAAAAAATAAGATTGTATTCGAAAAAAACCGACCATATTATGCGTGAAAAAAATGCATAATATCCAACAGGCGAGTGGGTCGAGAGATTAGTTGTGGAACAACCGTATTACAATCGTCACATTCATCACGTTCAAAAACTATAAAATAATAACAATTAACAATTATCAACCATCGTCGTCGGGGCAACGCTCGGTACGTGTATCCGGCGTGGTGAACAAGTTTTTTTGATACTTATATTAGTATATTACACCGGTGAACTGGGTTCGACATGGGTCGACTGACACGTTTTGTCGATCGACAAAATGTCGGTAAACATCGAATTATTTGTCGAACTTGTGTATATTATATTCACGATTTGTACTTTATTTCCGTCGATACCGGGCGGGTCTGTAACACCGAGAGCAGTCGATATCGTCTTCGGCTTCGCAGTCCGTCGTCGTCAGCATTGCGTTCACATGCACGAACGTCAAGGTCATGTTTTGGGCGCGCGCACTTTCCTTTGTGTACGTCCGCCCGGTTGACCATCGAAAGGGGTCGCTTGTGATGGGGCGAAGAGGGGAAAAGAGAACTTATATATAACCGACATCGTCGTCGTCGTCGCCGCCGCCGCCGCTACAATGCTGCCGTGCGTGCGCGTTAATGGCGTTACGTCATTGCGGCGGCGGCGGTCGGTTTCATGACATGTTATGTGTTATGTGTTACTTATTATTCGTTGTTGGTCGGTCGACAGACAAAATATGGCGAGAGAGACCGAGTGAGATAAAATATTTTAAAAAAAATAACCAGACACGATAGAATAATGCAACAGAAAGGAAAAACCAGTGTCGTTTTGATTTCATGCGTCGATCGCATATTATATTATTGTTATCCATCTTATACTACTCGGCGGGATAGGATAATAATTATGGTAGACCTTCGGAACCGGTGTGTGTTATAACTCGCATAATATAATAACAATATAATATAAATGCATCGCGTACGACGTGTGTTGCGTACACGTATTATTATTTACACATATATTATTGTTGTACTGTTGATGATTACAATTCGTATTGTCGGGTGTCAGACGGCGTCGGCGGCAAAGCAGACGTGCCAAGGGTATCGACGCCGCCGTCGTCTCGGAGGTTGAAATGTTGAATAGCTCTAGCGCGCGCGCCCATTGTTCTACATTGTGTACGGCGGCGGGGCGACGTGACGTCACTCGGCCGAACGCGCTGATTACACACATTTGTTGTTGTTATTATTATTATTATTATTATTATTATTAACCATGCACGTATGTGTGATCTTACTGCTGATGTGGGGGGGAGGGGTTGAGAATCGTTCCTTTTGTTATTACCATGATTGTCGTCGTCGGGGTCGTTGTTGTTTTTGTTATTTTAAATTATTCTCGTCGTCGGCGCCTGTGTTATCCTAATTATTATAGTAATTATCACACACTATTGTTTGCTGCGCTCGAGAAGAGAACGATTATTAGTATTTATTACGAACAATAAAGAGAAGAATATAATAAGGTAAAAGTGCATAAAATCAACAACACGCGTTACGTCACGGTAAAATCTCACGTGAAAGACGGAGACGGACGATTATGTGTAGCAAACTACTACTATTACTAATAACAATAATAATAATAACAAAAATATCCCTAGCTGGGAAGGCAAGGGGACCCACCGTCACCGAGTCGAAACTTCCCCGTCGGCGACTGTTGGACCTTGACAACGTCCGTCAATGAACCTGTACAGCAAAGCAGCGGCCTCTCACTCGCACACGATATTGTAATACGCAAACGTTATTATTACTATTGTACGCGTATACGCCGCGCACTGGTGTCCTTCAACGTTACCACCACCCCTTTTCCCGCACGTCCGCGGCGTTTATAATACGTATTACGCTTCGCCGGACGGACGGCCGCCCTTGTACAGGCGTCCGGCAGTAATGACGATTACAATAATAATAGTAATGTAGTAATAAAATATTCAAGAGGCGAGCACGTGTGTGTGTGTGCTGCAGTTGTTGTTGACGGCCGAAAATCGCTTGGGACTGATTTTTTTTTTTAACTGGGATAACGAGTATCAGCGTCGACAGTGTATTTTTTCATAGTAATATTGATTTTCGTCTTTGGGGGCAAACAACAACAAACTATATAATATCGCTTCCCGCCTCTGTGACAAGGTCGAGAATTAAGATAATATGCTGTGATATACAGGATACGATTATACGAAACAAACGTATGATAAGTGAGACCCGAACCTTCACACACTGCTGTAAGGCGCTAGCGCCGATGAAACGTATGTGTGTTATGTGACATTACATAGTTCCTTATTCTCTTGGTATCGCAGAAAAATCCTATATAAGCGCTAGTTGTTTTACTGCAAATTGCAATAAGCGAAACTCGGAGACTCAAAAATACTATTGATTAATGATAAGGTACATCGTTTCGTACTCTGAATATTATTTTAATTTGGGTGGACGACGAAAAGTTTTATAATATACATACGTGACATAATATTTCGTACGTGTTAAGCATGCACATTTTGCGATTTCCTATTTTACTCGAGCAGGGATCCGCTCGAAACTTATTTAAACGAAAAAAAAATTAATATTATGAACCATTCAGCTATTGTCTTTAGAATCGGTTTAATGCCCGATTATGCTTGTTATACCTAATGCCAAATAATTTAATCATATAATAATATACTAATATCATACGATTATACGAATATTATAATTATACAAAATATTATCCTATCAATCATATGATATTAATGTAAATATTACAACAAACGAATATGTGTAACTTAAAAACAAACATAGAATAGTTATTCACATATATGTTAACTAATTAAAAAATATTTAATAAAAGTTAATACACATTGCTAAGACATACAGCCTCAATAGTTTGTTCGACTACATTCTACATATTTCAAGTTCCAACTATAGGAGTTTTTATAATATTTTAGATTTTAAATACAAAAAGTTGCGATACATTGTAGTATTGTACCAATACCAAATGCATATTATGAACCGATAATATGATTTATTTAAAAAAGTATGGAGTACCTGAGGTTAGGTTAACAAATTTAATAATAACAAATATTTTAAGTTGATGGATCAAGTGGAAGGGGGGCCATAGCCTAGAGCCGCAAATTGAAAGGGCCATAATGTGTTGACTCTTTTTTTTTTTATTCAAAATGGTATCATAAAATAAATACAACATTACTATAAATTTAAAATTGATCATGAAAATTGACTCAAATACTTAATTAACAATTATTATAGTGTTCGTCGCTTGTCGCGTTCAACTCGCAACCCGTTATCGTCGTTATCGAACGTGCTCCCCGATCCACCAACACGATAAATATATATAACCATTCGATGAACGACAGACTGTTATGAATTATTGTCAAAGATAATCTTTCGGGCGTTTTTCCACATATTTATGTAATAGCTTTCCGAATTTTTTTAAGTATACCAGTTACCAACTGTGAAAGTGAATGATCCTTTTCTGCACTATCAGTAATAAAAAAAAAAACATCGTTGTATGATGGGTGAATGGTGAATCAAGACTGACATATCTATGACTCTATCAATACTTAAAGTGTGATATGACAATGAATATTTTATTTGAATACGTTATAAGAAAATTTGCTTGCGGAGGCAAATTCCAGAAAACATTTTTTTAAGAAATTGATTAGATTAAAAATATATATTTTTTTTTATTGCATACGGCGAAAAATGTTCATTCAAATTAGAATACAATGAAATACTGTTCTATATTATCAATGAAACGTATTTTATAAGCGATGGCTAACAAATTTAAATTATAAATTAATATTTATTATGAATAGGAAACTGAGGGTGTAAAACAGAAGATGTAAAACGATCGAACGGGGCAAACAACAACGCGTGTCCGTGTGGGCGCGGGAGCGAATGCGTGGTGGGGAAAAAGTCGAAAACTGCGACGCAGTTGTCGGGAAAACAAACTCGACGAAATTCAATATTTACGATAATAGTACTAGGAAATAGTAAACCGGTACTGGTTCTCGGTGAATGATAAATAATTAAACAACGACGATGATGTCGACGACGGGAACATGACATAATATTCTGTTCGTGTGCACAACTCGGGTGACGGCGGTTAGATTTGCGCAGCGCGAGACGTAGAAAACAGTCACGGCCGCCGCAAAAATACCATACGAGTGATAATCACAATATCATCGAGACGCGCGGACGAGTAGGCGGCCGGAGAGTGAGAGAGAGAGAGAGAGATCGCGGCTGGTGCGGACGGCCGTGCGTGCCGGGCGAGGACCTTGGGATCGACGGCATGGAAATATGGAATAGGCGACGCGCACGCACACGTACACCACGACGTGTACGGCAGCCGGACTCGGCGCTGTGCGCGCGCAGGCGGCGGTGGACGGTGGTAACGGACAAGATCGTCTGGGAATGCTGTCGGGACCGGTTTGTTTATTTTTTTTATTTTCCTTTCCATTCCCCGGCGGCGGCGGCGACGTCGTTGCACTCGCGCGCACCACCACCCCGCACCGATGCCGACCCGTGTATTGACGGTGGAATGCACCTGTGATGCGCGTGCGTACAACCGGCGCTGCACGCGGGAGTTTTTTTTTGCGCCTGACCCGTCGCGTTTAAAATTAAAAGATTTTTTTTTTTTTTTTATCCGCTCCGTCGACTTTACAACCGGTTATCGTTACTACTATATTATTATTGTACAGCACAAGCGATTGCGTCGCAAGATATTATTCGGTCGTCACCGCCGAGTCTCCGACCATAGCCGTACTGCGGCCGTGTCTACGTGTAGAGTGACCCACGGTGGGAGGGGGGCAGGCGTCGAAAGGGTTGTTGTTGTTTCCAACGACCGAGTTGGCGAGTTCGGTATTTTAATTTATTTTTTTTTTACTTTTCATTTACTCGCCTCTGAGACACGGTCGACGTCGCGGCGATTGCGTCACACCGAACCGGATGTGACGGAGGCGCTCTGGACGCTGAAGGTTCCGCACCGAATTGTTTTCACGTTCATGCGCAACGGCCCGTCGCGCGGCGCGTTCACGATTTCACCGTCGCGTCATCGTACAAAATGTAATAAAATACGGGTTTATTATTTCGTTTGTTTATTTTCATAGCTCCAATATTGACCTAGACCCACGAGGTTTTATGGGAAAATGCGGTCGGATTATAATAATATTAACGTCGGTCTTAATGTAACACACCGCCAAGGGTAATCGTAGATAATAATAGCTACGTTTTACTCTCGTGATTACGATTTACGATTATTCTGTTGTAACTTGTAGTTCTGTACACGCGTTCTGTCACGTCATATTTCTGGACTAGGTTCCAACAATTTTCTTCAAAATATCACCTAACGCCGTAGTAATATAATATATTATTTAGACAGTTAGACGGGATTTTGATTGTAACTATTTTTACTTTGTGGTATTTTTTAAATTGGTTAACGGTGGACCAGTAAACCAAATACGAAGGAGATTTCGTGAAAAATAGTTGATATTATTTTCGTTTCAAAACTATCGATAAACGCTATTTATATTATAAGATAGGTTACTAAATAGTAAATATCCAACAGTCGGGCATTATAAAATTTATAGTTTTTGTTTTTTTCTATTATTTTATACTGACCGAAACGTTGGTCGAGTATCTGGTATCTAAATAAGATAATATGGTAGACAGCTACTTCTATAATTGCAGTTAACGTCAATTATCACGATTCACCAACAACGTCAGATATTACTACATAAGAGTTAGATTATTTATTAATCGGATTAATCTAATGTAGTTTATTATGATTATAATTACGTATTGCGTAGGTATATGGTATTTAATACGTAAACTATTTGATAATATCAAACTTCGACGTCAAGGTAAGATAAGTACCTATAGGATAAGTATAAATTCAAGTGATTTATTAAATAAATTGTCGATTCGAAATAAAAGCAACACAACTTAATTAATTATATTATACATGTATAATAATATACAATATGAGATGAACAGTGGTAATGTGGCATTGTAGCATGCCATTTCAACTTAGTTTTGAAGAACCGTATTAGTAATACTTGAAGAACAGTCACAGAGATAATGACGAGTGTTGAACACACAGTTGTACGGAATCATAATTTGCAAACTGTTAAAATTATGGTATGTAATATGTATAACAAAATTAAAGGTTGATTAATTTCATTTTTATCAGTAATAAAACATCTGCAGTTATAAAAATTCCAGAAAAGACCTTCCATGAATAGTCGTCCTCCAGCAGTGTAGTTAAAGACATTATAATTTATAATACATGCTAATGGTAGAATTCTTAAATCAATTTCTGGTACGGACCATATACTAATATATTATTGATAACAACAAACAAAAACGCACATAATAATATGAGTAAACCAAATATCACAGAAACAAAAGGCGAATGCCTACTTAACACCCCCTCCCTTGAGAACACTTGTGCTTATTATTATATTAATATATTTTATTTTGTATAAGTATTAAGTATACACGGTGATTCACCAAGTATGCTTAACCCTTTTTTCTTCTTCAATAATGTAATTATTCAAAATGTGATTATTCGAATTTTTAAATAAAGACATTTTAAAATTCTTGGATTTTTTGAATCAGTATCCTGTGGAGATACAAACTTCATTTTTCAAATGAGAACACCCATATTCAGGTACAAATTATACAGTAGATAATGTTTCTAAAATGTTTGACATATCGAAATTCGTACGAGTAGTTTTTGAGTTATTTAACTTTGTGTTCTAAGGATAAAAAGTCCATGGTAATGGGTCTATGGTGATTTGAAAATTGTAGTCATTAATATTAATCTATCAATATTAATAATTTGTAAAAATTACCCAAGTATAATAAATACTAAGTCCAATTTTGCGTATATTTTATATTTATGTAAAACTAATTTTAAGGACTATTATTCCTAAAAAAAAACATTTTAATAACTAAGACACAACTCAAACGAATTTTAAATTAAGTACATTAAAATTTAAAAAAATGATCCACTAAATAATTTAAAGTAAAAACGGGGTTTTTATTTGAAAAACAAAAGTTTGTATCGCCACGGGACACTCCTTTAGTAGTACAATAGAATTCAACAATTTTAAAATATAGTCTTAAAGAGTATATTTAAAAATTCCAAAAAATCAGAATAAAAAAAATTAAATATAAAATGATTTCATAATATTATATAACTTGTATATAATATTATAATACATTAATGTATATTAATTATTAACCCATAAAAATAATTTAGAACCTTCAAATTTCAACCAAATCACAATATTTTTAGTTCATTTTACAAAGATGGTAATACAAATTACTAAGCACATAATTTGTTTTGAAAATCTAAAGAATAGGTCAATAGATATTTTACATCAAGTTAACCGAATAATCTATTTTTGTTTTAAGTTTAAATAACCAATTTTGTTATTAATTATTGTAGGGTACCTATATTAATATAGGCATTATGATTATACGTGCTATTTAATTTATAAATATTTAAAAATGATTAAGTACAAAAATACAATAATTATTTTAACTTAAAAGTTTAAAGCATTTAAATGTTCTGTGTAGAATGTACAACAGGCATGTCAAACACGCAGACTTCGGCTCATTTTTTTATGGCCTGTGGATGCCAGTATTAATGAACAATTAAATTTTAAAAAAAATTATACAATTTTCCTATTTTTCTATACAAGTTTCAAAACTATGTTACTGAGAGGTATACAATATAAATTATATTACTTTTCTGTCTTATCTTTTGAAAAACTGTAATTAAATAAGTATTGTATAGTATTGTAAGTAATGAATACAATTAAAAATTTTGTATAAAATGTTTTTTTTCGAAAACACTCACTCATTCATTCATCCATCGTTACGTCTCAAAAACTACAACATGTTTGAACTTGAAATTTAAAATAGTTCCTTATATAGTAGTTCCTCTAATGATCTAGATGTGCAATAAGAAAGGATTTTCCGATATTCGCATTTTAAAGAGGTGGTCAAACAGGACTCTCGAAATTGAAATTTTTTTTTGTTTATAAATGGTTGCCTTTGGTTTGAGATTATAATAATAATAGAAGAAATCAATATTTATTTTTTTTTTGTACATAAATCATTGCCATTGCTGCTACTCCGGCAGATCAGGTACAACTGTACAAGCATGCATCAAATTTTCGTGCTTATGAGTTGTGGCTTCGAATAAAGAAACTATATAATATTATAATATTATCTTAAAACCAAATGAATGTGTGTAGATTATATATACTCAAAAGCTACTTAATTGAATTTTACGAAAATCTCAAGATTGTTTTCAGAGATATCAAAAAAGTTTATAGAGTATAAGTAGTTTAATCACGTTAAAAAATATACCAAATGCTAAATGCAATCCGCGACTTGCGGTTGCCCATCTAGGTCGAATTATTTCATATAGCTAGGTCTGACGCCGATTTGTCCAAGAACTGAGTACCGAAATACACCTATATAGCTTACATGGTATAAGGTATATACTATATAGGATTTGCTTTGCCACAAAAAAAAATTCACACGGGTGAAGCCGGGATAATTAGCTAGGCCCAGGTGAACTCTCTAATCTCTATATACATGTAAAATTAAGTAACAACAACAGTTAATAGTTATTATACTTAAATTATAATTACAGAGTACAGACGAAGCGTATGTTTGTTTATTTACTAAAAATAAAATGGACCAATTTTGAGCAAAATTCAACTGAAGCAAAACGGAAAATATAGATATTGACTATTGACGCATATTATGTAAATCTATAGTTTTTGACCGATTGGCACTAAATTGTTCACACATATTATTTGTGATCCCAGGCGGGTCATAACAGTATTAGAATAGAAGCAAAGATTAACAGCTAATGTACATAAAATGCGAAGTGTATTATGGCATAGTTGTATGGCTGAGGCTAGAACCAATAAATACTCGACCGATTTTGATGATTCAATAAGGAAGGTTCAGATAATAGATTGAACTTGTTATTTTAGAGTGCCTTGCCCTCTATTAATAGTATTAAAATAATAACCACATATTCGTAATGATTTATGATTGCAATTGGTTCACGTAAGAACAATAATGTTACTGATTAGTGATTACTATCTGCCGCAGGTAATGGCGTAATGCCCATCTCGGATTCATTTATCCCTGGACAACGCCGGGGTGTACCGTGTACAGCTGGTATCATATAACACCAACAACATTTTGTTTTAAATAAGAAATAAATGCTTTGTAATTTGTAATATTTAAACTTTAAAGTAAATATACAATGCTAGTAATTGGTATTACTACTTAGTACTTGGTAAACCATATTAACACTATAATAATCGTCAATGTGCCAAGCTAAGCAAAATTTCTATAAAAAAAATTATGAACCGATACACGTGCGGCGTAGGTTATATACCTACACCTTTGCCCTTTGGTATCGAACATTGCATTTTATCGCATATTATAAGTTATAATGTTATCTCATTAATATACGACGTAAGTGTATGAAATCAGTCTTCTGATGTCAATGTAGCCAAAATATGGTACTGTAACAGTTTGGGTTTGCAAAGTCACAGACGTAGGCGTTGTGAGTTACGACTTACGACTTACGACGGTCAAACGGCGATAAAGGTGATAGGTTTTGGAGGGAATGGGAGTGGAAACCTTTGCGCGAGTAACCGGTGACCACCGCCGACGTCAAAAAGAGTGTTCGCTGCAGTGCGGCGCGCAGAGTGAGGATCGGAGAAGTCGCGCGTATGGCGTACGGATAACCGCGGCGGTCGTGCCGTATACGTGACGACAACGTGAAACGATGGTTGACGGGTGGGCGGCGGTGGAGAGGCGATTCGTAGAGCGCAGAATTTCCGGTCAAGAGTTTCTATTGTGCGTCCGCGGAACCATGACGACGGCGGCGATACGGTTCACGGACGGCCTCCAAAATATTCCGCCGCGGCACTTTGTGCGGGTGTATCGCGCCGCCTGCACGCATCGCTTGTGCCAACACGGTCCGATTATTATAATATAATAATAATATATAGTAAGAAATCACTCCCCGCCGCGGTCTTCTTCCCGCGTCCCACAGCACAACTGTTGCCCCGACGTGGTCGCGTCGTCACGGTAACGCTGCCGCGGTCGTTCGATCTCGAAAGTCGAGACGACGGCGACCGCACACCACCGTTACTATTACCAGGCAGTCACTTCCATCCTGCGCAGTTCGTCGATAAATTCGTTCGCACGGGGGAAACATTATTATTATTATTATTATTAATAATAATAATAATACAAATAATAATAATAAATCGATGATTGTGCGGCAGAGGGGTTATCGCCATGGATACAGGATGCGCATGCGCCCGGCAACGAGTTAACCGATGCATGGCACGCACGCACACTAAAGTTATAATAGTACTACGTGTACGTGGCTGTGGCGACCATCGATTGCGTGAACGAACAAGCGCTCGGCGGCGGCCGAGCTGCTTCGTGCGTCACCAGCCCTTGAACTCTATTCTTACGTTATTATATTATTATGGACGTCGCCGCCGCTCCCGCCACCGTGCCGACCATCTATGGAATCCCACACACACGCGGAGGAGGTTCTCTTTTTTTATTTGTTTATTTTTCCGATCGTCACCGTCCTGCTGTCGCGCCGCCGTCACTAAGTACTACTACCACTACTCGCAAGTCGCTACTACTACTACAACAGTACTACTATCGTTACTACTACTACTACAACGACTACCACTACTTCACGTATACGATTCCCGATGGTACACCATGATATACCGCTTGCCACTGACGCGCGATGGCGAAAGGCATATTACGCCGACAACGATGATTGTACGTTTTGTACACCGATAATAGCGTTACGGCCATGTTGCGCCGTTTAGATTCGTTTTAAAATGTATGCTAAATTTGAGCCATGCCACCTGTTCACTTCCGAGGGCCATTTCAAAAATAGTTTCGCATCACTGTCGCGCAATAAGTTTATATTTTTATACATTGCAATAATGCAATTATTGATCTTTCTACGTAAACTGATGTGATATGACATTTTTCATGTAAATGATATAATTCAAAATGTTTGAACTATACTGCTCCTTGAGCTCATTTGCACATTTAGTATGTGAAAATTCTAAATAATGATTACTTCATTGGAAACAAAATGATTTAAGACACGTTTATGCGTAAGAATTAACTTCTTATCAACACGTTCCCCTCCGAAAATGAATTTTCCACAGAATCTGAGCCCTACTACCTAATCATTATTCACCATAATATTACACTATTGTTTAAAACCGATCTCATAAACCGTAGAAACAGTAAAAATGAACTAGTTAATGTCTATTGCATGCGAAGTTCTACTGTTCTAGGTATATACAATATACCAGACGGCTTCGTGAGCATAATGTAGGAGTCTGCGCCGACGACGATCTTTACGATGAGTGATGACAACGAAAATCAGAAAATGGTTTACGGGTATAGTCGAAAATAAATAATAATGATGTCTTGTGCACACCGTCTATAATACGATAACGGTGCGAGTGAACACTACTGAACAGTGAACACAAGCTGGATCTGCGTGTGAAACGTTTTGTTTGTTTTTGCGCGATTACCTTGCGTCGCGATACGGCTCACTCACAGTTGCCCGTTACATCATTCCAATTTGTGGTCGATCGATCCCGTTCGTGTGTAATAGACTTATACCCAATATATACATTATACATATTATATTACAATAGACAATTGTGTATTTGTGTATTAGTGTTGACCTGTTGTTTATTGCGATCCACGACGAATAAATAATAACATCAAGAAATTTTTTTTTTAATTTTTAATTATTTTTTATACATATTATTTTTTGAGGGGCCTTTGAGTGTTTTCAAGCCTCCCCCTATTTGGACCACCACAGTTTTAATGTCCGTTCGAGCACAATAACAAATGTATAACATGTAGTATATTATGTAGGTATATAATTTCTCAAATGTTGTATACTATCAGGATGCCTGATAAATGATAATACTCGTTTTTTATACGCAACTGAAAACGATTACCCTTTCGTGTTTATACAAATGTCAACGTATATCATATCATGATCTATCGAGATTCCGAAATTAATTAAGGTTTTGAGCCTGACTGCGACATTATATTATAATTCTTATTTTTTACCTAAATACAAAACTATTATGGTTATATTTCTTCGATACCATATTATCATAGAGTATAGACCATGGTATGCTATACTATGATGTAGACTGTAAAGTTGGGTTCACAGTTGCTAGTTGCTACGTCGTGGGTCGTTTCGTGTCCAAAATTTGAGCCAAGTCCAACACTGGAAATTTTCTGGTAAGTCGTGGTTACTAGTTAGTGAATCATACCATTATTAGAACGGCCAATCAGAATACAATTATAGGCACACGATACGAAAAAGTAACTGCGCCGCAGTGAATTCAGCTTTAGGTTTTTAGGTTAACATATTGTATAATATAATGCGACTAAAAAAATTGTAGCTGAAGGATAGGTTAGATTAGGTATCCAATGGATGTAAAACTATAATTGTTAATAATTAAGAATGATAAAATAAAAATACGCACTGGTGATAACTGATTGAAATAATAAAACAACACAACGCATAATGCACGTTAAACGCCACACTCTATAAACCAGTAACCACTTATACATAATATTATAATATAGTTTAATGTGTATGCTCGATTCATGCCTCGAGGAATTTGAACAAGGTCCTCGAATCATTTACCTTGCGGGGTATAACAGCTGATTGTTAAAGCGAATCTACTTGAACCGTCATTGTTCACGAGTACACGACCTACATCAATAATGCGAAATGTTCCATACATAATATTTTAAATACCTATTATACATACAGGCTATATACGGAAATTATATATAATATGAATATTAATACACACGTAATTCGTAAACATAAGTAGAATTAATTTCGTTTCGGACACTATAATTATTATTCGTGTAAGAAGTTTCATTTAATAATAAAGCAATATTAAAATGATATGAAACTTGTATTACAACTAAAAAAGTGCAGCAAACTGATTTCTTAAAATAGATTGACGCCGATTATACATGCATATATTTTATATTTTATTTATTTATATATTTATTCAATTTATAGGTATTAAGTATATAACACAGCGGAATAAAGAGTAATGATATTATGTCTTCAAGTTCAATGAAAATTATATTTCAAATCTTAAGTTACATTAATATTACACTCATATTAAAATACTGGTGGAAATGTTAAAAAGTAATATCCTCTCAAGATTTTAATATTTATAAATATTAGTTCGAATTACATTTATACAATTTCTGGTAATGCTGTGTTGAATAATTTTAACTGTTTCCATCGTTTGGCAAGATATAATGCACAATAAAAAAAGATGGACAAGTGGGTACCGCTCTACTGTACAGTACGTGTCAAGCATGTCATTATAATGGATGTGTTAATTTGATTTCAATGATAAATCATTGTATACGAAAAACGATTCTGAACGGAGACGTTGTTACAAGTATGACAAATAATCAAATTTAATAGTTATAATTTAAAAATAAAAATAATAAGAATCGAAAATATCTCATATAATAGCGTAACTTCCCAGTGAATTTTTAGAGAGAAAGAAAAACTTTTAAGAATTTCTAACTGAAAATAGAATTTACCACATTTTAATGAATTTTGTCAAAATTTGGACTTTAAATGAAAATAAAAAATAATTGTGCCTATATGTATCTTTAATATTTTTGAATTTACATTAATTGAATTTTTAAGGAACCTTGTATTACATTTTTAGGCTTTTTCACTAGGTGGAAAGGTTTGAATCAAAAATAATTTTAAAATAATTTACAAAATTCGAAAAACTTCTCAAGACCATAATTTACTCGAAAAGAGTCAAAATAATTCAAAAATGTTACCCTTATCATTTATGTGAAATTAGAAACTAATATTTGTTGCAAATGTCAATGGTTTACGGTTATTAATGTTTGAGTTAAACCAAAAATTAAAATCGATTATTTCAAAAATTACGACTTTTTTCACCTTTTTTGGAAATCTACTAGGAATTTTCAATTTTAACCTCCCAAATATTTAGGTTAGTTTAACCTACTAGTATGGTTTAAATTTGATTATATTTTAAACTTAATATTAAAAATAAATTATAAATATAATAATTTATGTAGGATTTTGAAGAATTAATAAAGTAAGGTTTTTTAAATGTATATATAACCTCGTACATTGAATGACTTATTATTTATAATAATGCGTAATATATAATAATATATTTAATATTTATATATTATCAGTATATTCTTAATAAATAGTTACTATTGTTACTTGTAGGTGGAACGTAGGTTCTACAAATAACATGGGCATTGATCTGCAGACGTCTTTTATTTTACATATTATTATCTTATTTTATTTTCAATTTTTAATTTTTATCAAACTAAATCTATAAGTGTATTATATAGATGTGGTTTTATTTTCACTTTTTTACTTACTTGACATTTACAGTGTATAAGGGACAATATAGTATCTTAATATTTAGTCTCTGCTGACTCTAAATCATGTTCAAACGCCAACGCAGCCAATTACTAGCGGAGTAGTACATATTATATTGCAATTTTTCCTTCTTCGTCATATTATACCTTAGACAATTTCAAACAGGTTTTTTTATACCCGTCCAACCGTAGAAATTGCGATCATTTGACCTCTCGGAACCGGTCCTTTTCCAGAGTCGCCTTCGCGAAAACTATGCATGAATAAAATTAAATATGATTTTTAATGGTCGGGCAAAAACAAAAAAACAAGGACGTTTCAAAAAATATATACACACAAACATACACGAATACACGATACACACATATATACGAGTATAAATTGGTGGAATCGTTGTTGGTTATATTTTTAATGCGAGTGTGTACGATTTTAAGTATTATATGTGGGCGTTGTACACGTAGACTGTTATTATTACACATTCCAGACGGTCATCATACAAAAAAAATAAAGTGGGCCGGTGCTGGTTTTTCAAATTTTTCGCAATTCTATAAAATTTGAACATTTGAGTTTATATTTTAGTTGTCACTTTAATTATAATATTGTTCCAACATCCACCAAACTACTGTCCGATACATATTAGAGGTGGGGAATTATGATATACCTACTGTTAATACGGTGTAATATATTATCGAAAAAAAAATGACTTCATAGGAATAAGTCTCAGGTTTTTTAGAATTGTCGGATATTGATAACTAATTTTTTATCTGAAAAAAAGAAGATTTCATACAGGCTGCATTGAACTCCGAATTTTAATTTTATTCACCCATCCGAATTGTTATTAAAGTATAGATTAAATAATAAATACTATAACTCTATAAGCGACATAACACGTAAATAATTATTTATTTCATTCTGAACTGTATTTCATATAATATACCATGTATTTTAGATTATATAATATAGTGTACATTAATTATCATTTACACCTTTTAATTATATGTAACTTATCAATGTTATATAACTTATAACAATAAGTAATAAATAAATATAAGTATATTGAGTATTGTTGTATTGACTATTAAGTAAAACAATTTTAGTTATTCATTCAATTACGAATTTTGCGTTGAAAACGTATTATTGTAGTATTCATCAATAAATAATACTTATACTTCTGGCTAGTATTATATAAAGAACTTGTATCCTAAGAATGTATAGGTTAGATCATCTTTAAATGTCCCACAAAACTGCATAGTGTGCATAATATATACATTATACAATATACTTACTCTTACTCAACATTAAAACTGCACATACAAATTTAAAAAATAACGAAATATTGAATGCAACAAGTGCATTTTATAAATATAAGACAACTAAGTGAGTGTAGTTAACTATAACGGACGATGCTGATATTTTAAGTTTTATGATGAATCAGTAATTTATAAAATACTAAATAGTCCCGTAGGCGATATATCACTTTACACGCAGTTATCACCGCATTCCATAACGTGACTTTAAATTTATTTATTGCAATATATTATTATTATATTAATATTTCAATTATTTTCTAAAATATATTGTGTCTTATAGACACTAATTCTAGTACGGACTACGGTACATAATCCATAGGTATATAAGTATATTAGAAGATTAAATGTTAAGTTATATAATATAATATTATATAATTATACGAAGTAATACTTATCGTTATTTTTCCAAAATTATTAATTTTTTTACTAACTTTTCAATAAACACATGACACTCATAACTCCTCGGTACAATCATACATTTTAACTTAAAGTCAACATTTAAATTTTAAGCTAATCTACACATAAACAATATTGCATTCTGCAACCGTGGCTTATGAATATTTGTGGTAGTAAAGAATCTATCTAATAACAATATCAGTCTCCATATTGCAGAATTTTAAAAATCTTTAAAGTTTTTACCAAAAGAAAAATACGTCATTGTAAAATTACTTCTCTAATTCACAGTGAAAAATCTTATATAAATGTGTAATAACCTAAGGATGTTCTAATTTTATGATATGAATGCGTTAACTGGTTGTGCATTAGAATCTTAATTAGAAAATCATAAGTTTGTTTAGACCAAGGTCAAAACAATAAATTATTAATAAATATTTAAGCGATATGTTTGCATTTCATGAGTGTTATTTACATTATTTATTATGATTTATGATGTTACTATATAATTTTGTTATTCGATATTATGATGTTTATGTATTCATTATTAATACACATATCGTGTTTCTAAGACGTCAGTTGCAGTAACAAGTTAAATCGTTTGTTTGTAATAACAAACATATAACTACATTCATTATTTTGAAAATTGTATTCCCTACGTATGCATAATGCCATAATGGTACACTTAAGGGGAGGGGAAGAGGTTAAATTATATAATCCATATAAAATACTGCACACAGGAATATCAAAATTATTCTAGATGAAGTCATTGATGAGTAAAGTCTAAAAACAGAAAGTTGGATTTTGTGTTATAGATGTCAATGACTACGACTATGTATAATATTCTAAACACAGCGTGTTAAATATGTAACAAAGTAATTATGTTTAAATACCACGTAACATATTTTCGTAATAGTTATTGGCTAATATATTTTGTTATTGCAAAAAAAATTTAGCCTCAGATAAATTGATTATTATAATATAATTTTGGCAATGTATTTTATGCTTATAATGTAATAAATCTTAATCACAATCTTAAGATATCTGGATAATTAAGGATCAATACAAAAACACCTCCCATCGCAAGATAAAATTCTAAATTAATCTTAGTGACTATGTTTTATAAATAAAAATATGAAATATACTATTTTAATTTATAATATTATATACACTGGGTATGTTTAGAGTTTGAAAACGATTTTGAGCAGAGTAGTGGCTCACTAATTTAGCCATTAGTTTTTAAAACAATTTAAGCGTGAAGAGAATTAACGAATACATTTTTTCTAAATATATTTATTACATACTACTATGTTGTACACAATATACTTTTTTTTTTTATTGGGGGTTGAGGATTTGACAATTATAGTCATTAGTCTGTGTAGGGTTTGATAGGCTGCAACTTGTTTGCGCACAATCTATAATTTTTACTTGAAAAAACGGAACTTGTTTGCGCACAATCTATAATTTTTACCTGAAAAAACGGAACTCATTTGCGCACACGGTTATATTAAATGTACAACTGGTTTGCGGCGTTTGCGCACACAAAAATAATTATATTTTATCTGGGTGACAGATGGTCACTGATAATCATCGATAAAGAGTATGAAAATATTATTAAATTCCTTACAAACAGTACGTCTCAAGAACATATAGTGTTCGTGCATAGAATTTGTGACTAACCTATATATACCAATCATATTATGTTAAAATTAAAATTAACATGCATTTTTAACTCGAACAGTATTAAATATTATTTATTAGCAATTTATTATTAATAAGCAAGTATTTTTAACCAAATACATTCATAAACAGTCCTAAGTCTGTTAAGGGGGAAGGAAAATGTATGTAAGTACTTTAATAACTTTACTTGTAAATAAACAAATATTAATATGCAAGGTATTAAACTATTAAAGTCTAAAAGGTAACTGTGCGCAAACCAGTACCGCCCGTTTGATATGGTAGGTTTTTTTTGACACGTGGGGGACACACAGTATACTTACATACTTAAAGACTATACTCATTGTAATTATAATTCAGCAAGTTTTCATATATTAAAGCTATAGTATAGTATAGCTAAAGCACTATATCTATTATAGTACCTATAATTAATAAGATAATCATATCAATATATGCTAAGTATACTGTTACTGTGTTATAAAATTGAATCTAGGTATGTTATAATATTATTGTTAAGTTGATAAAATGCATTGTAAAATTAACATTTCAATTTATATCAATTAGGTATAAAAATATATTTATAAAGAGTTTCGATAAATGTTTTTTTATACGCGATAACGTTGAAATATAATACAATATTATTCTCGTATTTATTTTATACCTATAATTTAAAGTTCATAAAGTCCTATAGGGGCTAAGAGTATAATATGGGTTTAATTATAGGTCAACCAATAAAATCCGATATTTTAGTAATCAAAAACAATGTTTACTACCTAAAGATTTACAAATAATTAAAACAAAAACTGCAACTACCTTTTAATTAATCATAGAAATCGGTAAATACCTACTAATTATATACCTATTTTATACTTGCATATTATCCAGAATCGGCCAGATAATTAAATTACATTAACCTATTTCACCATTTCCTTTTCAATTTAATTTCATAAAATTGTTATTTTTGTAGGTACCTACTAAGTGACCAAGTTATAAACATTCTATAAATTCTAGGTACATTATTCTGATTTTTTGTAGAGCTTTTGGATAGTGATTTAATACATCGTATATATAATAATAAAATATAATATAATATTTGGGTTAAATATATCTATAACAAGTACGTGATATAACTGTATTTAGACTAAAATTTAATGAAATTGTGAATTTCAAAAAAAAAAATAATAATTTATGAAATTTAGTAAATATAAAATTTATAGAATTTACTGTGCCTCTTTAGCTCAGTGGTAGAGCACTGGTCTCGTAAACCAGGGGTCGTGAGTTCAAACCTCACAGGAGGCAATTAATTTTTTACCAAATTAATCAATTAAAAAATAAAAGATTAATTAACTTAAGTAAGCAGGTAAGCTTAAATAATCAAATAACCATATGATAAAATTAGTATGTGTTTAAATTTTATAATAAATAAAGTTTCAATAAATAAATTATATTCATATTTATTAGGTACCTATAATAAGTATTTATCAGATAAAAAAAATGATTATAAGTCTAAAAATATTTTTAAATGTAAAACAAAAATTAAATAACTGAATCAAAATTCTAAGTTATTATTTCAATATTATAAGTATACAGCATATTATCTGGGTGAACGAGGTAGTCTTGGAAATGTTTAAGTAGTCGAGATAACCCAAATAATTGTTAACAGGGCAGGTAGTCTAGGAAATATTTGGGTAGTCGAGATAATTTTTAGCAGATTGAACTAATTTTTACCAAAAACATTCTATATAACTTATGACTTAATATCGTCCATCAGTGTGTACCGTGTGAATGAAAAGATTTGTGATACAAACAGCTTAAAATAAATAAGTCTAAATTTTTAGAATTGTTAGAATTGTATACAGTAATGTTTATACAAAATTATAGTGTAATTAGCATAAGTAAAAGTTGAATGTTTCAAATTTTTAAGGTTAATAATTTTTAAGTTAAAACAAAATAACAAAATAGTTTAAGGAAAATTATAATTCCAAGTTTGAATACAGTATATTTTGTCAAATTTTGAACTTCAAATATATAAAAATAATTGTTCATATATATTTTTGATATTTTTTAGCTGCTACGAGGACATAGCATTTAGATTAAATTTTTACCAGAAAATTAAGTGCTCAATGTTGAAGATTGGAGCTAATATTTTGCTCTAAAATCTTATAACAATATATTATAATACCTACTATATAAGTATAATTACCATTGATTATAAATGTTATTATTTATAATCAATGATATAACTAAACAAAAAAACTCGCAACATTGTAAAGCCAATACATTTTTTACACCATTCAGATTTCAGAAGTTTAAAATGTACTAATATAAGTCTACCTTTTTTTTATGGGTATTACAAATTATAAAATATATATAGGTAGGAACCACATGCTGTTTGGTTTTTATTAAAACTGCATAAATAATAAAAATTTATAATTTGTATTACTTTATTACATAATACGGTAACTAAAGATATTTTTCTGTTATAATTATAATATAAGTAATATTTCTTATACTAGGGTTATAAGTTTATAACATTTACATCAACTTTCATGATATTAAAACACAACATACGTTTGCGCTTAAATAAATACATTTCCGTCAGCAATCGCAACGCGCCTCTTTAGCTCAGTGGTAGAGCACTGGTCTCGTAAACCAGGGGTCGTGAGTTCAAACCTCACAGGAGGCAAGCAATTTTTTTCAACTTTTCAACAAGTTTTTATCAATTATTTTCTAATATCTTATAAACTTATAACTCATATATAAAACAATGAGATAGGTACAATAAACAAACTAATAAAAAAGCGTGTAAGTGGAATTCGTTCTGCTCCACAATAGTGGGTGGCACAATGGATGGTGTTAAATTTGAATTCAATGATTGAATATCATTACGAAAAACGATTTTGAGGGGAAACCGTTTGTCAGCCTAGGATATTTTATATTATGTTTATATTTATTTATTTATGTATATTAAACGGATTTTATACCCTTTGGCTTTTAGTAATATACAATAATTGTGAGTACAGTTTCAGCAGTGGCGTATCTAGGGGGGATAAGGGGGCTTCAGCCCCCTCCCACATAGGTCGTGTTATTGTATAAATCTTATATAATAAAAGGCTAAGTACAAACCATATTTCTCAAAATAGTTTTGATGAACATTTTGCGTAGTATTAATTATTAATTTATTCAGTTCTATACAGTTGAATAATCCTGGGTACACCACTGAGTTTCAGCTTAACTTATATACGTGGATAACAATTTAAAATAGTAAGTAATATTAAGTATGACAAATAACACGCTTTTTGAACCAATAAATAAAATGTTATTAATATTTATAGTAAAAAAATTAAAAAAATTGAAAATGTCCGTAAACAGCTCAAAACGAGTCAAAATATTTTGTAAATTTTATCAAGTATAGGAATGAAAAAATAAACATGTGGTAGTACCTATAGTTATTCGTTTTTGAAATAAAACAAAATAAGAAAATCGCTACATGAGAAATCAAGTGAATATCCGATGTTGTAAAAATTTGAACCTCAAACGCTCATAAAAAATTAATTTGACTATCCGGTAGACATTATTTCTTTGATAAAGGTAGATATTAGACAAACTTATGAGGAATCTTGTATTTAATTTTCAAATCCTAGATATAAAAAGAATTTTTTTTATAAATTTCCAACTCAAAATAATTTACACATATTTGTGATTTTTACGTATCTTGTCAAAATTGGAACATTAAATGCTTATAAAAAAAAATTGTGGCAATGATTTTTTGATATTTTTCAACTGCGACTGTAACAATATGTCATATGAATAGTCAATATGTGTGTCACATAAGACATAGTTTAACTTGTCTTAAATCTATTAATCTATTACTAATATACAGTCAAACCCTCCAAAATATTATTATTTTTGCTATATGTGGTTTTTCTATACAATTATTCAAAAACTAGTTCTCACTAGTCTCACCAATATATGCATTTAATTAAAACAACTATTGATGTACAAAAACAAAGATTTTAATAATTGTTTTAGACTATTTTTAGCTCTATAAATTATAACTGTAGTTAATAGTTATCCATCCAATTAAAAGTACAGTAAAACAATAACAGTAAAGTGTATTTAAGCAGTGCTACAACTTAACATTTAAAAGAAGATAATATCTTATATTATATTATTATACAATATTATTGTGAATGGTGTTTTATCTATTTTTATGTTTTTCGGTTTAGTTCGTTCTAGTCTTAAGAATTGGTTTGTTGGTAGAATACGCATGTATTGCAGTCAAATAGTAAACACAAATCTAATCAAAATTGTTCATTCATGTAAAAATAAAATGTATAAAATAAGAATTGATATTTGAAAGTATCGAATTTATGCTATAAAACTAATACATACACGAATACCAGATACACCACAACTTATACTCATAAGGTACCCATATTAAATTTAAATACACATTTATTATGCGTGTGTTGCGTACATCGTGTATGTATGTTGTATAAGTATTATATTATATACGTAATACGTGTGTTTTCTAGACTACTTCAATGGTATTCAGGTTAGGCGAGTTTTTTTTTGTATGCACAGCACATTTATGGATCACCTATAGCAAGGTTGATTGGTTTCTTTACGTTATTTCGTTTGTGTGCACAACGTATTGTTATTTTTTTATTTATCAGAACGTTAACTGCATTTCAATCTCTAACACTCTGGAATGACTCAATAATTCAAAATATATTCCAAACAAGTAAACAGTAATGTCATTTTTGTATTCCATTACGTTATCATAACCTGTGGCGTATTTAGGAATTTTTCATGGAGGGGTCCAACTAATTTTCCAAAAACATTCAAGTGGGGGAGGGGCTCAGCTACAGAATATAATATTAATATATATATTAGATGTTTAAATAGGTATTTATGGGGCCAACGAGGGGGGAGTTCGGACCCCATGACCCCCCCCCTAATACGCGCCACTAAATATTTTTGTTTTTTAAAAACTGGATATGAGGGGGGTTCCATTACAATTCGCAACAATTGAGGACGCGACCGCATACACGCAGCAGTGAATATGCGTATAAAAATTATACATGCATGACGCGCTGTTTTTTTCTTTTCCAAAGACCTTGGATTGCTCGGATAATTATTACCTGTTAATGAATTTTTAAGTTGTAGTGCGACTGTAAAATTAGGATATAAAACGGAATAGAGACCTAATACGTAGAGACGTAGACTGGGAGAATAAAACTCCGAGAGTAAAGACTAATGAGGCGCACACCAGAACAATGAAACGAAATACGGAATTTCCGTGATGACATATGATACATTGATACAGTGCTGTAGTATATTAGTGGCAAGGAAAAATAGGCGATTTTAAATTTAAAAAAACTAATATAACTAATCAGTAGTCTTAATTAATAACTTAAGTTTATAAAATAGGTATCCAGTTAGAAGATTACGAATGCTTACGATTGTGTAATATATTGTTGAACCACAGTACCACACTTTAGAGTTAAGAAACTGTATGTCTGTATGTAAAATACAATTTAAAATTAATATACAATGTATCAAATTAGGTAAAATATGTATTGAGTTATCAAAAATGCATTACTACCTATATACATTTTATAATTTTATAAATAATGATATTCGTAATTCAGTGGCATAGCCAGGAATTTTGTATGGAGGGGGGAGGATTACAGGGTTTTTATGAAATATTTTTTTAAAATATAATATAGGCTAAAATAAACACAGTAAATGTTGAGGGAGGGGGGGCTATTGCCTTAGCCCTCCCTGGCGGCTACGCCTCTGCCATGATTCATCTATTCATTAGTCTGGTTATTTAATTTTGTTTTGTGAAGTAGTAACAATAAAAAAGCATAGGTAATGTATGTTGTAAACCATTGAACTAGGCGAAGAAAGCCTTTGGATACAAAAGAGTAAGGGTCCTTCCTTCACACTCCATTATATTGAAGAAAATATGGTCGAACCCCTCTTATATTATGTTCTATGGCACGAGCACTATCTTGCATCATACATTCATACCTATCCGAGGCAGCTGATCAAAAAGGTGCACATAACTATAAAAAGTACTCTTAACAATAAGTCCAAAGACATCTGCAATTTCAGTTGCTCGTGTTTGTCAGTAAGAGAACACCGGTTTCCTCGTATACGCACCCAACCATATACTTATAAAAATATATTATGTGCCCTTCCCTTAATACGAGCGCGAACAACTGTTTGTCAACTAAAAATAAAATCATTCCAGGTACCTTATAAGTTACAACACTAAATTTTTATTGTAAAAATTTAACATGATTAATTAATATATTGCAAAATCCTTGCACAATTGTTTGGTTTAAACTGTTTAGAGAATATTTAGATACCTACATGCGAGACACTGCAGAAATATTTATATTTTAGATATTATTATTTGTGTATATTATATATTATTATGATGTTGAATTGTAGAATAACACAATATGCCATATAGCAATGTTAGATATAGTAGATACTTATAGGTAATGCTATTATGATATCCAGCTAATAGCTATTTTCTCAAATAACTATTAATATTTAAAAATTTTAAATTATCATAGTAATTTACATATTATATTATTATAATAATAATATCGATCATCATAATTACCTATTTACTATTAACTTTATTGCCTTGAGGTTATAAGTTATAACTTATATTAATATTAACTTTAGGTATAAACGTACCTAATAAGTGCGTTATTGTTTGGTTTAAAGGTTGTACCGGTACGTTTTTTTGCTATTTTAATAGCTATATATTTCGGTATAGGTACCTACTGAAAGTGACTTAGTTTCGAAGTTAAAACAATTAGTTGAGTGAGTTTTTAGTTTTTACGGTACTGCTTAAAATACATAATATCCATACCTCCGTTATTTTTTTAATGGTTATGGCGCAATTAAAACGATAACTAATCGATATTATCTATACTAACTAACTTATTTTTTCGATATTTTGACATTCGAATAATCCGTAGGTATATATAGGTCGTGGTCGTAAACTTCACCAGAACACTGATTAGATAAAAAGCTAATGAAAATGTAAAATGTAAAATCCACCAGTTTTATTTATTTACCTCCAAATCGTAATCGGTATATGAAAACTCTACCAGTGCCTTGCTTACATAAGACTTAATAATATATTACATTATTACGTCAACCAAATAAATTCAAGAATTCAAAATGAAAAAAAAAATGGTAGTGTATAAATATAGTTATAATAATGGATTTTCATTAGACTTAGATGTTAAACACATTACAATTTGTATGATTTTTTTGAAAAATAATTATTTTAGATTGTGAGCGCTCTGCTCATTATTACATTCATCGCTCTGATGAATGTAATAATTTTACAATGAAGTGTGCTTTTTTTTTGTGTTTGAGTACTTACATGGTAAGTATTCGATTTTCAACTTCATGATATTTTCTGATGAGAAAGTGAATCTAGTGCTGAATTTGGAAGATTAAAAAGAACCGGAGAAACAAAAAAAAATTAAGGAAAAACAAACAATTTTGGTTTTTGGTTAAGTTACTCTAAAAAAAATACCATAGATATATGAAATTTTCAGTGAATGTTTATCTTAGCATTTTCTATACACCATAAAATGTTAAAAATACTTTGACTCATAATGATATATTTTAAATTATACCTATTTTATAATTTTTGAGCAGCAGCCCACTGGGAAAATCCCTATAGTATCCCGCTGGCCGAGTCCGCCACTAATCACCGAAAAATGTATTACAGTTTACTCTAATTATAACAATTCATTTTTGAGTATAAATTAAAATATTTTAGACAATATAATCAAAATAAATAATTAATAATACTTTGAATTATACAATATTTTAGACGTTATAGTAAATACATATGACCAAATACCAAATGCTAAAACAATTATGTACATACAGCTCGATAGCTTTACTAGGAATAATAAATATTTATCATTTAAAATAAATTTGGTTTACTCTTACCTATATGAAGTTTTAGCCGCAGATTTAGAAAGGTCTTCAATTTTCTTTCCAGCTTCTTCATCGTTTAAATGGTTTAAACAACTTAAATTAGATGTACCTAGAAAAATGCATGGGTATTATTATAATAATTATAAAATTATCATTTATTACTCATCAACAAATTAATTATTTTGTTAGGAGGATAATATTTATTATAAGTAATAGGTTTCTAAATACTATAGTCTATATTCATTCAAATTTAAATTTGATTTTAGATTCTGTGCTGAGTTGAAAAAATCGATTTCAACCAAAAAGGTATAAAACTCTAATAATCTTATAGACCATAGACATTTTCACCAAAATATTTATTTTAATATTTTGATTTTTTTAAGCTAGCCTGAACGTATGACATTAATCGAATTTTGTAAATTTGTTTAAAATTCTCGATAAAAACTTTTTCACTTAGTAAAAAGTCTTGACAATGTAATGCTAGGTTCCTTATAAATGTCATTAATATAAGTTAAAAAATACAATAGATACTTAGGTAAGTTTATTTTTTATATGCGTCTAAATTTCAAAATTTGACAAAATTCAACAAAATTTCAAAGCAGTTTAAAATTCATAAAAGTTTTTCCTTTCATAGCAAACATTAGAAATGTTGATAGAAGACTCCCCAAAAATGTTCCTACCTTAAACAAAAAAAAAGTTTACCGGATAGAAGAATTTAACTTTTACGAGCGTTTGAATTTTCATCGGTTAATTAACGTATTTTCATTTATCAATTGTTGATATTCTGTTGTAATTAAAAAACTTATAACTCTAGATACATTCTATACATTTTCACCAAATGTAAAAACTACAATTTTCCACACAAGATACAATTTTAACTCTTTATAAGCTATTTATAGCCATGAAAACATTTTTCAAATTTTGTATATTATTTTTCGATTAGAAATTCATAAAAGTTTTTCTTTTCATACCTAACATTTGAAAGTTCAATAGAAGGTTCCCATTACAAGTTTTACTACCTTTAACAAAAATAAATAATTCACCGGAAAGTTAAGGTATTTATAGCCGTGAGATATTTTAGATTTTTACTATTTTTTTTTTAACTACCTACTAAATTTAATTGTTTATACAAGTATGCTAGGCTGAAACAACGTCTCTGCTCAGAATTTATTTTTGTATACAATGATTTATATCACATCCATTATATCGACATTATATTGAACAGCAAAATGGTGCCTACTTTTTCACCTCTTTTAAACATTAAGTAATATTAAATACAATGTTAAATTTTAAAAATATTTAGAGCAATTTTAAGCTATTTATACCGCAAACCTATTCAAATCGTTTAACGGTTTACGTAATAAGTTAATTAATAACAATAATAGATATACCTATAAATTATAATATAATAATTATATTATAATTTATTGGTAAAATTAGCTCAGCCCCAATGTACCTATTAATAAAAAAATTAATTACATCCTTAGAAATATAGGAATTTTTGTATGTAAATTATTAATATTTGAAAATAATCATAACTCACTTAAACATTTAAATATCGTAAAAAATCAACGAGAGAACACAGAGAATGTTCTAATTTAAAAATATGATAATAGGTCGATTCACTCTAATATCTAAACTATCAGCACACAATAAATTGAAGCAAATTGAATTTGGTATGTGGTATACAACATATACATAATATGAGGGTGAGACGTCTTCAGATTGAATTAATTTATGACTCATAGATTACAGTAACGCCATCTATATTTAAATCAAAAATAATATAAAGCCGTCTTACATACCGTAAAAATGGCGGCTACCCACACAGCCGAAATAGCTCAGTTGGGAGAGCGTTAGACTGAAGATCTAAAGGTCCCTGGTTCGATCCCTGGTTTCGGCAAAATTTTTTTTTTTGATTCATTGAAATTTTTATTTAAAAAGCTTATTTTATAGGTACAAAATTTAAACTTCAAGCGATCATAAAAAAATATCAAATATAGAGTTACGCATAACTTTTTTTCAATTTCCACTGACTACTCAAGAATTTTTTAACGTAATGAAAAAAATTTTATCGAGAACATTTAAAAACAAATTAATAAAAATCAAAATGTTCTTATGCCTATAAATAGCTTAAAATGGTCAAATATTTTGATTTATTCAAGAATATTTTTTAAAGAGTTACTAAAAAAAAAAAACATCATTGTAAAATCATTACCTAATCTAGGTATACATTGTATTCATTGCTCATTATTTGCTCCGCTAGAATCTTAAATGTTAAAATATTTCAAATAAATCTTTTACTAAAGATTATTATTATATATTTATAGTATTGTTAATTATAAATTACAAGTTTTTATTCTTATTTATATTTATAAACTTATCATGTAAAAAACGTTACTCGATTACTCGAACGAATCTTGATATAAGGTATATTAGTTGATACAAATTTGGTACTTGGGGCTAGAAAAGACTATCGACATGGCGGGTGTAGTCATTTGCATCAAAATTGACCCTAAATATTTACAACATGTGTAATTTGCACCAATATTTTTAAACTGCGTTTGTAATTTGCACCATTTCAGGTAGTAATAAATAGGAAATATAATTAGCACCAAAATTAAAATCGATTATAATAATATAGGTATTATCGAAAGAATAATCTAACAAGTTTTAATAGTAAGAGTATAATATATAAAAATATGAGAAGCTATATAATATAAAATCAAAGAATATTCCGTTTATAAATTCTGAATGGTTTTTTCACTTATTAAATATTTACACCGTTCTACGGTAGGTACGTCCGTATTAAATAAATATTATAAAAAAAGTTAGTCAATTAAAAAAATAGAAATTCAAATAATTCAAAAAAGCAAAAGTATACATTAACTCCATTCTACGTTAATAAAAAATCTTAGTCAATTAAAACTAACATCCACATCTTTATAATTCGCTGTTACACGTTTTTTGTATTTGTATGCAACTAATGCAATGAACGATGTTCTTGATATTAATTTGTTTTTATACTGGTCAGGTTGGCGAAACTATCACCTAAAATAATTAATAATGCTCTAGAAACGTTTAAAAATGCCTACTATTTGAATGGTCCGTCGAACTATTTTATATTTACAACTATTATAGTTGTGATAGTGCCCATCACTAAGGTGTAAATTACAAACACTATTTTTAATCACCTATGGTAGTGCAAATTGCATACCTCTATTTTTGGTGCTAATTGCAAACTCCCGACATGGCGACATCGGCATGAATTAACATCAATTGAATCGTAGACAGTAAAAATATAGATAAGACATTACCAACTGAGACCAATTGGGGCTTTCGTCCAAACGCTCAGACGTTCGCGACGAATAGAGGCCTAACTGTTAGCGTTCATGTCAAAACGAATGGATTGAAGCGTTTACGATAAGCGTAAGCACAAAGCTACTTTATAAGCGGTCATGTCAATCCAAAACCTTAAGAAAAATCTTAACCCCTCTATCGACACCTCTCCATCTGCCCTAACCACCACATTGTCTTTGACGTCATACTATTTTCACACCTAGTCGCAACCCGCAGCGAATATTCGCGAGGTAAATTCGATTTTAAATCGTAGCATTCCTAACGGTTTCAAAAGAAATTTGGTTTCAAACTAGAGTACCTACTAGACGCTGGACGTGAAAATTATTTCCCACCAATTAACGGCGATTGTTACTAAGTGTCTAACTTAGTGTGTAATGTGTATAAACTATGAAGTCTTTAAAGCTAATCAAAACGTTGTGTTAAATTGAGACACCTACAACTGATATTATAGGTATGTTTGATTTCTTGATAAATAATCTCACTTTCTATAATTGAAATAGATATATTATTTTCATAACTACCTACAACTTTAGTGCCGAAGACAGAAATTTAATATATGGGAGGTTTATCATAATAATTACATTTATATAATTTCCATGTTGTTGTAAGGGAGGAAGGGATCCCCTCCTCCTGTGTCTACGGCCCAGCCAACAACTAAAAGTTGGTAATATACAATACGAAGTTAACGCTCTAACATTGTGTTTTATACACCCAAAATTGCACATTTTCATGTCTGCCGAAATAGCTCAGTTGGGAGAGCGTTAGACTGAAGATCTAAAGGTCCCTGGTTCGATCCCTGGTTTCGGCAATAATTTTTATTTAATTTTTTTTTTTACGAACACATTTTTATTTTTACTATAATCAAGTATTTAAATTAATTATGTGTTTACGTTTTTTTATCAACTATTCGTAAGCAGTTTACTATTTGTATAGTATTTAAATTGTTAAGAGGACATACATATTATGCATTTTTTGTCTTCCTCATACAAGTGCGTAACATAGCAAATGTACGCACAGCAGATCACGTTTACCTACGTCAATTTAAAAATTAGAGCGAACAAACTTCCATGAAACTTGTTGGTAAGAACATTATCTGTGTTTGTAAGTGGATATTTTTTAATTTAATTGCGTTTTTAAATAAGTTAGGAGCATTTTTAATTTACGCTGTATTATATGCGAAAAACTTGCTAAAAATTCAACAATCGTAAAAACTAAAAACCGACATAGAAACACAAATAATGTTCTAACCATCAATTAGTATTAAAATAGATCAATTCACTCTAATTTTTAAACTAAAGATCTGCTGAGCGTAAATGTCTATGTTACGCACTTGCATGTAAGACGGAGACAAACAAATGCCCGTGAAACGTCCTCTTAATACAAAATTTCAATCGGTTTAGTGTATAGACGTATAGTCGTACAAATGAATAATGTATATTATCGATCTAGTGTTACCGAATATACGAAAACGTTTTAATTATGACCTATAATAATATTATTATTATTACCAAACGTCCAAGTTTAAGCACACAGGCTTGATTAGACCATAAGGGTATTTAAGGAAGTAAATAAACAAAGCAAGGTAGTAAGTAAAATACTTAAGAGAGCTGCTCTTCAAATAACTTTGACCTTTAACGTTCTTACAGTAAAATTATTGTTTAAAAAGTTGCTTTAATATTTATGTTCAAAAACATTAATTCTTCGGTTATCATTAATGATAAAAAATAGAACATGCTGCAAATGATGCGAAAGTCACTTATTATAAAAAATCTTTTGGTTAACAATTTGTGGACTACATTGCGCCAAAATACTATAATCCAATGCCTTTAATAATTAAGATATATATTATCTGCAATTAGTTTAGTGTTGAAAAGCTCATCAGTGAGCCACTGATGGGTCTTTTATGTAATTAGAAATAGGTAAGTGTTAAATACTGTCTCTAATGTTTAAATAATTGTATAGTTTTTATTTTTATTTTTATTATCATATATAGGTAATGTATGATTAAGTACAATAGTGTTTATAAATATTTAAATTTAAGTTTAAATAATTGAAGTACAAACTTTGAATTATTTGGTATACTATATTCATAATATATTATAAAGATTCTAATTTTGAAGCATATCAAGAAAATTTTTTTTTGGTAATTACTATTATACTCGTAGCACAATATATAATATTTTGGTCGGCTGAACATTTTTAGGCCTACCTACCTAGTTAGAATACCTTTCAAAAAGTTGAAATGATGCCCCTGAATCAATAATAGTACATAATTTATTTAATTTTTTTTCCATGTTTTCTTGTAACGCACTTACACTAAGAACACTATTTTATAAAACTTAAAAAAATGACTTATGGGGGGGGGAGGGATATCAAAAACAAGCATTGCTTAAAGAAGGTAGACATAATATTAATCTTAAGATACATAAAGGTAAAAAATGTTTGTAAAAATAGTAAATATATATGTACAAAATGTTATGTACATAATTTAAAAAAGAAAGTTAGTTTTTCATCATCATATTAAAATTTGTAACGTTTGTGAATTATTTTGTTGAAAACTAATTTTAGGTTTTCGTATTTTCATGTTTGAAAAAATACAAAGAAAATGTCCATAGGTTTTTTGAGCAAATAAGCATCATATTTCACCTTTTTTAACATAAAAATCCGGACCCAACACATCATTGTTCCAATTTAATATAATTATTTAATAAACTTATTTTAAATAAATGTTTAAGCAAATATCCATAAAAATGAGTAGACTATGTAGTAAAAAATATAGTTTTAAATTATACAATAATGTTAATTTAAATGCATATCTGGTTTTAAGTAAAATTGAGTATATTAAAATTAATAATTATCAAAAATGAAGGAATGGTTTAGTTTTAGTACAATATTATATATTGTGACCTGGTGTGGCTCAGTGGTTGGCCTTAGTTACTAACGTGTTCTGAGATCAAACCTCAGCCAGGGTTACTAGTTCTTGGATAGGTGAACACCAGACTACCCAGGTTTTAGTGACAAATCCTCGCCACACATACACATCTTCTAACCAACCATATCCTCCTCTACAGTTAAAAAGCTACTTAATAACCTTCAGGCTAATAACCTTGGATGTTGAAGCCTTGACTCAATAAATAAAAAAAATAATAAAAAATATATATTTTTTTGAGATCAGAGGTACAAAAGGTGCCTTTCTACTTTTGAGTGTGCCATACTGTCGTGTAAATTAAAACAATTCTTATCATTCTAAAATTGTAATATTGTTGCAACCGATAGTGGAGGTCGAAAGGTGGGCCCTTCTTTTTATTAGTAATTCTAATCTTATAATTATTACTACACATTATTACATAATTTAATTTATTTAAATATTAGAAGTTCTCATACATAACATAAATTTGTAAAGTACCTACTGACCAATTACATGTTTATATATTAATTATTCTATTATAAATAGAATTCTGAATCTAGTACTTTAACTAACAAAAAACTTAAGTCAAAACCTCTTGATGTACCACATTCAGAGTTTTAGTTAGTGGTGCATAAACATGTAACGGGTCAGGTATCCTACTCCATGAAATTATGTACTAAGTATCTATTTGAGAAACAGTTGCCTTCCAAATATACACCACAATGTGCTTATGCCCAACCATATGCTTTGTTTATAGTCATTGCAAAACAAACTTTTATCGGTAATTGAACCCTTCTGAATTACAGTAAGCTTTAATAATCTATTTGATTGATGTGTACAATAAATAAAAGAAACAATCTAGGTATTTTTAAAATGGAGATAATATATTTCTTATAAATTATAATTAAGAACTAAGTGTTAAAATAAGAAATAATGGGAACGGAGTGGCCGAGTGGAATACAGAGTTGGTTCTAACTCGCATCGTCACCAGTTCAAATTTTGACCACGGGCGGAACCTCTCTCAGGGGAGGCAACTGTCTAGAGGGAGAAATCGCCATCCCCCAACCGGACATGGCAGAAACCAACGGGTGCCCAATTAGAAATTCTGCCAAATAGGCGTCTAAACTAGGCCTTCGGGTCTACTCTCAAACTCTACGCCATAAAAAAAAAAAATAAATAAGGAATTTCTTAGATCATTGCAAATGTGCAATCAATGCACAATATATGATAAAGCGCTGGCTCCACTAAAATAAGTGACAACAATTTTTAATGCTGGTACAAATTTAGTATTTAAAATGGAGTGGAGGTTGAAAGAAATATTAAGTGTTTTAAGTGAATTAAATAAAATAAGTCGTTTTGCTGGCAGGGTAGATATTGTAAAATTATACATACATATTTAATATTTATTGTATTATTGTATATTTATTATTTATAATATAAAATATAAAAATCAATAGAATATAGGTTATACTATTTATTACCAATGTCAGTGAAATAAATAGTTTTGTAAAAATGTCAACTATTAAGTATATTAAATAGTTTTTTTTTTTAAATTGTGTACATACACTAATATTTCTAACTAATAAAATATAAGATATACTAATGGGTACATACATTTATAATGATCAATTTAAATATTAAATACTTTATGATACTAAAAATTGTGTAACTTAAATAAAATTGTTTGAAGTCTTCAAGAATCTTAACGAGTATCTTTACAGTTTAGCTACATTTAAAATTTTAAACATAATATCACAAGTTAGATACATTTAATTCTATTAAAATGTATTTAATTTACCTTTAAGTTCACTAACATATGCATTGTTAGTTGGATGAATAGATGATAGTTTAGTGTCAATCGTTTTCAGTTTTGAATTAACATATTTCATATCTTCTTCAAATTTCTAAAATTAATATTTAATACTAATTAAACACATCTATAAATGTTTTTTAATACTCTGTACTAATAAATTAAACACATAGTTACCTGAATAGTTTCTGGCTGATCATCATATACCGAAAATTGCATAATGAATTAATAAGGAAGCACAGTAAATTAAACCTACAGCTTTAAATGTTCCAAATAAATATTTTGAAAAAACAACATTCCAGCAAATCATTAAATGTTATAAATTTTATAACGATAAAACTTATTCTTACAGACACAAATATTTATAGTCTTATAGACTAATAGTATTCTATAATAACTATATAAAAAAGCTTAAATCTATGGGCTATAACCTATGATAAATTATAACTTTTCAAATATTAAAGAAAACGGCGCTTATCTTTTATCTTATCATTATCATTAAATGTTTTGTAACAAAATAAAGAAAAAACCGTTAATTGTTCCGAAAAAACAAGACGATAGGCACATATAGCCATATAGGTAGATCCACGAAACATATGTTCCAAAAATATTTGGAACAAATGACCATTGGAGCAAATCTTTTGTGGATAAAGTGGTTGCAGGTAACTGAAAGAAATATTCTTTGGAACAAATAATAATAATTGAAAAATGTTTTTATGGAAACTACAGACTAACGAACAAAGGCATTGGAATAAATATAACTTTAGTGGTGCAAACATAGGCCTATGTATTAGGCCATAGACCATGAATTATAGTGAAATCGCTTCGATTTTAGTTATTTTGTTGTAATTCAAAAATATTATTTTTGTCCTTTGTAAGGTTTTGAAACTTTTGAGTTTTTACCAAGAACATAATATTATAGGTATACCGTTAAGAGGACTAGATAATCGACTGGTATGATTCGCTTTCTTCGTTGTTTCAAAATAAATCCACCACATGAGCGCTTTAAATATGTTCGTATTATTGTCTATTAATAGCAGGTTTATTTTACCTCTGAAAGTAAAATACTAAAACTTAAAATCATTATCTCTTAATTTGCTTTTCGAAAATAATATGAGACTGTGAGTTAGAAATTAATTACTGTAATATGTTGAATGTTGGTTACTTAATTACTTTTTTCTGAAATTTTAAATTATTAGTAAATTGGAAATATTACTTAATATGATTCAAAATATATTTGATAGCTTTTTTTTTGAGTTTCAAGTCATACATTTCATCATGTAGTTATGGGTGGTTCATAGGTTTGTCTTTATACAAAACAAATATGTTTTTGGTCCTAAGCTACTAGTAAATGTTGTCAGAAAATAGTTTTATCACTGAATATTCTTAGAACAAGAATACTTGACGAAATACATCCGTTTCTGTGGCGTATACAAGATTGGGGGGGGGAATATAACAGCCCCTTTAGTACGATATACAAATAATCTTTTATTGTAATCAAGGGAGCTAGAGCATAATATTAAGGAGTAAAAATTAGGCATCTTATATTGCAAAATGTACAGGTCGTGCCTATATTGTGTTAGAGCAGTGCCGTACTGCCGTGTTAAGATGTTTGGTGTAATGCCGCCGGGAGTGGAGACACACATATTTTGACGATCCATTGATTATCCATAGTTTGTAAATACGAATAAAGTTAAAATTTGGGAATTAATATCATTGGGATAAGTTGACTTGGAAACAAAATTTGTGAAACAAGTGGTAACGATCCTTTACAAACCCGACGTTTCTCTGCATCGTGTTTGTAAACAACTATTTCGTGGAATAAAAGATAGTGATCCGAAAAAAACATGGACATATTAAATTTTTACCTAACCTATTATTACCCATCTTGCAGCCATTCGGCTTCCCTGTCGCTAGACGCTTGTTTAATATGTCCATGGAAAAAACGAATCCAATTATTATTGATATTCATTAAATTTGTAGCTATAGTAAATTGGGTACTAACTTACATTTTTCTAAACCGTCTGCTAGAATTATTATAGTTACATTTTTAAATAATAAATACCTATACTTGTAATAAAAATGGAATTGTTTAAATTTTTTAGAATAGTGAAATTTAATATCTTCCATGATGAGAGTTGTTTACTATTTATGCGTACTTTGTACATAATACTTATCAATTGTCATTTATCATTATTTCAGTAATCAGAATTCAGAATTCTAGTATTCTAAATTTTTCAACATTTCTGGAAGTCAAATTTCTTTTTTTATTTTCAATGTTAATTGAAAATACCTTCGTAAGCTAGTGATCTACGTTTAGTTGTTTGTTTGTTTGATAGAATAAATTATATTCTAATCTACTTAATCAAGGTATTAATATATTTACTTAAGAGTTACTAGTACTAAATTTAAACCCATTACTCTCAAACTTGATGGTTGTATTAGACTTAGACTTATACAGTATGTTTTAGTATTATTAAATAAAATATGTTTGTAATTGAACACATTTTTGGAATGAGTTATGACTTATTTATATTATAGTGTTTATAGTTATTAGTGATAGTATCACTTACTATTTTGGATATGAATATTTATTTGACTGTATACAGTGGCTCTGAATGAAATTAAAACTGGGAATCCAATATACCTTTAAATTACTGTAACGAGCTTAACTAATCTTATAAAATGACATTACAGTGCTTAGTATAATTATAGCAGAAAGACTCGGAAGTATACTCTTATTATTTTACCCATCAACCCATCCAATTTTCAAGACTATAATTAGTACTTGTTTAAATCTGTATAGTTCGTCTGTGGGCTGCATGTGGCTTGTGTGCCGCAATTTGGTACCCATGTTATAAGTTTTTGTATTGTAATCTACAATGGCTGTTTGATAATTTGATGTAGTAGTATTACTTGTCATGCTGTCACATACGACCCTAAGCAATGATTCTCAACATTTTGTATTGTTCACTACTTTGCCTATATAATATAATATTATTAAAACTACAAGAATCTTGGTCATTACATTTTTAAGGCGTAAAAAGTACTTGCATTAATTTATAATTGTTTAAATATTTTTCTTTTCTCACTAGTCCTCAGCTTATAGAAGACTATTTAGTATAGAAACTAGTCTTGGCATAATGTCTTGACGATAACTGTAGTATTAAATATTTTTAATGTTCCTATTAAAGTACCATTTTTACTTCTTATTTAATTAAAATATTGAAATTCTTATCTATTAAATATATAAATGTTATAACGTCAATATTTATTTTGTGTAATAAATTATATATTTGTTCTTACTTTGTTTAAGGCTTATAGTTTATATTTATTTCAATTAATTACACAATTTTTTGTCAATATTAACTTTAATTTTGTTTTTATTATTATTATATTTTTATCCTCCTTCCAGCTTATACTTATGTCCTCATGAGTTTAACAGTTTTGTTAATTGCAAGAATTATATTTTGGATGCTTTGAAGGAGGTTGCATTTGCCATTTGGTATAATATGCTTTGTTACTGAGGTAACTTGAAGTCACTTAAGACGATTACTTTATGGTGGTTGGAAAAAAGAGAAAAAGATTGCAAAACTTTCTTCAGTTTATATGCTGGAGAAGGGAGCAAGGTTTTAGAGAGTGTTGTTTTCAATGTGTTTAGTGGTGAAACCGGTTTCGTGTGTAAATTTGATAGTAGTTAATGAATTTCTTGTTATTATTTCATGGAACGTATTGATGATCAGACATGGTTAATGTAATTTTGTTGAGTTGGATAAGTTGTATGTGGTTTGTTATCCATGGGTGGATTGTTGGGGTGAATTCTATAGATTTGATGTTGTCTGATGTCCGTTGGTTGGGAGTTGGCTGTTATATATTGTATTATATTATTATATAATTAATACACTATCCTTTTTTTATTAGATTTACTTGTACACCATATAAACATGACAAATATATAAATTTGGTTCTATTATCTGATTATTAAATAATTATGATTTAATTATGATTTAATAATTGTTTACAAGTTTCCATTGTCACTTTTAGCATTAACAAATAATCCCGGTGTTGTTAATGCCTAGTTGGTTAACAGTACATTTATCAAATCTTAACCTTAATATTGAGGGCTAGGATTTCTATTTATTTGTATATTTCTTTCTTTGTGCCCAAATTGGTTGTCGGTTATGTCTACAATTTGGATTATTTTAGATTATATAGAATAATATTTTTTTTGCATATTTTAAACATAATGCATATGATTGTATAATTCAATTTTTGGAATACTTTAATTTGTCTATATGTATAATAGTTATTTGTCAAATTATCGTAAATTTTATTTTGGTCAGACAATCATTAGGATTACCTATACATTATTTTTGTTTTTCATTAGTACAAGTTTTAATCAATATAAATCCATTCATCAATCTAATCGCCGGTCATTTGTGTTTCTAAATTTGAAAGAACATAATATCATTACAGCAATAGTCAATGTAATAATAACTACTTATAATTCTAATAAATAATAAATGGTTATTTATTAGTAGGTAGGTTCTGTTTCAATTAGTTTCTGATATTTATGTAAAAAATATTAAATGTATAGAAAAAAAAACTTTTGGTAGGTAATGAAAATTCATATTTTACAATTTTTTATCACATATAAATCATAGCCGTACTTATTATTAATAGGTATTCTAAGTTATCAACCGATTGTATTTAAATTAATATAGTTCATAATTATTTTACTACTACCTACTATTTTATTTAATTTAGAAATATACAAATAAATTGATTAATACTATAATGTTAACATTTTTTTTTTGTAAATTACAGATATTTTATTTATCTATACTTGAGACCATGGATGATAAAGATGTCATTGATACTTCTGCTAAAACAGAAGCAATTAAATCTGGAACTATTGGTTCTGATCAGTTAGCTACAGAAGAAATAAAAAAAGAATCTACAGGTGATGAAGAAAACAAGGAATCAATAACTGAACCAGAACCAGAACAAATATCCATTGAGGAAACTGATAAGGTCAAAGAGGCTGAACAATTAGAATTAGTTTCCGAAAAAACATTGGGAGACATTGAAAAAGTTGAAGACACTACAATTGTAGTTAGCAATCCAATACAGCAAGACAGTGTTGTTGATCAACCTACACCAGTATCAGATCAATTATTATCAACATCAGATATGGAATCTGCAGTTCCTACTCAAGATAATTTAACTGAACCCACTCAAGATCAAATTGTTCCAGTTAGTCAAGACAGTTTAATAAAAGAGAGTCAACAAGTTATTCCTGTCACCGATTCGGCCCTGAATAATGATTTAAAACTTGAAGATAACGTAGTTGATTTAGATCAACAATCAGTGTTAAGTATGAAAGATTCCGAACTGAAAGATTTGGTTATGAGAGAATTATCTGAGTTTTTAACTGATGAACCATCACAAAATGTTGGACCTCCTTTACTTGAAATGAAATCAGAGTTTATAAAAAGTGGAGACCAAATTAAAAATCTTGAAAATTCCTTATGCAAGGTTGTAAAGGCTGATCAGAAAGAAGAGAAAAAATCAGAAAATGATATTGCTGATGCATTATCAACATTAGCAACTGCTGCTTTAAACCAGGCACCTCCTACTAATGGAACTGCAGAAGGTGTAGTATCAAAATCTGTACAGCCAACAGTACCAGTTAAACATGAAGGACCAGCATGGTGTGACGTTGGTGTAATTAAAGGTACTACTTGTTTGGTGAAACAATTTTACTCGACTTCTATTACTGATGAACATGAAAATACTAGCTTAGATCATTTACCAGATTATACAAATAAATTAAAAATTGACATTCAACCAGGGACAGCTTACAAACTTCGTATAGCTGCTATAAATACTTGTGGCCGTGGAGAATGGAGTGAAATATCTGCATTTAAGACCTGTTTACCAGGTTATCCAGGTGCTCCATCTGCTATTAAAATTACAAAAGCACCAGATGGTGCTAGTTTAACATGGGAAGCCCCTCCTACTAGTTCTGGTAAGATTTTAGAATATTCTGTTTGTTTGGCCATTAAAAATCCCAAGGATGTACCACACCAAAGTCCTAAACCAACTTCAACAAATTTAAATTTTGTTCGTGTGTACTGTGGACCTCATAATGCTGCTGTGGTCAGCCACGAGTCACTTGGAGCCGCGCTGATTGATAGAACTAATAAACCTGCCATAATATTTCGAATCGCTGCTAAAAATGAGAAGGGATATGGACCAGCTACACAAGTTAGATGGTTACAAGACAGCAACGTGCCTGGATCAAATAAGAATTCTTCAATGAAAAGAGAAAAGAGTGTTAATCTTTTAACTGGGGTACCCAAAAGACCCAAAATGTAAAATATTTATTGAAGTATTGTCCTAAATTAAAATTAAAATTATTTTATTTAAACCAAAATTTTCTAGGCTTTATTATATTAAAAAATAGTATTGTAATTACTTTTATATGTTCTAAATATGGTTTTAGATACACATCTTATTAGTTAATATATTATACCTAATATTATGTATTAATGAAATTGGTTTTCAATTTTTAATGGAAGTCTTTTTTTTTTTTCATTATTAATAAATAAACTCAATATTTTCGCTTCCGTTCTCATCTTTCGTATCTATAATTTTTTCGTCATTGGCTCGGTTTTTTTCCATAACGAACGCAAGAAAATCGCGCTGTGTCATGATCTCGCATTGACCCAGAGACGACGACGAGGAGGTACACAGTGGCGTCATTTGAGGGGCAGACTATGGCAAATGCCCCACTCCAGTGGTGCCAAAGTCCATGCAACGTCGGGCCATGGCACGACTTCTTTTTAGAAAAATGTGGCCGCATTTTATTATACCATAACTTAATGATGAGCATGAGTATATTTAAGCCATGATTAGGAGTAAATGTATATTAGAGTAGGTACTTTTATATTAAATAATTCAAATATTGAGGCCGAAAAGTTTTGAAATGGCCCGACCACGTTTTAAAAACTTCGGACCACTGTCCGACTCTAAGAAATTTTTAAAAGTCAGCAATTCTTTGTCCGATGATCAAATGTCAAAACTGGTAAATACTAAATTTGTATGTACTATTTTGTACTCAGAAATCAGATAATATTATGAAAGACTAAAAATGTTGACTATTTTATTAACTTTGCCTGTTACTATACAGCTACCAATAAATGATTTTTTTCTTCTTTAAAACTCGTTAAATCATATTTAAACGGTACAACTGGGGATGACAGATTATGTGATTTAATGGTAATACATTTTGAATGTTAGGTTAATGCTAGGTCAATGTATTTAAATAGTTTTATTTCTTATTAATATATTAATATACCTACTTATCGTCTGATATTATAATAGCTTGTTACATACGTATATAAATTCCTATAGATTATAGTTTATAAAAGTAGTAAGAGATAAATTATTGTTAACATTAAATAATAATTTAAAAAAATACGAGACATTACAATTACTACGTTCTGATAATATATCGCAAAAGTGACAAAAGTTGTACTACTTATTAGTTGCTAATTGTAATAACGACTGATCTAATCATATAAATTAATAATAATATTATTTTAGATTTAATTTATCCATTTAAGTAACCTTGCAAACTTCGTATACAAACCTAAAACTGTAAAACGTTGGAGAAAGAATTATCAATAAATAATAATATATAAATATAAACATTATAATATTGCTGAACAACATAATATTAGATTAATTATTGACTAAAATAATTTCTTATGACATCCGGTGCAATTGTAGTTTTGTCCTTAAAAATACACTCTACTAGAATAATTAATTATCCTGTATTCCTGTCACCGTAATTCGATTATTTTTATATTATTAAATATTATTAAAGTAATAGAGAGGAATATTCTTCAGCCCACAAGAAATTTTAAGCGTTTTTCACAGATTACTTTATTCCATAAGGTATTTGAAAAAGGTAAATAATAAATCAGAGTTCAATGCGGCCTGTAAAAAGTCTTCTTCTTTCAGATAAAAAAACAGTCATCAAAATCTGACAATTCTATGAGGTCCGACAGTTTTTTTTTAATTTCGTCTATTACCCGTAAGACCGTAAATATAGTCAGATAAGTAGTTAAAAGTTGATCGTTGTGATATAATTTTTCTCTAAACATGTTAACATTTTTAAAAACTTAGCTTTTTGTGGTGTTATATGAAATTCACGATCCTATTTTCATCAAAATGGTTATCTATTATGCATTTGGTTTTTTAGGATTCAAACATTGTAGTTTTAGTTAAATTTTAATAACTCATAATTCTAACGATAATTTAAAAACTTACCTTATAAAACAAACACGTTATAAGTATATTAGTAAACAGATTTATTTCATACTCACAAATATAAATAGGTACAAATGGTTCAACATAACTATAATAACTATAACTGAGTAGGGCTTGACAGAAAAGCCACGACAACGTACTACCGCATACTAATAACTGAAGATCGATCATGCAGAAGCCGGAAAATTAATTTTAACTAAGTGATACCAAACAGAGACAAAATCTCCTTGTAGCTAGTGACTTAGTCATCAATTCATCATAGACCATAGGCGTGCATACGGGTGTGGCCTATAGGGCTATATGAACAAACCACCTAGTGGCTAGTACATTCAAGTTGTTATAATGGTAATAATTATATTATAACAACTTGAGTATACTAGGGGGTTATGTCGTCTAACCTTATAATAGGCACAACCGTGCGCCCACCAATGTAGTCACTATAGTGGTATATATACCTATACTATGTGGTTTTGTCACCGTTTGGTATCACTTCGTCAAAATTTGTTTTCTGGCAATTATCAGACCGGGCGGCTTCAGAACGACCGATTTCAGTAAGTCTTCAGTAATTTATATGCGACAGTTTGTTGGTATGGCTTTTTTGTTAGCCTCGTCCATCTTTGAAGAGCCCGCTTTCTCCCTAAACTCACTCTTTAATGGTCGTCGTCATCGGGGGCGGTGGAGGTGACAGAGGTGGCTCAAAACCTGGAGGTACCGAAGGAGGTGGAGGCGGTGGCCTCGAAGCTAGGAACTTGAATGCATTTAATGATACATTTTTGTAAAACAGTTGTACAAACAAATATAAGTATGAATTGCACACATTTGAATCCTGCTTCTTGTGATCCCTCCCAGGCGGGCTGGGTCCCTGCTGTGCTACTGTGTGTAATTGCACAGTGGGCCGATGTCATATTATGTCCCCAAGGCTAAAGCTCTTTAATAAATTATTCTTAAAAGTAATCTGATGGAGGTTTGCCTCATATAATACCTTTCATTATTGTAAATCGTATATGGCAGCGCTATCTAAATAGGAAATTGAGCGGCTGTGGGGTTCAGTTCTTCACGCACAGAGTTAAAAATTATTTGGTGGCACAAGATGGCGCTGGCATTATTATTGAATTAATTTAAATATAAATAATAATACCGGCTAATGCCGTTAGCGGCGTTAGGTTGGATCATGGATATAAGAGAAATGTTCATAGGTTAGATTAAACCTCACTTAACCTAACGAAACCCAACTACACAGCGGCACAGCGCGTGTCTCGGCTCGTCGTCCGTAACTCTCGGTACTTGGTATACCATGGGAACGTATGTGACAAGCCGCGCGGCGCACCCCACGCTGTACCAACTACCAAGTATCAGTGTATCACCATTCCTACGGCACGTCTATGGTACTCTAATACTCTATGATACCAAGCCAATTTGAGCCACAACCCAAGAACTGTGTCGTGGAAAGTCGGCTTATAGGTTTGAATTTTCATGTTTTGAGCGTATATTTGAAATTATGACAGTTATTGTCCAAAATTACATTCTGATGAGGATGAATATACTGCTATAACACTTAATACTTATTAAATAATTAAAGAAAATTGATTTATTCTGAAAATTGTATCATTTATGGTAGTATATACTACCTACATGGTTATATACTTATATATCAACATTTGGTGAACATTTAAATATAGTAGGTATATCTACGGTTATAAGTTTTTGAGTTATACCAAAAAAAATAAAATCAATTTTAACTTATTCAATGCACATTGCACAAACTAGATTTACTTTCCTATCAGAAAATATACTGAAGTAAAAGATCCAAGCAATTTTACTGGGTACCCTTAAAGTTTATAACAGACAGAAAAAAAACATACATCATCATCATTGTAAAACCAATTCATTCATCGCTACGTTCAGAAACTAAAATAAAAAAGTCAAAAAATATTTAAAGTTTTAAATTTGTTACGACTTGACAATTTGTAAAGAAAATATGACTGTTACCAATGACCTTTAGATTAATAATCATTAGAGTGGGTAGCTTCAAGTACAACCAAAGAACAAATAATTGTAAATAGATCTACTATGAGTTAGGTACCTACTTATTAAGCAATTAATTATTCCTTAAACTATTATGTACCTACCTAAGTGAAACAATTCATCTATATAAATATTACATATTCACATTTATACATGATAACAGATATCTAACCTATCTTGGTTTGATAAATTTCTTAAAAAAAAAAAAAACTAGTGTCCTGCAGTCGTACAGATTAGTCCTAGTTTAAAACAATTACAAAAAGTATAATTATATACATAAATCATTGTAAAACGTTGTTAAGTAGATACATTGTGAATCTAATACATTGGTAATATTTTTCAAATAAATAATTGTTTTTAGTATACAATTTGAATACCTAAAAATATTATTATATGCTTAGAACCGGAAATATTTGCAGTCAGCATTCTGCAGACACAAGTAATAATAGATGGCACAGAGTGGAAGGTCTACCTTTTGTAGACAAGTACACAAATGTAGTCTTTATTAGAAATTCGTGGTTTTAGAGAATACGCCTGGCCTTGCAAAGTATAATAGGTACATGGACATGAACGATGAACCATGATCACATCACGATTTTTGGCGTATTGCCGTGTATTATAGCGTAGACTATCTTGTATAATCGTTGATTCAGTCGTAATACGTTATTACGTTAATAAATAATTTAGTTTATTTTATAATTCTCAGTATATATATAGTTATATATGTGCAATGTGTTTATACGCATAATTATGTTATAATATATAAAGATTATTGTGTGTGTATTTAATAATTAATATACTAATAATTAATAAATAATAACCATCGATACTAATGCCCGAATACTTATAATATATACCTAGTCAATTAAAAATATTCTAGTATAACAGTTTAACTAATCACATTTTCCAATAAAATATTATATATTTATAATTATTATATCTATAATATAATGGTTAAACGATGGTAGAAAATTATACGGATTAATTATACTGCCAAAATTAAAAGTAATATAGACATGCAACATTTTTAATTTACTAAATGAGTATGTTATTTATCAAGGATAATCATAATTCGATTCAAAATGTTTCATTATACAATTATATTTACCGTGAGACATTTTAACAATAATGACATAGTTATAATAGTTATATAGACTTAAAATCTTTTAGGTAAGTAGTAAGCATCAATTCAATTACTAAGTATAGTAGATGAATGGTATTATAATAGTTTAATTTCAATCTTAATATAGGTAGGTACCATTAGCCAATCTTAAAAGCTTATGTGGGTATCCGGGAAAAAAATCAACCAACTTCCCAAAAGGAAAAACAAATATAGGTACGCAGAATGCGCCTAGACTTATAGGTTAGGTAAGCTATGAATTATTAAGGAATGCTATTGAATTATTTTTAATTTCTACACATTTCTTAAATTATTTATTCATATTTTTTTATTATTTTATTTAACTAGTATTTATGTTTATCTCTATGACAATTATTACCAACAATATGTTTAATAATAATGTTATGTAATTATGCTGAAGATTGGAGCTATTAAAAAATATAATAGTATTCATAATTTATGATATATAACTAAATTTAATTATTTATTAAGAGGCTTTTTTTCCTGGCTTCTTATTACTGGTTTTTTTATCTGAGGATATTTCTTCCTAGAATCTTTATTTTACTATAGAGCTTAGGATTCGTATGTATAAATATGTCAATATTATTGACGTTGTACGATGGACGTAAATATAGGGTCCTCAAATACATAGGGCTTGAGCCCAAAAGGTTTCAAGAACAACAAGAGTGGGAGATTTGTCTTCCAACCACTACATATACGATATACACAATTTTATCTTTGATACCAATCAAAACTACCTCAAATTAAATGTAAATTTATTTATTGAATCATTGTATTAATTTATACAGTTTTATACAGTCATAAAATATATTTGCAGTGGAACCTCGATAAGTCGAAATACAAGGGAAATGCATCTTGTTAGACTTGTTGAGGCTTTCGACTTACTAAGGTTGGATTAAGTAAGGTTAAATCAAGATTTATTTCGACTTATTAAGGTTTTTGGCTTAACAATAAGGTTCCACTGTATTATATATTATATTATAGGTGTCCAGTCCGACGTTCTTCAGGCCTAAGTATTTTTAATAAATATATTTGTACAAAATGTATATGCCATAGTATTCTTTTAATTATAATATTAATACTATATATAACCGATTGCAACCATTTAAATAAATAAAAATATTTTCTTTTTTGTTAGTTGAAAGAAAATCATGTGTGAGCTACCCTTCGGCTATCTATATGGCGACACTCGAATTGCCTCCCAAATTCAGGTAAGTAACCTTTTTTCACTCGAATTGCCTCCGGGTGTTTTCGGATGTTCTGCTTATTTAAAAACTAAGTGCAATGAAATCCAGTTCGAAAATAGTAAGCTTATTCACAATTGTGCGAAAGACTCGGAGAAAAAAATTAATAGACAAATACTCAGCAACAATTTAAAACGAAAAGCTTTAGAACAGCTCTCTGAACGACCTGCAAAGTTATTTCATGACGAAATGAAAAAGTGTAATGTAAGTACATTATCAAGCTCAGACGTAACTTGCATAAAAAATAATATGAATCATGCTAGGAATTCTATATATCCAAAATTGCCACAAGATGCCAATGAAATCCATAATATTTTATCATCCATTGAGATTAAGACATTTAAGGGTGAGAACTTTTTAATGGTAAATGACCCATTAAATGGTTTTGTGATGTTTTCGTGTGATGAAAATATCAAATTCTTAAGTTCGCTAACTACAATATACGTGGATGGTACTTTTGATTATTGTGTTCAATATTTTTGCCAATTGTTTACAATACATGGTTTTAAAAATAATTATTATATACCCTTAGCATTTTTTTTGCTAAGAGATAAAAGTCAAGTATCATATAAACGAGCTTTTGCCGAATTACGGAATCAATGTTTGAAGTCCGTGGATGTATTTGAACCAAAAATGTGTTTCGTTGATTTTGAAAAATCCATTCATAATGCATTACTTGAAGTTTGGCCACAAATTGAAATTAAGGGTTGTATATTTCATTTATGTCAATCTTGGTGGCGTAAAATACAAAAAATTGGCTTAGCTACAGAATATTCAAAAAAAAATGAGATTGGAAAATATCTCACATAAATATTTGGCCTTCCATTTCTGCATCCAGAAGAAGTAAAATTTTGATTACATTAATTTATTATAAAATAATTATAATTTTTAATTAAACAGTTATTTATTTTCAGGTAGGAAACGTTTTTGCTATAGATCTTGGTGAACTAAAACCTGAGAATGACAAATTAACTGAATTTTCCGATTATTTGGTTGACAATTATGTAGATGATGATTCGTCTTTTCCACCGAAAATATGGGCTGAAATGACATCGAGTGCACAAAGGTCTACCAACGCCTGTGAATCATTTCATAGTAAATACAATTCTAATTTTTCTTCTACTCACCCTCATATTTATAAATTTTTGGATGTATTAAAAGCAATGCAGTTAGATACGGTAATATTAATTAATTCTTCAAAAATGGAAACCAAAATTATTAGGACAGCCACTATTAATAAAACAAATTTTATTAATAGTTTAATTGATAAATTAAACATGAATGAAATTTCAAAATTGCAATATTTAAAAGCATTGGCAAATAAATTTAAGCCACGAAGCTAATATTCATTATTCTATCATTTATTTTATTATTATTTGATGTATTGACTATATTTATTATTTGTATTATTATTAATTATTATAACTGCAGCTGTCAGTCTATTTACTAAAATATTTATAATTTTTTTTTAAATTTTTACTTTGCAATTGTTAACATCGTCTAAATTATTTGATGTATTGACTATATTTATTATTTGTATTATTATTAATTATTATAACTGCAGCTGTCAGTCTATTTACTAAGATAATATTTTATGTATTATTTTCTCAGTTTATTTAATACGTAAGGTTATACCTAAATCGATTAATACCTATCGTAGGCGATTCTAGTACAAGAGGGTCACTTTTTCGACTACTTTTTTTTCGGGAGGCAATTCGTGTAACCTTTTTTAAAAAAAAATCACGGGAGGCAATTCGTGAGCGCCCATCTATATTATCTATAGTCTTATATAGAAGTCGAAAAATTAACCCTAAATACCCTCCAAGTTTTAAGAGTAGACTACCAAAAATTCCGAAGCAAAAAAGTCCATGAGGAAAAAGTCCAAGGTATAAAAAGTCAACTGTAAAAAAGTCGTAAATCTGTAAAACCAAGTTTCAGCACCTCCTCTGTTTGGATCTACCAGCTACCGGATCCAATTGTGAATCCAAACCATTTATAGGGAACCAATGAAACACACAAAACATGACATAATAATCGGTCCGTTTAGGAGGAGTTCAGTGAGATACTCAGACAGAAGAAATATAATAGGTATATCGTATATATAAAAATATATAATATTATGTAGCATTCTAGCAATTATAATTGCAACCTTCTTTCCTTATCAGAAAACTAGCTAGTTAATAATATGTTCATTAATCATTATACATTATTTTATTAAAAAAACTATCTTTTTTTATGTTTAAAACATATACCTACCTATATTAAAATATCTTAAGGAGGCTTAAGATGGTTTAGGGAAAGCTAAACCCTCCTAAGCCCCCCCACCTATTTATGTTCATGGTTGTACTTACCTATAAATCTAAGATTCTGAGAGAAACGAAGGATGTATTAATTGTATAATGATGTGTTTTTTTTTGTGTCTGTGTAGTGTACACGATAAGTACCTAGTTGAAATAATACTTCGATTTTCAACTTGGGTAACTTTTCTGGTAGAAAAGTGAAATAAGTTGCTGTATTTGAGAGGTCAAAATTAAAAATTCCCAGTAGTTTTCAAAAGCGTCGGGAAAAACAAAATCAGTAATTTTTATGCAAAGTTATAGTTTTCAACAAAATCGATTTTGGTTTTGTTATAAAGTAACCGTAGATTGTAGATACATGACATTTTAACTGAATATTTATATTAACATTTTATATACACAATACAATTTTAAAAATATTTTGACTCTTTTTGAGCTATTTATTTTCAATCATCCTAATCAATCAATTCTTTTTTTTTGGTTATTATGTAAAATACGTAAATACTTGGTGGCCTAGTAAAATATTTGATAATATATTTATTTTTAAATATCTTATTTTCAAAAACACAACAAATTTTTTCAGCGTAAATCCCAATTTAATTAATTTTACCAATCTTATCATTAGCTATCTATATATTTCAACAATTAATTTGCTCGAAGAAAAATTTAATTTGAGGCAATTTAGCTTAGGCCCTAGGCCCTAGGGCGTCGAAAATACTTGAACACTCGGTGCATATAAGTATGATGTATTAACATAACTTCTTAACAAGTAACAACCCACAATTTTTAAGAATATTTTTGATCTGATGCTTGTTAATTGAAATAATTGCAGTGTCTTCGTGACCCTATATTTTAAACTGAACGCCAAAAGTAAATTTGTCATATACCCAAACATCGCTATATTATGCACAGACTTATTATATTAGGTTTAGGTATCTATGATATTGACTATAGGTTAATAGGTTATGTGATGTTTATTATAATTATTTATTTTACATATATATTATATACCTATTAATCTATACGGTTATATTATAATATAACATTATAACCTATATATTCTATATTCATAACAATCATAATTCATAACTTAATGAGTGAATTTCATAGGCTCCAAATCATACTCGTTTTTCATTAATGATAAAACATTTTTTTCTGGGCGTATTATGTACTTATTTGTATTTTTATTATATACATAATTTAGGGCGACCTTTTTATTGACTTTAAGTTATGTTTTCCGAGCACTCAGAAATTGATCGATTTTTGTTAATAAGAAAATAATGTTTACATGATAACGCCTATTAAATTATTTTGAACTATATAATAATGACGTAAATAAATATCCGGTGGTGCTGATAGTAAAAAATAGAAATTCTTATATTTTATACAAAACTTTTCATTCGGCTTTTCCACTTAACATCCCCCTTTATAGGTATTATATTATTAAGTGTCTAACTGTCATGACACGTATACAACCTATGTTATTATAGTAATATGTTTATATACCTACCTACACTATTACCATATTATGTATACTAGGTAGTAGGTACCATTATGTATTAAATTATTAATGTTGAGACAGAAAATCGTTCGAAAACATGTCTATTATTGCTTATATTGCTTATAACTTTAAAGTATTTTTAATAATTTATTACTTTTGTTGAGTCATCATAGGTATGCATAAATATGCGTTAGTCGTTACTCGATAGTAAACTGATAAAGATAAAGATAATTATTGTTATAACTGTCGTAAATCGAACGTGACAATTTTTCTCAAGTCTTAACACAACTCGCTATTATTATTGTCTATTGATAAATATTTGTGACGTTATGACGTCATTATAAGTCAATCCTATTGTTGTGTGGATATTTTATTTCCCGTACACGGTACACATACAATTTAATATTATAATACCATAATACATTAATACATTAATACAGCATTAGTCTAGAAAAGGAAATTGTGAGTGGATTCATTTAGATGAATTAATTACCTCAATTAAATTTATCAAGTCAATTCCCAATTCATATTTTTCTTTCCAATCCATTACTTCATTAGTCAAATCGCAACTGATTCAACATCTGGTTTTAACCTAAACATGAACTAAGATATCTTATTATTTTATCGGGTCAATGATTAATATTACCATACAAAACATAAACAGTATACAATAATAATGTACACAATATATTTATAGTACCTATATAGTGTAATAAGGAATCAGGCTGCAAGAATCCAGAGTGATGATTTGAGGGGTGCGAATGGGCTGTTAATTTAAAATGAATATCACACAAAAAGTTTTTATTACAGTTGAAGTATATAACGTATTATTATATTTCTTTTTTTAAAGGCATACAATTAATTTATTTAGGTACCTCTATGTTTTTTAATAAAATTAGTGAACTATTATAAAAGTTTTTCTGTGACAGGGGAAAGTGTGTTAGTTTGTCTGGGGGCATGGTCCTCCGGATACGAGCACTACCAACTATTAAGTTGTTAAATATATATTCGTAAAGAGTAGGGATGAGAAGTTATATGAGGTAAAATTGGCAACATTCAAATCCATAAAATATATATGCATAAAATCAGTAGATGCGATAAAAAGGAATATTATTTTTATGATTATTTTTAAAAAATATTTACATTCTGATAGATATTTGAATATTTCATGTATATTATTATATTTTTATTAAATTATTAATGTAATATTCGATGATAAACGAACAATAGTTTAATATAAGTTTTAAATTTTATCTAGGTTTGAACATATATAGGTAGTTAAAATTTAAAACTACAGATTTTGTGTTCAACTTTTCATTTATGAGATTAATTTTTTAAGTGGATTCGATACTGTGATTTTCTGTCTTTGTCTAACACACGCGTGACATAGGATCTATTTAGGCTTGTTCTTTACCATACATACCAATTGATCTAATGAAGCTATAAAAATTCTGAAAAAAAAATTTGAAATTTTTCGTCAAGTCTACTTGAAATCGACTTTCCCACATTTTTGATTTTAATTTTTAAAAAAACTTAAATACCACCATTTTTTAATTATTCTTTTTTAGTATAGGAAATTTGGGAATTTGAGGGATACTATAAAAAATGTGGGAAGTTGAATTCAAGTAGACATGACGAAAAATTCAAATCTGTTTTCAGAATTCTTATCACTCCATTAGATCAATTGGTAGATTTGGCAAAGAAAACATCTAAGATTCTATGTCTCGCATGTGTTAGACAAAGAGAGAAAGTCACCGGGTGGAATCTCCTGTGCAATCCCTATGCAATTCAATTATCAAAATATATGGATATCCATGTAAGGTTATGGAACAGATTTTTATCTTACCTAAGTAGAAGACGCAGACAAAAATATACAATTTCTATAACTCCTCATCCTTATTTATGACTTTATGAGTGTTATGAGTATTATGACTTATAATTAATGGCCAATGCGGTAATGCATAGCGAATTAAATATTTATCGCCGCCGCCGCTCTCAAGTGGACTCAACAAATCGTGAAACCCGTATATATTATGCAGAAAAGCACAAATCCGAAAGTGCCTAAATATACGAAAAATAATTAAAATTTCACTAGGGGCAGATGAATTAGTGGGTGGAGGGGGTGACCATACATGGCTATCTTTAATTTAGGCTTAAGTAAGTATTTTTTTTATTATTTGTTTTCTATATTTACTGTTTGGTATTTATTAATTGACTTCTATGTTGTACTTAGGTAACATAACTATATAAGTTATTTTTTAACACACAATAAAATGGAGAGTTAATTTTATTTAAAAAAAATATGCGGCATTGGCTCTTCCGTTAAGTAAAATAATAATAACTGCAATCGTAGACCCAAATACTAATAATAATATTATGTGACATCAGCTTATTTATTATAGTTTATAACTTATAACTTATAAGTGTGTCCAGTAATAACATTCGTATCGCATCGTTCTCACGCCAACGATTTGTTGTAGAGTTATTTGACAGTGTCACAAAATAGTGTTCAAGACCCCTCGTTAATATTTATCATGTCATTTAGTCGTTTTCGAACGGTTTATCGTCTTTTTGTTATTATTATAATAATAATGTATTATTTATAAATATATAACCGTTCGGTCGTTCGGAATAATTTATTGTAGTTCGGGTCACAGAGTAGTTTTTCAGTTTTTGTTGTTGTTGTTGTTGTTACTGGTTATGCCATAGTCCGAGACCGTCCCGTCGGCGTCCAACAAAAAAAACAGTCCTTGACAGCTGCCGCCGTATTTGTATTGGTTAGCCTGTAAAATACTGGTTAGTGCCGAGGCGTTTGTCCTCGACTCCGTCGCCCGCCCGTCTTACATCGCTATTCGCCACTCACCCGCCACTCTTGACGTCACCCATCGGCCATCGCCACCGCTGTCCGCCACTTGCCGCTCGCCAATGCCAAGCCGAAGCAGTCGAGCGCCCTAGTCTGCCCCAGCCGTCCCCTTCTGACACCGTCCGCCACTTGCCGTCTCCGTCAGCCGTCTCTCCGACGAGTCCGACCGTTTCAATCTTTACTCTTTAGTCGTTTCAGTTTTCGGTGTTGTACTGTCGTTCGTCGGTCTCAACTCTCACTTATTTCACGTCGCCCCTGTCCGCCGCCGTTCCCGTTTGCGACTTTCCATTTTATTAAAATAATAATCCCACAGGTTGGTACGTTCGCGTTACCGTTTGCTTACCGCTATCTACGAAAAACGATTTACATAACAATTTGTTATTGTTTACTGCGTGCGCTGTTTTCCGGTCATCGTGGAAAACTCTAACAATATCTAAATTATAATATTTTGAAAATTGTAAACAATCATTAATAACTTGTTTACTGACGGTTTTTTTTTTCGCAGACTGAACAAAAATCGTATACACACCCGACGACAATACAATGGCTGTCAAAGGATTAACTCTGTTGGTGGTGGCTTTTGCGTTCTTCAACTGTGCGGTTAAGGGTGAGTGTTATTCGACGACTGGCTGTCAATTTCGGTTATAAAAAACAAAATGATATGTTCATGCCTACGTTTAAATGTTATTGTTCTATATTGTGTCTCGTCCGAGTTGTTTATCTATTTATTTGTTCGACTCGAGTTCAGTGACAAGGGCCATTGTCTCTGTTTTACAATTTATTTTTTTAATAGGTGCTATAAGTACAATTACCTAAAACAGATCTGATTGTGTAATCATCAGTGCTTGGGAAGTTTAATTTACATTCTAAAATCGGACTCTGTTGTTGAAATTAATTTACAGTTTTCAATGATTGCTTTCATCAGAAAAATTAACTATGCAATTTTTAAAATGAGATATATAATAGCTTGGAACAAAAGTGTTCACGGGCCTGCTAAAATTTAATACATTTCCAGTTATGGTCTTTGAAGTAATAAAGTAATTTTGTTTCTGTTGGGTTCCCAAAAATTCATCAAAACCAAATAAGGAGTTCTCCTTTTAAGGACCCCTAAATTTGTTGCTTAGAGGCTGATGAGGAGGTTTTCAAACACATCCTTATTAGAAAGATTCTATTTTATTGTTAACGAGTAGGTAATTGATTGGTAATCGTTGTTGTTTTAAATTTGTCATTCCAATTTCCTAGGTCTTATTACTGACTGATGAGTGTCAATTACTGTTTGTATAGGCTGCACCTTGTACTTAGTCCACAATGGTCCTTATTAGTTATTATTGTTTTATTTCTCAATTAAATAAGTAATTAATACTTTTATGTGTGTTGTATACACTCTATCTCAAATGAGTTTGGAAAAACGGTAGGACCGCTGTGATTGGCTAGTAGTCGGCAGCACACCGACGACAGCCATGTATTCTTGTTATAATAATAATTATAACAGTGAAACTTTAATTTAACAATATTTCTGAAAACCATTACAAACCATTTAAATTTATGTAATTTTATTAAACAAATTTCTCTACAATACAATTTTAAGTTTTTATTGTCATAATTCATAATACTGTAATACAAAGGTTTCACTGTATATTGCATTCACTAATCTTATTTATGTTTATTTTAGGATCAAATGATTGTACTTTGCCATGGTTAGTAGACAACAATCCATTCATCTCTAAGGTTGAATCTTTCTCTGTCAACAGATGTCCTACGCCTATTATCGGAGATCAAACTAAAGAATATTGCTGTTATAATACTGACGGAAAAGTTGAATGTTGCAATTTTCAAGAATTTATGCTCTTTGGGTAACTGTGGATATAATATTATTATAAATATATTTGTTTACTTCTAAATTTTAATTATTTTTATATTTTTCAGATTGATTTGCCTTATTCCGATTCTTATTGTTTTGCTGATTCTTTCATCCATTCTCAGTTGCATCTGTTGTTTATTGTGCCCTTGTTGCGCCATTTACAAACGTAGGCAATCTGGCAGTAAGTAGTACTTAAACAAATGGCTTATTAGACATTTATAATTAAAAAGACAAACTAATTAAGTAATAACACTAATAACAACAACCTTGCATACTTATCATTATATATTACATTCATGCTTAACAGTTGTTTGTTAAATCACTATTAGAAGTATTGATATTTCTAAGCATTTATTTATTTTGTAATATTCTTTTTTAATATTGTGGTTCTATCTGCACAGCTTGTTCTGGATAACATTATTTTTTTCTTGCATTTTCTATAAACGTAAATCAGTTATTATCTCTTAAACATTTGAAACCTATATTTATTATTTGTTACATTAATGGTTAAATGCTATATGTTCCATTTTATAGAGTTGTATTTATTAATTGTCGCTAAAAAATCAAAGATTTTGATAAATATGAATTAGTATTAATTAGACGATACAAATAATTTTATTCTTATTAAAACATACCTAAACAAATTTATAACAACAACTACTTTCTCAAACTGCAGTATTCCATTAAAAAAAATACAAAGAATGCCTAATGTTTAACATGATTTTATTAATATTTGCACTTACATTTTCCTTAATTATATTTCAACAATTCCATGTTGATTAATGAGTATTTATTATTTAGTTTATAGACATTTATTTTAAACTAACATAGAATATTATTTGCTGTAATTGTATTTTGAAAATGCATGTAATTGTGTCGGTTGTGGATTTCATAATTCTGGTGAATAAAAAACTGTCTACAATTTAATGCATTTTCACAGGTTGTGTTTAAAAAAATATTACTGCAGGGGTACTTGGTCAACCGCATTCAACCAATTGTGTCATTATTGAGGGTATGCCAACTATAATATCCAGTCATACATCCTATTATGCTTCAGGTATAATTTATATTTTATATTGATTTGTTAATTGGTTTATTTGTATTCCGTCCCATATAAGAGTAACGTCACATCAAGGGTCTAATTATTTTAGACCAAACCATAAATTGATTTTTGTCTCGGTCAAAATATTTTTTAATATTGACAATGCTTACAAGAATTTGACCAATTAAGGGGATTGGAAGCGGTGATTTTCTATCTTCGTCTAACACACGCGCAATATAGGATTATAGACCTGTTCTATTTCCAACGTACCGATTGATATTTATTTATTTTATTTATTTATTTATTTAAGTTTTAAACGGGCCAGGCCCAATATGATGAAGCGATAAGAAAACAGATTTGAATTTGTCGTCAAGTCTACTTGAGATCGGCTTTCCCACATTTTTGATATCATCGCCCTAAAATCCAAAAAACAAAGTATCAATAAAGAGTAATTAAAAAATTTACATATTTTAATTTTTGGGGTTGTTTAAATCAAAAAATCAAAAATGTGGGAAAGTCGATCTCAAGAAAACTTGATGACAAATTAAAATCTGTTTTTAGAATTATTATCGCTTCATCATATCAATCGGTACTTAGAAAATAGAATAGGTCTATAATCCTATATTGCACGTGTGTTAGACGAAGACAGAAAATCACCGCTTCCAATCCCCTTAATTGAAAAATATAGGAGAAAAACTTATGCAATAGAATGTTTTATGCCTGGAAAAAGCATGTAAATGAGTCAGTACAGTAATATTATTGAAAACTTGATTAAGACAATATTGTGATCCAACTTCTGAATAACTTATGAAAAATGCAAAAGCAAACGTTATTAGATAATATTAGAAAATAGAACTGCTGTGCATCTTCCATCAACTACCCAGTGTTAGCATGATCATGCGGTCCTCTACGCACCGGTCAAATTATTTGTGATGCGTGCAAAGTGATTATTCTTTCGTGGGACAGAGTATAAATACTTTTAAATTCATACTAAGTATTCATTATGCAATATTTTTTTCAGCTTCAACAGGTTCTACACCTTTAATACCTAATGAGTACCCCAAATAATATTAATAACATTAGTTCATTTATATTATTACTTTATAATATATTAAGTATCTATGATAAATTTAATTAAAATATGTAAAGTAATTTAGAAGTAAATAGATTTAAAAACAAATAATACATGTTGACATTAAATAATAATATACTACTTCTGAATTGTAATATTTTATATGAACTGTTCATGATTTTGAATTCAATATTATGTTAAGTATTGTTATATATATTATAATACTATATATCTAAATTTATATTTTTTCCAATATGGACTACTTTATTACTAAATTTAGTTTTTTAATCAACATACTATTTTTACACATGCAAATATAATATTATATTCATTTAAAATATTAAGCTGCTGTCAGTGATATATATTCCTTTTTATATATTTTAAAAATGTATATTTTATACATGTAATGTTAAGCGCAAATCTATGTTTTTATTTACATTCTTTTATTATTTTTATTTTGTACCAATTGAATAATTTAATATTAAGAATTTTTTCAGTTCAAACTTTTTTATAAGGTTGCATATAAATCCGGTGCCAAATGCATTTTAAATAATAGTTTGGATGTCAATTAATTTATTTTGCTACATTAGTTTTTAACATAATTGGTTTTTTTTTACTATACTTTATAATAATTGGTTGAACATGTAAAACTTTTTATGCTGTTTTATGGAGAATAATAAATATTATCGTGTCCGATAACATTTTAAAATTATTTTTGGTAAATACTAAATATATTATAACAAAGTTTGTTTTCATAAATATTAAAAACATTACGGATTTTGTAATTGTTAATCAACCATTATTTTAATTCATTGGTCCAAAAGTGTTCCTAATAAGCAGCTTCTACTGTAGTTGTTGTTTTTTAATAATTTAATGCCTGGCCGCGGCCGGGACCCCCCCCCCCCTTTTTTTTTTTACGCGACTCCGTTAAGTATTTATCAAAATATTTAACTGTACGTAATATTATTTATTAGGTGCAATTTTGTATTTACAGGACTCAGATGCTTACCTATTATAGAGTGAACAGGGCATAATGTAGTACAAGTGTCAAAAGTAATAAGTAGGATGAGGTATTATTGGATTAATTGTGCTACTGCTGGTAAAATCTAACTTATCTCTCTTCTTAAAAACAACGGGCTTAAACAAGACCTCTAAGAAGGGGGGCTTGCCCAACATTGCAGCGGTCCAGCAATTGGATTTAGCGATCATGCAAATATTTCATACTTTTGAAAGTTTACTTCCGTAATTTCGTTTCTGTGTAATTAATAATAATTATTTATTATTTTGTAATTTCAAATGTTCAATAGTTCAATAGTTTTACAGTTTAATATTAAACGAACGGATTCCTCGCGTCAGACTTCTCTTCAATGTCATACAGGACGATTTTTAAGCATGTTCTCACTATTTTAATGCTTAAATTATATATTTATTCAAATTTTGATTTTTCGAATACTTTAGATTTTTTGTACCTTTTAAGGACTATGGTTTGACAATACAATCTTCAGTTTTTCAAATGGAAACTCTTTTTACTTTTAATTATTCAGCAGATATTTTTTTTTTGAGAATTTTGATGTATCGAAATTTCGAAATCAATATTTTTACTAGTAGTTTTTGAGTTATATAGCTTTATGTACTAAGGATAATACGTCTATGGGTTAAGTAGATATGAAAATGTTAATGATAACTATAAAATAAAAAATAATAAAAATGATCTACATTCTGTTCAAAATGAGATCAGTACCGGGCGGCTAAGTTGTTGTACGTTTGCGCGTGTCACACGACAGTACAACACAACTCTACGCGCCGCCGTAGTGGGGACGGCGTTTGAACGTCGCGGATCGAAAACTGGTCGCCGCCCGGTACTGATCTCATTTTGAAAAGAGTATAAGTCTACTGAATATTACATATAATAATATTACTTATAGTCAGTGGTGTTCCCATTAATTTTTTTGAGAGTATACTATATCATCAAATTTAAATATTTAATACAATAAGAATAATCTTGAGAGTATACGGCGTATATGTATATTATGTAGTACACCCTATGGGAACACCGCTGCTTGTATAGTTTATATTATAGTAAAACCATATTTAACGATTAAATTATCCTTAGCGTAAACATTTTTTTTTGAACGTGCCTGGAGCCTAAAATACGTGCGCCCGGTTACTTAACACTGTTTTTACCGACCTGTGTTTTGTGTGTAGGTAATATAGCAATTCAATGGAAGTGTGGACGGGTTCGCCGAGTAAGACTATTGAATGCTATTATGTGCGGGTGTGTGTGTGTGTGTGTGTGTGTGTGTGTGTGTGTGAGCACTTAAAAACTAGAATATAAATGGTAACAAAGGTTTGTTATATATATTATTGAGTAGCCGTATAATACACAAATTAAGATAATACACGGCTAATAATTGCAACAACATCAAGTGTATGTGATGTAAAATATAAATGTTAGCCTGCTTGGCTCAGAAGCTATACAACAATGAAATAATATATTAATATAAAATTACTGCGCGTAATAGGTAATCAATCGCGTTATTGACACAACCTGCAATCGATATAATGATAATGTTATAATTTAAAATGAATAAAATATAAAATATGCACGGCCCTTGTGGCCAACCGAATAGAATGATAAATTACACGACGTACAATATATAAGATTACAAATTTCGGCTCAACCGAATAAATTTGTATATGGGGGGCAGCTATTTGAGCTGTAACTCGTATTAATATAAAATATATGGCCTACTGGTTCTACAGTGTATAATATACATAATATAATAATAATGATTAAAAACTCACAGTTTGTGAAGCGCAGACTGGCCAGCTGGTCGTGTTGCTATAAAAACAAAATTATACAAAGGTGGCGATTTGCGCTCACAAAATAAATATAATTCTTATAGTTCGGCGACGATCAGCGCACACAAAAAACAATACAGTGTGTCAGTGGCTATGACGAATATAATTAGTAGGTATACGGTTATTATAAAAATGTGGCGATTTGTGCCCTCAAAAAAAAAAATAAATCCATCGGCATATTCCTTAAGGGTTTAAATACTATAGTATAGTATATTATATTTTGTAGTCTATCACTCAAACGGTTCTCAGTCTTTTTGAGGCAGCGACCTTCCTCATATGATGTCAACAAGGTTTTTAACGACCTTTTGGTTATATTTATTGTTAAAAAGGTGTAACAAATTATACCGCCAAAAATGTTATTGTGTATTAAAATAAAAAGTATAAGTAGGTAGGTTACTTGATGATGGATACACTATGTTAGGTAAGATTTAAAAACTGATGTAATAGTTAATAGTTATTAATAAGTTTATTTAAAACAAAATTTACAAAAAAAAAACACTTTCTAGCTATTTTAAGTTGTGTATTGGTGATTTGGAGACCCCCAGGTTGAGAATTGCTGCTATAGAATAGTTATAAACATTAAGAGAATATACAGAGCTAATAAAAACAACGTATTTCCTCTTTATAAAATGTAATTTTTTTTTTGTTTTATTAATTTTGGGATAATGAGATGCATCTTGGTTGTCTTCAGTTAACCTAAAAATAATTACAAAAAACATATTATTATTCGGCAAACAAATAAAAAATATATGCAATTGTATTTATAATTCCAATAGGCAATAAATATTGTATAAGGGCGCCTTAAACGTTAATGTCGTTGAGTTTGGAAAATTACTTTTATATTTCTCTCAACAAATAAAAATGTGACAAATTAAATAATCGATAGGTACCTACAGGATATTGAATTATACCGTATAATTCAAATTTAGACTCACGAATATGGTATATTGGTATTCACTTAGTAATATATAATATATACTCAATCTCTGAATGTATAATAATTAAATGTCCAATGTATTATAACCGATACATTTGTGCTTCGTTCAAACCATCGTTAAAAACTCAACTTTCTAATACACAAATATAGGAATACTATATAAGTAGTATGTATATATAGTTAATACAATTTTATAATAATACAGGTATATATTATGTTGAGCGGGCTCAGTAGCCCAATTAAAAATTATACTTGCGTGAATCTATACTGATTAAATTTAAATTTTAGAAAATATTGAAATTTGTAGGTACTTGAATAAATGGTAACCATGGGTCTTTGAGGAAATCTTATACTGTTCTGACGATTTGGTGGTGATGCAAAACCTGTTAAATTACCTACTAATTAGGTTTTTTTTTTTTTTGGGGGGGGGAGAGTTGACCAAGTATTTTAATCAAAATACTAAAATTCATAAAGGACATAAAGACTATTAAATATTTTAGTCATCGTAATAAACTATAAATTATTTAAGAATTAAAATTAATTAATGTTACTGCAGGAATAAATATGTCATATTTTCATGCTTACTTCTAGTTTTTCTGTGTTTATAAACCATGCAAAATGGACACAGAAAACAACACGTACAGCAAACGAATGATAGAATGATTAACACTATTAAAATAACTGGAATAAGACAAAATAATCTGAAATATATAGGTACAAATTATTTTTTTATACTGACATATTTTCCATGTAGAAGATTTTGTTATAAATAATGAAAATATTTTACCTAAAAGCGAAATATTCTTGAAAATTACAACATTCAACGTCTCCATCCGAATTGTAACAACAGTATACCTTATTTGAGTCTCCAAAAATCGATGGACATCTATAGACTGACTTTGATAAAACCTTTGCGTAGAACGGATTACTTTGAGCCATCCATGGCGGAGAACAATCAGTGGTGGCCCCTTTAAATTATTATAGGTTATTTTAAAGAGCTAGTTCTTTTTATTTATTATTTTCAAGTTTATTAATTAGGTATTAAATCTATGTTTTTTATTTCATTTTCGGAATCAGAATATTTTTTTTGAAATTTTTGACGTATAAAATGTAACCCACAAATGATTAAGTACCTAATAATAATAATAATATCGCCTATTGGTCAAAATTGGGACCCGAAAACCTGTTTTAATTGTAAAATCAACAGGTTCTAAAATGTAGAGTCTACATAATATTATAGTATAAATTAGGTACCTATCTATTGCATTTCTTTGCGCACACTCAGTTTGTACATCGGTGTTAGTGTTTCTTCTTTTATTCGTATAAACTAACATTGTTCACTTTTACATGGGAAAAACTATTATTTTCTTTTATTATATAAATAGGTTAGGTTACTGCTTTTTGTATTTCGTATTACCCAACTTAGACGGGAACATGCAATGTGCTGTGCCCCCCTCCCCCCACTAAATTGCGTCTATGACCGTGTGTGGTTACAAAACAATTGGGTACGTAATGGCTAGGTTAGGTTATATACTTAAATACGTATTAATATTTTATATTCAATTCGTATTAAAAATACATAGGAATTATATTAATTATTAACCTGCAAATTAGGTATAGGTACCTGCCTATAGCCGCCTAGGCAACTAACTGAAATACAATTTTTTTTCATTTTAGTTATGAAATCCATCTTATCTAAACCTTGAATTTATTTAAATATGCACTCGTAAGACGGCAAATAAGTGTTTCATATAATATATGATATATATAATATTATTATGATTTATGAGTCAATATTTATATAATATATATACCTATATTTATATGTGACTCTATTATGGGTACCTACTTTATAGTTTATGTTCCTTTTTACCTATTTTACGAATTACAATGCTATAATTTAGTAGCGAACCCTTTCAATTTGTCATGAACTCACAACTGTATTGGTAGGTTATTAATTTATTACAAATAATATTGGCCTTTATGGCTTTATACAATTTAAGGGGTGTATTATGGCAATATAAACTTCTTTTTTTCGAACGAGAACCTCCTCTTTTACTGTTAATTGTTAAGTAGATAATTTTAAATAGTATATTTCAGTTCAAATAAGTAGTTTGAGATTTTTATATCTAGTTACCATTAGAAGTTAATAGGTACCATTGTACCATGAATAGAAATATCTTAAATAATGGTTTACACGTGTAAACGTACGTTGCACCAAATATCACAACAGGTATAATAGGTATATTAGACGTAGTAATGCATATTAGTATTATTTAGTCTAGTACATTTATTACTTATTATTTATCAATATTAGGTATACTCAGATAGTCAGATAAATTTTAAAAGCTAAAAGGCTGATACATTTGTATTAATAACCATTAATAGTTTTTGCTCATCATCGCCTCGCGGCTAATCGTTTATTTCTCTCAAAAATATTTTCAAATTCTATTGACTTCCCTCCTCTACATGAAGAAATATTAGTTTCAGAGTTCCTACAAGTACAACTGGAAACACGGCTCCTTTTCGTATTCTTTTTTCCTCTACACTTGCCTAATTATATTTTATCCGATTGTTGAGGCTAGCCAATGAGGACCCATCTTTTTCGCTCTAACTAACCATACTTCATATGTCTTCATCTAGCCATTATTCGGGATGTATAGTTATTTTATTTGATCCTAATTTATAGCAATAATATTTATTTTTATTTTCAAACGGTGTATTGTATATTCACTGTTATTTCATTCCTTGACAATATTAAATAAATAAATAGGTACCTACCTAATGGTTAATATTATTATATTAAAAGGTATAATTTATGAAATAGGTATATAAAAAAAACCTTACCAGATAAACGTGTAGCCTGTAGCATAAAAAAAAGCAATATTACTGCTGTTAATTTTTCCATTGCTATATTTTTCACTTTATAGAGTATAATAGGTTAAGTAGGTAAGCCTTATAGGTTTCAGTATCATATAACAAATAATGGCAAGAATAAAATAAATTATAATATATATATATATTAAAATGTATAGATAAATATTTGTAGAAATAATTAAAAAAACAGTAACAACACATTATACTCATTATACCTATATGCCTATTACCTACCTACTGATATGCCTAGTGCCTACCTATATACCTATATAGTAATAACTTATTAATTTGATTAATATCTTTCGACTCGAGTAGTAGATACATACATAATATACCCAACAACAACTAATGTCGTAATTTAATATAATTCAATAAAATATTTTAATATACCTATCAAAATGTTTAAGTGTGTGTGTAACAATCAATACCTATTACCTAGTTAATAGATAATAGTATACATCAATATAATATAATAATATGTATTTATGAAGAGGACGCGGTACCCGCATGTGTTGTCTTCGTCTTACAAGTGTGTAAGGTGTAATATAGCAAATGTTACGCTCAGCAGATCACGTTAGTTTAAAAATTAGAGTGACATGACCTCTTAATTCTTATAAAATGTAAGGGTAAGATTATTATCTAGGCAATCTGGTGGGCTTTTTATTATATTTTAATTTTAAGGCGAGTTAAGAGTAAGATCTTATTTTAAGATGTACAAAAAATTTATAATTTTAAAATAAAACAAAACGCCCACGAAATTGCCGAGATAATAATATTACCTTTAAGTTGTATAAGAGGTAAATTTACTCTAATTTTTAAACCAACGGAGCTAAACGTGATCTGCTTAGTGCTTAGCGTACTATTTGCTAGTCGCGCACTTATAAGATGGAGACAACACACATGAGTGCCACGTCTTTTAATGGAGCACCAACACAATTTTTTTACTCCATATTATTATTTTAAGTTAAGATATTATAGATCGTCCGATTATAGATAATGCCTCAGTCAGAAGGGCAGAAAATATATTCACCTACCCACAATGGCCACAATCAACCCAACACTCACCATTAAGCATATTATGCAATAATTGGAAAATAATAATTTTATAGGTTGCGTAAAAAAAGATACCTATAATAGAGAAACAAATGTAAAAAAATTTAGCAAACTCTAATAAAAAAAAAAAATCATTATTTTAGAATTTAGGAGATCCGAGATTGAGAAATACATAATATAATATTTATATTATTATGTATAAATATGAGGTAAAGTGTTGTTATTGATAATAAATGAGCAATAATACAAAATATATTAATGTTTTATTTTTTTTAGAAGATATTTAATACTAATAACACGTCATATTATAAGAATCAAACTAAAATATATTTTTATTTAGATTTTTACCTATAATATTACCATTAGGTAAAATCATAATGTATAATTTATATCAATCAACACTAAAACATACACATACAATTATATAATATATAAATATTAAACCTCATTTAAATGTATATATCGGCATATTGCACATAGTAATAGGCATACGTAGACTCTTGGTTCTCGGGGGTGCATAGTAAAATTTAGGGCCCACAACAATTTTGAAAGCTATTAGGAACAGGAAATTTTTTTACAATAATTTGAACAATTACAGTGAAAATTGATCAAAAAAGCTATCAAAATAAAAATAAGTGTATGGGTAAACTAATTTAGTAGAAATAAATATAAAAATTAACAACCTATACAAACAATTAGTAATATACCATTTTTTGTGAAATAACTTAAATTTTTAGTGAACGACTCCCAACACTGATTATTCTCTTTTGATTACTTAGGAAAACAAAGCTTTTGTTGTTTCGGATCATTGGCAACTTTTATTAATGATGATTTATCAATAGATTTGCGCTTTTGATATTTCTAGAGCTCATTTTCTGTAAAGCTTCAAAAACTAAATACTTTAGGCAATAAAATTATTCACAAACAGAATACCACAAAATGGTTGCCTGCGCACAACTGGTACGCCATGTGTACGCCTACGCACATAGTATACAAGTGTTTCACCAAGCATGCTCATCTCCATTTTTTACTTTAATAATGAATTTATTTAAATTTTGATTCTTGGAATTTTTAAGTATCCGTAAGGGACATATTTCCAATTATTTAGAATTTTGTAAACCATTCAAGGAATGTTTTGTGGTTATACAAACATTTTTTTTTCAAATGAGAACCAACTTTTTTCAAATTCAATGATTTTTTGTTGCTAATATTTATGTCTTAAAATCAAACAATTAGTTTCTGAGATATTAAAATGTATAAACTAATAAATATAGTCCTTAAAATAGTAAATTTAAAAATATATATCAACATTTTTAAAAATAAAGAGTTCAATCTTCAATTATTTAAAATATGGCCTATATTCCAAAAATTGGAATTTTAACTAATTTATTGTTAAAAGAAAATAGGGAATGAGCATGGTTAATAAATTACCCTGTATACTGTTACTGTTTGTAATAAACTAATAATTAATAAAGGGTATTATTATTTTTATATACATATGTAGTTTATAAATATTATAATTGTATTTGTATAAATAATAACAATAATATTGTTTCTTGCATTATGTATGAGAAATAAAACTTTTTATAACATTTTAAACTGAAACTATTTTTAAAACATAATAATATCACAGAAAGGAAATATAAAATATTTAAATATTAAAACCGATGTTCAAAACCTTTGGCCATGCCAGTCCATCTATTAGGGACTGATAAAAAATACAAATTCATTGCAGCAACAAATCGATTCTTGTACTCTTCTGGAGAAATTATTGTAGGTAATTTACCTTGACCACCAAGGAGTCCTGATTTCTTAACCATTGTTTCTATTTTCTTGTCCCATGTAAAAGTACGAATGTAATCTGTAAAAATGGAATTAATAAGTAATGCACTATAAAAAATAAGAATAAATAATAAAACTACTTTTGATTGTTATATAATCATTAAATTTATTCAGAACTGTGCATTTAAGCATACCTTCTCTGTTTTCAAGTACATTTTAAGTTTTAACAAACAAATTTAATTTCTATAATGTAATAACATTTTTTAACGTCAGCATATTTTACTGTGTGTAGAATTTTGTTATTGGTATGCAATCATTGTTTGAAGATAGCTCTGAGTTCTGATCTTAATTAATACAATTATAAATTACCAATGATTCCTAATACTAATTCACCAGAGTCTTCATCCAAGCCAACTAATAGAGAGTAATCCATGACAAGTTGTGAAGTGAGAAATTCTGCATCGTCATTGATTGCTTGATTTAAAATAATTTTAGAATGAGGGTGAACATATAATGGTGATTCACATGACACTATATAGGAACCATGGTTATTTTAGGTTAATGTCTTTACAATTTCAAGTCATTTATGAAAAGAAAAATATTTTTTTTTGGGAAACTTACTTTTAATAAGATTTTCATCCAACAATACAATCTCTCCATCTTGCGAGTTTGGATCCACTAATCTATTTCTAACTGATCCTTTTAGATCAAATATATGAGATATATTTTTATTGTAGAAGAGATTCTCCATCACTAATAAGTTTGAATTGAATGATGATCCTTTGACAGTATTGCGATACCTTACTTTATAAACTCCAACAATCTTACATAATAGGGTGGGTCGTCTATTTGTCTGACGTGAATGTATGTATGCAAAATATTGAGGTGCAAATTCTAAGAAAGGTAATATTTCTAAACGAGACATTTCCTTCAATACAAACCTGTCATCTAATAAAAGAAAATATTAATGAATATTATACAATGAATAGACATCTAAATTATATACTTTAAATTATAATAAAAACATAATATTATAAATTAAATATAAATTAACTTTAAATAACCTTTTGTTTTACAAAAATTCGACCCTGATTTCCCACCTCTAGCTGACCATGAAATACATCTTGCTAAAGAACGTATGTACATTTCTTCTCCTGATACAAAGAAAGTTTCTCTTAATTTTGCAAATTGTTTAGCAAAATAAACTTTCACGTAGAAATTGGTTGTAGAATCTGAGAAGGTAATCTATAAAAAGAAAAGGGTGGGTACAAAAAAATAAAATAAAGAAATTATTGTTTAGAATCTATTATTAAGTCAATTGAAAAATAACATCATAATATGTAAAGTAATATACACATTATGTACTTATTTAAAAGATTATAGTACACACCTCAATGTGTTGTTTCGATTTTTGATCAGTTTCTTTTTGATCATTATCTTGTTCAATATGTTCAACAGTTGACCTATTTAAATTATAAATTTATAAGGATAATTGAATACATACAAATTATATATAGGGTCATTCAAATTTGTGTAACAAAACTAGAATCACATTAAGATCCAAAACAACTTTGTCAATACAAAATTTGGATCACCACATTAATATTGATATTAAATTATTTTTGTTTACATTATTTCTGTATTTGATATGTTGTTTTGGTAAAATGATGTACTTAATGTGAACGCAATAATGGAACTGGGTTCTTTTTCATAAATTGATATAGGAGTACGGCAGTGAATGTTCAAAACATGGTGTTCTGTAGTTTCAATTGGATTCTATAAATTAATGAAATTGTACATTGTATTATAGTCATTGTATTTCAGTCATTTATAAAATACATACAGGAATAATTGCAGGAGGTGTAGATGATGGTAAAAATTGCGATAGAATTGTCTTAACACTTTTTTTATCGGTTTGTGACATAGATAATTGAGACTTAGGTTCATTTGGTACATTACTGTCAACTAAAAAAATAAAAAATATTTAAATTATACTGTTAGTGATTGTTGAAATATTATCTACTAACAATCATCAACAGCATCACTGTCACTGTCTGTTGTAATATCACTCGGTGCTTGTGGTACAGATAAATAACATTTTTCACTCTGACACATATCTGAATCGTTTAGATTTTCAAAGTCATGTTCAGCAGCTATTTCTGATTCAGAAACTAATGAATGTTGGCTCAGATGACTTGTAATGTTATGTTCTTCAATAACATAGCGACTTGAGTCACATTCAAAATTCATAATTTCTTCTAATACTTCAGACAGGTTATTTGATTTAGTTTCACTTTTCCTCTGAGATTTATCTTCTTTTTTAATAGCTGCTTCTACTTTTATTAATTTAGAATTCCAATTAATTGTGGCCTCACTTACTGCCCTCTTCAGCAAAGTCATTGTATCATCCAACTTCCATATTGTATTTAATACTGTCCCTAATAATAAATATTATAGGCAATTAACATATAAAGAATACTATACTCTATTCAAGTTAATAAGGAACCTCTGCTGCAACCAGTTTTTATCGTTTGGCAGTCAGGCAACAACCATTAGCCACCTCCACCAAGTGAACAAGTCAACATTTTGCACGCTTTTCGTGTAGTCAAACCATGCTCCTGTGCATAATTCAGTCACCGAGGTTCCTTCTTAAAGTGAATAAGTATGTAAATACATAATATTAAGTACCATAATTTGTATCCTTATCAGTTAGTGTTGGTGAAGTAATTCGAAGTTGTATATCATCTACTCTTTGTTTGAACAATCCTTGATCCTTTTGTAATTGTTGCTTTAAGGGTAAGAAATTTGCTGAAAAGTATAATACATGAATTTTCACCTAATTTATTTAGTTTAAGTATCTTATTTTACCATTTGCTTCCAAAGATAAAGAACATATTTTGTTCATAACGGCATTAAATATTTCATGTCCCATTAATGCCCACTGTTTCACTTCTTCCAATATATCAGGACGGTATTGGCTAACTTTTATAGGGACTATTTTAAGTTTTAAACTAGGTAATCTAATTTCCCACATTTTGATATTCATGTATCTATAACAAAGATTAGAACAATAGTTAAAACTATTCAATTAATTCAAATTAATTATCATTGGACATACTCAAACGATGCTATTGTTTTGTTGTAAACAAAAAATTGTACATAATCTTGATTTAAAAAGTGGGTGCAATTAGGTAATGCACGACAAACACACTGCTGAGAATGAAATTTTAGTTCTAGGTATTTTGCAAAAGAGAATGACCAAGTATCATCTGACAGTGGTACTACAGGTGTTATCTAAGTAAAAAAATTAGTTAATTCACATATTTATTTTATGTGTTACTATTAATAATTATTGTCATGTCAAATTTTACTTACTAAGGAACACTTCTTACAATACGACCAAGAATAAATTAAATTCTCATTGTATGGAGGATCAATTAAACGGCCACTAATATTAGATAACAAAAGTCTAAAACAACTTTTATCGTGTATGAAACGTCGTTCATGTCTATTCATTGGACTGTCGCATGAATCAGATGGACATTCATATGTCTCGCGAAAACAATATCTTTCTAAAAATCTTCCTAAGCATATATCATTAACTCCATAGAACTCCATAAATACTAACCTAGAAAAAATATTTACAATTAAATTGCATTCACAAAATGTATGAAACAGTTATAAAAAATAAATAATAAACCTAGGTTCAACACAAAATGAAGGTGCGTTATTTGATTCTGGACAAAAACTATAAAACATCACAGGCAATCTTTGATGATTGACAGGATCAAATATATCAACAAGTTTTTCTTTATTGGAGTAGTTATTTTTTTTAGATTTTACAGATGATTTTTCTAATTGATTGTGTAATATTCTTCCACCTTGAGCTCGAAACAAAGCCAACATAGTTTGAACTTCATCACTATTTATATCTTCAGTTAGTTTAGATATTATAAACGCATGTTTTGGTTTTAGCTGTAATACAAAAAGCAGTACATATATGTGAGTTATGAATTATAAATATAACACATACAGATATGTACCTAAAATTAGTTAAAATATTAAGGGGATTCGATACCGTGATTTCCTGTCTTTGTCTAACACACGCGCAACATATGATTTCAGACGTGTTTTTTGACAAACGTACCGATTGATACAGTGAAGCGATAAAAATTCTGAAAACAGACTTGAATTTGTCATCAAGTCTACTTGAGATCGGTCCACATATTTTATATTATACCCCAAAATCCTAAAATTATTGTATTACTAAAGTGTAATTAAAAAAATTTCATTTTTCGGAGAAGTTTAAATCAAAAAATCAAAAATGTAGACTGACCGATCTCAAGTAGACTTGACGACAAATTCAAATCTGTTTTCAGAATTCTTATCGCTTCACTGTATCAATTGGTACGTTTATCAAAAAACACGTCTGAAATCATATGTTGCGCGTGTGTTAGACAAAGACAAGAAATCACGGTATCGAATCCCTTTAAGTTTGAACTAAATTTAATTTAATTTTAAACCAACAGTGTCAATCAATTTTTATTCAAATATTACTGCACACTTGATGACAAGAAATTAATAAAACATTAGCCTATAAAAAAAAGTTGTTTTTTGTCCACATTATAATAAGTTAAAATATTTGTTTCTAAATCATTATATACATAATAGAAAATAGTTAATGATATAAGAATTATACAACTACATTTATTTCCAATTCCAACTGTCCATTTTCTTGATTGCAGTCTATTGATGATTTCATATTATTTAGAATTTGTGATACATAAATATGTTTTGAAAAATATTTTCGCAATTTACAACGTTTTCCAATATCTGATTCTAAGTATGGAACTGAAAACTAATTAAAGAAAATTGTAATCATATTGTTTAATATAAATATAATAATTTAATAATTGTGTTATAGTTTTTATTTTACTTACATTAACTATTGGTGATAACGAGAGTAATGTCGAATTTAAAAAGTATTGATATTTATTGTCTTGCTGGTCATTGGTTGATATAGGTTGTGAATTGTTCCCTTCAGACAATTTTGATTGATTATTGATATTTTCATTAACAGCATTATTATTATCATTTGATAAAATTGATGAATCAGTGAAAGAGTCATTGTTTAATTTCTTATTTTTTACTGGCGGTGATGCAAATTGATCCATTATATAGGATTTTTCCAACTTCCAATTATATATCATTAATATTAGTTGTCTAAGTATACGTTTTAATATCTTTAACTGCTTATTAGAACTGCCTCTAAGCAAAACCGAACACCCTCGTTCTGGTACTGGGCATCCCTCAAAAAACATTAAGGCTTTGTTACCAAAATTTTCTATATAAAATTGCTGACATGTTCCTAACACTGGTTTTCCCATATGTGCATCAACCGAAGTTAATATTTCTGCACCGGTGCATCGAGCAATACGCTCCAAAACAGATATTTTAACATTTAATACTAATGTTACTCCCATTTGATTAAAAAGTTCTTGAGCAATTCTAGATACACTTTTTTGCACTAATACAAGATCAGGTTTCATTGATACAATACGACTCACAATATTTCTGAAGTAATCATGCTCCTATACAATATAAATTAAATTACTATAATAATACAATTCTTTATTAAAATAGATACAGCACTTGACTCTAAAAGAGAAGATACCAGTTCTGTACACTATTTTACACTTCCTACCACGGCCACCTGTTATGTAGGTGCTAGCTGCCGGACAAAAACCGGTTGTCACCTGGTATCTTTACTTCTAGAATGGAGTACAATTTTACTAAGTTTACCTGCATAATAACAGGCTCTAATGATAACAATTTTCCTTCAACACGTTGGTAAATTATTGAACACTGAAGTAGTAAAATTTTAGGTCCAGATATTCTTGACGCCATAGCTTTATTGGCAATATTTTTTGAACATACAATACCACTAACAATACAGCTATCACTTCGTTCACCTCCTTCTAATTTTTTTATTTGTAAGTAACTGAAAAAAAATATATTATGTACATGGATAATGAATATCAGAGAAAAAAGATGAAATGTAAATAATTTTTTTTTTTAACAATATTGAAAAATAATTGAATATTAGAGTATGGTTATTAAGAGTAAAATACATTGAAATATGAAATAAATATTCTGTTATTACGATTCGGTCATTATCTTTTTCCTAAGTATATATATTTAGGTCAACCTGCTAGTTATATTTTATTTATTTATTTGTTGTTATGTACATTTTATTTTTAATTTTAAAGCACAACATAGGTATTGGCAAAATTTCAGGTGATCCATCAGCAGTTTTCTACTGTACTGTGAAATATATAACTGTGATTTGAGACTAAGGATGAATTAAGACAAAATAAATAATTTAAGATGGGTGAAAAATTAAACTATTACTCAAATCATATTGTAGCAAATACTTATGGTAACAATATTTTATTTTATTTTATTTTTTATTACAATATATACCATCTGTAAATTAGTTTTTACAATAAGAATATTAGCTATAATAAGTATGACATGAATTGTCACTTAAAAATTACTTACTCGCAAATACTCATATTTTCTGTATCAGTAGATAAATCTGGAGAGAGTTCACCAATAACTAAGTCAGAAAGAGCAATTAAGGTGTCAACCCAATCAATGGAAAGGTCATTCTTTTTCAACATTTGTATGACAAAGTTCAATTTATGATCTTCAAAAATATTTCTAAAATTTTAAATCATTGCTCTTTAATTAACTTAAAAATGATAGAAATCATTATTTGATATATGCATAAGTATTAATTGTGTAATTAGTAAAAAATAGTTACTAACGTTAAGTAATTAAAAATAAATGCTTCATTATAATCTTCTCCCAGCTTTTTAGGGGAATTCCAAGTCTTCATAGTACCAAAATTATTGCGCTGGTAAGTCATTGCAATAATATCTAACAGCTTTATTATTAATGTATCCATAGGTCTTGGTTCTACAACTAAAATTATCATATTTTTTTAAAATAAATGATTATTTTTTAGTAAAAAAAATAATTAATTTTACCTGGATTTTGTTTTAGTTTTTGAGAACTAGGTTTTGAAATTTGAACTGTGTTGTTATGAAGATCTAAATCTAATTTGAAACTTCCATTAGAAACATTTGAGCCTTGTTTTTCTATTAGAAAATAATAAAATATATTTGTAAAAACAAAATAAATAAAAACCAATTCAGCTGAAAATTCTCTAATATGTATAAATATTAAAATTATAACTACCATAAATTTTAGATTTTGTAGTTTTACTTTTTTGATTCTTATGTGACTGATTCGGAAGCACTGAACAAAATCTATACAAACTATTTCCATCTAAAAAATCTCCTTCATTTTCCATAACATCTTCTATGTATCCAGCATCCAAAAGTACTTGTCCTATAGCTGTACCATGCATTCTAAATATGTACAAATGCATATTATAACTATTATACTTACTAATTAATATCAACTTGATAGTAGATACTATAATTTAAGATTTTATCTAATATTATATATTATGATTAAGGCAGAGAGTTATATAGTTATAGGATTTGCATGTTATATTCTGAGCCTCTATTTTATAGCAAACCAAGACATAAATATAAGTTATAAGCCCCATAGTTAAAATATTAAATTTTTTTTGCATATTTTGAACATTTTTTAAATACATATTCTACATATTCACACATTTTTGAGGGAAAAATTACTCAATTTGAATGGTATTATTATGTACTAAATGTACACTACCCGATGCTCGAGTAGTCTATGTACTATCGTAGGTACCCACATGTTTTATGTTGGCATTAGGATAATGTTATCTTTACTATTATTACGTTGTCGTAGCAATTGGCAATTAATTATTTATATTAAATTTTATATCAAAATTATTATGTGTCCGTCAATTATCTCGTTAGTATGGTGTTAAGTGTCGTTTGATACGTAACTTTGTGTTTTCCGTGCCGATATTTTCTTTTAACGGTTAGCATGCCAAAAATAAATGGAAATATATTCATAGTCAAAACTAAAAAATTTTACTAGGACAGGCCAAATGATAAATATGAAAAAATAATTAAAATTACAAAATAAGTTTATTATTTACAGTAGAACCTCTCTAAGCCGTCACCTTCGGGACTGGGGGTCAGCAATACAGCACAAACAGGGAGCTTTTTTTGATTCAAGTCCTTTTCAACAGATGGAACAAACTCGTCGATAAACCAAGATTTGAAAAGATTGCAATCCATCCAAGCAGATTTTTGGTTGCGATAATAAACCGGCAAGGAAGATAAATTTATGTTTTTGAATGCCCTAGGCTTCTTAGATTTACCAATAACAAACAGGGGAAGCTTGTGTGTCCCATCAGCGTTGCTGCAAGGTGCAATGGTTAGCCTATCTTTTATAAGTTTCGTTCCTGTCACGGTATCATTTGATGAAGCGAGTGTTCTTTTTGGAAGCATTTTATAGTTTAAGCCTGTCTTGTCAATGTTGTAGACTTGGCAAGGTAACAGTTCATATTGTTCGACAATTTTTTGAAACTTCCCAGCAAACTTCTTGGCCGCCTCAGCATCAGCGGATAGTTTTTCTTCAGAAATTGAAACAAACCGGACGCCATGACGGGTTTTCCAGCGATCAATCCATCCTTCACTAGCGGTGAACTCACTTCCGGCTTCTAGTTTTTTGTGCAAAGCTATTGCCTTTTCTTTTATTATGGGCCCAGATATTGGGGTTCCTTTCCTTCTTTCTTGGTAAAACCACATCCACAATGCATTGTCAAGCAGTTTAAGTTTAGGCTTTTTCAATGTTTTGCATTTTTTAAGAGCGTTTTCACCATCTATTGTCACTGTATATGATTGTATGTCTTCGATTTCTTCTCCAATCTTTTATCGTTGTAACGCCTACATTGAGTTCCTTGGCAATTTTTTGGAGTGATTCCCCTTTGTCCAGTCTTTGTAGCACTGCTAATTTTTCATTTAATGAAAGAGTAACACAGTATATTTATACACAGTATAAATTGTAATAAATGTATATAAAACGTTATAAAATAATATATAATAAATAATGAACACAAATAATACTATGGTCGGATCAACCGGAGCAGTGGACCAGCCGAGGGCGGACGAGTGGGGTTCTACTGTAAATTAAAAATTTTAAAAATGTTGAATGGAGAAAGTTTATCGATAGATGGTTTCCCAGTAGATCTAACGGGAAATGATTTAACATTTTATGAATATGCACCAATAACATCTACAGACGTCAAAAGAAGTTTTTTTCAGTACAAAACTATACTGGCTGACAATCGGCGTAGAAAATATTAAAAAAACATAAGTGTAATGCAATGATTTATTTTTAATATCTAATTTTTTTATTTCACTAAAACATACATTTTTGCGCACATTATTTTACATATTTAATGGATTTGAATGTATATTTTTAATTTTTATGTGCATATTTTTCCAATTTTACCTCCTATAAATTCTCTGCCCTAATTATTATAGTAATCATAGCAAACATAGAATACTCAAACAGTATGATTTTAAAAAATATATTTTACCTGCTAGTAACTTTCCCGTGGTTTAATAGCCACTCAATTAAATTATTTCCAAGAAAACAGGAATGGTAACTTCTTAAATGGTAACGGTGTGTTTTTAAACTTAATCCACCATTAATTTGTGTTATTTCTTCAAACAAGTTATTTAGATTATGAGATACATTTGGATCATCAGTAGTTTCTATAGGAGATAAATTACCCAACGTGCTTGATCTAATGAAAAATATAGATTAACATTAAAAATTATAGGTTGAATAAAAATGTGTCTGATAAAAACATACCGGGATAATGCAAAATTTTCTTCTTGATAGCCAACAGAAATCTTTCTATTGGGAGAATTTGTTGTTTCAATTATGTTTTCAAAGTACTTTGTGTTTATGGGTACATTACAGTTAGTTAATTCTTCATTATTGCCCAATTTCACTTGTAATTCATTCCTAAGTGATATTAAGTCTGGGGATAATACTACATCTTTAGCAACAGATTGTAAGTAAGACAATACTATTTTGCAACAGTATGTACAAACTCGGAGGTCCCCTGGAAAAAAAAAAGAATTTTTTAATTAATTTTAATAATATTTAAAAAACAATTATATGTTATATTCATTATAGTTATTACAAATAAAAATAGTATTGAATAAACATGCAAAAAATCCCACCAGAACATCCCATTATTTTTCCGGGTATTTCTTGGTAACAACATTTTGAACAAAATATTTGACCACATACTCTACAATGGTGGCGCCGCCGAAAAGTTGTAAATTTTTCACAACAGTCATAACACTCTTTACTCACAGAATCAGGCATCCAATACTGTCTTAAGTCAGTATTTCTATAGGCCGGATAATCCTAAAATGATAATATAAATAATTTAAGATACATTTGTTCAAATAAAATTGACTTACTCCTGAACGAATCGGTAATAAATTTCCAACTCTTTTAAGAATATTTGGTAAATTTCTTGCTTCTATAACCATTAGAGCTTGTGAAGTATCTTTTTCTGTTTGATCCTAATGATGAAAATAAAAGTATAATAATTAGGGCTGTGAATTTATAGAAAAATGCATTATGTTTATATTATATTATATTATATATTATTATACGTGGGTACCATAAAATATAGCTTCATTAAAATAAGATTTTAACTAGGTAGTAATAAATAAAATTTATCAACTTTGTTTTTAATTTTTTACATGTTTTTTAAGCTTGTCGCATTTAATTAATTAATTTTTAATTTTAAATATTTTTTATACCAAACAATCATTATTCAAAAGGTATAAATATTTTTTACATGGTTTCAAGTTATTACAAAATATAATTTTTTTATATATTTTTATCCTTATAAGTTTTTACTTTTTTGAACTACGACACACAGTTTTAATTTCACACTTAAAGCAGAATATTTTTATATATTATAATCAAATTTAAGATGAATAGCTTATGAGCTATAAACTTATAAGTTTAAATTTAAAGAAGCAGACTATTTTTATAGTGGGTACCATTCCACTCCACTCATCTAAACTTTAAATTCTTATAACTCATAAACTACTTTTCCTAATTTTGATTTTAATGCATAAAAATTCTTAAAAAAAAAAATATTCTGGTTTGAAATATGAAATTAAAACTATATGTTGTCATAAGTAAGACTGGAAATAAAGTACATTATTTTTTTAAAACATTTATACTTTTTGAAATAATGACTGTTCAATGATAAAATAATCAAGTATACATTTTTAATTATAATTTTTTTATATAGGTAGTTACTTATAGACTATAGGTAGTGCATTCAATTAATAGCCCTAATATTAATATTACGTTATAATAGTTACATTTATAAAATTATACATTATAAATTAATAGTCACACCTTAAAAATTATAACTACCAAATATACCTATTGGCTATTCGATTTACATATTATATCCATCAATAAAATGTTTTTTTACGATACATAATATATTTAACCTTTGTTGTTTGTTAAACTTACAACCTTTAATTACTTTAATTTACCTAGTATTTTTATATAATAAACTTAGTCATTAAATAACAAAATTGATATTTTTTTAAATTCCATATTTTGGGTAGATAATTAAATAGATTAGATATTAGTGTCTACTTCAATAATCTATTGTTGTTTATACTTACATTACTAACAACCATTTCAGCATTTGTATCATTGGCATCTGTTGGGTTTGTCTTAAAGTTAAATACTTTAGCAAAGAATGAACCAACAGATGATTGTTCTTGTTCGGGACTTAATGGAGTGAACTCCGTCAACGCTGTGGTCGTATGGAGATTAGTCATGATTTAGACAAAACCTCAGTTCTTTTAGCAATATTTTAATTTTTCAACTCAAATCATCATGTATCTTATTTAGTGCAGTATAAGTAAACGTTAAAATGAATGGCAATAAATAATAATATTATTGACTAAACATTCTTAACTATTTACTTTGATAATAGTTTTTACTTTTTAAACAATTATTTAAATTCTAGTATTCTACCAATGTGATAAGACATTTTGATAATAGATAAATTACACTCTCATAACTTACTTTTATAAGTCATAACCACAGATATATATATTAAACTATATTAAAATTTAAAATATATTCTATTATATAGATATATATAGATATTTAATATATATATCTGTGGTCATAACTCATAACGATAACCATACCAATTGGCGTAATAACAGCCAACAGGTGGACCGTGGGGCATGGACGCCAATATTTAAATCTTAAATTATTCGATAACACGGTTATCTACTCGATATTATAGTACAATACCCTGCCCATTGGGTAATATCGATATTCTATCTTTAATAGATGAATGATCATGGTCGATGCCCAGTGGTGAATTAGGAAAATGGAATGAGGGCACAAAACAATTTTAACCATCAACATAATATAACAGACTATACATGAAAATAAATATAGATCATAATAATATAGTCTGTCTAGTTTTCAATTATTATATGTAGGTACTTATAATAGGTAGGTTACTGTTTCATACATAAAAATACCTAGGTAAATACAATTGTTGTTCTTTTTTCACATACCTACCTATAGTACAGTAGTACCTAGCCACGTTATCATATAATGTTACCTACCTACTATTATTATTTATTAATATTCAAAGTAATCTAAATACCACATTTTATTTTATTAGTTGGTAGGTAGTTATTTATTAATAATTATATATCATGAAATGAACTACTAAATAATTATTTGGATATTTTTTCGACATTAGTAATTTAAATATGTACTTATTAAAAAAATGGTGACTATATGGATCTTTATTATTTCTACACTGCTATTATAACTACTTGTGAAGAGCCTTGAAGGCCATTTTAAAGCTTTTTGACCCAATGAATACAATTTAATTGACATTTAAATAATAAATAATAAAACAATTCTAAAATCTAAATCTATAAATAACTCAAAACGAGTCAAGATATTTTGAAAATTTTATCAGGTCCATAATTTTTGAATAACAACAAAATAAGAAAAACGTTAGGTATATGATAATTTGTTAATTTACGGGTGAATATACATTATCCACGTATAATTTCAAACACTCGTAAAAATTTAACTTGACTTTCCTGTAGTCTTTTTTTATTTTAAATATAGGAAAACTTAAGGGACATCTTGTATTACATTTTCAAAGCTTCGATGTAAAAATAAAATGTTTTATGTTTCTAACTATTATATAATAATTAGCCAATTTAAGTGCTTTTAATGAATTTTGTCAATTTTTTTAACGTCAGACGCTCATAAAAAATTACGATTTGAGCTCAACTTTTTTTTTAATTTTAACGAACAACTTACCTTTTTTTTATGAGAAACATTGTATTAAATTTTCAAGTTTTTTGGCCGAGCATAAAATATTTTATTGACAATATATTTTTTAAAAAACTAATAAGATTAGAAATTTGTTTAAGCCTAGCTCAAAAAAAGGAGCAATATTTCGAAAATTGTATGGTGCTTAGAAATTGCTGATATAAACATTCAGTGAAAATTGCATGTATCTACGGTTTTTTTTAAGAGTTACACGATACGTACTTACCTATTGAGTCGAAATAATGCTTCGATTTTCAACTTCATTATCTTGTCTGAAGGGAAAGTGAATCTAGTATAGGTGCATTCGGGAGGTCAAGATTTAAAACTCTAAGTAATTTTCAAAAGCACCGGGAAAAATAAAAAGAGGAATTACTCAAAATCGGTTTTCAACAAAATGATTCTCGTTTTTGGTATAACTGTAAAAAATGACAGAGATAAATAACATTTTTACTGAATATTTATATAAGTATTTTGTATACACCATACAATTTTCAAAAAAGTTCCACTCGTGTTGAACTATTTATAGGCATCCAAAATTTTTGATTTTTATTAAAATTAATGTTGACAAAAAAATATTTGCTTGGTAAAAAAAACTTGAAAATGTCTAACATGGTTTCTCATAAGTTGTTGGTAAAAATTAAAAAAAAAGATGAGCGTAAATTCACAATCATTTTTTGAGTTTTTGTAGTTACAATTTTGACAAAATCAAGATACACTTAAATAATCTAAACTTGGTATTTTTTCATTTTTACGAGGGAAAATCAGGTCATCTAACTAAAATTGGATGTTGGTTCATCTGAAGTTAATAAAAAAAAAATACTGTATGGTTTTCAATAAAAGTTATATCAATAGATTACTTGAGACTTGGAGGGTGTTTATAGCTTGATTTTTCAACTTCAGTGGGCTATAGATAGCTGAAGAATAGCTCACAGATGATTTTTTATCAGCTTAAGTAAAAAGAAAATTTGTTGTGTTTATCTAAATGGTTGCAATTGGTTACATATTATACTAAATAATAGTTATAATTTGAAGAAATATGGCATACACATTTTGTACAAATATATTTATTAAAAATACAAATCTTTGGCCAAGACAACGCCGAACTAGATAGGCGGACAGCTATATAATTATATAAATATATTATAATCTTATTATGTTTATGTACCAATGTCCTATACAATATAATCATACTACTTACAAGGCATCGGTCCAAAACCAAGCCAAGGACAGCCCGCACTGTCCTCTAATCTGCCCTAGTTTTATACACACAATGACATTTTCAGATGAATTTTTTTTGGCAAAAATTAATTTAACATACTGTAGTTCTAATTGTAAATTAAATTACTTAAGTCACAATAATATCATACAATATGCTTTGTTATATTATAGGTCGACAGACCGTCTTCTCTCAGAATTGTTTTTCGTGTACAATGATTTTATATCATTCAATTCAAATTTAACAAATATCCTTTACAGTGAGTTCTCTATGTACAGCAGTCTTACCTACTTTTGTTTTTTTAAAACTCAAAATTATAAAATATTAAATCATCAATACATAAATTAAAATACTTTTATTTTTTTTTTTAAATATAAGTTATGAAAAAATTGTTTATAGTATTAAATGTATTACAAAAAAAGAACTTTATTAAAGAATAAGTTTTTTTTACATATCTTGAGTTTCAATTACTTGGTTAATAATTAGCCATTCGGCGTCTTGATTTTTTAATCCTAAAAATAACATAATATTGATAAATTAAAATAAATAATACAATGATGTGTTTATTAATAAACAATACCTTTTCGGTCCTTTCACAAAGCACCAATCTACACTTATTTGCTGTCCCAAAATATCTGTATTGTTAAGTCCTTCACGTGCTCGAGATGCTTCCTTATATGATTCATATTCAACTAATGCATATCCCTTAAAAAATAAAAAAATAAATAATATAACAATAAAATAAGTACTTCACAATAATTACTTTTAAAAATCCAGTTCTACGGTCCAAGTTTAAATGTAAATTTTTAATTTTTCCAAACTCAGCAAATTTGTCATGTAAATCATCTTCTTGTGCTTCTTCATGTAAAGAAGAAATGAACAAAATCCAACCTTCAACAGCTGAAAAATAAAAAAATTACGTGAATAACAATTACAATTTTATGATAATTGTTTAATTACATCTTTGTGGTCCAGGGCCTTCGTCTTCATTTTGATCGACAGAATCAAATTCCATGGCTTCATCTTTAATGTCATCTCTTTTAGATTTGTCGTCAAATCCACGTCCTTTCCTTCTTCTGGCTTTATCTTTAAGCTTTGAGACTCCCTCTATAATTAATGATGTCAAATAAATATTTTTATTTTTATTTTAGAGCGGCTTCGCTCCAATGAATGTATTTAATTTTATTCTGATTTTGCAAGTGCTTTTTTTTTTGGTTCTTAGTCTATAAATTTAGATAATTTTTTTTACTAGGTCAAAAAAATAATACAAGATTTCTATTCAGTTTTTATAATAGTAATTGGAAAATAATTTTTTAAGTATTTTACAATATTAATGTAAAATTGTTTTTATAAGCATTTAGTATTTAAATTTGGACAAAATTATAGATATTTAAACAAGTAAGAACAATTTTAAATATTTTGTAACTACTGGGTATTTGAAACTTTAAAAATATATTATTATTATTATTATTTTGAGCTTGAGTCAGGCAACTATGGCCATTAGCTGTTTTTTTTTTGTTTGTACTGTTTGTAGGTTGTTTGATGTGGAAGGAATATTTTATAGGGCAATTCATTTTTAGCCTACCACGCCTTGACTACTTAATATAATGCTTATTACTGATGATAAAATATTATATTCAGATGAAGTTAGTCTTGTTGTACTATAATTTCTCACTAAATCCAGTACTCACCCACCCCTTTATAAAATTATTGGGTAACTACCTTTCAAAATTATTGAAAACACGCCACTGCAGTTAATAAAATTAATTTTTATAAATAAATAAATTGGCTTTTTTTTCCTACATAAGTAAGGACATATTAACTAGAATTATAAAATACAGTCCTCAATAAGTTTAAATTTAGTAATTTAGTAAAACTATTTAAATTTAGTAGATTTTAATAAAATATTAAAAGAATATTGTTATTTTGAAATTGAAAGCAAAATTTCTAAAGGTTGAACAACAATTACATTTAATAGATATCATAATTATGCAACAGTTATGTTCAGTGAGAAATTAGTATAAGCATCAACATGAAAATTCAAGTTATTTTAGTGAGCTAATAGTAGGAAAATATTTTTGCATATCAAGGTTGTAATGAAATTTGTATACACAGTACATGTAAACAAACTTAAAAGATTTTTTCGTTATTAAAAATATTTTTCATTTAATTATTTAAATAGTTAGTGTTATCAATCGATAATTATATGTAGTAAGCACAGAATAATATAGAATATTATTATTAGAATATTATTCTGTGTAGTAAGTGTGTAGTTGATAAAGTACTTTTTATTTGGATTAATGGTAAATGGTAATCGTATGATCGGGTAAATAAATAATTCGATCATACAATAGTCACCCATCTATCTCACGTATTTTTAAAGCTACTTAGTAGTTAGTTCTTAGGGTAAATAATATACAAACATATTTATATTACCGTCATCTTCTTCCACGAAATCTTCGGCGTTTAAGTCTAAAACGTCAGCCATTATAACCCTGGAACTAACCTAACCGAATGTAATGTTAAACAACAAAGTCGGAAATTTCTACGTTCAACGAGCGGATGTTCTAAGGCGGCGTGATGGGGCCAATTTTTCCAAACGAGTGAAAAATGATAAAGATGTTTATACCACGAGTTATACCAGAGATCCAGCAGTGACGCCAATATGAAAAAAAATCGAAAATTATTTACAGTAATGCGCGCGGGGCCACCCTATAAAGCGCTGCGCTCAGATAAAAAAAAAAGAAAATATCCCTCGGGCCTCGACTTGATATGCAATACCACTTCAAGTTGGTCACTGGGTAACCAGCGTTTAATAATCTAAGACCGTGGTTTCACCACTCTTATCATTTTTCTGACAAGCGCTTATCACTTTGGAATAATCACAGAACCTGCGGCGTGCACGACTGAACCAAAAGACACGCGGGTGTATGATTACTATGATATAAAAGTATAAAACACTATAGTTATAATATTATCCTAACAATTTTGTACACATAACAATTTTAAAACGTGCTTTTATTTATGTTTTTAATTTTCTCGTATAGATAGGTAGTTATGGATATTTTTGAAATCATTCTTGGAAGTTATGAATCATTTGTGATTGGTGTAAAATGTCGATTCAAAAGCCAAGTAAATATTCCCATTAGTCTGTTTAGTACAGTTTTAATTCTTGTATCTTGTATATACCTAAGTTATGTAATATAAGTTAAATTACAAATTACTTTGTTTTATAACTCAGCAGTCTAAGGAACTAGAACTGGTGCAATCATTTAATGATCATGTTCATCAAGCCAGTATCCGTTCAGTATCGTGTTCATCAAAGTATATGGTATCAAGTAGTACAGATGAGACTATTGAGGTATATAATATGGTCAAGCGATGTCACGTACATACCATACTACAGCACAGCGGAACAGTTACATCATTGACATTCACACCTGACGAATCACATTTAATCAGTACTAGTGACGACGGTTCGATAGCAATGTTTGAGACTGGTACATGGAAGCTAAAGAAGTTATGGGACAAAGCTCATAAAGGATCAGGTAGGCTGTTAATTAAATTCTAAGACAGTAGCGTATATTGATCTAGTGTATAGAGTAGTGACTATTAGATTTTAAATTTGTAACTAAAATATATTAACATGTTCCTGTTTCCTTGACTGTTATAGCTGTTTCTTTCCTAGCAGTTCATCCTAGTGGGAAACTAGCATTATCTGTTGGCAAAGATAAAACCCTTAGAACTTGGAATTTAGTTAAAGGTAGACCTGCATACACAACTAATCAGTCTAGGCAAGTGCAGAAATCACAGATTATTTCGTTAAAAATTAACTTATTTATTTTTGTTTTTTAGTATGAGTGCTTATTATTTTTTTGATAATATAATTTGGTCTCCAGCTGGGCAGTATTATGGTCTACCTCTGAACACTAAGTTAATGATTTTTAATGTAGAAACAGCAGGTATTGCTATTACAATTGAAGATAATCATAAAATACATGGTGTCACATTTATAACGGTTGGTGACAATTATATTTAATTTATTGGTTTGTTATATTACAATATCTAAGGTAATTGTTGATTGTTTGTTGCAGGAACATTTGGTATGCTATGGGTCAGAAAATGGTTCACTGCATTGTTACAATATTATTAATAAAGAAAGCATATGGGAAATGAAAATTGGAGATACAAGAGTAAAGTGTTTAATCAAAATTGATAATAGACTTGTAACAGCACTAAGTGATGGCCATGTTACAGTATGGGAACTCAATGGTAGTAAAGAACCTGTTGAAAGTTGTTCATTGTTTTTAGACTGCAGAATTACTTGTATTTGTAATAATTCCTTAAGGTAAATAATATAAATCAAGTTACATCAATTTACCAATTAGTTGACTACCCACATTTGAAAAACTAATTTTACATATAATTACCCCATTTTCTCCATTAATTGACCAACATAATAATATGTTACCATAATCTTAGTTTGAATTTTGTCCCAAACAGAATACTGTTCAACAAATCCATTAAAGACAACCTCATTAATAAAATATAGTTTTAAGCCCTTTTCAATTGTAAACCTACTTTAAACCAAATATTGTAAATTTTATTTTCTTTTTTCCTTTCTTGGATGATTAAAAAAAAAAAAAAAAATCCATAGAATTATAGATAAAATCAAAGCTTCCTAAGAAACACAAAATTTCCCCCCGGTTATTTCTAGATATACCCTTATGGCAAGGCTTCTATTCAAACTTGAACACAAAAACGTAATCAACTTCGGCCTATACTAAAATCTTACATGAGTCTTAATAATAAATTACTCACATACAAATTAATCATCAGACCAGTTTGGTAATATAGCATTCAAATTTGGTGCCCTACTAAAAATCTACTTAACCCACTAATATTTGCCATTTTCAAGCCTTCCAGTCGATCACCTTAAGACCTATAACAGGTGATCTATGGTACATAACAGATGCAGCCCCTCATAATGACCTAAAACTAAGAACAGTAAACAAATTTCTAAAACCCATTACTTCGATTTCATTATAAATTAATCAACCATACTATACCCTTTCATTTCTTCTAAAATAAATATATATGTAAAAAAGTTAACTTTAAATTCTGAGGTTCTGTTAACGATCTACTCTTTATGGGTTTTATGTCATTGTTTTAAAATGTCCATCAATTATGTTACTTATAAACCTATGAAACAAAATAATAGTAATTTGTAAATCATTTTAATAAAACCTCAATGGCTCAATACAACTTGCGAGTATAAAAAGAATCACTACCTAAATATTCAGATAAACCTGGTGCTCTGACAATTAGCCGGCGTGGGGATTAGCTATTATAAATATCTCTGGACTTCAGTTCTTACATTTTTTGTGTATCAAATCTTTACTTACTGTTGTACTAAATTTATTAGGAATATCTTCTATTCTTTTCTTATTATACTTCATTAATTTATTTTTAAAATATGAATTGTAAGATTATGTAAGCAAATCTGTACCTATGTGAATTGTAATTTTGTTGAATGTAAGAATATTTCCTGTAAAAAATGATAAATACTAATTTTTACAGAAAATCTAAGATGGTAAAGGATGAGTCTGACGAAGAACCTGAAGTTAAAAATGATATTATTGTTGGCGTAAATATTCCTAACAAGACACAAATCATTAAAAGAAAACTTCCAGTTAATGATGTCCCAAAGAATAAATTAAAACCTTGTATAAAAAAAAAAAAAAGTATACCTAACAACTGGAAAGTTAGTGAAAATGATTAATGTATTAAAACTAAATGTAATAAAAAAAAAAGTTTCTTTAATATTTAATTGTTATTATTTATGTAGAGTAGTCTCTATAATTTGATACATAAAGATCATAATATTATATGTTTATCAAAATAAGCTAGAACTTTAAATATAAATTAAATAAAAGTAATTTTTTTTTCATTTGATCTTAAATTCCAACAATTTTATTGGAAATAACAGAATTATTACTTTAAGGTGGTTATATGTGGAACACATTTACTAAAAAATAAAGTTGACAGGTACTAAAAGTGTTGGATAGACTACTGTGTCCTGTTTCATAATTCATTGGTATTATACAGTAGGTGTTTCATCGAAACAAATTCTATTAATGCCATTAATAATTGCATTTTTAAGTAGCAATAATAATTTTTCTCTTTTGGTGTCCATTATGAAATATCTTAACCATAGGTGCAATAGCCCAATTTTTATTGGTCCCTCCCCTACCGTAATGTTTTCCAAACATATCTCAACTAATTTTGAATTGTGAGGAATTATTCATTCATAGCCATTAATTTTAATCAAATTACACAACAAAAAAATCTGAAAAACCAACAAAATAATTTGTAGTTTGTTAACACCATTTATTTAATAAATATATTTTAAGTATCTAAGTATGTTAAATGCTGTAAGTGATGTGGAATCAGTGTTAATTAGGTACAAATATTTTATTTGTATTATTTATTGGGTGAATGAGTACTAAACATTTTGATTGTAGCAAATTTATATATTGGGAATTTTGGGAAAGTTTAGATGATACTACTATTACTGTGAAAAGGCAATTCTTTGGTTATTCTGTTAAATGTAAACTAAACATATAATATATATTATTAACACATATTTTAATAATCATTTTGGTGGTTTTGACCAAATATAAGGTAATGTCCAATTCATTGAATCATAATAACTGTTTTTATTTTCCGTAACCAATGCCAGCAACAAACAAATGATGAAAGTTTTTTGGTAAGTCAGCCAAGTTCATCAGTGTTGAAAAGTAAAAAGTAATGAAAAAAAGTAGCCTATGAACTCTATGGGTATTGTTGAGACAAAATTTTTATGAAAAATAATTTTTTCTTTCCCTACGACGATGTAGAACAACCAATATTTGTATTCAATGTTTCTACTAATTAAAGTAGTATAATTTGTAACTAATGACAACCATTTATAAAAAATAAAAATAATATTCAATTTCTGAATACAAAAACATCTTTAAAACTAATTTTTAAGAATCTGGTAGTTACCAGTTCTAAATTTTAAGTTTTTGAGAAATGGCGATAAGTGAGCAAGTGGTATATTTTTTCTTAAAATTAGGTCAAAAGCAAAATAACACAAAAATTGATTTTTAAATTTCCTTTTTTTTTGAAATCAAAACAAAAATTAGATATTCAAATAACATAATTTCCCAAAAAACTAAAATATATGACACATAGCTTAGTTGCACACTTTTGGTAACCCAAATAAATTACAGTTAACAATAAACCAGGTTATTTATAATTAATTCACTAGTTTTCACACTCTAAAATACAACTTAAAATTGATATAGTTATAATTTATAAAATAATTATAAATACAATATATTTTTAATAAAACAATTAAATATAATACATAAAAAAATGAACACAACAAAAATTAATTTTTAACTAAAAGTAACAAATATAATACATATACATATACTAAACATTTCCATTATACAGTTAAGTTTATGAAAGTAAGAATATTCTACACGTCTTTCATTAACTTATACATCGTATACCTATAAAAATAATTGTTTATTGATGCTGAGGAATTACGAAAAACTAATTTTTAAATACTTGAAACTCAAAGTATTTTATTGAGGAAAAAAACAAAATAATTTGAAATATCAACAAATTTAAATTAATATAAAATGTGTGAATAGATTGTTATGATAAAGTAGCGGTTCTCACCATTCTTCTGGTGTGACTAGAATGTTATTCTTTGGTAATCCGCTTAAGTCTTTAGTTTTCAAAAAAAAATAAATTAAAATTAAAAATTAACTAACTTCTAAACTTTGGCATCCAAGTTGTTAACATAACACCTAAAAACAATTAATTTTGGTTTGAATAAATAATAAATTTAACTATATGTCTGAAATCAAACTACACATGATAATAAATTAGTTACAGCGAAAAGCAAGGGGATAGGTGTACATTATATAAGTATTATCATCTGTGAAAACCAACACCAATATAATATTAATAAGTTAATATTTCCATTACCTATTGAAAAAGCTTAATAAGTTCTACTGACTACTCTTATAAATTGTATTATAATACATAATTAACATCCCTCAATTTGAACATATATTACAATAAATATTCAGAATTATTTAACATATAGAACTCAAATTTACCGCCACCAGTTTTGAGCTATAAATAGAGCGTTGCAAGATAGTTGTGGAAGAACAAGTAGCTTATAAATTATACTATGCAATCTGATTCATTGATAAGGTAAATTTTTGCCATTTTGAGGTTTATTATATAATTTTCTAATAAAACCAGATAATGGCTCAAATTTTTCTTAATTTATAGAAAAGCTAACAAGTAATAATTGGCATGTTATTTATATATTAGAGTCATGATGTTAATTCCTCTAAAATTTCTTCAGTTGTACGTCGTTCACTTTTGAACCGATCCATATACATTTTTGGGACAGTCCAGTCTAATAATATTTCAATATTCTTTTTCAACAAATCATTTTCACTTTGACCATTACCGCGGTAAGGACTACGACCAGAATTTTCAATAGAATCACATAATACCAAATCAATAAGTCTTTTTCCAAACCCTAATGCATTTAAGCGTTCTGTGGTTGATATGCGTATCAGTAAAACTGCCAATAACATCCGCATTCGGTCCAAAGCCATACCAGGAGGAATAAATTCTTTTGTTTCTTGTTTTGGCGAACATGTTTCTTCATGAGTTATTATTTGAGTTTTTGTTTTGAAATATGAATTACACTTAACACACAAGTATGGTTTGTCTGTTTTGTGTATGGTTAACATATGTTTTTTTAAATGTGGTAGTTGTGTAAAAGCCGTATTGGTACACACAAGACATTTAAATGGTTTTTCTCCAGTATGACGTCTCACATGCATTTTCATAGCTGTTGAATGAGCAAAGGATACTTTACATACTGGGCATGGATAAGGTTTTTCTCCACTATGTCTCCTTTCATGTACTGTCAATTGAGAACGTTGTACAAAACGAGCATCACAACTTTTACATTCATAAGGCTTTTCATGACGATGTGTCCTCAAATGTTGTATCATATGTCCTTTAAACTGTTTATTGCAAATTTTACATGTAAATGCTCTGATATTATTATGATAGCTAGATAGATGTTTAGTTAGACCATCCCTACGTAAAAATGCTTTTCCACACACTTCACATACATAATCATTTTGTCCCATATGCCGTTTCATATGGCCACGTAGAACTGAACGACAAGCAAATAATTGATGACATATTGCACATTCTAGTGTATATTGTTTGTTATGAGAACGCGCATGTTGCCATAGTTGACTGGCTCGTGTGAAGGATTTTAAGCATTTGTCGCATCTAAAAAATGTATAGAAATTGCTCAAGAAATACCAATTGAAGTGATAATAATAATAATAATAATAAAACAAAATTATTGAATAGAAGAAATAACAACTTCTAAATCAAACTAAATGAATAAGTGAATACAAATATTTGTGTGCCTAATAGTAGTTAAAACTAACACAACATGTTTTAACTAATATTAAGAAAGTAAAAGTAATAATATACAATATATGAATTAAATCCAAAATATAGATACTAAATATATGTATTTATTTTCCATTTAATATTATAGTCAAATTTGGTTAAGTAACTCAAACTTTTTTAACAAAATAGTTAATATGTCAAACTTTTTCCAGGTCTCTAGAATTTTTTATTATTGTATTATCCTTGGATAACTCGAATTTCTGAATAACTTGAACTTTTGGGACGGTCCCTTTAACTTCAAGTTAACCAAGTCTGACGGTATAAAAACAATGTTATTATTTTTGAGTAGCATTATAATAGCATAATTCAATCTGTTTCACATTTTTATTTGCAGTAGTACCTACCATTGTTTGATTAAATCATTATGTTAGGGTGTGCCTAACATAAGTATAGTTCAGCAAAATGAACATATTAGCTTACTAAAATAGTTTGAATTCTTTTTTACTTATACAAAAAAAAGACTATAATATAATAAACTAAAAAATTAAGTAAAATAGGAAATATTTCATGTAATTACTGTTTGTTTTAATTAAATAGATTATAGAACATAGATTCTAGCCAATGATAGTAAAAATAAAATATTATACAAATAGGTGGGTAAAATAATAATTAATAAGTAAGGTAGAAGTGGTAGAACTATATTTATATTATACTCAATTGTACTAATTTAATAAGACTTAGGAGAAAAAATCATCATAAAACTACATTACAAGAATATATTAGCAATTATTATCTGGAAAAAAAAATACATACATTTAGTTGATTAATTATTTAGTTGAAAATCCACCACCAGTATTTTCTTAAAAGCTAAGGTAATGTTACAAATAGTTATATATATACTAAATGACTACTATTTAAATATTTTTACTGCTGTTCATGTTTTTAAAAATTAAGAAATACCTATATTTAAAATGAAAATGTTATCTGAAATTTAAAGTTGAAAAAGAAAAAAAGTATTTTATTAAAATATACCTGTTTTTTTTTTCACACAAACTAACTGGTAATAAAAAGAAAAAATACCTGTGAGGATAATATCCGGTATGAATGCGCACATGTTCAATAAGTCGTTCCTTGATTGGAAACTTTTTGTCACAATGACCACAAGTAAAATCTTCTTCCCGACCACAATTGTGAATGCACATCTTATGGTTTTTTAGAGTATTCTGGTGTGTAAATCTATTTCCACATAAATCACACTCATACGGTCGTTCACCAGTATGGACCCTGTAATGCTTTTTCAACACGTTGGGAAATGGGAAAATTTTATAACAATACTTGCATTGATGTTGTCTAGGGCTTTTCCTAACCACAGTTTTGTTTTTCTTAACAACCCCCATAATTAATATTGCGTTTTGATGCTGTGTTTAGCTGTTAAAAGTGTTATTCATGCTTGTTTATCACTAATATATATAAGATATAGTTTATAATAATAAAATTAATTAATATTCAACTTATTTTCATTTTATAGCTTAGAAAGATAAGTTTCCCCGACACCGAAAGAGAAGCATTGATCTAGTTGTGGTATAAGTTCATAAAATATCAAAATATGAAGCCGTACGTTGTTGTGTGTCCATAATATTTCTTGAGTGGGTATAGTTCATAATTTTGGTTCAAGACTAGATTCACCTTTGATTTTATCTGAAATTATCTTTAAACAAAACAATAAAAAAATGTAGTTGGATATAAGTTATAATGTAATAGGTATACACATAAATTTATATATTCTATGAATGTGGTTTCATTAAAAAAATATTTTAAAGGAGGAAAAGAATCTTATTATATATATATTTATATATGTACACTAATAACGATTAGTAATATACATAAAAGATACATGGGCAGGACTTTGTCAAAAAAAGGTCGTGGAATTAAATCGTAATAATTTTAAAATTACAGAAAGCCGGAGATCGTTTTTAATGAAACAAAGGTAATTAACTTACTTTGAAAAATACAAACATGATTATTCGAAACTTTTAACTTGATGTGTACTACAACTGTGGAATTAAAAAAAAATATAGGTTAACTGTATGACATATTATTATGACGTGTTGATACCAAAAACTAAAATACTAAACAGAACTTGGTAGCAACAATAGAATATATTATAATGGTAACGATTGGTGGTTTTCGGATAAATGTCAATAATAATTACGATAAAATATATTAAGTAACAATTTTCAACTGATAATAATTGTCTATAGATATACAAAACATGATTATATAATAATAGTATGCAGGACTTTAATCTCGGTACTACTAAATACTAACTTTACTGTTCAATAGTAATATTGTAGCATAGTACAAAATACAAAATGTGTGATAGTAATTTTACATTGTTGCCAAATGTATTTTTTATTGCATGTTTATCGATTAAGTTTAGTATTAGTTGGTACTATAGAGCCTAAATATTAAAAAAACAAAACAATTACTATTCGTTATAAGTAACATAAAATTGTCTTTTTACTTCTTAATTTATCATATGAAATAATATCATGGTAAATATTGAAATATCTGATTTGTACAATAAAATCTAATTGAATTAATATTGAAAATTAAAAGACGCATCGCGGTTGAAAAGAACAAAAAAGTTTTTGCCGAAACCAGGGATCGAACCAGGGACCTTTAGATCTTCAGTCTAACGCTCTCCCAACTGAGCTATTTCGGCACGTTGAAGGTTATAGTGGATTCTATGCTTTATTAAAACATGACATTTATATTTTACATTTTTATTTATATAAAGACTCTTTACGGAATGGTGCCAGGGGCCAGGGCCATAGCTAGGAATTTTCCATGGGGAGGGTCCAGTTCCAGAGATAGGAAAAAAAATGGTTTGAAAAATATATATTTTTAGGTTTAGAATATGTATTTACTAGCTGTCCCGCTCGGCGTTGCCCGAGAAAAAGATTTGTTTTTTTTTTATAAAATATATTTGTAAAAAAGTGTATGTAGGTAACATATTTGGGATAATTCTATTACAATACCTAACTGAAAAATGCCAGCTCCGTATGATTCAAATTTTGTTCTATTCGTTATTTAATATTCGGTGTAAAAGTGTTTGAAACATTAACATTTTAAAAATATATACCTATTATAAGGTACCAAAAATTATAATCAATCATAATGGGAGGGGTCAAAATCTCGACAGTTGTAGTAAACATTTACTTGTGTTATTAAATTAAATTATTAAATATTTTAATGATTAACGATTATTATAATATTTTATAATATGATGTAAAAATATGAAGTAATATTGTAGCGTAATATATTATTTGAGACTCAGGGCTTAAAACCGTTTCTACAATTATATAGGTAATCCGAAATTATATTTTTAAAACTGGTTACCAGTTTTATTGCTATAATATGAAGTGCTGTTTACCGGTTACCGATTTTTAACGATTTCCAAAATATTTAAATAACCGCTAACCAATTTTAACCGCTTTAATAAGTACCTTTTTTCAAATCACATTTTTCTATTTTTGTCATCAAACATAAATTAATTTATAATTATGTCTTTACACTGCATTAAATGGGTTATAGTATATATTATATATATATTTTTTATAATAAACGTTATTGGTACCTATACCACAGAATAGATTAAATTGTATAATTGCCTATACCATTACGGCATTACCCGTATTGCTGATTGCATGTACGTATTTGACATTGCATATCTATATAATTATATCATAAATTCATAACTTCAATATTGCTGACGACTGAATAGAATATTTTTCTAGTAAATAAAGAATAAACACTATAAACTGAAATAAAAATAAATAATTGGTAACTGGGACAAAAAATATTTTTCGTTATTGTATACTGGTTACCGTGTATCGTTAAAACAACGATTTTCAGAAATATTGATAATCGGTTTTTGGTATATGACTTTATAAACTAATAAAAAATAATAATAATAAAAATAAAAAAAAGCACATATCATTGTAAAATCAATATATTCATCGCTCTGCTCAGAATATAATATAGATAAATTTTTATTTAATTGTAATCAGTTGTTGAAGAATTGATAGAAGAATATAATTTCAATTTTCCCATTCACTAAAAATTTAAGTAATCTATAATTTAATTTTTTTACTATCAAAAAACTATAGATAATATGGAAATTTTAGGGGTTGCAAATTTTTACTTTTGCAACTCCTGCATTATATTTTGGGTCTCACTTGAGACCCCTCGCGACCCTCCAATTACTCCACCAATACCATATTAGAACTATATATATAGACTATAGCTAAAGATGCTAAAATTATAGTGCGGCGCTATTATAGCTGACAAAAATACCTAATCAATAATAACAATCATAGAAACAATATTTGTTGTTTGAGCAATCTTTGGACTAGACTGTGTAGGTTACTTCTGTGTAGTATTAATAATTCATAATGATATGTTACTATATTTTACTTTTTAAGCCATTATCTTAGTTTATGGTTTAAGCTATAACAAGCAAGATGAGTGAAGATTATAATTTGTATTATAGTATTTTTAATTGTAAAATTATTTTACCTTTAATATGAAAATCAAGTTGATCGTAGGTACCTATACTCGCTCATAACATTTTTACCGCGTCTTAAATCAAATAGGAGTGGAATTTGATTAGTTACTCATTATTCCGGTGGATGTCTCTGCACGTACCTACCGATTACATTTTTCTTTATAGGTAATATGTCGTGAACTAAATAAACAATGTAATTTTGATGCTTCGGTATAGGCTCATATAGGGGGTACTAAGCAACTGGCTAGTTTTGATTTTGAATTTTTATTTAAGGGGCCTCTTTCCCCCTGTAAGTTAGAATACCTACCTATCGAGTTCCATCTACACCAAAAACCCGTTGCTAGGAACGAAATCAATTATAAAAACAGATTTGAATTTTTTATTAAGTCTTCTATGTATTCTTCAACGTCTTTTATATACATCTTAATAAATATAAAAACTACCATATAGAATTGTAAAAATAAATAAACCTTATGAGTAATGAAGTATTTAAAAAAATGTGATTTAAAATTAATTTAAAAAAAAGCGGGTAAATGGGTGTCGCTCTACTTGTAACCCATGTGTTAGATTTTAATTCAATTATAGGTATAATATAATTGTATACGAAAAATGATTCTGAGCGATTCTTGTCGGCCTAGGATATTTTAAACTATATTTATATTGTTATTATTAATACAGTAGCAGGTAAGATAAACTAATATCATTTGCATATTATAATATTTCAATATTTGTATATATAATAAATAATAATACTTGAGAAGTTTAGCAAGAATAATATTTTAAAATAACAACATGTTGTGCACAATAATTAATAACTATAAAAATACTGTTTATACCTATATTTCTTTAGATTTTTTGGTTACAGAATTCACTACTTACACGGAACCTTATTTTACATTTTTAAACCTAAGTTATAAAAGTTTTAACTATAAATGCTTATAAAAAAACTTATGTAACGCCTATGTATTTTTAATATTTTTCAACTGTTGTTGTAACTATATTTCAGGTACATTTAATATTCAAGGTTTTTGACTCGACGAATAAAATTTTTTACAATTGTGTCCGTCATCTATGTTTGGGGCAGTAAAACTGCATGGATTTTCTTCAACAGTATCTTGTTCAATGGGAAAGTGAATCTAGTTGGTGCATTCGGGAGGTCAAAATTTAAAATTTAAAATTTCATAATTTTTTTTTTAGCATTTAAAGTTAAAATTTTGACAAAATACGTAAAAATCACGAAAGTGTGCAAATTATTTTGAGGTAGAAAATTCATAAAAATTTCTTACTAGAAATAATTTGCCAATTTTCGTGACTAATGAATTTTGTCAAAATTATTACATCTGACGCTCATAGAAATATTTTACAGTATAATACAGTAATTTTTTTTAACCACTCAGAATGTAAAATATGAATAGTAGGTAGGTATATAGATAACTGATGTTGTTTAATTTGTAATCTTTTAAAAAAAGGTGGGTAAGTGGCTTTTCTGTACAGTGTACAGTAGGTATCAATTGTTTTTCTATAAAATCATTGTACCTATACGAAAAATGATTCTGAGCGAAGACGGTCTCTGTCAGCCTATATTTCAAATGTCTATAAACAAGAGAGAAAAAATGTTGAAAATGTTATCTTGTATAGAAAATGTTTATATAAATATTTGGGGAAAATTTCAAGTATCTACAGTTAGATATTCGTGTTTGAGTTTCACTAAAAACAAAATCGACTTTGTCATAATAATTCCCTTTTCATCTTAATACTTTATTTTTGTTTTTCTAAATTATTTGAAAAAATGCTGAGAATTTCTAATTTTGACCTCTTAAAATACAAATTAGATTCATTTTTTTGTCAGAAACCACTCTCAACGTTTAATATCGAAGCATTTTTCTACTAGTTTGTGTACACGGAAAAAAAAAAAAAGGTGGACAAGTAGGTATCGCTCTGCTGATCAGTAATAATTGTCAATCATGTCGTTGTAATGGATGTTTGAATAACGAAAAATCATTCTGAGCGGAGACGTTGAATAATTTTCCGGTGAACTTTTCCTCTTTGATAGACATAGTTAAACTTGTTGGGAACCTTCTATTAACATTTCTAATGTTATAAATGAAAAGAAAACCTTTTATGCATTTCTAACTGATAAATAATTTATAAAATTTACAAAAAATGTCTTACCTTTAATTTGTTGAATAAGAGTCAAAATTGTATGAGAATTGTACCATGTATGGGAAATGGCAAATTTAACATTTGGGAAAAATTTCAAATACCTTGAATTATTAGTTTTAGTTTTTGAATTAAAACAAAATATCAAACATTTATGGATGAAATTCGTTAGTTTACCGATGAAAATCCAATACAGTAAAAATAATAAAATAAAAGGTTCATAAAAAATTAATATTACTTTTCGGTAAACATTTTTTTTGTTTAAAGTAGGACAATTTGTGGGGAGTCTTTAATCAAAACTTATGTTAGCTATGAAAGAAAAAACTTTTATGAATTTTGAATTGCAAGATAGTTTGGAAATATTTATGAATTATGTCAAAATTTTAAACTTAAATCCATATAAAAATAACCACGTCTAAGAATTTTTAATATTTTTGAACTTTTATTAATGAATGAATGTGTAAGGAAACTAGCATTAAATTTTCAAGCTTTTATACTAAGTGAAAAAGTTTTTATCGAGAATTACTTTAAAAAAATAACAAAATTCGAAAAATGTCTCAATGTCTCAAACTAACTCAAAAAGGGTCAAAATATTTCGAAAATGTTAACATTTATGTTAATATACATGCTATATAGATATTTGGTGAAAATGTCAAGGGTTTGCGGTTATTCATTTTTGAGTTACCTACACTATAAATCAAAATCAATTTTTCAAAAATTAGTTTTACGTAAAAATTACAACTTTTTTTCACTTTTTTTTTTTCTAGACGCTTTCTAAAAATACCCAAAGGCATCAACTAGATTCACTTTTCTATAAAAAAAAATATTGGTCTCAAAAGCTGGAGCATTTTTACTGTCTATAATGTTGCTGACAGATATAAAGTTATTTATAGACATGAGCCATTTTTGATTATTTTTTTCAATAATTATCGAAAACAAATATTTTGTCCAGTCAAAAAGCTTGGAATGTAATATTATATTAAGTACTGTTGCTACTTAAAATAACAAAGATAAATAAGTTTTTTTATAAGCATCTTAAGTTCAATTTTGACAAAATTAGTAAAAATAACGAAAATTTGCAAATTATTTTGTAGTTAAAAGTTTATAGTAATTTTTTTAATATGTACATTTCTTAATTCCATTAATTCCTCATAATTAGTTCATAATAGAGCCTAAAAATATATAAACATGTTTTTTTTTATAGATATTTGATGTTCAAATTTGTATAACATTTTATATTTAAACGAAAAATAATTATTTTAATGTTATTTTGTTATTTTGATTAAAAATCAATATTCACGGGGAGTAGGGACTTAAATATTGTTCGTTCATGATATTTTCAAAATAATTTAATTAATTTTTAGCTACCTATTGCTTATTTATAGTTTATACCATTTTACTATAATTAGTTAAATAAATGTCTATAATAATTAATAGGAATCTATTTATATAATAAGTTGACGGCAGTCTCCGCCCAGAATGATTTATCATTGAATTCAATTTTAACACATCCATTAGTCATTACTGTCATTACTGAATGGAGATTGACGGAGTACAATTGACTTCTAGCCGACTGTACAGCAGAGCAGTTACTTTATTTGCCCCTTTTTTAGTTTTATATTAAAACGTTATTTATTATTACTAAATTGACTTTGATGGAATTTTTTATGATTTGGCTAATATTTTTAGCATTCTAGTCAATAGATTGACGGGTTTTCGTACGGGCTTCTACATAAGCGATGCATTTTAAGTTAATGATTGTCGTGTAGTGTTATGTAATAAATCATAAGCCGCACAGGGGAGATGTTATAACGGTGACGACCCTTTGGCTTTGAAATATACAGAAAATGGACAATTTGTCGTCATGGGAGTTATGAACACGTGTTGCAAACCCGTATTTAATCAACCGCACGTCATCAATAGCGATGAGGAGAATTCTAAAAGATCTCTAATGGAATCTACCACCCTTGATTTTCTTTTACCAGTGTATTATTTTTTTTTACCCCTTACTTCATTTTATTTTTTGGCCTCTCATTTTTATCTACCTAAATCATTTATTAGCTTGAATGAATACTTTTGTTTTCACAGGTCCACGAATGTCATTTTTATTTATGATCATCTTTTTTTTTAAGTCTCGTTGATTGAAAAAGAATCTTTATATTATACTGTAATATTATATTAAGATTGAATTTTTAATTAATTTCAGATGTGTTATATTATAGTTAATAACCTAGTGCTGACTAACCAGAAAATAAAGTGGAGTCTTATTGATAAATTAACGTTGTACAATGGATAAGAAATAATAAAGCTAAGGCTTTATCGTAAAATAAAGATATAACGAAGTTAATCATTAACAAATTCTGGTTGACATCGAATATCTGTGGATTATTTTTTCATGATGTACCTAATTATATTAATGTAATTATTTTACCTCAAAAAAATTAATATGTTATGTATTATAAATTATAAAAAGTAGAATAGATTCCAATGATTAAAACAGAGTGATGATTGCCGATGGGTATGATGATAGTATTGTGTTATTACTTTCCTACTTATTATATGTTTCAAAAACAAAATTAAACCATGGTTAGTTCATTAATAAAAATAACTATCGTTTATTAAAATAGTTTACCTATGTTGTTTTTAAAATTTTAAGCCATCTTTATGGAAAAAAATAACGAGGTAACATAGCACTACTAGGCCTAAATAATATTGATGAGTTTACCATGTAATACTATAAAGTTGAAGTTGTATTTATTTCTTTATACATAGTATTATACACACATACATGCACATAGGTATTATAATTTTATATAACGAAAAAAAATTCCACAACAACCGACTGGCAACTATAAGATTTACTCACTCAATGCACGTTTTCGGTACAACTTTCCCTTTTTTCGTACAGGGGTTGACTGACATCATCACATAACATATTGAGTCAATTTTTCTGGTAAATTAAATATAAACACTAAATAGCTAGGTTATTATATCTATGTACAACCAACAGACTAATATCAATTTAAATCTTTATTTTTATTAATTATGTATATCCTCCCTTAAGTTATAATTTTATCTTACTTATCATTCTCAAACCACTTAGTAAGTAATTACAATAGTTGAATAGTTAATGAAAAATAGAAAAGAAGACTATGTTAGTGAAATTTTCAAAGAGCACACACTACTCTACATAATATACACAGATGTGGTTTTTTACGAAATGTGATAACATAAATTTAAAAAAAAAAACCTTGTCTCTAGAGGATGCAACTTATTTTAGTTTTTTGCCACAAATCTTTTGAATTAAATTTAAAATTCCCGAGTGATATTAATCCATTTATACTTAAACATTTTAAATTCAATTAAATTTTATTTAGAATATTTTATTAAAAAACAACATAAATATTACTAGAATAATTTTAACTATCAATGTATAGAATATTAGTTTTTAATGGATGTGGATTATTGATTATTCGCTTGTGTTAAAATGAAACATGATACTTTTTGAGTCACCATTAAAATATATTCATATTTATATTATATTATAACTTTAATTTGTTCAATTATAAAATATCAAAAGATTCTTGAGTACTTACCTAGCAAATACGAGTATTCAATCTAAAATTAAATAAATAATGAAGCATAATAATTGTTAAATTTAAATTAAATTTATTATTTGTTTCTTTACCTTGTACTTATATTTGAGATACCAAATATATTATAATTATTTTTAAAAGAGTATGCAAGAAATTATATTTGATTACATTTTTATTCTACCACTGGGTTTTGACATAGTGAAACATTATATAGTTATTTATCGCCAGGCATAAGTTATCCTCGATAATATTTCTATACTACGACCTTTTGTTTTTTAGTATGAGACTAAAAATTCCATCTAGCACTGAAAAGTAGGGGGGCCGAGGGGCTTAAGTTTTTAAAGCACTCCTATAATAGCTACACGGCACTGATGTCATTGCACGACGAGCGTTTGATTTTTTTTTGTCAGTTGTGGTGTTTACTGTTCTTATTATTAAAAACGATAAATTATTATTATTTTGCATGTAATTAATTATTCAAAAATATATTAGGTTATGTAACCTTATATAATATTGTATAGGTATTCCAGTATACAGAAAAGCGTCTATGATATTTTGTAGTACAATATAAATTATCTTCTCGATCGCTTAACTTTCACAACTTTTTGCGATGAATATTGTATTAAATGCGTTTTTACAAAGTTTTCAATGTGCCTGCATTGTATTTAAAACCTCATTTATATTATAGGAGTGAATGTCAATATGACCTGCCTATTTTATAATACCTTATAATATATATAGTACCTAAAGGAGGACGTTTTGACAAACATACAACATAAAAGTGGTGTTGTTGTTGAATATTTATATGACATATATACTTTACAGTTCCTTTATTTTATACTTAAAGATCAGGCATCAGCGTATGGCCATAATATATCTACATATGATTGTGTTTTATGTAAATATGTTATTTGAGACATCCTATTAGTAATTTTATTTATGCCACTATTTGTGTACGTCATAAATCATAATTATGTTGAACGTATACACGTTCAATAAGAGTAGAAGTAGTTTTGTTAACGTTTGTTGCCGAATTTGATGAATTTATTTTTCTGAAACATGAACCAATATGTTTATGTTTTTTTTCTGACATTAATAAAGTTATGGTAATTTTTCTAATATTTTTCTAATATTTGTAAATACACAAGTACATTATAACATTAGTCTGAATTTTGGGTTTTGAAGTAAATTACGCAGTGAACTCTAGAAGTATTATTCTAAAAATTCAGAAAATCGTTTAACCAATCGTCGTTTAGAAACGTCTTTGAATGCAATGATTTATCATTGTTTTTATATTTATAATAATAATAATACATCCTATTATCTTGCACAGCGATGATTGCCTATACCATCCGGCATTCAATTAGGAATCTGGATCTTTTAAATGTTTGTCAACATAGATCTTAAAAACTAATATAGAAAAAGCCTTTATGTAGGCGTTCCTTTGAGGTGGAGGGGAGGGGGGGTATTGTTTGGAGACCACTCATTTTTTGAGGCAAATGTGTGAGTATACCTACACATTATTGCTGACATTAATTTTGTTATACAGCTTTAAAAAATAACTATTATATGTTTAATATAAATGAACACAAAAAATATTCAATAATGTTAAAATTTATAATTGTGTCAACATACCTTTTTTTGGTAAAAATTAAAGACCTATAGTTACACCTATATTTGAATATATTTATTGTGACCTTTGATATTTGGTTGAATGTAGTATAAAATGACCATAACATTTAAATTTGCTTTAGTAGGTACATAACTAATGTAGCGATAATAAGCTTAAATTAAGATTACCTACTAAAATTGGTGTTAATTATTAATGTATAATATAACCTGGTATTCTTGCATAATATAGTAGCAGGTACATATTTAAACAATCCACAAACGTGTTTCTGTTATAAAATGTGTACATTTTATTTTTATTTATAAACCTTTAAAATGTTAACTGATGATTGTACTATTTTTCTCAGTTGAAAATAATAATTAATGAACTTGTTGCTACAAAAGGTACCCGGTACCTACTGAAAACAGAAGCAATTGATTTACTGTAGAAGAAGTACCTACTAAATGCTTCAACTCTGAATTACTGTTAAGTATTTTCTTGTTTTTGTATTATTTACTGGTGTAAATTTTATTGGTGAATTTTTGATGCAAATACGTAAGTATTTCTTAGTGTAATTTATTGCATCCTCGATATAAGTTTATTATTTTTTATTGAATCATATCTTCAATGGATTCAAACCAATAAATATTATATCAGTATCAACGATACATTATTTATAATATTTTTTAATGTGAATTTTAGTAAATAGTTTTGAATCTATCCTTTGATATCGTTGACCATTTGATTGGGCTTGGCTTATAACTAAATACATACCACATAATGATGAATTTAAAAATGTTTCATGACAGTGTAACTTTAAGGTGTTGTCAACATCTGTTTTCTATTGCCTTATTTTGATGTTAGTTAACGGTAGGTACCTACATATTTTATTTTACGAAAACAGTATTATTTTTTATTTAATTGTAAGGAAACTACCACAAATGTAAAACTATATTATTAAATTAATTTCCTAATCGAAAAATATCGTATTTAATTGATTATACACTTTTATAATCTATAGATACGAGGTTGATATCTGCAGTTACTGGGATATATTATTTTCTAGAATATTGATTTTTATGAATATTGTAAATAATCTATGTCGATTTGTTTAAGATATTGCTTTTAATTATTTCCTATATACTTTATATTCGAAATATAATAGTCATAATTTGTTAGTTACTATATATTTATATACATATAAATAATAAATAGTTTTTATCAACCGATTATCATTATTCTAGTCATAACTAATTTCATCTTAAATATAAATATTATGAAATCAAAAAAAAACTAGAAACTATATCACTGTATTTATGATCCAATTTTCTATAAATAAAGCTAATAAACTCCAGTGAAATAGCTCAAAATTGTTAGTATAACTTGAAAATTTGAAGTTTTTCAATCCAGAAAGTCGCCTCAGGGATTTATCGACTTTTAAAAACTTTTTTCCGTGTCGTATACCTACAGTAATCCTGTGCTCTTTTATATTGAAACTCTAACAAAAACTACTGTATTTATTGTTTTATTTTTCATCTCTATCTACACTCACTCTTATTTTTTACCCCCTGGTGTAAGGAAAAACTTATAAAATCGAAATTGGATTAGGTAAGCGGCCGCCGATGACAATATAAACCGATCTGTACTTAGAATAGACAATATATGTAACATCTATCGAAAAACTATTGAATTGATTTCATAATTCAATCATTCATCATTGCCAAAATGTTAAACAGAAAAAATAAAACATTTATTTGTTATCCGATGAAAAAGTACGTTAAACAAATACTTGTTGCAATTGTGTCCTGGTAAAAACATTAGTTTACCCTTAAAAAATTATAAGAGAATAATTAAAATGATTGAGGGATTTTTTATCTTTGGGTTTCTTCAATCCAACATTTTTGAGAATATGTTTTTTTTTTATTTCAAGTTACTTGCCAACTACCGAATACAGTTTTATGGTTCATAGTACAAAATATCGCATTGGATATATTTTGAGATGATTATTTATATATAATATTATTTAATTATAATAAGATGTTTAGTGGAGGAACCTTAAACCTAAGAACTTAAAAATATTCTTTTTTCTTATTTGTGTGACTTTGAGACAAAGTTTGATAATATATTTGCTGAGTTACCACTTACCAGTGTAAACAACTTATAACTTTGTTCCAAAGAATTAAATGTTTGTGAATTTCGTATATAGCAATTTTTAACATAGTAGATACCTATACATAATAAAATATGTAGATAATAATAATGAGAAAATTATACTTCTTCATCATTTGTATAGCAATGTGTATCAAAGTATATTAAACTGGAATCATAGTTATAATTTATATTAGAATAATTAAATTAGAATTGATTAAATCTAAATGAATCTTAAAGCAGAAATATTAATAAAATTCTATTAAATAGAATATTAATATCTAAAAATGTATAACTTTGTTCTTGACATTGATTTGTCATATTAATTTAATCGCCTCAATTTCGAAGCCAAGATGATATTCATTATGCCTATACCAAATTACTTTCTTAAAACGTTATTTAAATAAATATCTAGATCATATTTTTTCTTTACTTAAAGAAATCTTAACCAGAACTTAAGTAGAACTGACAAGGAATAATAAGGATGGGACGCATATACAATGTATATACATATATATTATAAATACATAATTAAAAAAAACAACAATCTGAAATAAAATAAATACACTTCAAATATTTATTTGTTATAAAATTAACTGTGAGTAATATTCCAATAAATATTTGAATGTGATTTAGTTTTCATATAATTTAGCTATAATGTATACATAATTTAGTTGCTAATTCTTAGGTACATAATACCAATACCTACTATCTTACAATATAAATGATAAATAATTAGTTATTACCTACATTTCCATCTTGTTGAAAGAAATTATAAATTTTATATCAATATATTGAATTTTGTTGTTAAAATAACGTATAGGTACCAGAAATAAATCTAAACTTTTTTTTTGAAATTTTATATTTAGTATTTAATTATGTATGAATAATTAATTAAAGTGTAATGGTTGTTGTATAAAATAATACTATTCTCTAAGCTATCATAAAAAAAAAAAATATTATGTATACGTTTAAAAAAAAAATAAAAACAAAAAATGTATAGTTACAACTTACAACTTGTGCGGATAAAAAGTTTATTAAACAGTTTTGATAAAATAACAAGATAACATACAATTTCACATAAGTTAATTGAAGGAGCCAAAATAATTGGATAACAATTTTTACCGTTTTCACGACGTATTTAGTAAAAACAATGTTGATGTTAATGTTATTAATGTTAATTTAAAGTTGAATGTTATGCACATCGCTACTGCTGATCCACGTACTAAAATCAAACATACAAAACGAGATTAAATAAACAATTGAAATGGTTTTTCTTCAAATAAAAATTATTTTTTATTTTTTGACCATCATTTTAAAGATACAAATAATTTTGTAAATCCCTATTATTAGTTGTATTTACATGTGAGGGATTTACAAATATTTTATTAATTTTAAGTTTGGTATACTACAAGAATAAAATCAGTATAATAATACTATTTTGAATTAGTTTATACAATTGTGTTAATGCTCGTTAAGTTTATGTTACAAAAATACAAGAAAATAAAGAAAGTAGGTACAATGTTAAACGCTTAACACTTAGGTTAGTAATATTTCGTAATTTTTAAGAGCTTCTTTTTTTTTTTACACCATTACCATACTTTTTGCATTATTTTTTAAAGTAAAAGTAGAGAATTTATTAATGTTAGTGAAAGCCGAAAGTACATTTATCTGTACAAATTAAATTAAAATTTATGCATGCAATTTGACATTAATAATTATTAAATAAAACAAGTACAAAAAGGACAAAGAAAGGGTAATGGGTATATAAAAACATGCAAATATAAATAATTTACTTGTTTTTTTTCTAGGGGTTCACACTATTATTTTTGGAACACGTTGTCCTCTCGTATTATATACAATTAATTTTAGGTACTGAAGAACTCTTACGTAAAATACATGATATTAGTTTTATATGTATCTACGTAATAGTGTAATAGTATGTACCTATTATGAATAAAGGTTCACTGAAAGAGATAACTGAAGAAATATAGGTAAATTTAGGTAAATTTAGTTGAGCAAAATGTCAAAACAATGATAAGTAGGTACAACACGTATTAAAATAAATTATACTAGATCATTATTTTTTTTTGGTGAACTAACATAATTTATATAAAAATTTAGTTAGAATTTGTAAAAAAAAAATACACCCACGTAAAATAACCTACCTAGACAAATACAATATAATATACCTGCTATCCTGTGCATGTTAGGTAGGTACTTCTCTTAAATTATGACGTTTTGTTATATTTATTGTTTATTTGCATCTCGTTTAAATAATATTTATATTATAGAAAATAATAATATTTTATTCGTTTATTTTCCATACAAAAAAACGTCATTTTTTTGTTAAATTATATTTTTATTATTTTCAATATAACAAAAGGGGGTCAAGTGGATGTCGCTCTGCTGTACAGTAGGTTAGAAGTAGATCACTGTATAATGAATGGTATTAAATTTGAATTTAATGATATAATATCATTGTATACGAAAGCGATTCAGAGCGGAGACGGTATGTCAGTCTAGAATATTTTAAATTATATTGATATTGTTATTTTACAGTAGCTGCTAAGTTGAATTAATATTACCTATTCATATTATTTGATAATTGATTATTAACCTAAAATTATCAGTGATGCTAGAAAAATATTATAATATATACTTTTACTCGTTAAAATTGATTTTAATATGTAATTTCGTCCAAATTTGAACTTAAAATATCTGTAAAAAATAACTGTGGTTATATATTTTTTAGATTTTTTTGTTTACAGTATGTACTATTTACTAAAATCTTTATTTTAAATTTTCAATCCTTAGTTATAAAAACTGACCATTTTATAATTGTTTAATTACAATGATTGATAATTTTCGAGATTTTGTTGAATATTGTCAAAATTCAAATTTTAAATGCTTATAAAAAAAAAGAGTGCCTATGTATTTTTAATATTTTTCAATTGCTATTGTAACAATATATCAGAAGCCTTGTATTCAATTTTCATTATTTTTGGCCCAACAAATAAAAATGTATTGGTATTTATATAAAACAAAACTAAAAAAATTGAAAATTTAAATGATCCGTAAAAAGCTGAAAAACAGTCAAAAATTAGATGGTGTATATAAAATGCTTATATAAACATTCAGTGAAATTTTCATGCATCTACAGTTATTAGTTTTTGAATTGCAACAAAATAAGAAAATCGCTACATGAGAAATCGAATGATCATCTAATCTTGTAAAAATTTGAACTTGAAATGCTCATAAAAATTTATGTTGACTTGCTTATAAACATTTTTTTATTGATAAAATTAGGCAAACTTATGAGGAATCTTGTATTACATTTTCAAACTTAGATATAAAAAGGAAAATTTTTATGAATTTCTAACTCAAAATAAATTGCACATTTTCGTCATTTTTACGCATTTTGTCAAAATTTAAACTTTGATTACCTATAAAAAAAAATTGTGACTACGGGTTTTTAATATTTTTCATCTGCCTTTGAAACTATATATTAGAAGCCTACATTTAAATTTTCAAAATTTTGTACCCAACAAATAAAATTTTATTGACATTTATAGAAAAAAAACTAAAAAAATTGGAAACTGAAATGTCTGTTAACAGTTCAAAATAAGTCAGAATATTTTGAAAATACTATGGTGTGTAGAAAATGCTTATATAAACATTCGGTCAAAATTTCATGTAACTACGGTCATTTCTTTTAGAGTTATACCAAAAACCAAAATCGATTTTGTCAAAAATTGGTTTTCCGTAAAAATTCCTGTTTTTCCTATTATTATTTTAGAAAATAATAAGTCAAATAAACTGTAACCTCCTTGTGGCTTGGTGTGGCGTGGTGCGTACATTCAACTGCGGAAAAGCTTTGAGTGTACGTATCGGACGGTGTTGCTAGATCCCGGATGGGTGACCACCCGTGATTTTTAGCAACAAAATCCTTGTCACTCATACAAACGTGTTTCAACCAAACATTCCTCCCCCTAGTGGCCATAGTCGACGGGCTTAAGCTCAAAAAAAAAAAAAACTAACCATCTCTTGTAAAAAAATATAATAAAAAACCGTAAAAATAATTTTTCTTTTCTGTTATAGACAAAAACAATTTTTTCTTTTCGTTATCATTGCCAATTTTATATTTTGTAAATGTGTGGTTCGAAGTAATTAAAAATTACTTTCTTCAGACAGAAGTTAGAATTATTTAGTTGTGCATTCCTCAATTCCTGTCAGTTTTGATTATATTGTATTAAGAAAGAAAAAATAAATCCCTCACTGTATACCTATATGCTTTTGAGTATAATACGTTTTTAGTAGGCACCTACTGTGTGATTCTTGAACCTTTATTGATGTATTAAGTGGTGACTGACAATGATAATATTACATAAATCATCAACATATTTTTTTATAACATCATGTATAGGTAAAATGTATAGATATAATTCAACATGATAAAGGACCAATCTTGATTTTATTTATAAGTGTTTAAATATGTATATATGTAGACAAATTCAATAAGCTTAATTTGATTTTAATTATACATTTTGGGGAAAAAAATTCTAAACTTCGATTTTAACCATATTATTATAGTTACATTAAAATAATAAAGTATTTATAAATGGTAGGTACACAGTATTTAAATATTTTATAATTGAGTTATTTCTTATTAATTTTAATAATAGGTATCAATATAAATTATCTAAAATGTATTTATATTTCGTGTTGGTGCACTATTAATTTTTTATAATTTCAAATTCTGTATAACCCTCTCCCACAATTAGAAATACGCCCTTTATTCATAGTGCTTATTACAACCTTCAGCCTGCAAGTATTCATATTGTTTTATAAAATAACTTAAGTTATATGTAATAACTAAGTTAAACTTTAATTGTTAAATGTAAAAATTTACCTTTTGAATATTTCAGTACCTAACAGTTTTTTAGAATTTTACGAAATTTATACTGCTTACTATACTATGCGCAACTTGAATTCATGTTTGTATTTTTAATGGTTGAAGTTCTTATAAATTATTACTGTCACATGTGTATTAACTGTACGCACACTCAGTGGCGTAGCCAGGATTTTGAAATGGGAGGGGTTAAGTATAAATTAAACAACATTTTTACCGTTTTCGTATATAAATATTAATACATTTATTAGGGGAAAACTGGTATCACTCTATTTTATGACTGATGTCTGTTATAGTTATGTGGATAAAATGAATAGCTGTCATAGCCATACAATATGAGGTGTAGCTTTAGGTTAGTTGTGAATATAATATGCATCATATTGATATAGACGTATTAGCTAGTCAATATATATTCAATATAATACATAGGTTTACCTATTTAGAATTTTATGATAAAGGTACCTACAGACTCGTAAATTACAGTTTTATATTAAAATAAAAGAAATATTAAACTCAAATTTTTATGTTAGATTACACATTACAACATACATGGAAAATACGAATCTATCAGCGAAAAATGAAAACTGTTAGCTTCTTTTTCTCATTTGCTAGAATTATATTTACAATCTTTTAATTTAAGTACCTATATTTGTTTATTATGTAGGTACATTATAATATAATTTTAGTTCTGATATCCATTAGACCTGTTTTCGTAATTTATATATCTAATAAAATCATTCTATGAATTTTATATTAAAAAATCTGTTCACATTTATATAATTTATGTAGATGATTAAAAATAATTGATTATAGAAATTACATAGGTACTTTAATTTAAATTATGAAATATACGGAGTTTAAATGGAATCAGATAATTGATATTTGCACTTACCCAAGAGTATTGCTTCGCGTTTATATTCCTTAGGAGGTGGTAATGCCTTTGGACGACCTATATTGATGATAGCTTGACATGTAACTTTCATTAAGCCATTGTTGAAGTGATCAGGAGATATTGCCAAATTTAATTTGGATATGCTAATGTACAAACCGTTGCGTAATTTTTCCGAGCGGTCGTAATTGGAAATCACCTAATCAAAACATTTGTCATTTACGTTAAAAATAATCAAATATCATCTTTATATTGTGTTATATATAATCATATTATTAATCATACTTGAATAAAAAATTTATTTAATTATATATATATTAATATATAATTACTTCATAATTTTAATATTAATTAATTTACAATCATGAGAATTAAACATCTATTTTATTGACAATTGCTGTATACAGGTTAGGTACTACAAGTGTATTGGTAATTTGTTTTAATTAATTAAAATATTTTACATTTGCCGATTAATAACTCTAATTTCTTATGTATTTGAATATTTAATGTTTTAATTATTTTGAACGGATATTTTCCATATCGTATACTGAGAAGTACAATAAATTGTTTTATTGAAAAGGTGGTAACAGAATTCACTCGGGATGATTAGTTTCTGGTTCTATATTTTAAAAATGTTTTTTTTTTTTACTAATCAGTACAACTAATTAGAATTACAAATACTCTATTTAATACGCTAGAATTTAAAGTCACAAGACGTTTTTTATTATAAAAGACTTCAATGAATAACTTTTAAATGTTTTAAAATTCAAAACGAAAATGTACTCGGTTGTAAAAACTTTTTCCATAAATACTAGTTTGAATACAACTCATTAATTAAGTGTTGAATAATTAGTTACATCATTGTAGAATTGTATAGTATTTATCTGTATAGAATATTACATGGCTATAGGGTTACACAAATTCAGTTTTATTGATATTTGTTATTTTGATTTATAATATTACTAAGGATCAAAACAAATATAACTTACCATTTTGTCATTAATAAACCACCGGAGTCTTGCAGCGGGAAATGATTCTCCCGATGTACAATTTAAATAAATAGTGTCACTAGTTTGATAGATTCCTGAGCCTCCATTGATTTTGGTTACATCTTTTTGTTTTGGTAAACCTAAAAGAAAGTTAATAATAATTAAATATTATTTTAGGAGTTCAATATAGGTAGTAAAAAGCTTAGTGATTTTACTTGATACTATACAGTGAGATTTTTTTTTAATTAGTTGTTCAAACATTATTGGTTATTATAAAGAACCTACTGAAAAAAATCAGTAGGTACATTTAGTTTTGATTTATTATTTAATTAAATAAATCATATTTGAATGTTTTGTATATTAAGTAATTTTATAAAATTATTGAAGTAGAATATTACATTATGGATAGGTATTTACATAATATGTATTTAATTATTGATTTTAATTAATACTTTATTTAAATGTGACGTAAGCCAAAAGTGTATTCAAATGTTGAATAAGATTATTGTTTTGAAATAATATGTTCGAGATATTTTTTTAATCTTTTTATACTTATATTTTATTTTCCATCTAAAAATATGATTTGATGCATTAATTTATCGTAAATAACAAACATTAAAGTGTGGATATATTTTAATAAAACATAAACATATTATATTATAATTATTAATTAATTAGTTTAACTATTGAAGAAACAAAATACTGTTTGTCACTGAAGGTTTGTTGGACGAAAGAGTAATTTTTGAATATATTTTTGGTATATGCAGTACCTAATAATAAAATTACTATTCAATTGATTGAACAAAAACCAACGGAAAAAAGTGAGTGAAATTTATGGTCAACTATTAATTAATTATAATTCGATTTTAATTATTATACTTTAATTCAGAAAATGTTTAGACTATTTTTTTTAATTACCATATAGAGGTATCTACCTAACTGTAAAATATTATTATAAAAGTGAAAATCACTAAAAACCATGGATCATGGGGGCTTTCCTTGTCTTATACACTACATATAGTTTTCACTATTAGGTTAACATGTACAATGCACCTACATTATTGAAGCATATATTATGATATATCTAAGTTCAATATCGCGCAGTAAGTATGTTAAATACAAGCTTATAGAAATATTGGATTCAATACTGACATATGTAAGCATACTACTGTTAAGTGGCGTATACATGATTTTTATCGTGGGTAGGGGCACTAGTGGAAATAAGTTACATTTATGTACAAAAAATAGGCATAATTAGGCACCTAAAAAAAGGTGATTAGAGTATCAATAAAATAGTTGTAGGTAAAACTCAAGCCCTTTAAATCCAATGGCCTATAGTTTATTTATTTTTATTTAAATTAATATCGAATGAGTTACTTGTTTTTCCTTGCTCAACATTAATTAAATCAACTATAATTTTTTCTATAGTTATCTAGCTGATTCTTGTGTTTATTATTTTTTGATGTTGAGTATTGTAATATTAGATAATTGATCTCGACTGGTAGAATTCTTCAAATATTTTTTCATTAGTTTTAATTTGGAAAAAGAGCGTTCGGAAAATGTGACAGTTACTGGTTAACTTAAAATAATAATACTCATTATGCCATTAGTCACTCATTATGCATGTACTATAATATAATGACGAAAAATCATTTTCCAAAAAAATCTCACATAATTCTTTTGTTTTCATTTTTATAGTTTTCAAACATTCCTTAAGTGATAGTAGTTGTTATAAGTGAAGTCGGAGCTAATGTAATTTTGATAAAACTGAATAAAATTATGAACGGATTTTATTGACTCTTATTCTTTAGTTTCTTTAATCATTGAAGGTCTAAATAATTCAAAAAAATTGGTCTATTGTCTTCTAACCTTATTTGTAATTGTACCAATGTCCAATGCAGTGTCAATGAATGGCAAAAATATAGTCACCTGAACGTTTTCTTCAGTTGTATCAAGTCTCCTATCAAGGGCCCTCTTATAAAATTAAGGGGCATCTTTTGGGGTTTACTGTATCCTCAGCGTCCCCGCTATAGTTGCGTCATTGGATACTATGTATTTATAATATGTGTCGTTCACATTTTTTATGAATATAAACAACTATAATATTATACTTTTAAGCTTTTCTAAGAAAAAACATTATTTCATAAACAATATAAAATTATATGAAAAAAGGTTTCGCTACTGTCTTGATATTTAGTGGTAGATTTTCATAAATGAGACTACAAAAATGGAAGTTTATTAATTTTAAGGTTTAAATGATTTTTTGAAGCGCAGACCTACGTGGTTTTAAGTGGATAATATAATAGCAATTAAGAGCTAAATACATATTTTATAAATAATGAACCTGTAAAATATTTACATAATTTATCTGTAATATTTTTGAAAATGGTTCATTTTTCATTCTCATATGTTATCTTAGTATTACATACGCGTAAATATATGACATAGACATTTACATACATCATTGGTATTACAGTTAATAATGGAGGATATTCATATTTATCTATTGTCAAATGTTTATATTAGAATTCTGAACAATAATATTGTGCCACAGAGTCGGCGTGCAGTATTTTTTTGCTATTTTAATTTTAAAATGCTTTGTGGGATGTATAATAAGAATAATAGGTAGGTAAGTAACAAAAGCTTCTTATGATTTGTTTCAAAATTAAAATACTAAAAATAAAATCTACCTCGGCTAAGCGTGTTTTAAATTCTTATCTATCATAGTTTACAACACCACCTAGATACCTATAGGTACCTAGGTGCTTTAATATTCGGTGATACGCGTGTTTAAAACGTACTATGTGTAATGTGTACTAGCAAAATACACATTTAATAATTTGTTTATATGCTTATGACAAGTTTACATTATTATGTTGTCTAAAATGTGTAAAAATATATATGTTCAACATTTTACAAGATATTATGTAAACGACAATATCTTATACAACTCGTTACATAAAAAATGTATACTAAAAATGTACAAAAAAAAAAAAAAAACCCGGTGGGGGTGGGAGTGTACCATGTGTGGCTTTAGTCAGACAGGTAAACGGGATACACAATAAAGGTTTTGTTAAAGTGCAAAGTTACGTGTTTTTACTTAGTCATTTCGGACTTTAATAGTAGTGCGTATACATTCGTTGTGAATGGGCTATTAAAATAATTGGGTAAGGGAAATCGACGTATTGTGCAGCGATGTTATGGCAGTGTAGTAAGCCTGTGACCATTTTTCAAGGGGGCCATCATAATAATAACAACGCTGTCAGGTCCCTATAGTAAGAAGGCGTCGCTGAAATACTTCGAGGACACGATGTGTACACAGTGGTAGAGTACACTAAAACATAATTAATATTAACGGCTCTATCCCGATGAGTTTTCTTCGAGACATTGATGTATTCGATTTTGCGTATAGCTTCTTTGTTTAAGGTGAAAACCTTTACCGGTTCTCGTGATTAAGGCGATTGCAAAGCGTGTGCATTCTTGTTTTATAATCACGATTGTTATTATTTTTCTACACTATAGTTATCGTCGATGTTAAGATAAAATTATATTATTCAGTTCAGCTCATTCTGATTTTTAAATTTATCAGTCTATTATATATTTATATCTATAAACATATAAAAATTTAATTTAAAAAAAAAACTCAATATCAGGTTACATGATTGTTGATCGTCGTGTGGTCGTTTATTTGTACGAAAGAAATGTTACAAACAATATTTTGTAATTCGTTAGAAGAAAACGATCTGATTTTATAGATTTATAAGTTTTTTATTATTTTATAGTAATACGTTTTAAAATAAGAATTATTTCAATAACTGAACCTAAAATTTAGTAGAGATATTTAATACAAATCATTTATAGTTTTTTATTTTGATAATCCTTAACTAAATGTATACAATAATCAATAGTAACCGCTGTATTACCTGTATGTCTATCTATATATTTTTTAAATATCCATACACTTTTCTTGTTTCACAAGTATTTTATATTTTCTTATATACAATATCTTGAATCAATATGCAAAAATATTCATTACACAAGATGATGTGTGTGAGGTTGGCCCCCCGACTTTGTCTGATCGATTCGAAAAATAAACCAATATTTTGCAAATTTTATTAGTTTTTAGAATTTGCAAATCGATATTTTATTTTTGGCGAATTTCACAAGTTTTGTTGACAGCACCCTGACTTGAAAAATATAAAAACCTAAAAAAGTTAAAAATTAATAAAAAATAGTAAAAAATATAATAAACATAAAAACCTAAAAACCGAAAAAAAATATAAAAAAATAAAAATCAGTAAAACATATAAAAACATAAAAAAGTTAAAATTATAAAAAATACGCAGTAAAAAATATAAAAAATAAACAAAACCTAAAAAAACCTAAAAAATAAAAAAAAATATTTAAAAATAAAAACCAGTTATTGACATCTATATAGCACCAAGTATTTGAACTATGACTTAAAAATTGGCTCGGTAAAATAGTTTTTAGCTTATGAATAATATCTAAATTTATTTCACTTTAATGGCAGGAATTGATTCAAGTAAGACATAAAAACTAGGTAATTTGCAATTATTTGCATACTTTTCGAATCGATCGGACAAAGTTGGCCCCCCAACTTCACACACATTATTAGCAGAGCCGAATTAGTCGACATTACATTTTATATAGCTAGTTATAAAAATAATAAATTTGGCTTATCTGATCTTAAAAATTTGTAATGGTATTTTAAATGAATACATTTATATTGCATCGTTTATAAAATGTTATAATACAAATTAAGTGTTATTAGATTAATTATTTTGTTTTTGTAACTTTTAAAATGTTTTAAGTTTGTCAATTTAGATAAGAATAACAAAAATCTGGATCACGTAAAACTAATAATAACTTATTCCAATCAAAATGTTTGAATATATACATATGGTGTATATTTTATAAATAATATCACATTATATCTTAATTTAAAACATTATTAGGAATTAATGTCGGTAATGTTATAATACGTAAATATCTAGTTATAGGTACAATAGTTGAATGACTTGAGAATATTATGCATAAATAATAATTATTTCTGCATATTTCAAATTCAGAGTGGAACTAGGAATGTATTGATTTTACAATGATGTACGATGGTTTATCAAAATCTCTAACATTTTATAAGTTTATTATTATATTTTATGTTCAAAATTACATTTTAAAATTCAATTTTTTCAACAAAAATTAATTTAACCGACTGTTGTACTCATACCTAATAGTAAAATAAATTATTTTAATCACAATAATATAATACAATATGCTTAGTAATATTATAGGCTGACAATCCATTTTCACTCTAAAATCGTTTTTGTATATTATGATTTTATATAATTGAATTCAAATTTAACTCATCCATTACAGTGACTTAGACCGACTGTCAATAGACCGTTACCCATTTTTTATTATTTGAAATAATAATGAGTACAATATTATTTCACAAATAGCTTGAACAGAAAGATAATACAATTCTATACAGTTATGTACCACCATTAGTTAAAAATAAGTACATAAACATCAATATATAAATATACAGGTACATTTTGACCTGTTTAATAATTAAAAATTATTATTTGTCAATTTATATGTTTTAGTTTGAAGTACTTAAATAATTTTTGAAATTTTTATAAAATGATGAATATTTTTTATATTTTAAATTAATGGCAACCTAGATGAAGAAGGTTCATGTAAATTATTTAATAATGATAAAATTGACTCTTAATCGAGAATTCACACAGTCTACAACTGTAATATTACATCTTCCTAAACATTGTGGCAGAATAACATTACGAAGTCAATAAATGTTTACCTAAAATGTATTAGTCGGACTACTAGTTAAAATATGTATTCGTGGTTTGCCTATTTAATTGTTGTATTATATTTATAAGTATACAGTTTTTAAAATATATGAATCCAACAAACCGGTGATAAGTACAAAAAGAAATTAGCGCCTTAAAATATTCACACATAGAAAATACAATACGTGAAAACTTGCCGGGTATGTATATACAATAATAAGTAGCAACATAATTCACGAAAAAAATTTCTTGAGAATTCATAACAAATTTGTAGTTAAATAATGATGTTTGAAAATACTATCATCTAATTTGAAATTGCATGTAGTTGTGCAAATCATTTTGTACAATATCAACAGATTTATGGACGATTTAACTAGAAATTATTTTAGCGTATTTTAAATTAAAACTTGCAACCAATGGCAGCCACTTATAATCATATTAAAACTTTTAAATAATTAAAAAATAGAAGAAAAGATCATTGTAAAACAATTATGTAACCGAAATAGTAAGATATCAAAAAATATGAGTGATATCCCAACAAAAACATTTCGCCAAACTCCATATTCTGAAAAAATTAAAAAATACCATAGCATAATGAGTAGTGAGTACATAATAATATAGCCAACTATAATCGAAGTAGGTAGTTTATTATTAATTCAGTGTTTTAAAGTCACCAAGATAAGTTCAATTATTTAGCAGACTATTTTAACATAAATTATATCTATAGTTCAAAGACTTAGCAATAAAATTATATCACAAATTTTAGAGCTGGTTTTTTTGTACTTAGCGATTTTCTTACACGGAGTTTAGGGGAATGTTTTTGTTGGGATATATAAATATAGTATACAAACAAAATATATAATATGTAATGTAAAGCTATAAGCAATCAACTTTACGAGTATTTAATATTTAATATTTATTTATACATAAAGAATTTAATTTAAACCAATTAGTTAAAATTAAATTATATTTTATGAAAATATAAGGGAAAAGTAGCACAACGTTATAATTGAATTCTGAAACTAATTTTTACCTAATCATTTTATATAAATATTTTGTTTAAACTTAAATAATTAACTTTTAAGTGATCTTACTTATTATGGCCATTTTGGATTCAGCGTGTACAGTCGTAAAGAATGGTGCTTCAGCAGATACTTCACATTTGTATTCGCCATTCATCAACAAATTAGCGTAGCGTAAGGTGACTTTTTTGCTGTCCGAGTAAATATGCTGTAAATCATAAATTTAAATATTGTGTAGGTACTTAGTTTATATATTTAAATACAAATTGTATAACTTCTGACGACTTTAACGTCAATTTTAAATCATTGAATATTTAGGAAATTATTCATGAATGGTCGGACCACGGAAAACTCAAATGTAATTAGTCATTTGATTGATTTTAGTTTAATCTTATTTGATAATTAAAAGCCTTGTCAGGAATTGGTACAAAAATATTGACCACTATATTAATATGAATAAAAAATACAAATAAGACAAGTTTAACAGTAGGTAATAAGCTAAAACCCATTAAATAATAATAAATATTTATTTGAAATCAATACAAATGTATTGCAGATAATTAATCAAAAGTTAGAAGCAAATAACTAAACCCTAAATAACACAATTTTTCGTTAAAAAATAGTGTTCACTATTTCAGAATTTAAGTGGTATACATATTATAATATCACAATTATATAGTTACTAAGTGTATACTAATTATCGAATTATTATTTATGATTATTATTATTGATTCACTACAACATTTAGGTATACGAATTTATCAAGTATTTGTGATTTATAAATAGGTAGTCATAAAATATATATACTGTGCACATAATTGGAACATTATACTGAAAAACGAAGATAGTCTTAACGAAATAGTTTTATCGGTAATCGGTATAGTTGTAACAACCTGTCACGAGTTAATGTGTTGAATTACATTGCGATGTCATCAGCAGACGGTACGGTGTCAGAGTGGAGAGAGAGCAACGTAATCACTTCTGCAGCAGCTCTCGTCATTTTAATATTATCACGTTGGCTTCTATAGTTAGGTGGCGACTAATTACAAAAGCTTTGACAGTTAAATTGCGGTTTTAGCCAGTAATAATAGACAAATATATACCTCAGCTAGCTCTAGCTTCAGTTGCACGGGTCCAGCGTGTATTAAAATATATTGACAGTTGCGAAACAAACACAACCGACCGTAATTAATTATATAATTCCCTTGTGTCAGTGTTTTGTGCTATTCAAACCAAAACTGTGCTTTAAGACCGAAAGAAAGTATACCTATTTCTCTCGAAGAGTCAAAGGATACCTTATTGTTACGTACCTATTCCATGATTAGAACCATGTGTGATTTATTTATTTTTATTATTCATTAATCATGTGAGGTAAGTAAACATTTTCAACTAGGTATGAATTCCAGACTTCATATTTTTGGAGTGCAGTTGATACGATAATAAGTTCAAAATGTTTACATTAAATGTTGGTCAAAATAAAATCACCAAAGTAGATCACCTAAACAGTTATCTACTAAGATAAACAAAATTCAAAATATACCTACGTGTTTTTGTAGGGATTTCATACACGTAAATTCATAATATTGTAAAATATTTCAATCAATGTTCGCATACCTATTAATTATTATAATAATATATTTTACTATAAAAGTAGACTAGGTTTGACGTGCCTATATACATAGAGATACTAAAAGACGATGCACAATTTACACGATATTCAAACTCAAAATTATAATTGGTAGATTTTTAACTTAAGTATAATTAGCATCTTGAATTTTATCTTTTATCTTTTGATGGTTCAATGGTTCATTACCTCCTATACCTATTGTAGCCATAACAGTAGCTCGATCTAAATGTATGATACATGACTCATGAGTGAATAGTGATGCATACGTTGTTTGTGATGGTGAATATTAATGAAAACAAACAAATGCTATCTCCATAATAATCTATGTAATTTTTTTTAATCATTACTTTAACTGGTGGAAATGTATATTGTATATTTGTTTAAGTATGCGGATAATTCAATAATTATCAGAAATTAATTTCAGAAACAATTTTAAGATATAATTTAAAATTATTATTGCCAGGTACTCAATATTTAATCATTATGAAATACATTTATGGAACTCAAATATATTTCTTGTTAATATACCTCCCACCCGGAAATTGATGAATGGTCAAATTGATTAGACCCTTTATGTACCCGACCATAAGTAAAATATCTTATTTTAATTGTTTGTTCTTTTAGTTTTTTTTATACTTATGCAAATAATATTTTATAATTGTTGTTATATCACTGCTATGTTGCTATGTTAACATATCGTTCCTTTTGTTCCTAAATATGTTTTGGTTTAATTTATAGTTCGTTTAAGTTGCTAAGATAACCTCAAATTATTTGTTCTATTTTAGTAAATTTAACTCATCAAAACTAAAACATTATATGTTTTTGTTATTTAAATTATTAAATTTCATAAAATATTGATTTTGGTTTGTATATGTGCTGGCTCCGTACAGGTACCTAACTAAAACTATTTACAATGTACATCGTTTATTTCAATATTAATATTATCTAACTATTATATACACAACTACACAAGTATAAGTTACCTTGGGCTATATCAACTGTTTGATTCTCACAATCGTTGTTAAGTTAATTTCATTTTCTGCTGTACAGGAAATTTGAAGGAATATTGAATATTCACTATATTCCTAAGTTTTCAATATTTAACTCTTCTATAGCTGAGTATACCTACAATCTGATTTTTTTTCTGCGAAAACTTATTATTTCGTTAAGAATTATATTGTTGGAAAATATAAGTCACACGCAATTTTAATAATTTTACTATTACCCATACTTTTTCTCTCTCTTTTTTTATTATCAACTTTTGAATTTTAAACTTCAAACTATACTATTTTTAATGCCATAAACTGAAGATTACTTCTCTACAATTTTTCTAAAAATGTTGATATTAGTTTAAATATTGATTATTGAACTAATAGTTTATGTTTATTTTTATTTTTATGCATTCAAGCTCTAAATTTTAGATGAGTATAGTTACAGACCACAAATTATGAGGTGTAGGTAATCCAGTTCCTTCATCTAAGTTTTAAAAACATATTTTTGTATTATTTTTACGTGAAGTTCAAATATGTAAAGCACTAAAAAATTGATACAATGAGTTATTTATAGCAGTGTATATAAATATAATACAAAGCTTGAGAAATCAGGAGGAATACCTACTGATTATGTGATTAATTTATAAAATTGTATTTTTTTTTTAAATATTGAAAGGAATCTCTTCACTTCTACCTCCAGAGAAGGTTTACAATGAGTATAAAGGAGTATAAATTGTCAATGAGACCATAAGACCATTAATGTGTTTAAGGAAGCAATTATATTTCAGTTTCTATAACTGCTTGTGGTTTTCTCAATTAAACATTTTATTGATTTGGGTTTTTATTTTAAGTATAACATTCTTGATATATTAGTTTTAACTAATATTTGACTTGCAAGTAAATATTAATACTAATAGTGATTTTGACTGTTAGTGATGAGATATTGAAAATGTATTTTAATATTTTTGTTATTACGATAATATTATTTAATTTTTGGAAGTAAAACTTTTTATGTGTTATCCATCCATTCTGACCCTAAACTGATAACAAACTACTGTAAGTTTCCATTCTGAAACAATAGGTGTATGATGTTCTAAAATAAGAATTATTCATTCTTACTCTTTTTTTAAATTAATAACTATAAATATTCAATAACAGTTCTGGTCATAATTTACGAGTCAAATTATATTTTATTGAATAATCAATAAACAAAAACATCTTTTAATAGATGGATAGAATATAGGTACAATCTCAAAAGTAGGTATAGATATCGAAGGGTGGACTCATTGTCTAGCTATCCAAGTATAATGTATATACACGACATAGCGTCATTAAAATCATATGTCACAAAAATGGATTGTGATAATTAGGTACGTATATTAAGTTTTAATGTTATTACTATTTGTAAAAGTGTATGCAACTTGAATATAACATTCACTATTTTCGTAAGTTCAAATTTTGAATGACCGTAAATATGAAATACTTACATCAACTGTGATTCCGTCCATATTGAAACTGTGTTTGAGATGGTTAGACGTTGGGACGTATCGATAGAACTCTTCATTGTCCTTGTACCAGGTAACTGAGTACAACTTGTCCATTTGCATATCATAATCACAAAATAACTGCACAGAGTCTCCCATAAATATGTAAGCAGGCACTTTAACACCAAGCATTTGAACTGCTTCACCAATTTCTAAATTACAAACAATTATAAATTAAGAAGACAATTTTTGTAATTGTATAGTGATTGTCCATCATCATTATAGATTGTGAATTTTTTTCATTTGTATATTTTGGATAATAATAATCCACAGTAGTTGTATCTATAGTGCGTTACCCGTTAACATACAGTTCTAGTGTTAAAATTGTTTTTGAAATTAAAACATTATTAAAATAATTTAAATAAAAAATATTAATACATATTTTTTTTTTCAAAGACTAATCTGTACAATAGGTAGGCATTTTGACAAATACTGAAGGTATATTTGCGACTTTAAAATAACGATTGCTATGTACAAAACGATTTTTAATTAAGTTAAAATTATTTTTTTATTTAATATTGAAGGGTCGCTATCTATTATTTTTAAGTCACTTAAGGGATCAAATAATATTTGTTTTCAGCCATATTAATTTAAAAATAATTAAATATTTTTAACAACATATTAAATAATAATGTATATATATATTAAAGTAAAAAAATTAATAATAAAGGATTATTATATAAATATATATTTTTAGAATTGAATAATAATGTATATTAATTTTATTCTTTATTTTAAATTATTGCTAAATTGTATGTTATTTATATATATAACAGTATATTTTGATTGCTATAATACTGTATCAACTAAATGTATTACTAATTTATTTATGTTAAAACTTTACATCACTTTGTCTTTTCTTCTCTATTATTATATTATATTTTTAAAGTGTTCATATTCATAAGTCAATGTAAGTAATATTATAAGAAATTACCTAATTATTTTATTATTTATTTTATTGGTTAATGTAATAACTCCCTACCTCCATCACAAGCTATTAGCTTACAGGAGGTAGGTAATCAAAACTGTCAAAAAAAAAAAAAAATAAATAATAAATTATTTATCCTCATAAGACAATCAGAAAAAAATAATTTTGTTTACCTATGTATATTGTATACCATTGATACATTTAATTTGTATTTTCAGGTAATTCATTATTCTTAGTGCCTCAAGTGTTCATTAAAATAATTATATTAAGACACGATATTTTTTAAAACTCTATTCTCATCAAGAATTATTATTGATGCATTGTAATACGTTTTTATATTTATTACATGTATATTGAATAGTATAAAATAATTTATTACATATTTAATTACTTGCTGGTAAAATAAAATTGGTTCAGTAATAAATCTTAGAATTAATTGAATATAGTATATAAGAACAATATGGTAAAGTTTTAAAGAAAATATTCAAAGGTACTTAATGTTTAAGGGTGAATTTCCCATACTAATATAATATTATGTTCATAGCATGAATTTCCTATTAATTATTTTATCTATATTTACTCATTAAAATTGATTATTTGTTCATTTTTTTAATACAAAATGTATTTTGAATGATAAAAATATTAATTTTTTTGTAATCCCAAGATAGTTACTACAACAAGTATCAAAACAATTTTTTTATATGTTTATAATTTAAATATTTATTGAGCGTTTATATATCATGGTTCAATATTCCTATGGTTTTCTGTTTTTTATATCACAAGTCATGCCAATTAACAGCCATAAATCATAATCTATGATTAAGCGATTTAAATTTAAAACAATTTAGCTTCTTTTAATGAACGCACAATTACGTTTACGAAATACGTGTAATCTGAGATAATTTTAATATTTATAATATAGGTACCTACAATGGTTGTAATTAATTTTAATAATGTTTTGAAAGTTTTGATCCCTATGCTATATTATTATAATTTATAACTTATTTTAGTGTAATCCATCTATAATATGAACAATAAAAATGGTTGTTATAAACTATAACATCCACAAAGATTTTTGTTTTGTTACATACAAATGTTTTTTTTACTTACAGTCACTAAAAACACAATTTACACAATTTAATAATACTTATATTAAAAATCATAAAACTATAATGTGATTGTTAATAGCATAAAATATAAACGAGTAAAAGAAAGGAATTAAGCCAGAAAATGGGCACGACGAGAGACTGTGGTGACTGGTGACCCGAGTTTATTGAGGTGTCAGCTAATAAGCGTTCATTACTCGCTATGTGAATAGAGGAACACATCGAAATGTTATCGAGAATTTATCTGTTCGCTTTTACCAAAGAAGAGTATTTATGAATTTTCTTGAGTCTTCGAAATCATCTACGTCGTGGGCATCAAAGTTCTTCGACATTGAGACGTAGGAATTATTATTTAATTATTTATATTTAATTGAATATAAAACGCACTTACGTACTTAAAAGTTAAAATAAAGTTTACAATTTTTTATATTACCAAAATATTCGAAAAGATAGCAAGCTAAAATTGAGACTTGCAACTGAGGAATATACTACACGTAATATCGTTATTTTTCGTATAAATATATTATTTTGTCGAAATTATATGTTTTCAAATGTCTATAAATAGCTTAATAAGAGTCAATATATTTAAAAAAAAAATCATATAATGTCTAGAAAATGTTGAATGTTAATATTTATAGTATATTAAATAAGTATTTTTGCATTTTAATTATCTAAGATTTATAGTTTCGACACCTCAACGTACCAACTAATTACAGTTTTTTATAAGATTGAAGGATTTTTACTGCTCTTAAAAATACTCATAATTTTAAAATCAATACTTAAAAATAAGGTATAGTACCTAAATACTAAATAATTTCATTAAAAATATTAAACTAAAATACTTAAGTAGTAATATAACCTTATTAACTATTATTCCTAAATATAATTTAATCTATCAAAGTTTAATACGAAAACATATGTATTATTTTTTTTAAGTTAGGTTAGGTTAGACATAAATTACTATTATAGTTGATTCAATCAAAACAAAAATAATAAATTATCTTATTATAATTTAATATGATATTATAGTACCTATAATATTTGACTTATTTGGTAACCCACATTACTAGAAAATGTTGTCAGTAAAAAATATCAAAATTTGAGTGAAATATTAGAAAATTCAAATCACGACTGAAAAAAGTAATATAGATATTTTGTGATCATATGGAAGTACTTTGAAAATGGAAAATCTTAACTTTCTTGCACTAGAACTTTATTATTACATTAGTATATTACACAACAATATATTTAAGTATAAAAAGTAAACGGACAATATAGTGATAGCTGAAATATCACCCTACGCTACATAATACCAATGTAGGCCACAAGTCATACATAGAATTTCTACGAAAAGTTTTAAAACAACATAATCATTGTTGTAAACTGAGTTTGGTTCAGATTTGTTTTCAAATAGGATAAGTCACTTTAAAATTTAACACGACACACGCTTTTGTATGGCTCGCCAAAAACGGTGGCCTGGACTGTATGATGATATAATGTACTTCCTAAATTTTAAAATGGATCATTCCATCGATTTAAGTTATTAATTAATTAAATTATAATTTAGTTGACAAATATTAAAGCATTAGTCAAACGTATAAAGTATAAAAATAAAATAATAAATTATTTACTTATTAGAATTCATTTTAAGGATTTGGTTTAATTTCGTAGATGGATATTTCAGTTTAGATTTAGTATAGATTTATAATAAATAATAATAATTTACATTTATCCATAGTAATTAATTTTAAATAATAAATGTGAATGCTGTTTAAATAAAAGAAACTAGGAAGTAAATATTCAGGAATAATTATTAATTATTAAAAAAAAAGCTTAAATTATTTTATCAAAATATAGTTTGTTTATTTATAAATTGTTATATTATAGTACATTTATTTGTTGATATTACTTTGATGTTTTTGGTTATAATATAACGTGGGTACAAGGTTCTGAATGTTTGCCAAATTCAAGTAATTCTACATTAGGTAGTTTTAGTTCTCTATTAATATTAAATTTTAAAAATTTTATTCCCTTTTGTATGAGGGTAGGTAATTGATAATTTTCTGATTGACTATTTTAAATTCAACATTCGTACGTTGAGTCGTGCATGGAATACTATATATGGTTTTCCAAAACCTTATGTGAATACATCAGAAAATATGAATTAATCCAACAGTTGATTTTCTGTTAAAATAAGAAGCATTTTGTTGATTTAAACCTTAGTTTCGATTAGATTCTAATTTCAGAGATAACTCATAAATATATTTATATATATTTTTTTAATTTAACACACGTAACGAGTAAAATATTCAAAATTGAATATATTATAATTAAACTAATTTTAACGACAATAGTTATTAGTTATACTTTTTGGTTTTTACTTACCGCAAGGATCTATGATCAAAAACAGTAATGCCATCATAACAGATGTAGTTTTTGTAGTTGATTTACATTCACCCATCTTCAAATTAGGCTTAAAATGAATCACGGTGTTTTTATTCTTTCCATCTCATCTTCTGTAAAATCGGATAATAAAAATAATAAGATACTTATTAAATGATACTTGAGAATAGCTTACTTTAACAAATAATGCAATTATTCAACGTATGCTAATACATTTGATAGGCAGCGTTTATATACAATTATTATTGTTTATTTATCACACATTAACTATAAATATATTCAGTACCTATCCTGCATTTATTTTTCCATACATTTAAAAATCTTATTTTACTCTTAAAATGTAATATATATTGTAAGTTATTATCTTAGGATTCAAAATATTTTATTTCGAGTGAATCAAATAATGCATTGCTTCTTTCCACGACGTTATTTAAATTTAAATTAATCTTATCTCGAGTACACTTTTTGGGGTAGAAGATATACCCAAAAGATTTCAAGTAGGTACCAACAATTCTAAATCGATTGAAATTTAAGTTTAGATGATCCTTCGAATATTTCTATAAATGTTAAGAAAATTAGAGAGGGGTGTTATTGACGAAATTATATCAAACGTTGATGTAAGCGAGTTCCGTTCCGAATTGATTTTTTAATGTGGCAATTTATCATGTTCCAAAAGTTAACTTTACGATATCAATGTTACAAACGTGTAAGTAATAAAACTCTAGTTTTGGTAAACTAAAAAAAAATTTTGGAATGTATTTAAATTTTAAAAATAGGAGTATTTTTAAGTCCATAATCTTGCACGCGGGGGGTGCCAGGTGTGCTGAATGACATTTTGTAATTGGAGCCCTAAAAATTAAGCCCTATAATAAAGGGGCCACATTTTATCTGATTATACATTAATGTAATTTTTGCTAAAATATTATGTGATAAAAAAAAATGTTACGTGATATTATTTGTATAAAAAAAATATAACTAGCAATATTTTTTTAAATTTGCGTGTAAAAACCTATTATCGTATTATAATGACTAAAAGTTGACTAAAGTCTAAAAATCATAAATAAAAATAAAAATATTTTGGAGATAGATTTAGGTAATATTTGTTGGTAGTTGGGACTTAACCTTCTGTTAAATATTGAGTGATTTCTACTAAATTCTGTGATATGATAAGTGACCATTAGTATACAGTGTACACCATAACTGGCCTTGGGGTTAAATTGTATGTGATTTGGAAAATTAACGTTTCTGTTTTTTTTTTATAAATATAAAATGTTGACGATTTTACCATAATCAACAGCACTGTACCAGTATTGTTATAACTAATATTAATTTTAAATTAAATTTATGGCACTTAAAATCAGATCTTAAAATAGAAAGAAAAAAATTCAATGATACTCAAAGTAGAAAAAATTAATAAATATTATATTTTACCTAGAACAAATCTTTACTACTTTTAAAATTATTATGTTTTCGTAAAATTCACTAACGACAAAAAATTAAATGCTGTGAATCCATGTTTAATATTTTTAAATTAAAATTTTTAGTCCTGACATTCATCCTATCAATTGATTAATTTTAGATTTTTTTGTACTATTGAATCTTTTAATTGTTATACTGATAGTTTTAAGACACAAAAACTATATTTTAATTTAAAATATTTCCACGAAAGTTACCGTTGGTTGAAAAATTAACTAACGGTAACATTTTTCAAATAAGCGACTGTAGAAATACCCAATTTGGTTTATTAAGATCCTGAGTTACTTTTAACTAAGTTTATTATTATCTGTATGTTAAGATTTTTTTTAAATGTTAAAATTTGTAGGTATTTTATTAACAAATTATAAATTTGTAATATTTGTATTGTTGTATGTAAATTTTATAATAACAAATTGAAGTAATATAAATCCAAACGTAAAAATTCATTAAAGTTTATTGACTTATTAAACCCGCCCAAATGAAGAATAAGGCCCAAATATATTGTCGGCACCCCCTGAAATGCATGTCTGTGCATGCCTATAATAAAAGCATGCAAAAATAAGTATTTAATATGTATTCATTAAAAATATATTGAAAAGAATATTTTAAATGTCTGGAATGATTTAAATCATGCAACTAGGTCAAACTAAAAAATTAAAAAATATTTAAAAAGTTAATATAATATTTTTAATTTAAAAAAACTTTAATTGTATCGAGACCAAACAGAAATGATACTTAGCAGTTAAGCAACGACTATACTTAATACGAATAAAAAATATTATAATGCACTTTTTAAATAGGCACCTACTCAATTCATATTTTGTATGCATAATATAATAATTGTTTATTTTGTCTATCCTTGACTACAGTACAAATTAATCTTTCTTATTTCGAACAATAATTATACTTCTTTGTTTCAATATCTTCGAAAGACTAAATTTTAGTTCCCAAACCATCCTAATCTTCTACTTGTTCTCCTTCTCCCATTTAAAACCTTCCTGCAAACGAAAATGTCAATAGTGCAGATGTTTCTCCAGTAACATAGAAATATGGTTAATTCACAAAGTATAGTTGACATATCAATTTTTTTTTTTGATCAGTAGAAGTGCTTTGAATTTTGATTGGATTACTTCTTTTTGTATATCACTTAGTTTACGGTCTAGTAAATAAATTATACCAACTATATTAACAACTTGTTATAAATACTGTGTACGATTTTTGATGACTCATTGACTACAAATTATGATTTTCTAGTACAATTTGAACATAAGTCATGAGTCTGAAGGTTCCAAATACTATATTTTTGATATTTAATGGTTTAAATAATTGCAACTTTTTCAGAAACTTATTTTTCAATGTAAGCTGCATTTATCGTTATTAATCAGCGCAGACAGGTGGCGAATTCAATATACTAATAATAATAATAATAAAAAATTTTAATTTATTTTGAGTATCTTGGAAGACTTTTAAAGAAATTTATATACCGAACTAATACTTGAGATTTATAGATACCTATTTAAATAAAGTTAAAAAAGTTAGTTTTGTACAATAGGTATGCTTTATTGCTTTCAGGTTGTTCTCCAAGGACTTTATTCTTATATTAAAATAAATACGCATTTAGTATAGTTAGGTAAACGTAGTAGATATAAATGAAAGTTATTATTTAAGTATATCATACATTTATACATCTATAAACATTAAATGAATACAAATAATTATAATAATAAAAGCATAAATTACTCAATTCAATTTTGTGCAGTTCAAGTTTTAAGAAAAAAGATCATGACATATATTAATACATAGCCCATTAACTTTCAATCTATGTAATTATTTCCCTAGTAATAATCCATTCAAAAATATCATAAAGTCTCGAGTATTCCTCTAATTTTGAATGCATGAACGATTTATCATCAGTATTAAACCACGCCTATGGTCGGTTTGAATATAGGTGTAAGGTGTCGGTTCGACTTAATATTAGGTAAAATACCTCCAATAAATTACTGGGGTTAGCCAAATTACCCCTCGCCGTGCACGAGAAATGATTTCCTTCTACTTTTTTTTTTCTCTTTTCATTGTTTAGAAGGAAAGTCTGCCTTAAATTTCCACCCGTCGGCAATTGGCTATGTAGGTGCAATAGTGAATAGGGTGTACGAACACTATACTTACTGGCACGCGACCGGTGAAATGCATAATAGCCGTTGTTTTTAATGACTTCACATCTACGCGACTCTTGTTTTTGCCAATCTCTCCCTTCCCTTTCCACAACCTTCCTGGTAACCTAATGTCCTACGACCATAAACACGAACGTCACCTTTACCGCTTTAAACAATAGGCCGTTTTCGTTCATATTTTTCTACTTCAACAGCAATTCAACTAAAATGGTACTAATATAACATTGTAAAACACGATACCTATTATTTAATATTTAATTTTAAGTGATATTTCTGCTGAGAGCAAGAAAATAGATATGACTTTTTGAAAAAAATTTTAGGTTTAAAAAAATGTAATCGTTATTTGTTCCGACTTTAGGTAATTTAAACAAATAACAAAAATTATGTGACTATGACTCAACACTACTAATATTTTAGTATAAATATATAAAGGCCTATCCAAAAATACAAACTATAGAGCTGGAAATGATAGTATAAAATATATCAAATAATTAATTATATTGGTGTATGATTTTCTAGATTTAAAAAGTTGTTATTCAGCATTGATATGGAAATTACCCGTTTCCGCCTAAATTAAAAATGGCCGTTTCCCGTTCAGAATTTAAGAGTATATATAAGCACCTTATTCATAGTCGATGCTTAAGCTATAGGTACTTATGACTCAAATGAGATTCATAAACGAGACTTTTGTTTTAGCAAAGAAAAAGTATTACTTGTTTTTAAGGTTGGTCGAGACCTACCTTAAGCATTACTTTTAATTATTATCACAATTTTTTTATTTTTTAAATTATCAAAATTAGCTTCAGCAATTCTTAAGCATCGACTATGAATACGGTCCTTAACGTTTTATTACAATTTAAAACTACCGCAAATAATTTTGTAATATATCATTTTTTGGATTCAATATGTCTTTATTCTTGAAAGTCATCTTATAGAAAAGTGAAGATTATAGATTTTTTAAACGAATATCGTTAAAAATACCATTTGATTATTTTTATTATACCAAAATTATTTTAAACACGTGAAACAGTTTGATATTTAGATTCTCGTTAATATCGAGTTGACGTTAATTTTTTTAGGACAATAATGTTAAGGATTTTAAATTCATTCCAAAAGCTTTGTATATCAACATTAGGATATTTATTTACACCTATATATTTTGAAAATTCTTAGTTTTCTTTGCATTTAAAAATAGAAATAAATTATTCCACGTTGTCCTTTTTTTATTCTATATTTAAAGAATTAAGTGTTTTAAAAAAGTACTCCATCTAAAATTAAATGTGTATTGTATAGTACGTTTAATGTATATCATAACTCATAAACCATATAATTGGAATAATATATTGGAATCAACTAATAGCTAGTTTAACAATATCGTTTTTTTGTGATCTTTTTTACCTCTTTGATTTTTTTTTTTGTAGAGGTATACCAAAAATCGATTAAATTGTAATAACTTATTAAAAATTATTTGTATGTAGTTGTTTTGCTCATAATAATGATTAAATTATAATTAATGCTATTAAAAAAAAAATAAAATGTTCAAAATCGATAAATTGAATCTATTTTAACTTATTTTTATATAACTTTTATCAGAATTAAGTTCAATTTTTTCAAATCGATCAATTATGGTATTACTTATTACTTAATTTCACGTTTGATAAATATAAGTTGGTACGTTTAACAAGGTTTAGTAGTTTTTTTTTATTATATTTTAGTTAAAATATTTTTTTAAATTTTTTTTATGCTTTGATAGTTAAAATCTAATAATATATAAAAGCGAACGTTTGTTTGTTTTTTGTCCTCTGTAACAGGTTAATATATATGGATATAGGCTCAAAAACTACTTGACCGTTTTCAAGAAAAGTTATATTTATATGTTGTTTGAGACTCAAAGAAGATTTTCAGAATTTTTTTTCAATAAGGTGGCTTACGTATGAATTTTTTTCGGCTCACGAAAGTCGAATATTTATATTTTTTTTTTTTTTAGTGTTGCCATTTGTTACAAATAATAAAATAGTTATTATGATTGAATATAATTTTTGGTATCGTAATATATTTTATACTTTTAGGCTACGTAATAAAGCTATTTTATTTAAATGTAATATTGAGTAATAACTATAGGTACTATAATATATTAGAGGCAAAGTGTATGGTTTATATTCTAAAAAAATACTCGATATCGATTTTGACAAAAAACAATAGAGAATATTTCAATTGAAGCGAAACGAAAACGATAGATCGTCAGATCGATCAATTATAATAGTTAGTTGATTAATATATATCTATATAGATATTTTTAGGAAGGTTATATATAAATGACGCGTATGCAAATCCACAGTTTTTGAACAATTGACACCAAATTTTGAATCCCGAATGGGTCGTAAGAGTTATTGAATAGAAACCATGATTAACAGCAATGTAATATAAAAGGCAGAGTGTATGGTACTGAGTCATATAGAATCAAAAAATACCCACTCGAGTACTCGACCAACTTTGACGATTCAAAGAAGGTTTAGATCATAGATTTTAGGGTGACTTACTCGTTATTAGGAAAATTGAAATCATAACCGAATATTCATTGTCTTTTATTTCGTTCATTTCTGATTGCAATTAATGGTTCATGCATGAAATTATTGGTTCTTGCATGCATGCAAAACAATGTTACTTATTATTACTATTGGCCGCAGGTAATGTTCCTAAATAATGTAAAATAAACAATAATAATGTGAATTGAAGAATATTATTATTTTTTATTAAAAATGAGTTAAAGTTAATTATTACTAAATGCGTTCAAATGATTTAATTTAAATTTATAAATCACGGTAAAAGACGTCTTACCAAAAAAACACTATATCAGGTTATTTTAAAAATATTTTCTCGACCACTTTTATGGATATTATCTTGTAATTGTTGTTGAAAAGTTCAATTGTTAATTTATGTACCTCATCATTAGATCCCAATATTATATAAATCTCTAACCATTATTTTACAATTTAAGTATTTTAAAACTACACCAATGTTCGGCATGTAGGAGCTTATGAAATTGTCTGCGACCACAACGTGTCCTTTATTGTAACCATGTCATCAGGCTTTAATGGCATTGCTTTAAATCTCTTTCATTCTATGTGGTTGACAAAAGCCTTTATAACTTCACTGGAAAATACTTTTTGGGCTAGTGTGCAATTCTAAAAATGGATTTATGCTGAGTGCAATTTTAATTATACAAGAGTGTTGAGTGTTATTTATGCAAATCCTAAAAAGGGACTTACGAAATGTATAGTATGTTTGTAATATCATCAGCTATAGTAAACGTATGTAATATATAAATTATACGTTATCCGATATTATAGCAGCCAATTGCTATTTTTGACCTAGAAAAATTGTTTTGTTTATTTTTCTGAGCAATTTAATTTAGCACAAACTATTGATTGGTTATATTTTTAACATTGTAAATAATTAGTTGAGTACAAAATAGTATTTTTTTTTTATAATGTATATATTATTTGTTATGACTGTTTAAAAATGTATTAATAACAATTAATATACTTACATTGGTTTTTAAGAATACAAAATTCAATAAATACATATTATTAAGTATTTTCTAATAGGTAACTTAAAAATAGATTTCAAATTCTTATGGTTTTTATTAATCTAATTACATTTTAAAGAATTTCATATATTCTACCACTTTAAATCATCGTGGTTGTCTACAAAACTTATATTAAAAATTGTATTTATAAAATTAATGACTATGTACAATATTATATTATATAAGTAAGGGGTCGTATATTAGCTGTAGACAACATTTTCATTTTAAATTAGAAACGTTAAGTGAGCATATTACGTAAGGTTAGGTTAAATGGAAATCGTGAATTGGAACACAGGAAAAGATTTTGAAAAGAAAGGGTAATCCGCACTCCGAAGTTATTCCCTTAACGTTAGTGCTGCATGGTGGTGATTTATAACAATAATTATAACTTGTAAGGGACAAATTATGAATTAGATTACGTTTGTTGATTACAGTTCTACCCATATTTGCGTCACCAATAATATTGAATAGTTGAATTAAAAGTTAAATTATTATAAAACTAAAATCTAAAAACATTAAACTTTGATTGTATTTAGCATACTATTTAAAATAATATTAAAAATACTTGAAGTTTGCATAATCTTATTCATTATTTATAGTTTTTAGTTTGAAAGAAACAAAAGTGAATATTATCTAAATAGTAGATTATATAGTCAATAATTATAAGTATATAATTATATTATGTAGGTAGGTATAGCCAATTAATGTAATACCTAATAACTATTAGTATGTTTTTCATTTATTTTGTAAAGTTTTAAGATTTTGTTTAAAAATAATGGTAATTTTGACATATTCTTAATGAAGGAGATAGACAATGTTAGTTTTCTCTCTTCAGATTGTACAACTTCGTCACGTCTTATAGTTTAATAATTTCATTAAATTTGTCGTTTTTACTTCATACCTACAAGAAGAGCCTTTTTCTACTTTAATTTAGTTTACAGTTTGAAATGTTCTATAAACTAAGAATTAAAGTTAATTATCAGAAAGAAAAATTTAATGATTCAGTTTTAATACCTATGAGGATATTCAAGAGAAAAGTCTTTGTAAGTACTTTTTTTATTTAAAAAGAAGATTTTAAATCTGTAAATAATCAACAAAAAAATGTATGTAGCATTTAAATTAAGTTTCTAATGCATCAAAAAAAGCATGTAGGTACATTATTTTTCAAAAAGATAGAAAAATGTTGCAAAGGAAGGAGAATAGTTTTTACTCTATTGAAAATTACGTATATGATTAATGAAGATTAATGTTTAGTATGGTAAAAGATCATTAAAACCTCCTTACACGTTCCAATAGTGGCGTAGGTAGTAAAGTTAGAAACCAAATTAACGTTCATTAATCTAGAAATATATATTTTATTTTTACTCAATTACCTATTCCTTTTTCAAAATTTGAACTACTATATATGCATTAATTCGAGTGCATGAGATACTGCTACAGTTTACCTATGCGAGTAATTAGATATTTTACTATTTAATATATTTACTGCATATTATGAGATACAGAAGTCAGAAAACTTTTCAATATTAGAAGTATTTACATACCTTTTTATTTTTGTGTTACAATAGTTTGGTAGGTAATCAATATAAATATGTATTGTTGTTTTGATTTTATTCCATGTTTCTACTAACAGTTCATAATTCATTTTTGTTGTTGTTTTAGATTCTGAGCAGAGCGATGAATGTATTGATTTTACAATGATGTGTGTTTTTTTTTTTTTAAATTTTTTTTTAAATTTTATTTTTTATATTTATTCTTGTGTCTGATAGGAAAGTGAATCTAGTTGGTACTTTGGGAAGTCAAAAGTAAAAATTTCGCAGTAGTTTTCATGAGCGCCGTGAAAAACAAATGAAAAATTAAAGAAAAAAACGGGAATATTTATGCAAAACCGATTTTTGACAAAATCGATTTTGGTTTTTGGTATAACTCTAAAAGAAATGAAATAAATGATAGTATATACATGAAATTTTGACCGAATGTTTATATTAGCATTTTCTACACACTACAGCATTTTAAAAATATTCTGACTTATTTTGAGCTTTTAACGGACATTTTCAGTTTCCAATTTTTTTAGTTTTTTTCTATAAATGTCAATAAAATGTTATTTGTTGTGTAAAAAATATTGAAAATTTAATAGTAGGCTTCTAATATAGTTTCAAAGGCAGATGAAAAATATTAAAAATCCGTAGTCACAATTTTTTTTTTTTAGGTAATCAAAGTTCAAATTTTGATAAAATGTGTAAAAATGACGAAAAATCAATTTATTTTGAGTTAGAAATTCATAAAAATTTTTCTTTTTATATCTAAGGTTTGAAAATGTAATACAAGATTCCTCATAAGTTTGCCTAATTTTATCAGTAAAAAAATGTTTATAAGCAAGCCAAAATACATTTTTATGAACATTTTAAGTTCAAATTTTTACAAGATTAGATATTCATTTGATTTCTCATGTAGCGATTTTCTTATTTTGTTGCAATTCAAAAACTAATAACTGTAGATGCATGAAAATTTCACTGAATGTTTATATAAACATTTTCTATACACCGTCTAATTTTGAATATGTTTGACTGTTTTTGAGCTTTTTACGGATCATTTAAATTTTCAATTTTTTTAGTTTTTTTTTATATAAATACCAATACATTTTTATTTGTTGGGCCAAAATTAATGAAAATTGAATTCAAGGCTCTGATATATTGTTACAATAGCAATTGAAAAATATTAAAAATACATTGGCACTCATTTTTATTATAAGCATTTAAAGTTTGAATTTTGACAATATTCATCAAAATCTCGAAAATTATCAATCATTGTAATTAAACAATTATAAAATGGTCAGTTTTTATAACTAAGGATTGAAAATTTAAAATAAAGATTTTAGTAAATAGTACATACTGTAAACAAAAAAATCTAAAAAATATATAACCACAGTTATTTTTTACAGATATTTTAAGTTCAAATTTGGACGAAATTACATATTAAAATCAATTTTAACGAGTAAAAGTATATATTATAACATTTTTCTAGCATCACTGATAATTTTAAGTTAATAATTAAATAATATGAATAATATTAATTCAACTTAGCAGCTACCGTAAAATAACAATATCAATATAATTTAAAATATCCTAGACTGACATACCGTCTCCGCTCTGAATCGTTTTTCGTATACAATGATATTATATCATTAAATTCAAATTTAAAACCATCCATTATACAGTGATCTACTTCTAACCTACTGTACAGCAGAGCAACATCCACTTGACCCCCTTTTTTTCATTGTATTTTACACGTACTTTGCTTTTATGAGATCTAAATTATTATGCGGGTATAATGTATGGCTTACGTTTATAGGTTATAGTATAATATTATTTTTATTATTTTTTTGAAGAATGTATTTCCAAAATTCCAAATTTTTTTCATTTTTATTTGCAAGATACATACATAAATAAATGATTTTTTAAATGGGTTTAAGTAAACTATAATTTGAATAAATTATACTTGAGTGTAAGAAAAGTGTCAGGAATATTATATTCTCTGTGGAAGTATGTCATTCTTTCCAATCAACACTCGTCCTATCCGTTTTCCCCACTTGTCCCCAGAGCATACGTAGTACGTACTGTATCTTTTTGTTAAAATTGTAGTTCATTTTCTATAGATCGAACTAGGTTCTATGTATAATATAATTTATTTATCAGACCCTACGGAAACATTGAAAACAAAGGTTTTCTTAGAATTTATGTATGCAAACAATTTCGAAATACTTTTATTCATATAAAAAAATCGTTGAATAGCTATTACGCAATATATGTATTATGTATGGACGAAATTTGAGAAGAAATTTTCCAATCAATTTTTTTTTTGAAGTTGAGCTTGTCAATTAATGTCAGGGATTACGGTTGGTTAGTTTGGTACGGTTGAAACGGTAGGTTAGCACTTGTATGCGTGGCAAGGTTTTGGTCACTACGAACCCGGGTGGTCACCCATCCGGAAACTAGTAGCGGCGGTTGTTACTTAGGTACTCTAAGTCACATTGCGTAATTGATTGCAGCCACTGCGCCAAGCCAAGACACCCAACATAATTTATGACAATACATATAGTCACAATTAAAGGGGATTTAGGACATAATACTCACATTACACTTCAGAACCCCTTAAAAGTTGTTGACATGAAAATATACATATTTTAGTTAGAAAATTAGGAAATCCAAGTGGGTTAGTCCCTCTAAATCGTTTAGTACCTAGTGAATTAATTTTTATCTTAACCATTATTATTTGAACTTTAGAAGACAGTTATGCGTTTAAGAACATGGCATGACGTGTTGCTTAAATGCTCGCCACTCATGCAAAAACAAATAACCGGAAAAGCTTAGTGCCGGACTGTAAACTATGAAGTGTGTCCACTCCACTACTTTAATGTCCTCCGTAATTTTTATCTTAATTACGCTTGAATGATAAATATATTACATTTTAATTATTAGTTGTTGAATACTGTAGTATCTTTCGAGATCATAAATGGTTTGTAGTAATAATCATATTATACCTACGTATAATATGTTTATAGTTATATAAATCTGAATAATGCACTTTTGTCAGGTACATTTAGTGTTAGATACTTTTGTTCTCAATACGAATTTACTTGGCTTTTATTTTACAACTTTTATTTTATTTTTCTTGTATTTCTGTAATTATAATTACGCCTAAAAATTTAGCCTAGTTATTTTGCACGTTTATTTTTAAGGTATTAGGTTTAGTACATAAAGATTAGAAAATTATTGTATATTTAAGTATAACAAATTTTTCATCATTATAAATTATAGTAAGAAAAATTCAACTGTATTGCTGTTAGATTTTGAGTTTTGAAATTGATTGTACAATTTATAGTAAAATTATTCAATAAAACTAACATTTTAAGATGTAATATCTTAAACTGCATATTTAATTAAAAACTAAAATGAATAATAAGAAAAAAAATACACTTTTAGTAAAACCAATTTATGTCAAGTCAGATAGGAAAAAAACACTAATGTTATGACACATAAGGAAACCCATAAATGTCGAATTCTATGGTTTCGCAGTGCACAATTGATCTCATTAAATTAATATTTGAAATTAAAATTAATATTGATAATTTCTAAGAAAATTACAGTACCTACTATACATTTGTACTGATTAAAAAAATGCAGTTTTCCGTTTAATGGACAATCAAAATAAATTACACTCGTGGAACTTATACTAATAGTTTAACATATTATTGAAACAATCAATTAACTTTACATACATTTATTTAACAGTATTTTTGTACTAAAAATGATTAATTACATACCTCTATGTATTATAAACAATAAAGATTGATGAATGTTAGAAATTATGATTACATAATTATTAGAAAAAAAGGTATGGCAATCTTTCGGTATGACTATCAAAGGTCTATATAATTTATAAGTCTATTTCATAAAAAATAAATGTCTGTATAAAATAATAATTTCTATACAGGGTGATTCAGCGCACTCACCCCATTCTTCTTTAACAATGCAGTTATTAAAATTCTGTACTTTGGAACATTTAAATACATTTATGTGTTTTCAATTTTTTGTTTTATTTCATATGAGTTGTGTGGCGATGCTGACTTAATTTTTTTCAAACGAGAATCACTCTTTTTCTATAAATTGTTATCAGAATACATTTTAGGAAATTTCGATGTATCTAAATATTAATTCGTACGAGTAGTTTTGAGATATTTAACACTGTCTACTTAGGACTATTGGTTTATGATATTTGAATTGGAAAATGTAGGATATAAGATATACATTTTAGTAATTAATATTAGACCATTAAGGTTTATAATTTGTAAGAATAGTCCGAGTATAATAAATACTAGATCCAATTTTATATATTATATTTCATATTTTTTAAGGACTATAATCCTTAGTATATACAATTTAACTAAAAAACTAGGTACTCATTCGAATTTTGATTTAGGAACGTCAACGTTTAAAAAAAAATCCCGAACTAAATAATTTAGGTTATTATAGTTCTCATTGTCTCATTAGAAAAATTAAGTTGGTATCAACACAGAACACCCAAATAGTACAAAAAGTCTCAAGAATTGTAAATTATGGTCTAAAATATATTTTAAAACTCCAAAAATCATAATTTTAATGCATTAATTAATAATTGGAAAAAATAAGCATGCTTGATGAATCACCTTGTATAATTATCACTACCAATGCGATAATATGTACCTCTATACAATAATACATCTTTACTGTTGGTCGATATTCGACCTATCTATGGGCCACTCATGCCTGTGTTTTTCTCAGAAAATGAATTGTACTTCTACTTTTATAATATTATAAAGTACTAGGACAGTTCATAATAATCGTTATTTCGCGCAACGTATTCTATAATAATAATTATACAACGTTTAACGGACATAATGAATTGTATACACAACTCTTTGACTTTATATACGTTATTCGAATAAATTTGATAAGGAGCTACACAACTCGATGGAATGAATTATTATTGTAGATGTACTACAATATTATGAAATAAAGAAGTAAATAATAAAAAAAAAAGTTAATGGTACATTATTATCATTGAATTCAAAAAATGATACTGAGTGAAGCTCGTTAAAATTAAATAATAAGACATACAATAAAAAAAAAGACATCGTACAACCAATAGCTTTTTTAGTTTCTCTCGGAGTCTAAAATACAACCGTTTCATTAAAAAAAAAAAAATGTGTAGGTACTTGGAAATGATCAACCAGTCGGAAATATTCTTGAAAAATATCATGTCATGACTGTATAATCGAAAAACAATTCTTGATGACCAAAAAGATGAATAAAATTACGATGGCACTGACTATATTATAAGTATTAAGCTTAATAATTAAAGGTACCTATTCAGTTTAAAAATTATATAATTTGGTAATTGATTTTTATACTACAATATTACACAGTTGTATAGGTACACATATGTATAGTTAACGAACAAACATCTAAAGTACTTACTTACCGAACTACCAATTATCTACCAAAAAAGTTTTTAGTTATTTTGTAATGAAATAAATAGTGAAACTTAAAAGAATACTGCAAGTTTTAAGGCCATGTAATCAAATTTTTTTGTCATAATTCTCAATAATTTTTTCATTAATTTATAATTTATTTTTATAGTAGGTATCTAATACGAGTTTTTTTAGCACAATTTCGTCATAAAAATATTAAATATAATATGCATGGCGATTTATCAAGTATGCTAACCTCCTCATTTTTCTTTATTAATGAATTTATTAAAACTCTTATTTTTGGGCATACTTAATTTTTAAGCATACTTATGGACCATAATATATTCAATAATTTATACTTTTTATACGATTTAAGAAGTGTTTTGTGAAGATACTAAATTTTTTTCCAAATGAGAACTAACCTTTTTTAATGTAAACTATTAAGCTCGTGATTTTTTTGAAAATGTTGACGTTTCTTAATCAAAATTCGAATGAGTAGTTTTGGATTAAAATGTAAATATTAAGAATTATAGTCCTTAAAAATTAACTTAAATAAATATAAAATATAATATGTAAAATTGGATTAATATTAATTACTAAAATGTTCAAATCATCCTTTAATAACCTTTATATATTTTCAAAAAAATTATAATAAACCTATATAATAAGACCTAAGTACACAACTTTGAATACCTCAAAAACTATTCGTTCAAATTTAGATTTAGATATTTCCAAAAAACTAAAAAGTATTCTGATTTACAATTTGAAGAAAAAAGTGTGATTTTTGTTTGAAAAAAATTATGTTTGTTGCCACACTCTTCACATGGTATACCTATAAATAAAATAAATATTTGAAAATCCATACATTCATTTAAAAGTTCCAAAAATCAGAAATTAAACAAATAATTTTGAAAAAAAAAATGTAATTGAAAAAATCATGCTGTCATATGCTGTTGATGAAATTATGGAATAATGGTTTTGTGTTGTAGTAGGCTGGATGCCTATTTCGTGAATAATAATCCGGATTGTTTTATATTAAGCCATAGTTAGAAAAAACGGTTTCATTTCGTGTAGTTGGCAATATTATTAATTATGTATTGTAAGTTGTAACATTTACTCGACCTATTTAAATTGTTCAATCTATTCTTAACGTTTATAGAATTATATCCAATATATTTTGGACACTTTGTTAAATACGTTTGCTCAATCATACAAATGGATTTTAAAATAGACAAATAAATGAGTATGAGTAATATAAACGAAAACTTTATAACTATACGAAGTAAAAAATCAAAATAAACACCATCAGTCAGTATATTAGTATTTATATAATAATTATTTAAAAAGTTTAAAACGATTTTGAAATAATATGAATAATTTGTCACCGTTTTCGTCCATCAAAGTGTTTAATTATTTTGTGTAAAACGATTTAATGATCTTTAAATTATTAAAACTGAATAAACTAGATTGATTTATTATTCATTGAACACACCTTCAATGTTATTTGAGTTCAGATTGAAATGTTCCAGGTAACAATTTTCTAAAGAAGCAGAAATAATTCACGTTCGTGAAAGTAAATACTCACATTGTTAAAAAAAAAAAATGTGACAGAAAACAAAAACTGGTGTTCGGAACTTTTCTTGCTTCGCTCAACTGGGTAAAGGATATATATGTGTATATTATTTTTTATAAATTTGAATGCATTGATTCAAAATATGACTTTAAGTGAAACGAATTTCAATAAAAAATGTTTATATACAAGATAATTTAAAAATACATTGAATATATTGGATAATATAATATAATTTACTTGGTGTTAAATATGTGTATTTCTTTGAAATTAAAATTTTCAACTGTATAAAATAAAAATAAAGAAAATAAATAACCCAATTTTGGTTAAAAAAAAAAATTAACTAAAAATACATCATCCAGTAAAAATGTATATTGTACTGCTCTCTCTTTTTGATATTAATACAAAATAAGATGTTTGTTAATTCAAATATACATAAACAAAATTATTGTTCTCTTATAGAGGCTCTAAGCGGTAAAATGTCATCATAGTATGAACTTTTCCCCAAATATATATATAGGTACCTCCTACTTTAAAATATCTAATTAAAATTATTATTCATCATAATATTTTACTTTGTATGTTAAAAACTTAAATAAATACAATTTAAATTCATCTCTTGCAATAGTACCATCATTATATAGAGTAATGATCAAGGAAAGGTTTTAATTATTATATGAAAATATTAAATTTCTCGTAATTAATAATAAAAAAGCAATAGCTGACTGAAGTTTTCCACATAAACAATAACAATGATATTATTTCTTCTGTTTTCTTTCCGTATATTTTTTTTGGATTTTCCATTATCGTTATTATTATTACGTTTTAGCCCACCTACTTTAAATGTGAGCCCATAAATTGTTTAACAAATCCTGAAGACGGTTTGGTATTAAATACGACAAAAGAAAGTAATTTTTGTATGAAACAAAAAAAAAATGAAATACAGTAATAGTAGTAGTACATGTATAGTAATAGTAGATGTAATAAGGAGTAGAAGATAAATATTTCAATTTACGCTTCGATATACAATATTATACTGTTTTTCATCGAGATTTTATCTAAATATTTATAATTTTAATTTTTTTTTCATATAAATAGGAGTTTAATCATTAGATAGGATCTATAACAAATTAAGAGAAAATCGGTCAACTAATTGTTGGACTGAAATCCCAAGTGGCTAAATAATGGTGGGAAAATCTAGTTAAACAAAACTGAGCGATGAGATCTCATGGGGATGAAACCATAGCTTACTGTTAATTCTTTCCAATTATTTGTTTATTTGTTGTAATATGATGTGATATTTAATGTAGAGGCGTATTGAGAAAATTCTCTTTGAATTGTTTGAAATTTATTTGTAATGTAAAAGTTGTAAAAAGCTGTTCATAAATAATTTAACACCATCAAAAGAAATACCAGGATAAAGCCTCGAAAAACAATTAGATTTACATTCGTAATTTATATTTGCTGTTGATATCATAATTTAAAACCAAAGTTTTAAGATCTATATCGTCATTCGTCATACTTGAAAATTGAAATCACTTTATATTTTTGGTTCTTTTTTATAAAAAACTTCAAATTATTGATATTTTAAATTATTTTTAGTCAAGTAAAAGATAAAAGAACTTAATAATAATCACAATACCTATGCAATTGGAATATACTGAACAAAATATGTAGTAGGTACTTATAAAATAACTTATAAGAGCATCATAAAACCGATATTATTAACATATTGATAAAATATTAACAGTATATAGGTACACAATAATGTGGTTTGAAACTATATTTTAATTTTAATATATATTATCTTATAAATTATTTTTTAATTACCAGATTACTAGTAAGTAGTAACCACATGGTATAACTAAAAGTTAAAAGGTGAGTTATTAGTTATTACCAATAACTACCTTCAATGATTAATGATAAATGCAATATTTTGTGTAAATCAAATGTAATGAAAGAAAACTATGAATTGTAGCATGATCCTACATAACATTAATGATCATAAATACAATAAGATGTTTTTATTTAAAAAATAAACGATTTATGAGATATGTATAATGCATTATATATATGTCTTTGTAAATCCTTGTTTTGGAGTTTAGATGGTATAAAATATTTATAAGATACATAGAATATAGACTATTTATATTTATTCTTAACCCTTCTTATGAGTACAATAGAACTTTGTAAATCTTCTGCTTTTACGATTGTGCGTACCGTAAATTATTATGGTTCAACATATTCGAGAATACACAAAGTGTTTCAGTTAAACTAATTCAATAAACGATAGGCGCCGTTCTCTCAAATTTAATTTTCACTCCTTCCAGGAACAAAAGTTTTCTTATATTATTAACTTTGTTTGAATTAAATTCATTATTATACTTTCAAATTACACTTTAACATTAAATGAGCAAATTCAATAAATTAAAATTTTTTTAATAGGTAGTGAGTATATAATAAATTGTCTAAACATTTTATAAGGAGCTTCAAGCATTAAAAAAGGTAAAAATAAATATAAACTTTTGATTAAATTGTTGATATTATTGAAATAATTTAGGTACCTTTTCTGTAGAACTTGTTAGTTTGTACAAAGTAACACAGAATTTTATTGTATTCAAATATTTTATATAATCATTATGTAGGTATATTATATAAAGATTACATTGAATTTAATTAAATATCATCGCACTATGTAATACTATTTTTTTTTATCAAAGATTGAATAAACGTGAACGTTATCTTTTGATATCTTCATAGTTTGTGAGATAGTTTAAATATCTACATTTAACAGTAATATTATATCAAGCATTTCATATTTATAACTAAGACGACAAATGTTGTCATTTTAAAATTACTATGAAAGGTCTAACTTTGATGTTTCAAAACCCATAAAGTACATAATGTATATAAAATGCTTAAATACATATATTTTATTAAAACTAGGATTTATTTTTTTTTTTTAAACAATATAATGAAAATAAAAATGTATTATGTTGTTTTGACTTAAATTTCACAATGTTTTTTATAATAATTATATATTATAAATTATTATCTACTCGTATTCTGATTAAGTATCTAGGTACTTATAATTAATGTCGATATATTTTTTCTAATTCGTCTTACTATAGTTAAGTACTTAACTGAAAAAAAAAATGTCCTCGAAAATTACTGTTTAAGTTAAACACTCATTCAACCTATCATAGTTCTTCTCGATTGTCATTTAATACCTTTATGTTTTTCAGTTAGTCAAGATGCTCTATTAATTTTGTATTAGACATTAACTGTAAGCTCTTTTTTAATAAGCTGTACATTTGATGGTTATTATTCAATTTTTACATGACATAATTTATTTGAATATCTACCTAATATATTTTGTTTGTACCTACATTTATTTAGGATTTGTGTATTATTTTAGAAAGGATAAAATGTTTTAAAAAATGTTGTACATTAATTATTTGAATACCTATATGTACTATATTATAGTAATTACTTCGTAATGCATGAAAAAAAAATTCAACACTCAACATTTTACTGAGTATATGCACTGTGCATGTTTAGTAGATTACCCTATGTATTAAGTAGGTATATTATGGTAAATTTAACTTTCATAATAATATTCAAGTGAGTAACTAAATTTTTTTCGAAATCGATCCATGACTTAATATGATTGACAACGACGGAATAGTGTTAAATGGAGTGGTTATTACTTATAAGCATTTATAATCAATGCTATTAGCTATTAATTATTAGTTGGATATTTTTCAAAATATTAAGAAAAATGAAAAATGATGAATTCAAAGATGATGAAATAATACGTATATATTACCCTTAATATATATTTAATGTGGTATCATGGCAGTATATATACCAGTTTTTATGATAGTCTGTAATCACAAGTATGGTTTAAGACATGTTCAAATATGTTTTTTACTCGACAGAGATGGATAGATGATATTCATGAATTCATGATTATTATTTTGCGAGTTGTTACTTGTGTTGTAAAGGATTTTTGTATGTGTTTTTCATTCTGTAATAATTATTATGTTTAAAATCATCACATTTTCAATTAAAAATATAAAATATACAAGTTAGGCAAAAACAATTCGATAAAATCAAAATAAAGTTTAACCCTTTTTATAGAAAAAAAATGTTGTTTTACTACCATTATTATTCTACAAGTCATTATATAGCGATGATAACATATAGAAACATGTTTTGACAGCTAAATTTATCAGTTATTGTGGCTTCAATCGTACTTACGTCAAGTTTTATTTTAAGGACAAAAAAAAAAATTATTTAGTCATTTGATGTGATTGTTTATATTTGATTAAACAAACATGAAAGTGATTATAGGTACGTTGTATTCGATGTTACAAACTTACAAGTCACAAATTATAAATTTAAAATGGTTATTTATTCATCGATCATTATCATATTATTATAGTCTCAAATATTGTTCAAATAAACAGTAATAGATCGATAAAAATCCTTTGTTAAAGTCAGCATGCTGAACGTGCACTTTCAAATTGTCGTGTTTCAACTTTTTGCATCTATTAGCCGTTCACAAAACGTTTCAGGCGCTTGTCTCAAGTGGTCAAGTGCATTTTTCGATTAACATTAAACACAAAAATAATTATGTCGGGACACGAAAAGTAATCCGGGGAGATGCGCAATGTAAACATGTCAAACATGTCTTCATTTTGAAACACTATACATTTTATCCGGTCAGCGTGGCCGCGTAGGTACTCTTTTGGGGGAAACATTTTACACAAACATTAAACGTCTGACGTGCGGGAAGGAAAGTGTAGGAAATTGAGTACTGCGAATGAAATGGTATTATAGGCCAAAGACGGAGGGAGGAAACTTTTCATCGGCTGGCTGTTTTACCGAACATATTATTGTGTTATCGATTCGTGATTAATGGCCGTCGGACTCGGTCCGACGATTGACCGTGCGAATTGTTCTGCGAATTGATTAACGACACCGCCGCGATGCCAAAATGCGTTTTGGACGCTGACACCAGCCGCCGCTTCCTCCTCCTCCTCCTCCTCCTCCTCCTTCTCCTCCACCATCTAGTTGCCGTCACGCGATTAATAAACACTATAATGTAGGTGGATATCCCTTTGGCGTGGCTTTGACATTAACCTCCACGACGACGCCGCCGGGAGGATTGTCTCGACAATGACCTGTACCGACACGAACGTGTCTCCCGAAAAACTGACAAATGCCTAAATCTGCAGGTTGGCCCGTATATATATGTGGAATGGTGCACTTCGAACCCATACACAAATCGACTCCGCCCCGCTTTAGAATTCCCACCAGGTACGACCCTTTTGGCTTCAACCCCATGACACGCACGGCCACGAAGTGTATATCGTCCCCGAAGTCATCGTAAAAACACGTAGATTTTAAAATTAGAGATAAATATTAACATTTTTATTTTTATCGATAAATTAAAATAAGATGAGAATACCTTTTCACCTAGGTACTATAAAATATTTTAATTTTTTAATTAGTACAAAAATAAATATATTATTTTTAGACGAATAACCGTGCTTACGTGTCTGTGAATGTGGAACTTACGTCATTATTTTATTTATTTAATTATATTTACAAAGAAAACTATTTCAAGTCATAACTTTTTAAACTTCCTACATTTAGTATTTATATTTTATATATTATAATACACACGATTAAAACCAATTATCATTCATTATTAATAAATTAATTCATTATTGATAGGTATATCTAAAAAAATATTATATTTTTTAGTTATAAACTATAAAAAAAAAAAATGAAATATAAAAATGTATTATCAGAAAAGGTGTAGATACCTAATTATTAATACAATTTTATCTGAAAATATATATAAAGATTAAATAAATTAAATTAAATGTAATAAAAAATTAATCAAAACGATTGCTAACATTGATGGACAACTTAAATATTAATTATCTAGATAAGTTTATGAGACTAAGTAGATTATTATGTAGATACGTTTTTTCATATAAAGATACAATATTGAATATTATAATGTTCAACTGTTGCCGAAAGTTTTATTTCATTGCCTACTACGAAACGGTAATGTGGTCGATTGTATCGGTCCGGATTTTATCTACCTCGTACAACAAGTTCGTATAAACCCAGCCGGGATAGTGGAATTCTTTAGATGAAAATAGAAAACTTTAAGTCGGTCGTGTTGCTTTAGTCATTCTCACTTATAATATAATATGTATATTCTACATAAACTCAACATCTATAGATATTAAACCACCAAAAATATTCCTTCGTTATTGTGATATTATTATGTTCATTGCTGCACTACAGTTATACTGAAAATAAGAAATTTAGAAAAATTCCGTTAAATTTGAACGCATAGTTTAAAGTATTGAAATCTTTGTTATAAGGGACGCACATCTATTTATATTTTAAACTTCATGTACGGATTCCCAAATAACATATTTTTGCAAGACTTGATGATGTGTTGCACGTTCAGATTAACTAAAATACAACAAGTAACTATTTGTTTAAGTTCATATTTTCATTAATATTTAGGTAAATATTAAAAAAAACCATCGTGGATGAGTACACATATAATAGATATAGCAGCGTACATATAGTTATTAACGTAGTTGAAACTTTATTTTATACACTGTGACAAATGGTGACAATTTACATGGTTCAACTATAGTAGGTATATATACGTTTTTACACAGCGTATAATTTATTATATAGGTGAACTTAATTCACCCAAAAATGAGAGTAAATTCCAAGTAGTATGCATATACCGGTGAAAATTTCCATATATATTAGAGTCGAACTTAATTTACTTAAACTAGAAGGCGCGTGTATATATACATAAAATGTAGATAAATTTCAACTTGAAAATATAATAAATTTCCATCCAATCTGGCTGAAAAGTATATTGACACATTTGACATACATTTTGTTTGCATCAAATTATATTTAAAACGTTTTATTTTTTTATACGTTTGTTGAAGAACGAATACTAATATATAATATCGATTATAAAAACTTTAAATGCATTATGAGTAATTTAAAATTATGCAAGAAAATTGACGCAAAATGTGTGCAAACTTCCATCATTTAATTGCACGCAAGAGTGGTAAATATAAAAATAATTGCGAATTCATGCACTTCAATGGATTATGGTTTTTTAGGTTAGGTACCTAAACCATAGTATTTAAAAACAAATAAATAATAATTTATGTAATTATATTATATAGTAATATTACAAATTTCTCAATCATTTTTAAATTATACAAATGTAAGTGCTCAAAAAAAATCTTTGGTTGTATTTTAATGATAATTATATTTTTTTAAAATAAATCATACTATTAAGTATCATTAATGATGTTATTGTATTATTATCTATGTAACCAGATAATGATGTTAAAAAAAAATATGTTAATTTTTATGTTTGTAAAAACACAAAACCAATAAATTAATGCCCTGTAATGTTGTATGACAGTTCTTGAATAATGTCGGATTGTTTAGTTCAAAGATCTTAAGTATCACAGCACAACTCAATTTATAATTACATAATGCTTACCGTAATTTGATACAATTAAACTTCAACCTGAAATTAATTTATTCACGATAAATTATTTTGTATCCTTATGAATAATGTAGTTTAACAGAGAATAGAGTATTATCATTCTTGTTTTTTCTTTTGGCGAGAATTCCGATTTACAGTGTATCCTATACTCCTATAGTCCTATCCTAGAGGGCGTGTTCGAGTCAGAAGTTGTGATCAAACTTTCCAAACCATGTGTAAATAATAAATATGCTGGTTGTATTAAAATGTATGTACGTATATAAGTCAAAGTATGTTTTCTGTAACGTTTGAATCGCTGCTATGAAATTAAACCAAGCATTTACTCGTAACTTTTGCAGCGTCATCGCGTCCGTGCGGTACGGTCAGTACCTACCTAACGCTGTGTGATGGAAAACTCGGTGTTGATGAAATTAAAAAAAAAAAAAAACCTTCATTAAAAATCCTGCCCTTTGCGATTCGGTCCTGTGTTTGGGGTGCATAAATTAATTCAGAGAACTATGCTGGCTGGAATAGGTATACTAACCGCACTAGCACTGCCGGATAACGACGGTCAAGAATTAAAAACAAAAACTTTTTTTACGCTAGAGTCCAATAAAAATATTAAGTAGTCTACCTTTTTTTTTTTTTGTAACCCTCACCTGTTATTCAGGATTACAAGCAAGGTCTTTATATCTTCCCACGTGTAATTTAAACTTTTGTTTATAAAGTTATTTAAACGGTGCGACTAAATTATGCAGTGGCAGTTCGTCTGAAACACGTCTTATTTTATAAATCATTACTGTTTCTACTATATTGAAATAATTACTAACTTTTTCTCAAATATTTATAATCAGATAGGTAACTATATAGTATCTTATTTAATCTACATAATATTATGGATTTAAAATAAACACTAATTTAATACATTTTTGTATGCATTTAAACATTAACATTAAAGGATTATATAGATTAGATTGCATTAAAAAATCTAAAAGACGTATAATCATTAATCTTTGGTTCTTGATTTTTGTTATTTTTACTGTCTGGTTTGAATGGATATGAAATAAATAAAATATGTACGTTCGTGCATTTTGGTATTGGTTTTTTTTTTTTAAAAATTCCAAATTGATTTCACTAAAAGGAAATCGGGATCCTCTCATCATTGAATTGCACTGTGCATTGTACAAAGATACGTTTTTAGATTGTTTTGTGACCAACTACAGTATCACCAATTGTATATTATTTCCTCCGGGTTTCAAAACACTATTGCATTGTATCTATAAAATGGGAAAAATAGACAAAGTCGTGACCGTACAAAAGGTCTCGCTTAACTTTGTGAAATCTCTTTGAAAAGAACTATGAACGTCCACCACGGAGACATCGTTATTTCGAAGCGTTTTCTACACCAGACAAACGGATGCATGGCAGAGTGGATGTCATTTCACATTAGCGGCGTATAATATGCTACAAACGTTCACTAACAAGATCACCGGCTATATCGAAATATTTTATCAAAAAATGTCCCATCGTTCGCGTGATGTGTCGAACTTTATCATTATTGTTATTTATGTGTATTATTATTAAGTACGTCAGTCTAGTACAACTTGTAATAGTGCGTCATACCTGATTTGTACGTGTTTTTTTCATAGGCCAGGACGTCAGTGGTTGAACATTTGCCCGTCGTTTTTCATCTTATATCTTTTGTGTACATCGTATACAAAATATGTTTATTTTTGTGAGTAATATTATTTCGTTCTCAAAACGCGGTGTGATTAGAACAGGAATGAAAATGATTTGTCACCTCGAAACAACTTGGCGCGGGAGACGAACTTTACTGGCAGAACAGCACTTGTGCGTCCGACGAGGGTGCGTCGGGACGGTAATACACGTGACTACTGAGAGCGGCGCCGCTCGTCTTATTCCTACTAATGGCATTCCGCTGCAGCGCTATTCGTGCTTGCGCCCCCCACTGGTTTTACTGTTACAAAGCATATAAGAGTCAAACAGTAAACGTGTATGCGTAAACAACAGTCTAAATCGAATATAATAATTCTGTGCAAAATGTCAAATACGACAGTATTATTACTAGGAAGGGGTTTTAAAATATGCTCATAAAAACAAGAAAAATGCCTTAAAAAAATACAATTATTTTATGTAAAAATATTGTTATTTGACTATAGATGCGGAACGATAGGTCATATTGTGGTGGTATCCGGTGCATAGGGGATGTACTGATTCTGAGAATTATACATCGATGTCAGTTGTCATATAGTTATTAGAGGTGTTGATATAATAAGTCGTTATAAATATAAATAGGAACTGAAAGAGGGACACTTTTATACTAGATTTTGCAAAGTTTATATTATGAGAACTTTCAAAAACATTAGAATTGAATGTGAGATGATTAAAAATATATTTTTAACTTTTTTTCTATTGGAACAAACAAAAATTATATAAATATATAATCTGTAATAACAAATTATACAATAGGTAATATGGAAAGGGGAGGGGTCAAATGCCTATTCTTCATAATACTAGGGTGTTTTTTTTTGTGTTTTTTAGTTTTTGAGAAGGTCCCTGGGCCAATTTCCCCCGAGAGCTTTAAGGTGAGTTATCAGGGAGTGTAAATAAAGAGTAGTTTGAAGTTAGCAGGGTATTTAGAAATATTTGGTGATTTTTAATTTTATTTACTATAATTCAAGTAAAACTGATCCATTTAACGATTGTATTATATTGGTACTCAACAGTAGGTACTACACAGTGTTAATATTCTTTGATCCTGCATTATGGTTGTAATAATAGTAATAATAAGAATGGTATAACTTGGCGCGGAATTGCAGAAATACGTTTTTTCGTGTTGGACGCTACACCATATACGATTATTTTCAATAAAGCAAGATAATATATCAATTGTCTCATCAACCAATACTGAAAAAACACTTGGATTTGTTTATTTTTTCAACTATTTGTTCCTGTATAATTTTTCCGCAAATTTCAATAAAATTATTTTGTATCAGAACGTAAATAAAAAGTGTTTTATTTTTTATTTTTAAAATGGTCAATTAATTTTTTATCAACCACATGAAACACGCATTCGTAATAAAGCACGACAATTTCCATCATTGTGTTGGACATTTTCTATTAAAAGTGGAATCATTAGTATCACGAAAAGTTATTTCTTGCCATCCACATAAAATTATAGTTTCAACTATCGGTATTAATCTTTTGCGATTTAAATTTATTTGTGCAGCACGCGCTAAGTCTAATTGTTGTGCAATGTTTTGCTGATTCTTTTGAATGGATAGCTATAAAATGATCACCTCGTAAAACGTTGGTTTTATGAAATTTTTTTTTAGAATGTTCACTATAACTTCAAATACTTCAATTGTATGTTTCCAATTATTAAACATTTTGACTACTAAAGAGGAAAGTTGTTGATTATTACCTAGCTTTGCCTCTAAATTCCTGACCAAATATTACATAGTATTTACAAAGGGCACCACCATTATCAACTGTTGAGTAAACAAGTCATAGAAAACGTTCAAACCAACTAAATTGAAATTTTAGTTTTTTTTTGGAAGCTGTGGATGTCGGAAATATATAATTTTTATCTGGCATCCAAGGAGAAGTTAAAAATTTTAATTTTAGTTCATGACGCACATTTTTATTTAAGCAGTACCTAATATCGTTGTTTTCAACCTCAATTGTTTCGTTATCGTTTGAATTTAACCCATTATTTTATTTTGTTTTTGATTCTACATTTTTAGTTTGCACAATACTAGAGCTTGCCTGATTAGATGATAAGTCGATATCTGTTTGTGTTTGGACAGTGGGGATACTATCAGTCTAAAATAAATAAAGTAATACTTTTTAATTGGTCCATAGTATGGTAATTATTTGCACACATAATACATTTGTATTATAACCATTTTATATAGGTAATGATAATCAGTATATTATTAACATACCTTTTGACGTTTTGTAAAATAATTTTGTATTTGGTTTCTTTTACTCATCTTAAAGAGTTTACATTAGCACAAACAGCAGTAAAATGAATGTTATGTAATACAAACTATATACATTATACAGTATACATACAGACATACAGTACCTATTACAATATTGTTATATTGTTAAATAATTTGGATTTTTTGCGACCGACTTTCATATATAAGTTTATATTATCTGTGACGAATTATGATCACCTCTAACTCTATTTTACCTAGTACCTAACCGGCTAACCTTACCTATTGATCCTAATCTTTAGTACGACGTAGAAATAAATAAAATGATACATTTTATCTTATTTTAAATTACTGCTTTAACGAAAATATACAATTATTCTAAATATTGTTTATAGTCAATAAACTATTATCACTGCTAAAATGTTTCTACTTTATAAAATTTCGGGAGGGGGGGGGGCTTTGAACCAATATCAATATGTGTAGTCTAATGACACGCAGTGCATAGATTAATTATTCAATTAGGTCAAAGTAAATTCGATAAAATTAGAAGTCAAGTCACGCCCATGATCAAAAAAAAAAAAAATTTGGATGCAAATTCGGTTGGATGGATGAATTTTTTTTTTCAAACTAATTTTTTCTTAATATAAATCAACAAAATATACAATATAATTTAGAGATAAAAATAATTAATAAGCACCTCTTTTAAAGGCAGTGGTGCTAATAACCAGCAGAGGTAAATAATACTATACAATTATTCACTTCACACATTTGTGAGTGGAAATATAACCATATAATATACAAACAAAATACAAAATTAGAAAACACAAAACTATAATTAAATAGGTTCCTTTAATATAAAAAATAAAGTACGCAGCATAGCCACACGAGTTATCTTAATTGTATTTATTATATGGAAATATGTAAATTTAATCAATAATGCCATAAATTGCCATTCAAGTAACTACTCTTTTTAAAAATTAATTTTAGATTCAGAGCAAAGTGATTCACAATCATGTATGTTTTTTTACGTCATCACCTTTTGAAGCAGTAAACATTTTTAGATTTTCCACTTCAAAAATTTTTACGGTAGAAAAGTGAACCTATTTGATACTTTGATACTTTCGAAAATAAAAAATCCCAGTATTTGATTTTCTTAATCATTGAGAAGGACAAAAAATAATTTAAAGAAAAACTTACTTACTATAATACCCAATAAAATACATAGGTAAGAGCTACCTTGCATACCTAACTGTAATAGCAATATAAATCTTGTCATATTGTCACATGTTATATATTATTCGTTTTTTGGTTTTTCGTATGGATTTATTTATCATTAAATTCGAACTTAAAATATTTATTAAAGTGGTTTACTAAATTGAGGGGCGGAAATCCAAAACGTACTATTGCCAAAATTGAAAAAATCTAGTTAGATATTGATTGTTATGGAAAAGACATCGAGAAATTGATTGGTGTGGTCAGAATAGATCAAAACGTACTTTTTCCCGGTCAAATTCGCTTTTAAAAAAGACTGGTTAATCCAAAACGAACCATTTCCATGTATAAAACTAGTATTTAGATACAAAAAGTACTTTTTCCAGATTTATGCCAAAATGTACTATTGCCCATGTTAAAAGAATAGAATCATAAACTATACCTAAACGGCAAAACGAACTATTGCCAAAAATTATTTCAAAACGTGTTTTTTTTTATGTTATGCCAAAACGTACTATTATATATTGCCCGTGTTGTAGGTATAGGGAAATAAAATCGTTAGTCCAAAACGTACTTAAATGTATTTTTAAAAATATTTTAATTAAAATAAAGTTATTTTTTAGTCTGAATTAAATAAAAATATAGTACTAGATTATTGTACACATTTGAATCGTTTTAAAAAGAAATAATTACTTAACATCATTTAAAAATAATACCTTATCTTCAAAATTACTTGTCTATTTATAAATGGTTTGTTTTTATTGACAACGTCGTTCCCGCGAATATTTTCATTATGACGACGACGATGCAGTCATTGTATAATGTAGTATAGTCGCATTGCCTTATTTTTTGAACACGATTATTAATATTATTCATATAATTTAGTAAAATTAATTTTTTGATTTATTTTGAATGCTGACTATATCATAATAGTTTTAAACTCGATGTTATAAACTAGTCTCCATATTTTATGATATTATTGTACAATAAATGAATAAAATATGAATACAAAGAAAAGGTCTAATAATCTAGTGGAAACCGCACTTAATATCAGTGTAAGTACTTATTGAACTTCAGTTAACTGACATTGGTTATAGAAAAAAAGATACAGAAAATCGCTTCTCCCGAAAGCCAGTATTTTGGCAATGGTGTGTTTTGGATTTCCACCTCTCAATATTATGAAGTAGATATCTACAAACACCACACACTGTATAGCAGAAGAGTTTCCTATACTTTTGAACTTTTCCCTTTTTTTTCATTGAATCTTCTTTAAATGTATGAACACCAAAAGGCTAAAAAAATTAGAATATAATATAGGTACTTACGTCAAATATATTTTATTTTATTGATGGTTTACGATCACTTTTGAATGCGGAATAATAAAAATACTTCATTGTGTCCTTAGGCAATCGCAAGCTCGAATTTTATCACTCACCAAGGAGGTGGATGGCAGAGGATGAATATGTAAAAAATTGGCTGGTTGTATTTTATATCCAAATCAAATGTAATATCTAATAAGTAATAATACAAGAATAACGATTTATAGGTATGATAAACAGTCGATAGGGTTTTATATTATACATTTATATAGAATGATTCACTAAGCATGCACACCTAAATTTTTCCTTCTACGATACATTTATCCAAATTGTGAATTTTTGGAATTTTTAAGTATACTTAGGAACCATATTTACAATCATTTAGATTTTTATACCATTTGAGGGGTCGATACAAATCTCATTTTCTTAAATGAGAATAACCAACCTTTTATAATTTTACAATTTTTATTTAAATGTTGATATATCTAAATACAAATTTGAAAGAGTAGTTTCTGTTTTTCTATCTTATTAAATTGTATGTATCAAAGATAATGTTCCATAAAAATCGTTTAAAAAAAGTATAAAATATATTTAAAATCGGATCTAGTATTTATTAATTTATTTTAGGTAACTACTGTCCTACTCAGACTATTTAAAAAAAATTCTAAAACGTAGATGGATTATTATTAACTAATAAAATGTTTAAGTTATCATAAACCATGTATATTCCAAACCAATTGTCATAAACCTATTATCCTAAATGCATACAAGTAAATACCTAAAAAATGACAAAAACTACTATTTTGAATTTCAACTTAAATATGTACTTAGAATTTACAAAAACGTCAACTGATTAACAATTATAGAAAAAAGGATGATTTTCAATTGAAAAAATAAGTTAGTATCACCACACTCATTAAATAGTACCAAAAAAAAAAATAAGTATTTTAAAATACTTTAATACATACATTAAAATGTTCTAAAAATCAAAATTTAAATAACTTTTTATATAAGGAAAAAAGGGGGATGAACATGCTTAGTTAATAACCCTGTGTATAAAAATAATGTATAATACTTTATATTACTATTATCCACGAATGATCGTTTAACAGAAAAAAATTCCAAAAATAGCTCTATAGATAGGTACCGCTACTATTATTTTAGTTTAATTTTGCAAAAATTACTCGCGCATTTTACTTATATTTTATAAGAATTATGGTTAAAGTATAAATTCTATACAAAAAAATGTAACTCGCAGTCCCAATCGTGAGTGGAGTGACTGTTTCCTTCACCACTCCCGGACAAGTATGAAATGAGACAAGCAGTTATGCAACATTGAGTTATATATGACTCTCTAGTCTCTATATTACAGTCTAAATTTTTTTAAACACAAAATATGTATTATTTACAAATGTTTATCGTGGTTCGAACATTAGTTTTGATAATACTCAGTAGTCGAAGAATTAAGATTAATTGAGTACATTGATTAAACATAATGCTGTTGGTCTATAAATATTTAAAATAATGTGATATTGATTACTTAATTCTTAATTTTATTTATTGTTGTATAAGGTAAGTTATTTAAAGTAATTTTATTCTATTCAAATGATCTCCATGTTTGAGTGTATGAATAAGATTAGTGTATGAATAACTCTAATGAATCAGCGTTAAGCAATTGAATATTTAATAATATTACCATAAATTACTTAATTTTGATACTAGATTATCAAATATGTTGTAATCATTTGCTAACCATACATGTATTTAGGTGCCGTGTTTATAGCTAGAATATTCAATAATATGCACTATACACATTAAATACTATGCAAAAATATCCCAAATAAAAAGTAGATCGTTTGTATTAGTATTATGAGGCAGTTCGTGGAAATTACTAACCAAATTTGTAAAAAGACACTGTGAAAAAAACAAAAAATATCAATGCACATAATCGTAGCCTTTGTTACGAGTATCATAATATAATCGTTGTTCATTATCGAAGGTTACTCGTTCATGACTTTTAATGTATTTTTTCCTAGAATGATAATCGGTTGTAATCGAAGAGGACTGTACAATGTACATTGTGCGGTTTACCACACCAACAGGTAGGTTAGTTATCTCCATAGAGTTATAATATTTTACCTTACCTATGTGGCTATATCTATGTATTTGAAAACCAGCCAAGAAAGTTAATTAGTGTGATAGTACAAACGTTCTCCTTTTGTCAGAAAACAACACTACACCGGTATCGCAAGTGGCATGATGATTTGAATTTAAGGTAGTTGCGTTGAGTATATATATTGTACAATAAATAGTCAATGGTAGTAGGTACTAAAAACAATGCTCGGCGCGTAGTAATTACCACCTGTATGTATGCGCCAATGTATGTATGTATGTATGTATGTATGTATGTGATATGTATAGTGTAGATCTATTACTTAAATTATACAACAACTTTAATTTAGAATCATGCAGGTAACCCAGCGAACATTGCAATGTATTATCTTTTGACCATTGTTCAAAGGATATAATATTAACTATACCTATTACTATATTAGTATTTCAATTTTAATCATACTGATTACCGAAAGTGATTCATAAGTTAATTTTGCAAAACAGAATTTGCATAAAACATTACTGATAAAATATACGTGCATTACATATTATTTTAAAAATAGATAGAACAAATTTCTAAAATAACTATTGAATTTGTACTTAATATTTAGGGATGAACTTATAATGTTTATGTCTAATGCCTATAGCAAAATCATAACAAAACAATTTGATTTTTTTTATTACTCTGTCAGGTTCAAGTACAACGATTCGAACAATACATTACCGATACTCTATTATTTTTTTTTTCTATTTTTGTTTTAAAATCAATGAAAACATAATGACACCTGACAAAATTAAGTTGAGAATGAGGAAAATCCTAAAATCCATGTGTTCACATGCTAAATCGTCCGTACAGGGACAGAACACAAGTCAGAATTATATTAAACCAAAATAAATTTGAGTGGAACTCGGTGAACTAAAACGACCTAAATACCAAATTATAAGGATCTTTCTGTGAACACAGCCAAGTTAACACAATTTATACAGATGTGTCAAATATGTTTGATCAAGTTGATTATTTCTTGGTTAGTTTAAATTATCTAGTATTCTATTAGTTATTATACCTTTTCCTAGCTTATAAACTCAGCCTCTACAGTGCTCCGTTCTACCAAACTCAATTTTTTTCGATGACACAAAACTCCATATCATCTACGTGTCAACTCAACTCCATTTCCGACTGTGATCTTTTTCAACATGGCCTCATGTGTTGGTTTCTTGAGATGAGTCTGACTGTGATGAAGTTACGTTTGTACCTATCTTGTTATTTATATCAGCTAGGTTCTCCAACCTACGGCCCGCCGATGCCAAAATATTTGTTTTGAAAATATCTAACCTAGTTTTTATTGTTTTCAATTAATTAATTACTAAAAATAATTTTTATATAATGTCTTCAATTTCATTACCTATCCATCCCTATATAAAAATTTTGGGCCGTGATGCCGAAGCGTATCACAGATTTGGCCCATCGTAATAAAAGGTTAGGTTTACATCATGGTTATATAGTCAGATAGTCTATAAACCAGTAGTTGGCAAACAGTAGACCGCATCCGTGAATGCTTGATACTTTTTTATGCATTAATCTTTGTACGGATGAAATTAGAATACCTAATTAATTATTGACTATTTTTCAAATTTCATAAACCTTTTTTTCTAAAGCAAATATGTTAATAAATAATGGAAAATGGTTTTTGTTTATTTATTTTTTTGATAAATAACAATGAGTACCCTACTTCGGTAACTCTCTTGAGACTATGAGACTCTATTAAGTCCGGCTTTACATCAACTACCACAATTTAATGAATAACAAAAAAAAGAAAGATCGTCATTTCTTAATTTATTATTAATTTCCAAAGGTAGTCAATCTTAGACATATTTGTATTGTATAACATATTAGCTTTTTTTACGCATGCATGTTACTGAGATATTTTGAAAAAAAACTATAAAAATGGTCATCTTATTTTTCAGCCAATGATTATATTTTTATTTCATAAGTATTTATACTAATAAATATTTTTCATACAAAAGATTTTCACGTTCATCGATTTTTGACATTGTTTTATGTTAAGTATTTCATAATTTCCTACATATTCGAAAAATATGAAGCTTCATGGAAGATGGAATGTTGTGACTTAGTGAGATATATTAATTTTCTTACATCGATCAAAATAGAAATAATTTTCCACATCCTAGTATACAAGTCGTGTAACAAATTGACAAGATAATAATAATGATAATTTATTGTTATTTAAAAAATTACAATTTAATATATAATATAATAATAAAATGCGAAAAATTTGTCTCCAAAAGCCGTAGTTTGTGGGGAGACAAGAGTTCAATGCTTCTTAATTTTATGAATTATTCTTAACAATACTATTTACAGATTTAAATACAGTTAAGCATAAAAAACAAAATTAAAATAAAGATAAAGATAAATTAAATAACTTATGTTCTATTCAATATTACAGTTTTTTGTTTTTATATAATTTATAGTCTTATAAAACTGTCCATTTTTATTTATAAATTTAACCAGGCAGTTTCAATTTTTCATATGTAAAGACTTTCTGTTACACTCTGTACCTATATTAATTGTAAAATAACTATAAATTATAAATATTCATGAATCTTAAACAGATATTGAGCAAAATAAGTTTTTATTATTCATTAGCCATCGCTTTTATGCAGTGAAATATCCGTCCATGATTACCTGGTCTCTAAATCTAAATTTACTATTATAGATAAGTCTTAGTAAATGTTAATTTATCTAAAATGTAACTTGATTTTTTATTGAACCAATAGTGCATAGGTGATAGTATAACTATTATGTTATAAAGTTAATTATTTAAGACAGATTTTAAAACGTCAAATAAAATATTATATTTTTATCAAATTGATAAGGTGAATGATTTTAAAGTTTTCAGATTTTTCAGTAACAAACACAATAATTCATGCTAAAATTATAATTTTTTTTTTTGTATATGCAATTAATTAAATAATTTATGTATTTTAATAGTTTAAGGGACAAATAGTAGAACAGAGACTCGGATGTACCGTATAATCTAAAAGTCATTTGAAAGATGCATTTCGATATAGAGGAGATGGAGGATGTTTATGGCATTCGACGAAGACTAGTGAAATAATATTTAAATAAGTAGAAACCATGGAATTAGAAACGTACAGACAGACTGCGCAATGGGAATCTCAACGTGAGTTTGTGCGAGCGAATTAATATTATTATCCAAATTGGTTTCAGCTGGCAGCAGTATGCACAATAAAATACAGCATCGTCTCGAGGACACTAAATAAGAAAAGTTCCGGCGCCGTCCTGACAAACTAATCTGACTACTGGCACGTTTACCTCCATCGCCTATACCCCCGAGGACTTGGCCCATCAACGATGTGAAATATTGCGGTCGGTCGAATTAAAGAAGAGAGAGAGTGAGAGAAAAACCAGAACACGTCATCTTATTTTTTTTTCAATCTCGAATATAAATCATCGTGGTAAAACAGGCACCGAAGGGATTTCATAAAATGATTATTTTTCTAAATGCAATATTGTTTTTTTTTTTACAGTCGTAATCAAAAATGAATTTACAGTTGATTAAAAACATTATAAGCATAAAAAATGCCAACAGACAGTGGATAAAGTATGTTCTCAGATCTTTTTGATTACTCGGAAAACGGTGAAATCCACTGTAGTATTATCCTGTCAAATAAAAACATTAGGTTTATAATGCAATATTGGTTTTATATATTAATGCGATGACTTATTGTACATTCTACTGGTACGTAAAATTTGGATTTTCTGCGAAAAACAAGTAAATAATGTAAGTAACTAATTCTTTTCTTTTATGTGGATCGTTCAAATAAAATACAGCTATTGTTAAGTGAGGTACACACAGTAGACAAAAACTACATATTATAATTTATATCTTGAACAATCGAGTTGTACCTACGACTTTAATTCCATAATATATTATTTAATATTATTATAGAGACAGTATGGAAATCAGACCACAAAAATCTTCCAAGAACTAAAAAACGATTGAAAAAATAATTTTGATATTCTTCTATGTAGAAATGTAATATATTTTGGTTCGTAATAAAATAGTGGTAAATAACTAAAAAAAGTAAACCCATTTTTCATGATCATCTTGCGTTAACGGCAACCACCTGCTGTTATTTAAAAAATATATAGGAAGAAACCACTGTCGATTGCCACGACATACATAAACACTATACAGATATATTATATATAATAATATACATAGGCATTAAAAAAAAAGTTATCTGTCATGAAATTGTAACAAAGTTTATTCACATGAAGTGTTAACATTTTTTTTATTCGTATTTTTGATTTATATGTTTTACAATTTATAACCACCCTCCTCCCACCCAATTATTAGCTTTGTATGTATGTGGGCATGTGATTCACGAGTTTCTTTGTCCTAGGTATTGTTTTGTTTAGCCTAGCATTTCGACTGTAACGGTTCTGAATAATCTTTTGATTTTTTTCAATACGAATTCAATAGAATCTCATTTCTACCATCTGTTTCTTTTGACTAACCCCCAGCTAGAAAATCTGATTTAGGAGTAAATGTAATTACAGCTGATCCAACGCATATCGCAGTGACGAACACTAGTTTATGCGAAAACGAAAAAATATAAATACGCGTGTTGTAAGGAAAATGAGAACAATTCATAAATTAAATAAAACCATAGGGCAAGTGTGCGAGAAAAGATATTCTAATATTGTGAGTGGAAAGATGAGTGTATTTGTTTTAAATTGATATGTGTGTGTCACCGCCTTTTAGAACAGGTTTGAAGTTCAAATTTCGATGAAATATTGGATATTCATACGTACAATGAAGATTTATTCTCAAACGATTTATATTATTTTATTATAATTCATAAAATCATAATTCTAGAGAAACTTTTCAGTATCACGTATATTCTTATTATTACATACCGTATTACCAACACAAAAATAAATTATTAATATTACTAATAGTAATATCAATTAATTTAAAAATATACTTAGAAGTAGAGGTCAACACACCGTTACACCATACATTTTTAAACTTGCATATAATAGTTATAATTGTTAAGTATAATATAAATTATAAACTAATAGTGTAAGATGTAACTGTAGTGGGTTAAAGATAAAAATATCTAAAATATAGGTAAATAAATATAAAAATAAAATACAAAAATATGTATTTTATTATTGGGTAATGGATAAATATAGTTTATTATTTAAGTATAAAAATATTTTTAAATAGTCTTTATAGAGCTGATAATTTCTCAATTTGAACAAAAGTTTTCGTAAAGGAAAACTACTGACTTGCGTGGACAAAACTTTTTTTTTAAATCAAGCGCGTTTTAACGGTCTTCCTAATTTTTATATGAATAGATTTTATTATAATGTGTTATTATATAAGTCAAGTAAAATACAAAACACACCATTACTCTACGACGAGGTAGTTATCTCTGATTACCTTGTCTGGTCATTTTTGGCTTGTGCTGAATAAATGTAATATCTTATATACTTACCTCCATTGATTTATGATTTATGCATTAATATTTCATAAATATAGTTAGATACACATCACATTTCATATTCAATAGAGAAGTTATTTAAAGTTCAAATATTTTTCCACCAAGCACTAGTTTAGTAACTAGATTTAGTTTGAACTATATTATAAGACATGGATGTAAGCTTATAATTTATTGTTTGCAAAATTATACAAGTACAATAATTATATAGTGGTATGAGACGCTTGAAAAGCGATATGAGTATTTAAATTGAATATTGAACAATCTTAAGATTAAGTAAGTGATTAAAATAAACATGCAAAACGGCCGTATTGTCTGAAGAGCCATATTTGAGTTCATCGCCGATACCCGGATTATTAATTCTAACCTAACTCCTTTAGCTTAAGAACAGATTGTGTAAAGGTCAAGTAAGCCTCTTAAACATAACAATATTAACTGTTGAAACAACTATTAAATAATCGAGGTAATTATGACGTGAAAGCTAAGTTTAATATAACAGTGAATTATATATGCATAGAATATATTTTTAAAGTAATTTCGCTCTACGAAATTATAATACATAATATATTTTAAGATATCTGTATAATATATTATAAGACAAGGAATCCGACTGACTGATTCATAATCAACCTACAGCCAAAAATATAACAGCTCAGAGACTTGAAATGTACATGGTACATTCGTTCCACTCTGTAGAGGGGCACACAAAACGAATATATTTTTGTTTATTTGAAATTGCCATTGATTACAGAAATAAAATAATAATTATGGTTGTTAAAAATTTTAAACCTGTATTTTATGTTTGATAAAAACCACCCAAATGACTGTGTTAAGAATCTGTACGTAATTTATTTGACAAACGGTCAACGCCTTGAAATATCAGCTCTTCAGCTAGTATTGTACACTGCAATGATTACATTTTTACAAAATTAATAAAAAACAAATACACAGTGTATTTTTAAAAATTAAAAATGTTGTATAGTTTTGTATGATTAAGTAGGTAGTATAAATAAGTTTTGGATTAAATAGATGTAAAATACATCAAAAGTTTATCAGATATATTTCATGGTAACAACGTAATTTTTTGGGATTTAAAACCTAAAACAAAAACCAGGGAAACTCGATTCAACTGTTTAGGAGGTTTCAAGTGTATATAACTCGTCATTGGGAAATTAATATGTATACTCAATATCAGTCAATGATAAACTATTGTACACAAAAAAATGATTCTAAGAGCAAAAGATACACAAGAAAACCTTATATTAAAGTTTTTTGACACAGAAATAAACATTTTTAATTTTATAGACACAAATCAAAATTTAATTTTTTTAAATTTAAAATGTCTATAAGTAGCTCAAAAAGAATAAAGACAATTTAAAAGGAAATGTTGATTTTAATACTCAAGCTGAATAAAAATCTATTTTATTATAATGTGTATCACCTCACAATGTATAGACATCTATAGACTCAAAATCGGTAGTTTACTATGTTGCACAGGTAAAACAGAGACAACAAATATCGGTGTCCAATTCTTTTAAAATATAATATAATTAATTGTGAGTAATATTTTGTAAGTAAAATGTTTGAAGGTGTTTAGTATTACTAATGAGTTGATTGGTAGGTGTGTTTATAAACTAAGACTTGTTTTTTTTTTATTAAATTTTAAATTATAGATCGTAAATAATGATTTTGTCATATTATAATTTAGTGCAGTTAAAGAAATTTGAATTGTAAAGACCTTCATTTTCCATCACAAGGATTAACCACAACAAGATAATAATATGATATATTATTTTTATAAATGAGTTTTACGAGCCTTTTATAATTTCAAAATGCAAAAAAAAAGGTTTTTTTAAATACTATTGATTAAACTTCCATAGTTTGGCGAAACCATTTTTTAAATATAACGATTTATCTTGAAAAAAAAGAATGAAAAATATTATTCATCACTTTATTGACCTAATAATAATCGAACCGAAACGAGTAACCTTTTTCATTCAATTTGTTTACCTACGTCGAAAATAATTCAGGAAACTACTAGTTAATATATGAAACTATATAGTTTTGGATTCACATACATTATTCATACTTCATAGTATATACCTCCACGCTCCACGGTGTATACATACTCGTATTACATACTACGACGGATTTAAAAGAATTATTGACCGAGAAAATCCAAGTTAGAGCAGTGGTCCCCTCAGTTACCACGATATGTCCGAAGAATTTTGGAATAAAATTGCTCCTATATAAGACTATATATATATATGTATACTATTTTAAGACCGGCCACGCGCTCGGGGAATACGGCCGGCTTGCCGGTGCCCAGTGGCCGGCCGTCGCCTTCTGCAGTTGCCTCTGCATAATACGAATACGAAAATAACTCAATATACAAACGAAATTCAATAAATCTCCGCCGCTCTTTTTTACTTTTGCAAACTTGTGTTGTAATACATTTTTAGGGAAACGACAAAATAAGTGATGTTGTTTTTTTAGCAAACGTTTTCAACACAATTCTTCCCAAAATGTTATATTTTACAATTTTAATGATATCATGTTGCAGTGGTTCTTTCTTTAAAAGTGAAATTATTTTTAAAAATGCTACAACAATTTTAACCATTAATTATTGACATTAAAATAATACGATATAGGTAATTGTGATTTGTGATCATTTGTATATTTCCGATATTTTTGAATTTGGGTTGGGAAGGGGGTTGTTATTATAAAGAATAATTTTAAAGACCCCAAGGAATGGAAATAATAAATTTAAATCTGTTTTTTGTTTACCAGGATATACGTTATAAGAAAAATTTACCTACTGGTAGTTTTTGCTAATTATTCAATAGACAATAATACCTATTCAATAAAAACAATTAACTATAATGAGTGTTATTTTAGCTGGAAAAAACAAAAATAATATAATTTATGAGTTATATAACCTTATTTAGAGCTGAAATCGTGTGATTAAGTACCGTGATTATAAATACAGTGCAGATCATTCAACGCCCTAATAAAATTACCCATAATTATATATGTACATACAAATATATTGAAAATACTGTAGAAAATAGTAGATCTTGAAATTACCCTTAAACTACTCGTATCTATGATGTACCTTTAAAAATACAAAATTTTTAATTTTTATAATAAACTTTATCTGTATCGTTGTACCAAATATAATTAAGAAAAAAAAATGCCTCGTTATTAAACAATATTATAGGTTTTTTTTTAATTCAAGAAAATTTACAAAGGTAGGAGTTACCTGATAGGTATAGTTTATATAAATATATAATAATATCTTTGAGCCGGAAACCGCCCTTTACCGTATAAATATGTTTATTCCTATTTTGATTTACGAACGTGTAATAATTATGTGTATTGGTTATTATATGTCAATATTAATAATTCATATACACTCATAGGTCATTGCTCATTAGTCATAAATTTACTGTATTAATATTGCAAATCTGTGTATCTTATAAATTTAAAGCATAATAAATCGATTACATTTAGTTTTCACGGTAGGTATACCTAACACATTTATATATGATCATGTTTTAATAATTTCCAATAGTTGAACTATTATATCATACTTGAATGAAAGATTAAACGACGGCTTAAGTTCTTATGGAAGAAAAATGATCATAGTTTAAATTTTAATGTTCCACATCAGTAGTTTATATAAGACCGATTTAAATCATTTTAGAATAGAAATTTTTAAGTGGTAGATCAAGTCTTCAAAAACTTTTCTTCTATAAAATATTATTATAGTGTGGAATATTTTAAGTTTGTACCATAACTTATAAGAGTTATGTTCAACAGTTATATAAGATACATATCATACTAAATAAATATATTTATGTGAAATGTGCCTACATTAAGTTTTTTTTTTATACAGTACCTATTTAGATACCTTGTTTAAATATAGTCTAGAGTTCTAGACAGGAAAAAAGTTTTGTCTAATTTTACATTTCAAAAGTTTAACATCTGCATGAATTAATTTCGAATGCATAAGTTGCAATTTTTTAAAAGTGATCATTTATATTTCTACACAGCTATATTTTATTAACATATATTTAAATTTGTCATTATTTCTAATACTTTATATTGTATGTGTTTAATAATGTTATGAACCAGTATTGTCAAAATACTATATATTTCATAAAGCGTTAAAGCGATAAAAGAATTATTTACGACACGGATAAAAGATTATGTTTTTTAAAGATATAAAAAAAAGGAAATAATAATAAAATAAATTATAATCAAACAAACAAAAACTAACCTTTAAAAATAAAATGTATAAAGGTATGTGTATGTTACATAGGCATTCAAGTAATTTTTCCCACACAGCTAACATTATTTAAACACCATTAAACCGCTCGAAACATTTGTTTCCAACAGATGGTCTACCCAAGACTTACAAAAAAAAAATATCGAAATTTATTTATTTTGGATTCTTGTCTTAAGATAATAATAAAATGCCATGAATATTTTTTCTTATAAATATATTTACGAGGGAATAAAAACTGTTTTGAGTAATTTTACGAGATACCTAGGTATGGTATCATTATATTACATATTATTGCCTATTAGCTATTATAAATATATTTTTATCAATCGATGTATTCCAGTATTCGATTATATTTTAAAACTGTCCAAAACGTATAATACAATAAATATATAATATTTTGGTTACTTTATAATATTATATATATTGTTTAAAAAGTTAATTTATTGAAATGACGAATACAAATAAATCATAAGATAAATTGATGTATGTCTACTTTACTAATAAATTTCCAAATTATATTATCACATGGTGATGCATTGGATAGATTGATTTAAAACAAACAAAATATATTTAAAAAAAATCGCGTTGGGGCAACGAGTTTGGTGCCGCGTACATCTTCTAACGGTCTCGTATTCATGTGGTTGTATAAAATATTGTACAAAAATAAAGAGAGAAACAATAAAACAGTTGGTTTAAACATTGGACAAAAATAATGTAGACATATTGCAGCATAACATTGCATAATATTGATTTGGGTTTCCGGAATCGGAATGGAATAAGAACGATTTAAAATTGTTCAAGTTTGACCTGCTCGGATATTTCCCGCACCGACACGTGAATTTGCGCACCACGGGTGATTTACATACCCATAGGGACTTTCGAGTTTCTACGGCAACTGCAAGTGAATATAGTCTCATCGACGACGATGGCGCGTACACGGTCAGATTCTTATACATACAAAATAAACGTATAATGTACATGGTTATTATGCATCACGTTTGCACGACCCTATTCCGAAAAGCCCGTGTCGAACAAAACTTACGGACATGCCGTAATATACAGCCGTACATGGTTACTCGCCGAGCATCATGCTCACTCCGCAGCTATTTCGTCCTTTGATTACGCGTTTATTTAAATTACGGTTTTAGGAATTTTTAAGCACCTGCCCGTACGACTTAACGTTTAATAATTCAGAAACTACTCGTGTTCAAATTTTGATTTAGATATACACACGAGTATAAAACGAAATCCATTGGCTTGACGATTTACATTAAACAGGGGTGGTTCTGATCTTAAAATAAAACGTGTCGACACTCCTTTAAATGGCGGCACGAAAAAAAAACCAAGTATTCGAAAATAAAATATATACTGTCAAATCTGCAAAAACTGGGTACCTTTCCATAGAATTTGCAAAAATCGGAACTAATAATAAATACTTAGTTAAGGAATACGACGGGGGTGAGCAGGGCGAGTTTGGTTTGGAAGTCACTCTGTATGCATACACGCACACATATGATTTACTTAGCCAACGTATACCTGCCTCGTGCTTCCTTCCATCCGGTTACCGAAGCACGCAATGACGTGTTATAAACGGATGTTGTATTATATTATGTTGTATTTCAACGCGCGGAAGTCCAAACGACATTATATTCCAAAACGTATTTCGATTTATTACATTTTTTCCATTCACATTTTTAAAGTTGGCCGCTTATTATTGTGAGTTGAGGTCTGTCTACGGTGGAATTGACTGGCAGGGTAAAAAACTTTTATTCGAGCTATCCTAGTTTGTAATTAAATAAAACGTCCCAGAACTTTTAAGCGGCTTTTAATATTTTGATGACGATTTACAACTTGAAATATTTTAGTACCATCGCAATAATGTTCACGCAGAATTTAGTGAGTTACATTTTGTTAAACAATGTGTGTTTGACATGTTTTGTATCGCTATAATTGCACACATGCATAATATGTCAACTATCAATTTATAATATCGTGATTTAATTTCTTAGTGTTTAAAGTTTATGCTATTAAGCATATGTTAACATAAAACTTATTAGTTTTCTTCAATTCAACTCTTTGATTAATTTAATAAAACTGAAAGTATTTTAATATTTTAATGATGACTGTTTTTTAATATGTTAATTTCATATCAGATGGAAATATATTGTATAAGTACAACGGTAATGGTGTAAACGTGAAGCAAATATTAATTATATTATTTTATTTTATTTAGAGAAAGAAACTTCTTCTTTTTTTTTACTAAAAATAAAACATAACATTTGAAATCTTTTATCGTGTTTAAATGAAAAAACAATATTATCTCAATCAGGTATTGTAATATTTCATAAATTATAATTGTATCAAATGTTATATAAATATTCAATACTTACACTGATATACCTCACTGTAAGCTTGGAGTTAAAATTCAGTTAAGAATATGTGTAACTGGGTATATTTGATAAAAATGAACTTTTTTTTATGCAGTAACGTGTGTGGTAAATAAAAGTAAAAAGTAACATTAAAGATCCTACTCAGCTGCTGTCCTTGCTTTTATCACAAACTTCGTAATACATTCCAAAATAATATTTATTATTCTAACAATAACGAAGACTTCATTTTGAATATAATTATTACCTTGTGGCATATTTTGCATCTTGATATCTCGTATATAATATGTATACTTTAACAGGACGCAACTTGCGAATTAAAAACGTCTACTAACTTTTACCTAACTACTTTAAACAAACGTATTCGCATAAACAAAATTATTATAGATCAATTATGATGGAAAACAATTTAATTTCAACATTTGACACTGTTCATGTTTAAGTTTTTATTATTAATTAATGAATAGAAGTTTCTTATTGGAGTACACACGTTTAACATATCGTATCAAATGTACAGCGGACAAATTTATATAGGTACGGACCGATGGCTCGAAAAATAAGATCCAATAATGTGTATATGCAATGGTATAAACTATAAGGAATACGTCGTTTAAATCGGCCTTTGTGAACACTGCCGAATGCTTTGGGCCCCAAAGGCTTTGAAAATAAAGCCTGTGGAAATAAATAAAAATGTTCATAGTTTCATACATTATGTGCTTGCTATTTTGATGGTGGAAGTTTAGGTTCCATCAGATTTAACTCGACTGTTTTTTTTTTTTGGTTGAAAAAGCATAACCATATTATTATGTAGAATGATATATATTTTGTTCATGAATGCGTATACACATATTTTATATACAGTAAAAAATCATATCTAATGTCACAAAATTATAATATTAGAATTCAACACATTCAATAATATGTTATAGAAATGTTTAAAAGTTCAATCTTTTCAATTGTGGCCATAACGATGCTTTTAAATGAAATCAATAAAACTTTGTCATAGTGTTGTTATTATGAATCTATTAACTGCAAAATATTCCATTCAAATTATAAAAATGTAGAATTGTATACGAAACACAATACTATTTTGTGTAGGCATAATATTATTATTGTGCTTGTCCTGAATGTCCTCGTGTGTATTCTAAATCGAATTGCTTTTAGGAAAGAATGTTTCACATTACATTATATATTATAGTATACTACACAATATATAAAATACTAATGTATATTTTGAAAAAAATACAATACGATATCGCTTACAGTGTAGTCATAAAGTAACCAATTAGATGTATTATTTTATAGGTACCTGTATAGTATAATACATTTATGTTAAATGGGTAGGTAACGATTGAAAGTCATCTTTATGATTGGTATACTTGGAAAATGAAGTATAACGTTATGAAGAAATGAACTCGAATAAGGATAAACGTTCTTATTATACATTCTCATCTCGTCTTTATAATTTTCAAAGAAAAATGGAAAGAAGAGCAAAAAAATACATAACCAGACGAAACCCCAGATTGTACACCTAACAAAAGGTAATTGGACCATTTTCTTTGTCGATCCTTGTGAATATTAAAATAGGGAACTATATTCAGAATGGTCCTTGCAGGTTGAAAATGTCTATAACTAGTTGGTTTCCGGATGAGAAGGGGCGGTGGGTTAGTGAGGGAAAATTAATTATACTTTTTAAATGCAAAAAGAAATAATAACGAATTCAATAAACTTATAATATTTTTCGTTTCCAACATGCTATTCACACTCCCGGGGTCACCCTCATACATTTTATAACCAAAATAAAGTTGTTGGAGTTCTATAAGAGTTTATCAGTGCAAATATTAGCTCAGGGTTCATCTCTGTATATTTAATCATTGTTTGTTAACATACCCCGGGTGATGGATAAAAATACATTGTTTAGAGAAAAAATCCATGTAAAAAAGTAGAAATTTGATTTTTCGTAGTTGTTGTACATGATGCTATAACAAATAATTATAATTTAATTGAAACACTGTTCTTATACAAAAATTAAAAACGACTTTGCAAACAGTGGCAGCTAATAGGTATGTACTGTATATTGGCATCGAATTTATCTTTATTTTAGTAAACACTATTTTTACATAGTCTTTTATTCGTTATAATTATTTTATTGTTGGAGATGTATTCTAAATTGACAATTTGTCATAAAAAAATTGCTATAAATATATATATATATATTTAAAATTATTAGATTTGATAAAAAAGGATATTTTTATTTTCCGTGAAGCATTGATATTTTGTACTAAAAAATTTAGTAAATATGGTTCAGCAACTACTTTTTATGATTTATTATAATTTATGATACAAATGCTTAAAAAAAACTGTATTGGGAAATATGAAATTACATCCGTAATTTATTATTGTTAAAATAAATTGGTGTAAATGGTGAAAGATTATATATTATTTTGTAGTAGTTTATACTTATGAATTATGATATACTTTAGATATAATTTTAGAACATTAAAAAAATGTATTCATAAACAAAATTGTGTTAACAATAAAAATTTCTTGTATAAGATATGAACAGAAAAAAATGCAATTCTATTGGTTATTATTCGTATTATAATTATTAATTATAATTGACTAGCTGACCCCGTGAACTCTGTTGTCCGTTAAAAATGCTAACTCTTTATGATTCAAACTTTGTTCAATTCGTTATTTAATAATCGGTGTAATGGTCTTCAAATCTCAAAATACTTCTGCAAGCACCACTTTAAAATGCAAATTATGGAAAATGCTTTCTTAATGCACACTTACGCGTTGATCAGTCAGTGAGTTAGACAGGACACATTTGATAATATTAAATCAACCTGCGGTGGATTGCGGACCCCGTGATGTGTGTACGTAAGTGTATAGTTATTAATTTCTAACTCTTAAGTTTAAAATGTATACATAACAAGTTTGTCGTTTTTACTTAATCCAACTTACGGTGGATTGGATACAATGTGGTTTTTGAAATAGCTGTATTACCTGACCTTGTCTGGGAAAAAATGATCATTTAGGTAATACAAAATAGAGCGTTATATTGGTGCATCTCGGTTTTAGTGTAACCCAGTTCAGATTGTAATACGTCAGGCTATAATATGCCAGAAACCTTCGAGGAAGTGTACTTAACAATTTCCCGAAGGTTCATTGCGATCGGACAATTCGATTTTAGTTGGACTATTTTGTATACTTAGTTACCAATTTTGATTTTTTTTTTCTTTAGAATTTTCCCTATTATTTTTCTTTTCAAACCAACCTTGTATTAAAGCGACAAAAAAATTATTCAAATTGGTCAAGTCGTTTAGGAGCTTTAGCGAGACTAACGAACAGCCATTAATTTTTATATAACAATATATAGATTATACTATCATAGTACCTATAATGAGTATACAGGTAATATTAGGTATCTATTCTGCCGTAACGTTTAATTTTGATTCTAAATGTTAATTATGTTTTATTATTTTATGATTAATTTTGAAATATTTTTAATAACCGCAGAGATTGGAATTAATTAATAATAATTGTATAACACTATAATTAATAAGTATCATACATAATCAATTTGTAAAGACAAAATGTAATGGTATTGAGAAAAAAATAAACACTTTAATAGGTATAGCATTGAAATACCATTTATAAAATATATAAAACTATGGATGGATTTTATATATTATAGTACTTTCCAACCAAAGCGCATTATTTTATTGATTAGTCGGTAGTCATAAAATATATATTTTAATGTATAATTTAAATAAATAATGATTTGTAAACAGAAGAAAACTCCATTCAAATTGAATATGTATTATATATATATATATATATAAGATATCCGAATTAAATTAGATATTCTGGACGATACTGAATATATTAACGTATTCAAATATTGTATTTGAATTGTAATAAATTAAAATAAATCTATTTGTATTTGTAGTTATTAATTTAAAATATCATCATTAATAATTATTTAATAATTCATTTTTTTGTGTTTTAAATAATATAATGGAACGTTTTACATTGTGCTACTACGAATATTCACGGGTCAATCACAAGTGTCAATCATATAGATAGGACTTGGTGTTTTTATAGTCAAATGCATGTGTACATGTAAGATAATATATTATATTTAATGAAAATGTTGTACCGAAATGTATGAAAAAATTGTCCACAAAATAAATATTAAATATCTACATATTGCATATGCACATAAATAGTTAATAATATAGGTTATAATAAATATATATATAAAGTTATATATACCTACACACTAACATAATTTTGTATTTATTTGTTTTTATAAAAACAATAGAACTGATGTTTGATTTTAGTCTAGGATTTTGTTATTTCCACCTCATGAGAGATGATTAACTCGTTCACGCTTGAAAACCTTTTTTCATCACCTTTTTATTTTCAAATAAAATTGTTTTAGACGAATAAGCAATTCTGGAACTTCTATTTAATTACCAAATGTCTCAATTTCTGGTTGGTAATCTTTTTGATGTTCATCATGTGCTTCCATGAGATTAATTCAGGGCAAAAGTTATCCAAAATCATTGCTGCATCATCTGAACTGCATTATTTAGAATTTATGATACTTATAAGTTATAACTCTTATATCGCACTACCAGTACAATAAGGCCACAAGTCAGAAAAATTGATTTTTGAGATATATAATATTATGAGTTTAAGTAAAATTGTAGTCCGTCATCTGAGGAAGAATATTACTGCCCACGTCCATAATAGATATAGTCCGCTATAGACAGGTCAAAATACTTATACAAAACCTTATCATTTTGTCTGTCAAAATAGGTGTACTTTAAACCAGATTTTGATGTAGGTATATAACTTTACAAATGTCACATGGATGTGGTAGATATGTTTGTGTTTATCAACTTGTGGGTGTAGAATTTGAATAATTGTGTTATCTAATTAAATAATTTAAATTTATTTTATGGAGTGCGTTTTATAACGTCCTAGGAGTTCTATTAATTTATTATATAATTTGTAGAGCATAGCACAAACAAAGAACGTTCACAATAACCTTTTTAATTATTTGTCATATATACCCTTAAAGGTACCATTAATGTAATATTCTAACAAATTATATATTTACGCATTTTATACGCTGGTAGTTAACTTGAAACAATTTAACAGTTACGTAAACTCTCGTTTAAGAGTTAAATAATATTGTAATATGATAGTAGGTATATATTTATTAAATATGCTTTTTGCTGGTTAGATATATTTCCTCACGGACTACTTAATGATTATAACGTTGTACATGTACGTAGGTAACTAGATGAATGAATGACTGAACAATATAGATGTGTGTGTAGAGTCTACTAGGGATAATTTAATAACTTAATAATTTTAGTAAGAGGTAATTGGCTAGTCACTTAAGAAGTACATGAGTGTTAAATAGTTGAGTTTTATGAAACAATCCTTAAATTTAACATTTTAAAATTACTCGTATATATTTAAAAAAAAAAAATGTTTAATAAATATCTGCATCATACATTTATGTTGTTTAAAAGACATAATTGTTAAACTTACAGTTACGATATTAAATCGTTATTTGAATATATGATTGATATTAATTTTAATATTTTAACTAAATGATTATAAGCATTAATTTAAATGTGCATCACGTGTTTACATATTATGCGTAGTAAAATATTGATAGTTAAAAATTAAAATACAATAAATATTTAAATGCATATAATTAACAATTCAATAGAAAATATTAATTTATTATTTACTTCAATTATTCGTCGCTAAATGTATTAATGTTATTAATGTTCTTGAATTGTAAGTACAAATTTAAACCTTAATATCTTTTTGTTTTAGTTCAAACAAAAGTTTTAGAAGTTCTATTTTTCTATACAGTAAATCGTAATTAGAGAAGTAGAAGTTGCAAAATATTGTTATAAAACTTGGATGGTTAGTTTACTACGTTTTCAATTTGTAGACATATTTCAATTCGATTATAACCTATTAATATAATATTTGTGCGTATAGAAACATTTTTCATTTTTATAATAAAAAGCTTTACGTGTCAAAATATAAAATATAAAATGAATATAAACATGTGTGTAATAATTTTAATATGAACATTATAAATGTCAAAAAACCGTAGAATTCGGAAAAAAATAAGTCATGTTCTAATAATGTGGTAACTGGTAAGTGATAACCTTATTTTAAATAAAATGCCCGTATATATGGGCGTAAAAATTATTTCAGAATTTATTGAACTGTTGTTGTGATTTAACATATTGTAAATAAATAATAAATTCGTTGAAATGAATAAATGAGACACTATTTAATGATTATACAAAACAAATTAGTGAATTTATGATTAGTTAACTATTGAAATAAAATGATGTGGCTCGATGCAGCACAGTGGCTGAAACCAATCATGCTACGTGATTGAGAGTAAGCAACGGTCGCTGCCACTAGTTCTCGGATGGGTGACCACCCGAGTTCGTAGTGTGCAAAAACCTTGTCACACATACACGCGTTTCTAACTAATGGTTTTCAACATTTGAAGTATCTCAAAGAGATCGAGCTATCATTCCACACATTTGCACCGCGTTATACACGTCCAATCGTAGCTTTCATTCGTTACCTTCATAATTCCACTCACTTAGAAGATATTCAAAGGTTCAAACGGAACGGGGTTTCTCCGTCCGCAGTGTTGGTAATATTATTAATAGGATGTCCAGCCAATGTCACTTTTTAGTACTGAGATTGATAAAAACGATTTCAATAGGAATATATCTAAATTGACAAAACTTGTTGCAATTTATTTAGAATTGAAATTAGTTAAGAGGACGTTACAGTGACATTTGTTGTCTCCGTCTTACAAGTGCGTAACATAACAAATTTTACGCTCAGCAAATCTCCATTATCTCCGTTAGTTAAAGGTAAGATTATTATCTAAACAATGACATAGGTTTTTTATTATATTTTAATTTTAAAGCATGTTATGAGTATTTTAAAAATCGTAAATTGTTTGTACATCTTAAAATGCTCATATCTCACTTTAAAATTAAAATACAATAAAGAACTTATGTCATTACTTAAGATAATAATCTTACCTTTAAATTTTAAAAGAAGTCAATACACTCTAATTTTTAAACTTACGGAGATAAACGTGATCTGTTGAGCTTAAAATTTCCTGTTACGCACTTGTAAGACGGATTGGAATTAATTGGTCCTCTAATCTCTCACCTAACCGAAGTCTTACACAAACATTTATCTTCATGGATAATATTTCATCATTCAACTCCAATTGTTATATTATATCTATAAACCTACTATGTTATTGTGCAATCAATATACGTAATCTTGTTATGTTATACTATTGTTATCAAGTAAGATATTTATCGATTATCGAGTAATATTGTGCATATAATATGTGGTTGTCTTATATGTAATTGCCGACCTGTAATAGTTTATTACTGAAATCTATAAAAAAATAAAAAATAAGAAAATAATGAACTATTATAAAATTGTATGTGATTTTATGTTAGATTAAAATAAACATGGTTTGTATATACAGTAAAACTTGCTTAAGACGCTCTTTAAGGGACCACCTCTCTCGAGCGTCTTAAGCGGGAAAGCGTCTTATGCGGGGATGAAAAAAAATGAAGTGATTGAAATATCAAGTTTATTTTTTTATTATTAAACATGATTTAATGGGAAATACATTTATAAATTAATTATAATTATATAGTTACTTATATTTTTTGCTATCAAATTTAATTTAAAAAAATATATTATTATTATTTATTAAAAAATGATATATTTTTGTTTGTTTGCGATTCTGACAATGTGTTTCAGCAAGAAAGTTTTCTATTTTGTTAAAAAAACCCAACATTTCTTTGGAATTTTCTACAGAGAATAATACTTTCCGAATTTCCGATAGGCGTTGCAAACCAGCAGTAATTGTAGGAGTAGATACTGGAAAGTCTTGATCTTCTTCTTCTTGATCGTCATCTTCTTTCTCATTCTCCACTAAGTTCGTATCAGCGATTATTTCTAATGATACAAGTGTTACACTTACTAAATCTCATAACAAGATGAAATAAAGTAAAACTGTTATAATAGGTAATGATAAAATAGGTATAGTGATAAAATAAAACAATAAGAACACGTATAGGAGTAAAAGTTTTATTTTTATTTTCACAAAATTACTAAAATTTATCGTAATCTGCTGAACAAATCTGTCTTAAGCGGGAGCGTCTTAAGCGAGTTTTACTGTATTTAATATGATGTATACTTACCTATTATTGTAATTATTGTATTGTTTCATATTATTTAAATATTATAAATTATCATATATTTTAATACTAATTTGTATAATTTGTAAAGATAAACACAAGCTAAACCATTATCGGCATTCCATTTTTATGAGATGATGCAGCTGTTGGTGAAATGGTGAATAATCGATAGCCGTGCATAATATTTTTGCTATAATTTTGTGTTTCTCATCTAAGTCTACTTGGATTCCGTAAAGTTGTTATATTATTAGTGGCTATTTATTTACTTATGTTATTGTATTTTTTCTATTTTGAGAAAATACATAGTTATATTCCTTAACGGTGAAAAATTAAAATATTATAGGTATTTGAACTTCATAGTACATGTACAATGTACATCAAATTATCAGTTGACAGGATAATAATTTTTTTTTATGCCTCTCAGATTTATAAAATCGTTTTATCGCCTTATAATAATTTAATGTAGGTGTTGATTAAAATATATTTAATTATCTAATACTATCAAAATTAAATGTACCTATTTATATTTAGATATTTAGTGATATCGATTATAATAATAATAATAATAATTTTATTTACGAAAATAAATTCGTAACCAATTTCAAAATAATAAATCGACAGTCATAACCCCTTATATTATATTGATAGATTGTTAATTTTTAATACCTAACTTATAATAAATATTATCATTTGTTTCTTATTATTTGAAAATCTAAAGTAATAATTTTGAGCTGTAACATATATTAACTCAATAAAAATTGTATATCACATACAAATCTGAATAAAAATGTTGAATATTTTGTATGTTAACCTAAAACACCGCTGTAAAAATATTGCTTAAATATAAAAACAACAGTGTGTGTGCCAAATATATAGTATATTTGTCAATGTACCCAAGAAGATATTATTATACTTGTGACGAAATAATATATATTTATGTACACAATAATTGTGTTAGTATAGAAACAGGCATGTGAATGTTTAGTATTACACGTAGGTTAATACATCTTATGTGTTTAATATCGGATTAAATTAAATTTAACTATTATTAATTATTGTAGAAATGATTACCTAGATGTTATGTTTTAGCCAGGAATACTAATAAGAATACTAATTTTGGGGAACCAAATCTTCGATTTCCGCGTGAGTTATAATAAATTGTGATTTATTGTTCTGAATCAGAACTACTATCAAGCACTCATAATAATGTATTCGTAAAATTACTATTCATCAAATATTCAATAAATAAATATTCAAAGACGTGTTAATTAAATGTTGACATTTTTGATAAGGTTCCAACGTATATTTCCGAAAAATATTTTAATTCTTTTTGGCTTAGTTACGCAAAGATAATATAAAAATTGTAGCAGTGTCCACACCTAAAAGTTTTATGGAATTTAGTAAAATGAACAAACCTCGCTAATAGTTAATTAAAAATCCAGAAAGTGAGAGAGAAATTGAGAAACGAGAATAGAGAACGAGTGTTTGACTAGTTTCGACAAACTTTATATGCATCTATGTAAACACATTCATTGGCCATATACTGAAATGCTGACTAATTAAAATTCACTTTTAAGTTAAGCACTATAAGCTTTTCAGTTTTGACGATCCATTTCAGCTTTGTCCAGTGGTATATATGTCAACATAACTAACATTTTATAAAATCGGTAAACAAAAACATCGATGTTCGGTTTGTACAAACTGCATAGTAGGTATAGATCAAACAATTGATAGTTTAATAAAAAACAGGTAAAAATAAAATTTACCTCAAATATTTTGAAAAAGAAAAATTGTTTTAATTGTTCCGTAAAATCGAAAATTATATTCTACCAGTAACGTCCATAGCTGATATGTATTTAATATATTTATATATTATATAATAATACAAGGTTCCAATTATTATATGTGTCGATAAAAATGAACATTCTTTATTAAATATAATAATCTATATTAAATACTCATATTTTGATAATGTTTTATTTTATGAACTAATATTAATTTACTTTGTATACAACCGTTATAAAATTGTTATTTATTCAAACGTAGTATTAAAATATTTATAGTAATAAGTCTCTAGTTAAATATATTTCTAGTTTGAGTTATAATTACTATAATATTAAAATGGAAAAATTAATATCAACAATCGTAACTATGTACTGATAACTGACTGACGGACACAGCGGGGTTATAAGCCAGGGTTAAAGTGGGGTCGCAGTGAGACTCAGGGCCCTACATCTGATTGCGCTTAAAAGGCGTCCTCTTAAACTAATTTTTAAGACAGTACGCTGGTACGCTGTACATTTAAGCTTAATCAAAATAACTTCTACTCCATTAAAAATAATTATTTATCTTTGAAAATATATAATTTTACATTTTTCAGTATTTATAAGTTTATTTTTTTAGTTAAATAAAAAAATATTGATGAAAATTATTGTCCTGATTAGCCTCGAAACTAATTAATTCTTACATATTTAACATTGTGTGAAATGTACCTAAATCACAAGGAAAATATAATGTATGTTCCCATTAATATTTGTTGATATATTTTTTTATTATATTTAATTTTGTTAATTTATATTATGAAACATTAAAAAAAATATTAATCTGTAACGAAGCTCTAATTTCTAAAATAAATATTATATGTATGTTCCTTTTGATATCGTTTTATTATATTTATCTATTTTTTTTAATTTACAATATTATGTAAGTAAAAACTATTTTTTTAAACGAAGTCCTATGAAGAAAGAAAAATATAATTTTTGTGCCTAACTATATTTGTAAAATTATACCTATTTAATTCAATTTAATATATATATATATACATTATGTTTCTATATAATATGGATATTTGTGCTACTTAATAACAAAAGCAATTAATATTTCAAGTAAGAATGTTTTGGTTCAACAAATTAATGAATTGTACAGTAAAATATTATATGGAACGCTCAAAATAAAATATGAATCACAGTAACCCTTGCCATTTTGTGCCACTTTAACCTCCGGGTATAAGGTACCATAAACGCACGTTTAGAAACCTAAAACTAGAAATATATTTAACTAGAGACTTATTAATATAAATATTTTAACACTAAAGTTGAATAAATAAATAATTGTACAGTGGTTGCATTTCGAAGTAAATTCATACAAGCCAATATTAAAAAATAGGTACCAAATATAAAAGTTACATAATTCTTTTTAAATTGTAAAATAGGTATGGAATATTATAGTTGTATTCAAATGTATTTAGAAACTGAGAATTTAGCACGCGTGTAAAGTGAGCTTTCCTCATTTTTTTTATAATTTAATTTTGACATAAGTAGGCATTAGTTTTTTTTTTACATATTTTTATATCATATATAATTCCATAAAACTAAATAAATGTATTTTTAAGAAAATATCCAATGTAGAAATTACTTATCATAGCGCATAGTATTATAATATAGACTATAATTATACCTATATGTAGTATTATTATCGCATAGTATTATTTAATCTATGATCTAATTCTGAGATATGCAATTTATTTTTTCTATTTTTAAAATAGAAAAATATTGCTTTGAAATACAGTTAATCAATCTAATATTAGTAGTAGTAAGATATCCTTATAGAAAAATATAATTAAAATAATATATTACTACAGTGCGTGTATAAACACTGATAAATAATAAGCACCTAAAGTACCTTACTGTTTATACCTACTGTTACTTGTTAAAATTATAGTTACCTACCTAGAAATTATAATTATTAAAAGTGATTTAACCCTCGAAGGATTAGATTAGAAGAATAATTTACGTCCGTCTTGAGATTAATTTACTCTTGATAGCTGTAAAATTACTATACAATTTAATTTCGGTAAATTGAAAATTTCACATTTTTAGTAATAACTAAAATATTAAAAATAATTCACAGTGTAATTACATTATTTATCATGTTTTGCTGACTTTTTTTTTGTAAAATTCTTATTATATTATATTGTTAAAAAAAATAATAAATAATAAACTACATAAAACTGTATATTATTTTGATAGTCATGGGCCGTGAACAAAAATGTTGTGACTACCTATAATTTTCTTAATAAAATATCTGCCTTTTTCAATATACACAAGAAATAAAAATATTATTAGCTAATTTAATAAACAATATTCTATACAAAAATTAAAATGCATTGAGTGAGAGTAAATACAATAAAAAAACATGGAATTTTGACAAAATACTGGAGGGAGGAGAGGTCAATAGTACCGTGGACCACATATTGAAACCTATCGTCTGGTTTATTGTCGACGTTTTATTGATTGATCAAACTGAGTCTGATACATTAATCATATTTTGTATTTATAATCATTAATAGTATTCCGTACGCATGCAGTGTAAGAAATCAATTACAATTTATTGATTTGAACGGTAATGAGAAACCATAATAATTCGTGAGATAAACAAGTTCACCATGCGATGCGTAAGGGTGTGCGCCCCATTTAATAATTATGCGACTTGTCCTCGTTAACCGTTTATTGCGTAACGGCTAAAATTATTAATAAAAGATACTTTTCAACACTCGCAGAGTTCGTTTGATATGCAAAAATGAACGAGAGAAACTAAAACAAGCGTCTATTGAATGACGTGAAATTGGATGCAAAATGTTCACTCGTATTGCGAGCAGAAACGCCAATGAGGCGAAAACAATATAAAAATGATACTGCAGAGCGAGGCATTGACTCTTTTTGAAAAAAAAAAAAAATTAGCATGTCAACTGTATAATAATAATATAGTGACTGCTACGTATACACGTAAGTGATCGACGAACGAGAGTGATATCGGTTTACATTTCCATAAATGCTGACGGTCGGGTATCGATGATATACTACCTTTTATTTTGGGAACGTATATCATATTTTTTTTTTATTCAATATAGTTTTATATAATATCTTATTCGTTTTTTAAATAAATATACTTCTTTTTAACTATCAAAGGAAGACACATTTTAATATTCACATTTGTGAAACCTTCCGTGTGATTTGCTATAAAAAAAATGTTCGGAACACAAACTATTTGGTTGAATAATTCGTATTTCCGCAATCCATAATGTAAATGTGAGTTAACTCTAGTATGTCATACACGTTGAACACCAGTGCCGTTAATGCCGAACAATCTGTCTAAACTTTTTAATGGTCGTTTCAAGAAGTGCTAAGAAATATAAAATGTAACATCATAGAAAAATGTCAGTCAAAAAAGTGTTATATAATAATATAGGTAGTTATACTGTTGTAATAATAATTCCTTTATAAATTCACCTTCGCTGAACATCGTCGTTGTTATTTAAGCCGACAAACATCGTTTACATTTCTTTGACAAACATATTAGACGATTGCATCAGAATTTCGTGAATAATTTATATGTTTATTAAACTCGAGTAAATTATAAATATGTGCATTTTGAATATTTCAGTTCGCCCGAGCCAGTGAAACCAACCAGAACATAACGATTATGTATTTCTAATATACATTTACATACACATGTATTCACTCGAGTAATTTTTTAAGTTGTTCATTTCATTTATGTCCTGTCAGCCCGAGTCTTATAAATCGCCAAAGACATTCCTTCTTTAGAAACCAATATTTTATTTTGTCTACGTGAACTTCCTTTTGTACTATTGCATATATGTGAGTAAAATACAACATCAACCAAAAGGGTATTTGACATTTCACAGAATGATTACCTCTCTTTGACTCAGTTCATGTACCTATTATTGCCGTTTCTGCCAAGCTTACCTTATCTATTTTTTTTTTCAAAATAATTAATAACTGAAAACTAAACTTATGAAATATTTATGGACTGGTTCTAGGAAATTCAAATTTAAAATTTAACCAATTGATTTCTATTTAAAAATCTTAAGTGGTTACCAGGGTGATCAAATTTAAGTGCCTTAATAATATTTTAAAGTTACACTTTTGGAATTAACAACTGTAGACACATAAATGGACCATCTCGGGTAACTCTTATAAAATATATAAAATCTAATATTTAATATTCTAATCCAACCAGCATACAAACACAGACTTTAGTAAGCTATAAAAAATTAAAAATTACTAGAAACTATAAACCTATGTATGAAGCTAAATTGATTTTTGATGTCAATCAGAATAAAAAAAATAACTTTTATCAAAATATGAGATTGAAAATTGCCTGAAAACTAAAAATCAATTTTTAATAATACTTTTCACAAAGCTAAACAATGGTCATTTAAATATTAAGTAGGTGTGGTTTTCAACAGCTAGAATGTCATAAATAAAAAAAATACAATAGAGATGTAAAATGAAATTACGATAACTACATTTATCGTCGTCTACCATAACCAAAAGTCATAAGTTCAAACTAATTCTTTAGACAAAATTTTTGTAATCCTATTGATAAAGTGATCAATTTATCGAAATAGTTCAACATCTTAGATAGTGGCCGTTTCGTTTTTTCCAAGCGTGCAAATTACATGAATTATAATCAAAATTATAATAATGTTGTTTCTGTGATACAATGTTTAGTGATTCTTTTCCCCCGACTCGTCGAAGACTATGTCGAATAAATTATAAAGTTTTAGTCAGTCTATCAACGATTACATACATAATGGATTTTGTGTATTGATGACTAGTTGATTAGCTTTCTACATAGCTAAAATCTTGAAAATATGAAGATGGTAATTTAAAATTATTAGTTTATAAATATTCTAAGGTAAAACATGTAGTAAAAACCATTGGTTATTCATTATCGATGTTTCAAACTTTTTTTTTTTTTTTTTGAAAAAATAGTAATAATAATAAAGTACACGTCATTTTAAAGTTGAATATTTTTAATGGTCTTCTACTCTGGCATGTACCTATATTGCCTATATATTGCGCCGTACAAAAAATTATGGCATACAACAAAATATTTGTACGTTTGGGATCAGGTGTAGTAAACTCGGAAGTAGGATAGTAGTGTATTAATGTATTATCACTATCATTATTTGCACGTGCTAACTTAAATCACAATTATCAATGACAATTTAGACAATCATTCAGATTTATTTTACAACACATGTTATTGTTTTCATGATTCACGACCATATGAATAATATATGTACTTATAGCCAATTGTTAGCTTAAATAAAATGCACTCATTAACTCATCATTCAGAATTTAAAAGGGTTTTGTCCATAATCTTTAGATATTCTCCTTTTGTTAATTTTAATAATCATAAGAACTCTATCTTCTGAAAAAAATGTTTCCAAAACAAAGCCAAATAACCAATAGCCATAATTAAATCATTATAAGCTTGAATATTACTAAAATATAAATAATTAAAATGGTCTGTATTTTAATGTTTGAACTTCAAATTACCTATCAATAGTATTCAGAATTACCATTCAAATTATAAAATAAAAAATAAATACAACATTTGTCTTGACTACGTTTGCATTATAACTTTTAGGGAAAAAATCTTAATTAAAAAATTAAATATCATCGATAGGTTATCAATTAAAAGTATTATTTTTTAAACTATGATCTTTATAATTAGGTATAGGTACTGCAGTTTACCATTTGCACATTAGACGGGGAAGTGCTCGTTACTCGTTGATATAAATCAGATCCGTTTATAATGTATTTCATACTAACAATAAATAGTAAAAGCACTGCATTAAGCCACAAAGTCTTGGGTTTCGTACGACCAAATAAATTGCTATCGTAGTGACGGCCAGAATACGACATATTTTCGTCTTCTAGTTATAGGTACTATTATATTATAGTATTTGGCACACTTTTAGGACATCCGGAAATAATACTCTCACAATTCCCACGGCTCGTTTCCCGTATATGCACGTACGTAAATGTATACACAAGAGATCAGTCGTCAGCGAAGCGTGACAAGTTTTGTGCATTTTGCGAGTTATCGACGAGAAACACACGGTGTCGCCGTGACACTCAGTTCCCGCAGTGAAAATAAATCATCCGGTCTGATTCGATAGCAATTTTTGATTTCCCGCAAACCCACGGCAGAGGGGTGGAGAAGGCTATAGGAGAAAAGTACCTCTACGTATATGTTTACGATATACATATATGCATTTGGTTTTATTCGATCGTAGGTCAGTCGGGTTAAAAAAAAAAAAAAAAAACGTCGAGAACAACATCAAAAACAATAACATATACAAACAAAATTATTCACTATTGGTTAGTCTCACAACTGATTGTGTTCAAATGTGTTTTATTTATTTATTTTTTTCTGTTTGCGTAATAATCGTCTGTGTGAAATACTTGTATTGAGTATTTCTCTTATTTGACGTGTCTTTCAAACTTTACAGTACCTGCCTACTTTTTGTACTTTAATTTTTTTTCCTTATAATAATTGCACCTTTTATCAAACGCGAGTACTGAACGTCGCTGTGTAAATACTAATACTACTAAAAAAAAAAAAAAAAATACGCAAGCATTAAATATTTTTACTTGTCAGCTTGTTTATTTAGAATTATAAAAATGCTTCTTAAAAAGAAATTTAATCAGCATAAATTAGTTGCTGCTACGTTTATAAAAATATCTAAGTAATTGAACCATTTGTTCATATTTTGATACTTAACACCTGATCAATTTTATTGGATATCTATTTTTTTTTTTTATGCGATTACATAGTAATTTTACTGACAATACATTCAAAACCTTTTTTTTCGAACCTACATTTTAGCATTTGTCTGTATGCAATAATGTTGTATTCCTAATGTCCCGTTTTTATTTGTATTTAATATTTATGATTATTTAAGTATAACGAAATATAAAAGATAGTTTAACAATCACCGTTTAGGTTGACATTCGTTAGGTGTGCAAAATCAGTATAATAGTTTCAGTGCAAATTAAAAACTATTGTAATGGATTCAACTAAAAATAAAAACCACTGTTCCAATTATTATTTTCAGTAGTCACAGTTTATGAATCGTCTATACCCTATAGTAGTGATCCATGATAATTCAAAACAACTAGGATGCAATGTTTAGAAAAGTGGGACTTTTTTTAACACATTCAAGAAAACAAAATTTATAATAACAGTGGGTACCTACTCATCATTCATATTTAATAGGTAATGGAGTAGACAGTTAACAAACATGTATTGTTTTGTATTTTAGTTATTTTTAACGATGTACGATTATAAATCTTTTTGTATGTTTGAATTATATATATACATATTTAAACAATGATAACCTATACCTAGTAGTTCTCTTTTGAATATTTTATCAATGCCTATACAATTATTAACTTTTATAAACAGCAAAATGTAATGTAATATTACATTTTAAAGTAAAGTACGTTGATTAAAAAGTGATTAAAAAGATGTTGGTATTGGAATCTTTTGAATCCTGACTTCTAAATAATAATAATAAATAAAAAAAATAATGAGAAATTCGTCTTTAAGATTCCCACACTGGTAGGTCATCCTCATTATGTAAATATTCAAGTATTTTATATTGTTTGACACTGACAAATGTACAATAGTAATAATAATAATATATATATATATATTACATAATAATACGACTTAAAATATTATTCAAAAAAAGTTTAACTAGTTTATATTTTCCATGCAACAATACAATTTGGTTCATAATTGTCTTATATTTTAATTTCATAGACCGAATGGTTTAAAGATTAATATAATAATAAACACCATACAAATATTGACATTATAACTCGATTGAAAAAAAATAAATATTTTTTACTTAGTGTTGTATTACAACGTTTTCCCATCGTTAGGCAGCTTAAAGTTAGTGAGATATGGTTTTGTTTCCGAATATTATGGTATTATGATATATTAATATCATATTAAAATATTTATGCTTTATGGCATATGCATGAATATTAATAAATTAATATAATTTATAAGTATATTTTATAATTGATTATGATGAAGTTTTAAATTGTATATAATAAATAATAACTGTCATTGGTATGGCGTCATTTTAACACGATTCAATAATATTATACAGTTTGGTTTATGGATTATGTTGCCAACCTGTATCTGGACGTTTATTATTCATAAAAACATGAAAAAAAAAGTAATATTTAAAAACATTTCAGTTACTTAACTGTATTGTTGAATATAAATATTTATTTTTATCTTGGCAATATTTTTATTATACGTGCGTGCTGAAATGTGCATTCAATCAATTTAAACTTTCAGTGTTTTCAAGTTTATCTGTACTTACTATAAGGTTTCGTTTACTCCAGATAACCCAATAAACAATATTCTATTGGTTTTATTAAATTGCCAAAAATAAAACAAGTTACCTATGTAGTGTGCACTTACCGGATACGGTATTATTTTTTGGTATTTTTTACGTACTATCCGTATTTGCCAATGTTTATGTAATACAACACATATATTATGAATCTGTCTGAACTCAAATACTTCATACCCAGCTGGTAATTTACTAACACTACTGATAAAATAATTTGGCCCCATAAAAAGACAAGATAGGTGTTTTATATTCATTTACTCCTAACTAGATTGTATCAGCCAAGCATATTATAAATAATCAAATTTAATAGTTTAAAAAAAAAAATCAAAATCAAAAATATCTCAAGGCTATAAATCCGGTGAACTTTTTATTTTAATAGAGGTAGAATAACTTATTGGTAACCTTCTATTATAATTTCGAATGTTAGCTATGAAAAGAGAAACTTTTATGAATTTCTAACAGAAAAATAGTTTATAGTTTAAAATTTTAGACATTTCGATGAATTTTGTTGAAATTTGAACTTATAAAATGCATATACAAAACTATCATGCCTAATGTATCTTTAATATTCTTGAACCCCTATTAAGTTATTAAACTTATAAATAACCTTGCATTAGATTTTTAAGTTTTTTTTACTAAGTGAAAGTCGATAATAATTAACAAACATTTTTCTTAAAGCATTACCTACCACAAAAAAGGTCAAATATTTGAAAAAATAATGCTGATTTAAATTATTAGTGGAAATGTTAAGGGCCAACAGGCAAAATAAAATCGATTTTTTCAAAAACTAGTTTTGAATATTTTTTATTCTGCCTTCAGATTGGTTGTTACCTAAAGTGTATAGGCCACGGTTTAACGTGGCATCCAAGAGTCAAGACATCCAAACGCCACGATGGGAGTAACTGTAATAGTCCAATATTCCTATTTATATGCTTTGTCTTGTATACTTGATGCCCCTAGTGGACAACATTTTTACCACCAACATTTTCAATTTCGGAAATTTTTCCACGGAATCTTTCATGGCACCTACAATATTACAAAGAAAATTAACATAATACAAATATTGAACACCGCGGGCGTGTGCGTTTAATATCATATTTTTATGCTTTTGCGGGGCGTGTAACGCGCGGAGAAAGGATTCGTTGGTTTACGTGCCACGGTTTTTATCCTGATTGATGCATATCCTCTGGAGCCAAGTTACTACGTTTTAAATATGCATTTATCATATGGTGCCGCGTTTTATTGCTTCTTATCAGTCACAATACCCGTCACGCGTCAGACGTCCTTCATCAGTCATTATACACATTACACATCCGTATATACATATACGGGTTTCATTCGTCTCCTCTGCTCTTTACTTTCCGACATCGTCATGGTTCGTAAAGTGTAAGAGCAAACGTTTTGTCAAAATTTCTAGAATATCTTTTGGAAATTTGAAAAAAAAAGAATTTGAAAAAACGAAAATAACTTAAAACTTTGTCTGTAAAGAAAACAAATGTTAAATTCGGTACCTATACATTTTAATTCCGAACGTTTTTATTACAAATATTTTATGTTAACGCATACTATATAGTTTGCGTAACAGAATTGTAATTTTTTTACTCCACGTCTACCTTGTGCTGGGTTATATTTTAAACAAATGTTACAATACATAGATTTGAACTCATATAAGTATAAGAATTTAATGGCCATTTCATATTCCGTTGATACTAAAGTAAACGTTTGAATTAAAACAAATAATATCATAATTCACAATGTCATTAATGTATTACACATTACACAAAAATATGTTTACTATTTTTAACAGGAGAATGCGAGTTTATATTATTACTTATTACTCTACCTACCTAATAAAAACAATATAAATCATTTCAAGAAAAATAATAGCTATTTTTTTCAAACATATTTTATTCTATAAGTATTAAAGTCATTAGTAATTTCTTAATTGATAAATATGTTAAATACATAAAAGTTAGTACGTATTATTACCAAAATGGTTTAGTTAAGTACCTACCTACAACTGACTAAATAGTATAATGGTACTGTATTTTATACATTACGATATTAAATCATAAAGTGTAATAAATCTAATTTCTCTTCTAATAATAGGTTATAATAATAGGTTATTGCAGTGAATTATGAATATTACAATCGGAAGGTCATCAAAGACGGGTTTTTTTCACTGATTCATTGTAATACAACGAAATGTTATATAATCACATTGTTGTTATTATTATTATACATACAATTTTGATGATACATTTTTAATCTGTTTGTAAATCGTCCTAGATAATGGATACACATTGAATAGAGGAAACAAATTTTGAATCCTGAATACGAAATTATAATAACACAAAGAAACACACACACGCACATACACATATAATAGGTACAAGTAAGCACACATAAATACTCTTGAATATTACAGTTATCAGAGAGAAAAACAGGAAGCTCAAAGTCAGTATAATATTATGTGGTTTATCTAAATTTTATGATTTGCAGTCAAAAGCACATTATTCATTCTTGTGTATGGTGCACTTCACAAAATACCATGATCGTAATACAATATATTTGTGTTTTCCTTTATGTAAGTATCATTTTCAAGTATCATCGTTGTCGTTTAGTTTCTATATGAAATAATATTAATAATAATAAAGTTAAATAAAGCCCTCTTAGCCAGAAAATATTTATTATTACGTGCTCAGACATCTATAGTGTTTTAAGTAATATTTTACAAATAAAATTATTTTTTATGGTTGAGGACGTAATTAAGAGAATATTTTCAATTTAGAGTAAGTACCTATAAGTATACACGGGTTTACCGTGTAGTTTTCGTTAGAATAGTTTATAAAAACATTTAATTTTTCGCTATTTATGATATTTTATATCACCTATTAGAAAACTTGTAATATCGTTAAACTAATTGAAAAATTATAGTACAACGCATATTGTTTATTATGCCTATTGCCTACCTATTAGATTTTGAGTGGAGCAATACCATTTTTATTATATTTTACTCGTGTAAAAAAGACGTTTTCATTTTAAATTGAGTAAATAATAACACTTGTTTTTTTTAATGATATATACCTACCATAAGTACAATATTTAATATTAATACAGATAGTTTTTATTTAGGAACAATCAAGCAATATATTTTCTCCTAAATGTGCGTGGTTATAGTAGAAAATTGGTTTTGTATATCATATAAATGTTTATATTTTAAAAATCCACAAATATGTAAAATGGAAAATTAAAATCGTCAATCATAATTTAAATGAATTTAACTAAATAATATTTTTTAAACTTATATATTTGATATTTGTCTAAAAATAATTTAGTTAAATTACATAAAGTAAAACCATTGTTAGCAATTAATTTTGTTTTTATTTAAAATATATTACCTATATTATATAGTCGTTTTTTTTTTTGTACAGTGTTAGTCTTGCATTTATCAATTTAGTGAGTTGTAGGTTGAGTCTCGAGGACTCTAAAACTTGTATGATACATTAATTATTGAAACAACGCAAAATCATGGATGTAATATTTAATGTTTATACGTTTTGATTGTAATATTGTATTAAACTTAAATACTATGTAAATTGTAACATCGATACACTATATTCTTGAAGTACAAACATTATTTATACAGTATTTTTGTCGATACATAATGTATAAGTTAGAATTAATTTATATTTAATTAAAAGTTAAATGCCCGTGTAATTTTAAAGTTATTTTTTACCGACTGTCAATATATTTTGCTCTTGTTATAAAAGCGTTTTCATGAGAAACATCTAATGGGGCCCATAACGCTTTCTTGTTATACAATTTTCGACTACAAATATAAGCCGACGTTTTTGTTTTTCTGTTTTCCGAGTGAAAATGTGTGTGTGTCAATTTTATAAGACATTAGATTTTAATTGTAGCTATCTACAAGCATTTTTAAATTGCCGACCATATTGTAACGTCATTTTGTCGATTCTGCTACGTCGTTTCGATTGCTCTCCAAATCGCTGTTCAAACACATATAACATCCGTAATTCGTCATGAACTCCCACGAGACAAAAGATTGGCGAGTCCTTTAAATTCGCAATTACACGTCAAGGGTTTTCTCAGAAAATCTATGTTGTCGTTTCCCACAATTTACAATACATTTAAAGATCATCAAATTCGTTTATATTCACAGACGTTTTTAGTAAACATAATCGCATGCTGAATAAATAAAATAAAATAAATTAATTGATATTCATTACTACAAATATTTAAAGTTATTATAAAATATATAATTTTACTTCGTTCATTTATAGGTACTTACTAATTTTTTTTCATATATAAAGGACCAATCATGCACATCCATATTTTTTAAATTTAATAATGCAGTTTTTCATATTTTGATTTTATGTATTTATAATATATACTTTAAGATTATATTTAAAAATGTTTATTTTTGTACTACTCAAGAAGTGCCTCCTGTAGTGATAAGGTACTTCAGTTTTTCAAATGAGAACCCCCTCATCCCATTTTTAGTATACATTATTTAGTGGATAATTTTTTGAAAATTGTTATATCAATTTTAAAACTGGAATGAGTTTATCAGTTATTTAACGTTTATACTAAGGATAATAGTCCTTAAAAATGGTTTTAGAAATATATGTTATATTGGATATATTATTTATTATACTTGGACAATGTTAATAAATAATAGATATTGATATATTAATATAAATAACTAACATTTTAAAATTACCATACTTCCCATATCATCTAAAATTCTAAAACCATTATCATGGACCTATTCCGCAGTACACAAAGTTAAATAATTAAAAAATTACTAGTTTGAATTTTGATTTTGACACTTAAATATATAATGTTCAAAATATTATTCTTTAAATAATTTTCAGTAGAAAAGAGGGGTTTTCATTTGAATAACAGAAGTTTGTATCTCCACAGGATACTTCTTAAGGTAGGTATAGTACAACAAAACTTAAACAATTGAAAAAAAAATAATTGCGTATGTTTAAAAATTCAAAAAATTAGATTTTTAATAACTGCATTGTTAAAGAAAAAATAGAGGGTAATTGTGCATGGTTGCATGCATACACGCTGTATAATATTATAGGTTACACTATTTATCATCACACAATATGTTTATGAAACAATGGATGTAAGTAAATATAATCCATGATCATTACACGGATAGTAATTATTGGCATAGATATAAGATGCTTTATTTATTTTAAATATTATATACTTATAAGTTAAATTAAGTATGTAAGTTTAATTTTAGTTATGGTTTTATACATTTAATTTGATTAGTTTATTCATTAGATTATTTCGTCTTCTATTAATGTACATGATTCACCAACAATAGCTTTACTTAAAATAAAGAAAAACTACCATTTTCTAAAGTTGATTTCATTTCTAATTTTATAAAAACAAGAATTAGCAACATTAAAGTTTATTGTAATTTGTATATTAAAGGTATGTCAAATGTCGAAGTTTACTTATTCCAAAGTAATCGGAAGACCCAAACAAAGTTTAAGTGTAGGTAAGTACTAATAGCTACAGTGACTATATATAATTTTAAAAGCATTCACATTTTAATATTACTCCAAGGAGACATTTGTGTTTGTTATTTACGATATTTTTAACCATTTTTGTCGTCCGTCGTTTGATCCTATTATCTAAATTACTTTTTGCGCATCAGTCAACTGTAATTCGAGTATAAGTCACTTAATTATAATAGAAGAAATAAAAGTAATTTGTTTGAAAAATATTACCACTGTCAATTATTATTTCAATGAAATAGTATAAAAATAATTCACAACATAACAAATTTAAAAATTATAAACAATTATTTAACATTTGTGTATATTATTTTATTATTAAACATAAAAAATAATTTTCGAATATTAAAAAATGATTTTTTTACAGATTTTCTAAAATGCTCATCAAATGATTGGATGTGTTTTGAAAATAAAACTATAGACAATTCTTCAGTCTTGGCGTATTTTAGTAAATATACTTATATTCTATGGTCATATTACTTTGAAGATGTGAACAACATAAACGATAACGAAACGAATAGTCGTATGACCATTGAAATACAAAACGAAGAAGAGCCAAAAGATTACGATTATTATAATGAATTGGAACAAGGGATTTTGAATGAAGATTCCACGAATAAAGTGAAAAGATCACCACTTGAAATCGTTGAAGAGCCCCCTGAAGGAACTTTTCGCACGCCACCCAATGATGATGATACTAAAACCGTTCGATCATTGCCTGATATACCTTCAGTGCCCTCAATGCCTTCTATGCCATCAATACCACAACCACCTACAATGCCTTCAATTGAACCAAAGGACACAAATACAGAAGCGACTAAATTCGATGTTACGACTCGACGGCTGGAAGTAGAACAGGTTGAGGCTACTACGGAAGACTATGGTAATATTGGTGAACCAACTTGCGAATACGATCCCCTTTCCTATATTTTAAAATGTGGTTTAAATTTAATCACTAGTATATTTGGATTATCTGATACATGTTGCAAACCAATAATTTAATCTACTTAATTTATAGACCAAACAAATACAACAATAACCTACACCACATAGCTAAAATAATTACGTTCAGTACATAACACCTGTCACCTAAATATTATACTTTTCTGTTTACTTTAAAATATGCCATAAATACAATTTACTTTCATGCTGTAGCTTTGATGTATATAAGTGAATACCTAATCAAATATTTTTAACGAAGAAAGTCAATGTACACACACAAATGTATCAATGAAAACCACAATTACATAAGTTATACATTTATCAAAAAAATGAAACGTATTTCGAATAAAGCTGTGTAATATTCTTGAAACAAAAGTTCTATCTTCACTGATATTTATATTTGATTCAATTTTAGATTAGATAATATGTTTTTTCAACATGTTTATTTTAACAAATTGCTTTTATAATTATATTATTTTAAAAAAATAGTATGGTTAACATTTTACAGTTCTATAAACTATAGTACATTTACAAAATATTATTTTTTAGTAAAATAAACTATAGACTACTTTTTAAATTTAATATTCATAAATAGATATATACTAAACACAATGAGATAATTAAAATTCTACACAATAAAATAAATAATAATTGTATTTACTCGAACACGTTTAGAATTATAATATTTTTTTAAGTTTCTATCATATCTTATATTTATTCAATCAGGAACATTAAAAATAATATATTCTACAAAAAAAGTAAAATAATATAAATCAATTATCAAACAGCAGATGGTGAAATATAACCAATATAAATCGCTATTACCAAACTAAGATAATATACGTTAGTGTTTTAATAATTTATTCTAATTAATTTTATTATTTTAATATCGAGTTTTTAATAATTTTGTTAATAATTAAAAACTGTACTGAATTAAAAAAAGTTTTGTCTAAAATTGAAATTAAAATATTTGTTATTACTTTTTTTTTCATTAAAAGGAATTTATTATTCTTTAGAGGTGTACCTACCTACTGTTGAAGTATATAATGGATATTAATTTAAATATATGTATATTTAATTATTTATACGCATACACTTATACAAGCACATAACTGCATAAGAAATCATTAGAAGGCAATAACAATTAGTTAAGTTAATAGTGTACAATGTTATTCTTAATAATTATATTAATAGCAAGTATGGTCGTTCGATTTCTATAATTTAAAACAAAAAATTCTTTATAAATTAATAATAATTGTTGGTACGAAACTACGCTAAAATAATAAGAGTTATTTCGTAGAAGACAAATGTAGGTTCCTATTGTGCGGACAATAATATGGTACTACTGATTTTTGATAATTGTTTATTCCCATTTCGATTATACTGGCACAATTTAAAATGTATTTATTTGCTACACCGGATTTACAATTGTATCCGTCAATAAATTCCGATTGGTTGGAATAGTCGTGTATGTAAGTACGTTACTTAGATTGGCACAAATCATTTTTTACAACACGAAAAACTATATTCCTTGGAATCAGTGATTGAACGAAGAATATCATCATCGCCCCGTGATTTATATAGTGTTGCGGATAGAAAATTTTTATTTTTTATTTTCGATAACTATTTTCATTGCTACTGGTTAAAAACAGCTCTGCACGTAATAAACTGCTACGGGGCCAATAAACTATCACGGTGTTTCCATCAGAATTGCAATTATTATGGCCGAGCCTTCGGGAATATTGCCAAACCGTTTAATGGTGGGGCGGTATCCCTGCAAATGGGTCCCCTGGGTAGTGCTTTAAAATAACCGGAGAACAAAATATTAGCATTTCATCACTGATCCTGCAGGTACACACCGACCCAAGAACTGTCGAAATAATTGATAACTATCGTTTCTCTGAAATTATTATCTGCCGTGTATATTTGCTTCTGCTTGACAATCGCTTCAATTTGTACGTCTGATCGCTTATCATCGGTTACAGTTCACTAGTGCAGGTCCATATAGATTAAACGGTTAGTTATTCACAATATTCGCTCTGAGTATAAGTTTTCAAGGACCACTAAGAATACCGATTGCAGTGATTTATGTTGTTTTTCGAAACACTATATTTAATTATAATGATTTATATCGTTTTATCACTATATTAACACGACAAATGCATTGGTTATAGTGTTATTGATCCACAGCCCCACAGGATGGTTTTAATGGTTATTGTGTATGCTATATTGCTTACTGTTAGCAGCTTAAAACATTCTATGGATGTTTTAGGATCTATTAAATAATAACATTTATTTGATTTATTTAAAGAAATGCAAGTAATAAGGTATATTATATAAGTCATTATTTTTTTATAAAATGTCATCTAATACTATAAAACCTTTTTCTATAAAATAGATAGGTAACCAAATAGCCAATCATAATTCTGTTATACAATTTTTTCATTGAACTACAATGGTTAATGGTCTAATGCACACGATAAAAATGACCTCGAAATCTCATACAATTGTTTACATTATATTATGTGTCATGTGTTATGGTTTTTGGTGTTTTTGCAACTACACGAAACCCTAAAATGTCCAAAAGTAATTCATCAGTCATCAGTAACCGATAACAGTGGTAGGTACCTAAGAAAGGTATAAGAAACATAAATCCACCGATATATCTGCTAACAAATCTCAACAAGAGCTTTATTGAAAAGTAAGATCTTTTATATATTAATAATTGTAATTCATCTATATTATTCTTGAACATGCGGTCATAACTTATAATTAGAATAACCAAAAGATACATAAAACATATAACCGTATAATAGGTATACTAAATATTATATTTAATAATATGTTTTTATGTCCATTGACGAATGAAATAGAGTATACAACTCACTCTGCTGTATAGTAGGTGTCTAGTATCTATAATTATAGAGTAGTTCATTGTAATAGATGACGTGTTAAATTTGAATTCAATGATAAATCATTGTACACGAAAAATGATTCCGAGTGAAAACGGTCTATCAGACTATATATTTCTAAAGGTATATTCTATATTTTTTATTCTCTTTGTGATACGGTAGATTGTACTAATTTTAGCCAAAAATAATATAACCTTCAGGACCAACGTACCGTATAATCGCAATCGTTATTTGTCTTCTAATTATCAACGACAGTGGAAAAATAATATTTATCTGTAAAATCAACTTACTTACGTAAGATATTATTTTAAGGTTGTTAACTTATAACTATTAATTTGATACTTAGGTACGACGTACTACATACTTATGCAGTTTAAATAATTTATTGTGTCTACCAGTTACACATCGTCTAGATATTTTGAAAATATCATTGTTTATAGTTTATAATAATGTATGTGATATTACTTGAAATGTTACAAGTATCTGCAAATAATTTTTTCAAATTAAGTACAACATAATAACCAAATTCGTGATTTTTCGTTTAAATATTCAATTTCGTTCTAATTTGCCAATATGTATTTATTATTTGAAAATATCTACAAAAATAAACTGTGCATTAATATTTTCCATGTTTTTTATCTGTGATAAGGAAAATAATCTTACGAGGGACCTTGTATTAAATTTTCAAATTAGTTGATAAGGCATAAGACTTTTTATCATAATTTATAAAAAAAAAACTGAAAAAGGTGAAAAATTTAAATATCAATTAATAGTTTAAAATACCCAATTAATTTGGAAAATTTCACCATTTCTAAGAAATGCTAGTATGAATATCCATTTAAAATACAGTAAAACCTTCTTATAACGGAACCTCTATAAGACGGAATTCTCCTTATAACGGAAAATAACAACCATCCCAAATAACCTATATCTCGTATATTTTACTCTCCCTATAACGGAAACTCTTTTGACGGAAAAAAATAGTTGGTACCGTGTGATTCCGTTATAAGGAGGTTTTAATATACATATTATTATGGTTATTAATATTTAAATTACAACAAAATTGATTTTGTTATAATATGGTACGTGAAAATATTTTTTATAAAAGGTACTGTACATTTTTTTTGTTACATATTATACCTATGGGCTATGATATTGATAATTTATTCAATGAATCCTAATTTATTTTTTATCATCTAACAGTGTTTATTTATTATAACGTTGCATTAGTATAAGCACTGAACAATACATTTTTAGATTAACTAAAGTCCATATGCTATTATGTAAAAGATTACCTGAACATACTGTTTAAATAATATACTTACATAAGTTAATATAATATATGTGTTGCAGTATGGAACAGAGAAAATACGATAAAATATTGCTGGATGAATCAGATAAGTATTGTTCAATTCTATAAAATAAATGGGAAAAACCTTTGAGCTTACATTTTTATCAATTCATTCAGAAGGTGTTTTTTTTGTACACATTTTATACTTTTGCATTTTATATAGGTATATAATATGTTTTTTTATACCGGGAAAATAATAGGATATTTCTAAAGAAAAAAATAATAATCATGTTTTGTATTTTCTTTCCTCGTTATTGTTTTTAGTTGGTGTAGAAACATTGGGAATGTGGTTTATTTTATATTTGTCAACCGTATTTTTAAATATGATGCAGAAGAAATGTGGTTCATTTTTCGTGGTTCTTCGACCATGCTATGTTGCGTTTTTAGCTCTTTCAAATTTTAAAGACAATTAAGGCTCAACCATACTGTATAATAATGGTGTGCTACGTAGGCTGCAGGGCTTCCGAACAAAAACCCAAAACTATTTACTGTATACGTTGAGTCACGTTGAGTCAGTGTAAATTCCATGACAATGGCGGGGCAAGGCAGTTTTTTTCGTTGATTTTTGGGGTGGAGGTGGTAGTAATGGTGGAAAATTTTTAAAATGTATTACTTCTAAATTATGAACAGTTGAGATAATATGAGCAAATTTTGGTATACATCCTATTGTGAGTAGGTGGGTGTATGGGTTGATGGATAAAATACATTTGGCTCCTTTAATTAAAATTGTTCACCTCGCCAATTTTTCATGGGCTCATAACCAAAAGGAACTACTAAAAAATACTAAATTGTTCAGGAGAGTCATTTTAAACTTCAAAACCTAATGATGGTTAAATTTGAAAATTAATGAAATTGTTCTACGTTAAGTCTTGATTATTGATATTTACCTTTTGTTCTAAGCAAAACTTAACGTAGAAAAACGATTAGGAATGTCCGTTAGGAAACAAAAAGTTTTACAGACCTGGTTGTTAATAAATTATTTTCACTTCAAACTTTTTTGTTCTGAATAATATGTGAGTTTCTCGGGAAACCGATATGATTTAAACAGATAAGGATGTGGATGTGCGTAATGTTAAAACCAAAATAACTGTATGTTACTATTATTTAAATAATTATTATTTTTTTTTGATAAATATACAATAATCAATAATACTTATATAGTATACCTATAAAATGTAATTATAAACCATACATGTTTATAAATCAATATTTAGAAAAATAAATGATGCGAAGACTGAGAACTTAGATATTGTAAAAACATACAAAATTATTGAGGAGTTTATTATTACTATTATGGAAGTATTAAATATAAAAATAAAAATATTATTGTATAAGCATTAGTTTAGGTAAGTACATACTTTGTGTTATTTTGTAAATTGAATTATATATTTCGTTTAAAATTACTAATGTAGGTACCTACGTATTATTATTTATTTATTTTATACTTTCGAATTAATCAAATTCAAATGCTCAAATTAAAAATGTATTCAATGATTTTATTTGTACGTATGTTTTTTCTATTTCTTTGTGGTTTGGTGAATTCTTTGACGATTAAAGTAGTATATCATTACTATTGAAATATTTTTTACATGATTTATGCTAAATATTTACTTAAGTATCATAAAAAAAACTCATTATTACTTATCTTCATGGTGTACCCAACAATTAACAAATAGCTTAAATGTTAACACCAATTGGATTACTACTGTGAAGTAGGAAATAGGAAACTGTAATGCAACACTAAAATCCCCCATATCCATTGTTATCATCCGAGAACGAATACTGTATACATTTAAATGGAAATCGTCCAATCTGTGAACGGATGAACTGAATAGTTGACCCTAGGAAGGATTACAAACTCGAACTCTCAAACGTTCAATGATTTGATTGTTTTAGAATGGGAAATATATTATACTGTTAAATTCAAAGGTAATTAAATATTGGCTGGCGACGGGTCATACGATTTTAGTGCTGGTTATTTTAAATTAAATAGTTATATAATCTGGCCCGGATTAAGACCTACCCGTAGGCTGTGAGCCTGTGAATAATTAGTATTACCTCTATTTTACTAGCCCTTGGTTAAAATATTTTTTTAATATTTAATTTGTGTTTATAAGTTTACCATACAAACTTTTAACATTTTTCAATCAATATACAAAAACCCATCATTATTCAACTCGAATAAGTTATAAAATAATACGTTTAACTTATTGAACAATGGTCCTACATGTATATGAAAAAAAAATAAAGCAATACAAACAAAATAAAACCGTATGGGGTTTATTTTGTTTTAAATAAGTATAATATAGAGGTACTCTCAAATTGCCTCCTAATCTAGGCAGGTGGTCTTTAAAAAAAAAAAATCATCGTTTGTGATTTGAAATAGTAATAATCAATTTAAATTAAATTTCATGGTTTTGGTATGGATAGGCACATTTTAATCTACAATTACAGTTACTATTACTATTACATAAACTCTAGTAATTAGAAATAACTAAAAAATTAGAAAAAAACTAAAAAAAAAGAAGTGGAAAGATTGTTTGATTATTTGATTATTTAGATAATTTATATTTTGTAATTTTGTATCAGGGCCCGATTAAATTATACGGACAACAGTGGAATAAATCGAACAATATAAATATGTTTCAACTGTATAATTATTTAAAAAAAAACTATAAATATAATCCATCAATCGATAGCTGCTTTGTATACCTACCTAACAATACAAGTTGTGTGTTCATCATTAACTCGAGTTTAATTAGAACATTTAAAATGTTAATAACTATTCATCAGTTATAGCGGTATATGTAGGTAAGCTAACCATAATATTTCAATATCCCTACGGCCCTACCTAAATGGTTAAATGACTTTATTTAAACAATAAAGTACTAAATTAATGCTTTTAACTTTTAAAAACGATAAAGTTATGATAGTACATTTGAACGACTTGAACGGTTAAGTTTACTAGATTTGCAAGCGTGATTGTGTTTTCCTCGTGCAAATAAAACACGAAAATACACGGAAGTAAATGAGTTCAATAAATACGCGCTTCTTGGTGTGGTTTTCGGACGTGTAATGACGACATCGATATTATTGTCTGGGGTAGTTTTTTGTTTGTGAAACAGAGCTGAAGAAACATTTGGCAACCAAAAATCTGGCATGCTTAGTGCGATTGAAATAAAAAAAAAACCTCATTAATCGCTAGAAAGCCGAGAAGTATCGCGGTGTTCGAATTTAACGAGGTCGACGGGAGAAGTAAAAAAAAAAACCCCCCACTACATAGGGTTCGGAACCCCGAAAAAGCGTTAAAACGGTCGCGGATTGTATCGCAGCGTTATAAAACCGCACTCACCCTCGAGTGCAGAGAGGATTATATTAGGTGTAGAGGTACCTATATTGCTGTTGTGTTGAAATTTCCGCAGTCGCGGCCACGTGTTCGCTGAGATTTCATGCAAGCATCGATTTTAAGTTGTTCTCATCACCGACGTGTGTGTGTGCAACAGTGGTGTCGTCGACTGTATGTGCGTCTTACGATCACATCATTAATGTGTGTTGGAAAAAAATCGCTCCCCGTCCGTTTGTACGACACTGTTACAATTGCGATCGGCAATAGAAGAGACCTGTCAACGACGACTATAAAAGGTCAGGAAGGAATAATTCAAGACGGCGACGATTCGTATACCGAAGTGTGATAAGACACGGGGAACGCATTTTGAATTGAGTGCACACACACACACGTGCGTACATAAATGTACGTTTATTTTGTTGTGCCAATGATAATTGTTTATTAATTACGATTCATTGCTGAATTAATATCTATTAATAGTTATACGAAATACATACTGAATACAGTAATATTATGTGTTTAAAAATTATTGATGTATTTTAATGTCGAAAACAGTTTAGGTACTCAACGGTTTTATTAACGTTTTCTGGTTCCAGTTCTGGTTTTGTACAAATATAAACTAAGGGTTAAGATTAGGTTTCCGGTAATGACTGGTACTAAAAAGCTACGATTTTTTTTCAATGTTTTCTTTAGTCTCTGTTTATTCATACATAAATCAAATAATAATATATACATAATATTATATCAACATAAAATATAAATAAAAATAGCTATTTGACGTCTAAGATTCGTCAAAAAAAATATTAGTGTATTAATATGAGTTCATTCCTCATACTCGATCATGAAGGTAAAAACATAATTAATTATCATTATAAAACCCGATAATTTATTTAATAATATATAGATTCAACATAGTAGTTGGTTCTTAAACCACTAGACGGATCTGGCCGAAATCTTCAGGATAGATTAATATTATGATTTCACCGTGCTTTAAGAAAGGATTTTTGGAAATTCAACCTTTAAAGGAGAAATTAAGAGGTTGTAAGAATACAACATTGGTGCAATCCATCAAGCAATATCTATCTATTGTTTATAAATGGTTGCTATTTTTTTAATTGTTATTATTATTACCTATCTATACATATGAATTTTTTTATTACTTTTATCACTATTTTTTCCGATAATTATGCATTGATTATGCTGGGAATTCATATTTATTGATTAGTGGTTGTGTCATTGGCAATCACGACGTCATTGTTATTTATATAATGTACCTAAAAGCCAAATACCAGTCACTCATTAATCGCTGTATCTCAAAAACTACACAACATACGAACTTGAAATTTTAATAGTGGTTTCTATAGTAATTTAACCGTGCAATAAGAAAGGATTTGCCGAAATTCGAATTTTAAAGAGATGCTCAAACAGGGATCTTGAGGTTCGCGGTGGAAATTGGATATTTTATTTTTAATTATTTTCTAAATAGTTGCCATTGGTTACAGTCTACAGTTGAAATAAGTATATATTTATTATTGGTTGCCATTGGTTATTCGGGCAGATCAGGTACAATATTTCATTAAATCGAATTATTGAACTTAGTCTGCGATCCAACGTAGTCGGATTGCCTACCAGGGTGGCCAAGTTGCACTACTGTAGCGAGTTACACGCAATAGGTGTCGAAAAATCATAATTTTTTTTAAGAGTTGCCAATTTTTACGGGCAACGAAGTGCATGAGTTCAGCTAGTATATAATATTAAAATATCTACTCATTATAGAGCTATATTGTTTTTAGTTTTAAAATCTATATATTATATCCTTGAATAAAAACAAATCCTCAAAACAACAAAAAAATTTTAAAAACATAATAGTTAAAGTGAAGGTAAACTTGATATGATATTTTAATATTTAATAGAATAATAAAATCATAATTGCAATGTTAAAAACAGAACAACAATACGAATTAAGTTAGAAAAACATTTTATCAGATCATTTTGGTATACGTTTACGTATTATTCTTTTGATACAATCGTTGTGATAGTTACGTGACATACATAATACAACATACATCAACGGGATAGTGAACATATTATTTAGACACGAATCGTTATATTTTATACGTCATATAATATGGTTTTACATTCTCTTTCACATTTTGAAAACCTAATTAGGGTAGCTATTATTCCAATCATAGTGTACGTGATTTATGTACATCGATTTGAATATATTATTATTCATCTGCTACCGTGTTAGGTTATTGAAAACCCACGTTTATCACATTCGCTGCACGGATTCGTGAAATAACTGTAAACGACCGACCGGCAGTGTAGTTTTGCAGTATTTTACGGTCACTATATTATATTGATTCTCATTGATTGAAAAGATTGTGTTTCCAGAAATCATATTATCATGAGCTACTGCCATTATTTGTCGGAGAAGAGTGGAGAAAAATATAAGAATTACATGAAGGATAACAAAAGGGTGAAAAGTGACCACGAGCAATATTCAGTTGTAGTGAACAAAATGTGATAGTCAAACAAAATGAGTGTTGGATGTTTATGTGATTGAGTTGTGTGCTATGTACACATCATATACGTATACAATATATATATATGTATATGGGTGTAATGATCAAATAATTTCACACACATTGATTTTGTGTCTTGTTTATTCACATATTTTCTTGTCTGAAACAATTTTAAAATTTAAATTTAAACATTTGAAAATATATTAATCCAGCCCAATGTGAATTATGAATACCTAATAAAATTTAAAAAATGATTTGACAAATAATATGTTATCATTTGTTTCATAGCAAACCATTACAGTATATAAAAACACAATGTATATGAGATTTTTATTTAAAAAAAATATGAAGATTGCATAAATGGTTATAAATAAAATTACCATCAAACATCACATTTAAATTTGGCTTTTTTCACATATTATTTATATAAGTACCTACTTATCATGATATTATATTCTCGGAAAAATAGTTTTAATCTAAAAAACAAAACTGCCTTTAAATTTCTATATAATAAAGGAAACATTTTAGCATATTCATCGTTAAATTTAATATATATTTTGAAAAAAATTTTTCATATATTTTTATTTTTAAGATATGTTCCGTTCTGACTCGTTTTTGTAATTAAATGATTTATCATTGCTTTAAAATGTATAATAATAGATATATTCTAAGGAATTAGCATATTTACTTAATAATCATTCGAAACATAGTTTTGTATTAAAGAAATTTTATTTATCTTATTTTAAGTGCATAATTTGTTTATGTTTTTCAATTAGTATTTCAAATATAAAAAAAAAAAAAAAAAAAAAATTGAAAAAACGTCTGCAGTAACGTTATATTTGTTTATATTACGAGTACCTACCATAGCTATATATTTATATACAACAAATTTATAGTTGAGATTATATTCAAAACGCCACCACTAATCTTTGTTACAAACGTTACAATCAAAAATGTCGATTATATGCCGTATTTTTTAATTTGTATATAAATACTTATTAAATATTCTGGTTTTTAAATGCACCGTCCTTGAAGATTTTCAGGCCATATATGGAGATTTTTACAGGGCATTGTCGAAGCATGAAGTCTCTAGTCCCTACTGTAGCATTAAGGATAATTAATAAATAATAATTCACATTGGTTTATAATTAATCATGGATACTGATGTGACAATAGTTCCTCTGAAAAATTGTTTTTTTTTTTATTTATAACTCGTCCATATGTCATTTGGTTTTGAATTACACCTATCCATTTTCATATCGCACATAGGTACTTATCTTCAATGTTTAATGATAAAAAATACAGGAATCTAGGGTACGAACAACATCAAGCTTACCTATGTACCTCGCTATATACCTAGATCCTGTATAAGTTAAATAAATATAACACAATATTTTGTATTTTAAATTCTACTCCGACGTATTTAATCGACTTATAATGGAAAATATAAATTTGCTAACTGAAAAAAGTTACAGTTTAAGTGGTTTCAACGACAAAGTGAAAAATAATTAAATAAACTACCTTACAATGTTTATTAACCATAAGGTAATTTATTTAGAATTTCAATCCAACTGAACAATTTCAGAATTGTGTAATATATATATTATATATATGGTCACAAAATGCTATTACAAAAAATACTTTTCAATTTGTTTTACTAATGACGGAAATGTTCTCAGTAGGTCTGAGCATTGAACCAATAAAATGAGTGCCACGTTTTCAAAAGAATAGTAATAGTTCAAAAGAATCCATTCACAACCACATCGTATATGTCAATTAACTCTTAAACTACGGTCAGACATCGTTCTTTTTTAAATATCTTTTAATGGAGGAAACGTCAACAATTTATTCGTAATGGAATCCAAATTAATTTGGTCTTTAACTCTTCATATTGTTAATATAATATCATCGTAAATAGCAAATAACCTCACCTATGGTATATATAGGGGTCCCGTGAGTATATACCCATTAGAGGGGAACTCGTCGCCCAGACAAAGACTGGTTTTTCGATATCGTAACTAAAAAAAAGGTTATTTATGTTTGAAAAACACAAAAGTAATGGATTTTGAAACAATAAAAACATTTTCAGTATAAATGATATCAATAGTAGAATAATATCACTATATCAGTGTATATTTTCTCTTTTCATGTGGACTCATGTCAAAAAACTTTCGTTATCAAATGTTCTTATTGTATTATTAAACATAGATTGTGAAAAAATAAAAAGTAAAAAAAAAAAATAATTGATACGTCAAAAAATAAAAACTATATTTCACTGATAATGTTCAGTGAATACTATATTGTACCTATATCAATTTGGAGTCCATCACAACTATATCACCAGAGCCTGAGCGGTTATATATCCCGCACAAAACAGCTTTTGCTACAGTTTTCATTGTAATAACTTATATTACATATTAACTTATATTTATTAGTATACCTATGTTAGTTATAAAATGATGAATTTCGTAGGTTTTTTACATAATTTAATATCATTTCAAAACAACATTTCTGATCAAAAATTAAATTTCTTTTAAGTTTTTTAATTTGAACTACTGTTTGAATGACGCCATACATTTGTATTACCATGTTCTCAAGCAGAATATAATTCGAAATATTTAAATCTATAAAACATAAAATTTCGGACATACTTGTACCTACTACTGTACATTAGTTATAAGTGTCATAACACTTATAACTTATAAGTATTTAAAGTTCTTATGAGTGGAATAGAGGACCAATATTTTTCGGCGTACCCATAGATATCACTTTATCACGCTCATCTAAACTTTAAATGTTTAAAACTAATGAACTACCTACTGGTCTAAAATTTTATTTTTATAAACTGAAATACTCCAAATAATATTCTGCTTCGGAATATGAAATTAAAAATGTATTGTGTCATTCAACTAAGAAAAAAACTTTAAAAAAATTATACATAACGATAAAAAATTGTAAAACATAAATTTTTTTTTAGAAATGCTGTTTTGAAATGTCATACAATTATGTAAAAATTATTTTCAAAAACATTAAAACTTTTCAAAATAATTAATGTAGATACTTCACACTTAAATATATCACTTAAGCTACTAATTACAAATAATTAACAATCAATTTTGTAAGTATTATGAACAACATTTAAAAATAATTGTGTACATTTGTGTTGTACCACTTGTACAATTGATACTAATAATATAATCTAAAGCGTTTACTAAAATGTATAACGTAATTTTCTTCTCAAGTCTAAGACAGTATAAATTGAAAATGTTGGTGCAAATTCAGTAGGTACTATAAATTTTATTCAAAAAACCTATACATATATTAATATTTTTAATTTAAGATAAAATATTATATAATATTGTAGAGAATAGAGATTGAATTAAACCAATGCAAATAATTAAAATGTGCTTTTAATACTTCCCATTATTAATATGATTATATTTTTATGGTACCTAACTAAAGTTGATCTTTTAAAGCTACTTACACCAAAACTTATCAGGTATTGGCACATTATAAAACTTGTTTTTTTTTAGGATGAATATCGAACAGAATTCAAATCAGTAATTGCATCCAATAGACGATAAAATACAATTGAACTATTCTTTAAACAAAAAGTCAGATGACTCAACGGAAATTAAAAGAAATATGACAGCTTTAATAACAAAAGATGATTCTCTTTTTGTACGATACTATACGATTACAATTATATTCACTCTATTTTTTTATTTTATGTGCAGTTTTTATTTTCTAAAATCAATTTTAAGAATAAAATCTAAAAAGAACATTTTTTTTATGATTCAAATACTTGTAACAAAATCTTATATTCTCGCACTAATACTTTGTGCATCGTGTTTTCCGAACAGTGTCTTATATTCAATAATATAGGAACAATATAGCTATTGTATTTCAGTGTTTGATATAATATATTAATGATTTCAATTTCTTCAATGATTCGTCCAGAAAAGAACTTAATATTTGAAATTTACACACTACAAAAATAATAATATTTTCATCTATAAATTAATTAAGTTTACTAAATGTATCAATACAAAGCCACACAAATACAAAATATTTTATAATATGTACATATTTACTATAAGTACCTATTTCAATTATATTTGAATAATAGGTAGGTACTAAATATCTTTTTTTTAAATATAAGAAATTATCGAACTACCTAGGTACTAAGTAATTAAGAATTAATACTGAATTATTGTAAACCTGTCATAAGCAATTAAATAATAATCCTTTATGTTGTTGCCTAAAAATTTTTTCTCAATAATTGTTTTATACAGAGGAAAATAGTTTAATATTCCTAGGTACCTAAAAAAGGTATCTATAATAAGTAATAGCTACATAGCTATACAATATTTTAATATTTTTGTTATAATTATACTTTTAAGTTTAATGTTTTCTTATAATGATAATAGTTATATTTTTTCCAAGTAACGTATTGGAATGTGTATATTGTATAGGTACCAAGCTTATATATGAATCAAAATATAACTATTTATTTTTTATCATATTAGATGGATGTAAATATTGCAGTAAAAGAAGTCAATGGAGCTACTTGGAAAAAAAATTCACTTTTAGTTCGGTCAGAAAAAGCTTGCTCAACGGCTAAAAAATTAGTGGGTCAAATTGATTCAAATGGCCTTGGGTTTAATTTTACGTGTCCCATTACTGTGGTATGTAAATTTAAAATTATGTAATCTTATCATTTGTTTTTAAATTACGCAATTATTGGAACGTTAACATCTAAATAGTGGAACTAACACGGCGGTTACAAAAATGCTTATAATGCCAACAACGACGAAATTAACCTTACGAAATCTAGAAAAGCGATATAAAATTAATAACAGTGAATAAAAAAAACAACAAAAATAACAAAATACATTTTTTTAAATAATTAATAAAATATACTATAATAGTAATATATTAAAAATATATATATATAAGTATTAAGTACCTAGATAGTGTATATTATAGTGTATACTATATAAATAATACATTAATAGCATGCATACTTATAAACCGCAAGGTGTCACACAATTTAATAATTAATAAAAATTCAATATATTTAACTACAATATTATATAGCAGCACGCAAACACCTAAACAATACTTCATTTTAAATTTTTTTTATATATTTCATCATCAAATACAAATAAGTATGGGCAATACGTTTAACACAAAAATTAGTAGCATTAACAAGCTTATACAATAGTCAATATTAGATAAAAAAGTTGCCTAAACAATACAACAAAAACAAATAAAACGAGAAGAATACATTTCTACATAAAAATATTGTTTAAATTTTAAATAGTATAAGTATAATATGTAAAGATTATATAGCTATTCTATTCATGTCAAAGTTTATTCCATCAGAAGATTCTTCATTCTGTGAATTGTGTATTTTTTACGACATTCACTAACTGTTCGATATATTTATGAACAGATTTTTCAATAAAAATAAAAACTGCCCTCCACCAATCCACTTATTAGAAATTAATCATTTATTTTTTAGGAAATACTTGTATAAACATCTCGAGGAAATTTCAAGTATCTAAGGTTATTTGTTTTTGAGTTGTACCAAAGAGTCAAAATAGATTTTATCAAATAGTGGTTTTGTATAAAAATTCTCATTTTTCTTTGTATTTTTTTCGGTTATTTTGAAGAGTATTAAAAATTATTATTTTAGGCCTCTCATACTACCATCCAGATCCAGTTTTCTACCAAAAACCACACCAATAGTTGAAAATTGAATCATTTTTACTACCACAAAAAACAAAAGGTCATGAAAAAAACAAATCATACATTATAAAAACAATGTATTCATCGTTCCACTCAAAACCTAATATCTACGTATATATAGTAATAAATAAAATAGGGACAATTACAAATAAAAAGCCTATACTTATTATTTATACAATAAATTACTTAAATGGATCAAAAATTAGATTATTAAAACATTAAATATTAACAGGGTGAATCAGCACTTTGGGTGATTTAACATGTAGTTAAGCTATGGGACTATGAGAGATACAAGAAATATGATATAAATAATAACTGGGGATTTTGTCAAAGAAATGAGTCATCGATCTCTTTACTAACTACCTGCTTAATTTAAGTAGACATATGTTGTAGGCAATATTTCTACGTACTTTACAAGGTTTGAAATTTTTTTAAAATATTTTTGTAACAATGTACTATATTAGGTAACATAAGCAAAGGACTTGATTTTGAATTTTATTAAGTTGATCACCATGCTAATAATATACAATTTATTATTCTACCAAATTAATAATACATACTCGAATAAAGAACGGATGAGTGAGGTATTGAAGTATAAAGGTATTTTTATGTACAGTATCATCTGGTGAATGTAAATTTTTTTAATTTTCATTCGACTAACTTTTATTGCTTGTAGTTAACAGCTGTTGCTGTAAAATTGATCTCGTAGTTTTGTGATCGCTGTTTTTGTAACTGCGATTTTCATTCCACTATTATGTCATAATATATTCGTCACTAAATGAATGCAGGGTTGTTAAACATTTTTTTTAACGGCATTTTTTGTTTTAAACGGTTTTTCTGTCCAAAACGATGTTGAAAATGTTTTGAGTTTTAAACTATTTTAAACCATTTTAAATTTAAAACTCAAACAATTGTTTCGTTTAAAACATCGTTTTAAACAGAAAAAAAACAGTTTGAAACAAAAAATACCGTTTTTTTTTGTTTTATTTTTCAAAAATGAAAAATCTTAACTCATTCACTAAGACATCCTGTGTCTTGCTTAAATTTATTTTATTTTTAATACACGTAGACAATTATATAGTTTAATTTCTGACATAAATATTGTTTTATAATAAATAGATGTCTATATTTATGTATTTAGAATGATTCACAGAGGCATGTAGGGCTACATGAATTAATGCACTACATTTCAAAATATTACACGCATACTAAATTCTATGTTGTGTGAACCACATAAAACATTCAAATACAATTCTGCCATTCCAGATTTAATCAGGAAAAAAAATAGAAAAATCAAGGCCCTACACTATTTTATTATTTATGTATTTAAATAGGTAATACCATAGCTGCATAACCCAACTTTGCCCTGGAAAAAATGAACAAACATAAGGCGCTGTATCTTTGTACCTCGGTTTTGGTAAAACTCAGTTCACTGGCAAATCGTTAATTTTTTTTATAGATTTTCATAATCTTTATTTTAAAATTAACTGAACTAATTTAAGTTAATACAATATTCATCATGACAATTCCCCTAACTATATTAACTGACTTCACCCGGGGAAAAGGTTTACCATTTTTTTTCTAACTTTTTTAATGTTATTTTACTGAACAGATTGAGCTACTGGTGTATCCTTATTTTATCGCTCAATATTCCGTAGACAGGATTGGGGTCCAGAAAAATATGCTTATAACCTGCTCCGAAGTGTACTTTTTAAATTGAAAAAACCCGATTGAATCCGTTATTCCGTTGGGTATTTTACTATTTTCCGAGATTATTCCGGACATAAAAAAGGAACTTTGTTTTATATAATATCATTGATTACAATATAAACTATGGTTTGTATATATATATATATTATATATGTGCGTATAAATGTAAAGAAACAATAAATATGCTAATATGCTATACACAATTTATAGAAGAAATACTACTTAATATTATCATAGACCTATGATCTAGTATCTATGCTACCAACGATCATTAATTACTATATTATACATGTATGATAAAAACAATTTTACTTTTCAGGGTTGTTTACATAGCGATTGGATTCGATACATCAAACTTTGAAAATCTCAATCATATTCCTAAGGGCTAAGACGTTTGCGTAAGGAACAAATGAAATTCATGCTGTATTGAAAAACAAAATCAGAAAGTTCATGGTTTGTATAGTACAGTTAATAGACCATAGAAAAAGGTTTAATTTGTCTAATACTACAATATTATAACATAATATAATACTATTATATTATAGTATAACAACTATTACAACTGAATATTAAACTAAAATAATCAAAACATTTTTTTATATATTTTATCATGACAAGAACTAAATTGTATTTTGTAATTTATTATTTGTGCTTTATTATATTTGCTTATGATAATGACAGATGTTGCCAGTCAGTCAAGACAAATGTGCGAGTCGTGGCTTATTATTTGATATCAGATATAAAATGTTAAGCATACAAGTCTGAAGTCATGATATTTTGGAATTTAGTGATAATTTTATCATGTACTAAAATTTAAATGAAACGTAATGCCTAAACTCTTATGGTTTATATGCAGAACTCTCATTATTATATTTTTCGTGCTACAAATTTACGAAATTATATTAATATTCAATGATAATAACTAAATTGTTTGCTTTCTAAATACAAAAAAAGCCTGTGATAAATAATAATTAATGCTGTTTTGTTTCTGTTTATTTTCGATAAATATAATATGTATTTGATATATAAACTGTAATGGTATATTATTATGTAACATATGAAACCTAACTAGTTGTAACGTTATTTTCATACATAACTACATTTTAAAATCATATGACATTATCTAATACCTATGTACCTAGGAATGAAGTTGATTTGTGAACTAAAGATACAAAAAAAAATATATAAATAATTGGAGTGTTGTGTATATTATAATAAATAATGTCCTATTGAAAATATATTGATTTATTTTGATACAAAATAATTATTTCCTATGTACCTTATTCAGAGTTTTATCATGAATTCCCAATCGATAATTAACTAGGCATTGTATTATTAGTAATAAGTTGATTTATACCATAGATATTTAAAGGCATTTCAAAAAAAAAAAACAACTATTACAATATACGGTCTTAACAAAAATGTCTACCATGAGATTAATAAATGTGATTAAAATATCGTATTGTTTGTTAGGTATATAAAATATTGGTTCAAATCATTTTTTATTTTTTGTCAAAAAGAAGATTTTACTTAATAATATACGTGTTAATAAAATAATATAACATGAAACTTTCGGTAATATTCCTTTTAATTCTAGTAAGTCGTGCTAAACCAGAAAAAAACAATAACACACCTCGCTTAAACCTACCTGTAGTAAGTAGATGAGTATAACTATTAATTATATTGCTATTGGATATAAACTACGTATAATGATTAGCTATCGCTGTTGCTGTAAATCCAAAATGCTAATTATCTATTTGAGTTTTAAATCATGTAAAATTATTTTATTCATTAGTGAAATAAATATTTACTATAAACTAAACAGTATAAACTAATGAATTACGAGAAAAAAAGAAAATAAGCATTTAAGGGTTTTTAAATATATTTGGAATACGTATTAGTTTTACAGCAGAATAAGAAATCCAGTGATCCAATTGGTGTTAGAGACTTTTTAATTTCTTCATTAACTTTTGTTAACATTAACTAGAGAATCAATGACAATTCGTTAATAACAAATACTTCAAAACATTTATTTTGATTTTTTTATAATTGAACAATAAAAAATAATTTTAATTTTGGTTATTTACAATATTGTTTTAGGGTGAATATCGAATGGACTTCAAAAAAATATATACCTGCGATACCACGCGACAAAATAAAATGAATTTAAATTATTATTTTAATAAAATGTCTGATAATTCAAAAGAACTTAAAGGAAATATGTCACTAGCAATACCGTTTGATGACAACCTTTCTGTAAGATAACAATGTTTACATAATGAGTTATATTGTGTATTTGTGTGTTGCTATATATTTTACAAGATGAGTTTCAAGAAGATCATTTATAATGTGATAGCCTATTCCAAAATGGTAAAATGTTTTTAAAAACAGGCAATAAAAAAAAATCTTGGTTCTTACTAAGTCCCTTAGTGTACATATTTTACAATAATATTAGGAGTATAATATAAGTATAAGTTGGGGGACTCAAAAACGCATTAATTGTATATAATAAATCATGTATTTTCATGATTTTCTATTGAGTAATCTCGTCTTTGCCCGTGTGCAGTTTTTTGTGTCAAATTATGTATGGTATATATACGCTATATAGGTGTATTTCAGATGTAATGTATCTCAGATCACGGACAAATCGGCGTCAGTGTACCTAGAGTTTTGTGAAATAATTCGACCTAGATGGTCCGCAAGTCGCGGAATGGAATCAGCACTTCTTATATTTACTAACGTGGTTTAAACTACTTACTCTCTAAACTTTTCTGACATCTCTAAAAACAATCTCTGAGATTTTCGTCAAATGCAATTGAGTCGTTTTTGAGTATATAAGGTACACACATATATATTTGGTTTTAAGTTAAATTTATAATATATATAGTTCCTTCATTCGAGGCCATAATCGTGACAATGTAATGCAAGCTTGTACCTGATCTGCCCGAATAACCAATGGCAACAATTTATATACAACAACAAAAAAGGTGGGCAAGTGGGTGTTTCTCTGCTGTTCAGTAGGTTACAAGTGGGTCACTGCAATGCATGATGTTAAATTTGAATTCAATGATATAATATCATTGCGTTTACAAAAAACGATTCTGAGCGATGAAAGTCAGACAGCCTATGATATATTACTAAGTATATTTGATGATATTATTGTGACTAAAGTTATTTATTTATTTATGTGGAACCTTGTTTTAAATGTTAGCTATAAAAGTGTAACATTTTATATATTTTTAACTACAAAATCATTTTTTAATTTTAAGTTTAATAAATTTTGTCAACATTTGAACTTTAAATGCTTATGAAAAAAATGTGTGCCTATGTATTTTTAATATTTTTCAACTGCTATTGTAACAATATATCAGGAGCCTTATACTAAATTTTCATGCTTTTTGGGCCAACAAATAACATTTTATTCATATGAATATTTTGAAAATTGTATCAATTATTTATTATGAATTACAGTAAAATAAGAAAATCAATTCATGAAATTGATTGAATATAAAATCTTATAAAAGTTTGAATGTCAAACGTTCATAAAAATTTAATTTGGCTTTCGGCAGACAAATTTTTTTTTTTTGAAAAAGATAAGCAAATTTAAGAGCAATCTTAAACTAAATTTTCAAATCTGAGATTTAAAAAAAAAATTTTTTATGAATTTCTAACTCAAAATAATTTGCACATTTTCTCAAGGCTAAAAAATAGTTCATAAAGAGTCAAAATTGTTTGAAAATATTATCATGTGAGGAAAATGTTATTATAAATATTTGGTGAACATTTCTACAGCTTTGGAAATGCAACAAAATCTCAGCTGAAAATAAAATATCATAAGAACTTATGAGTTTAACTGCTCATAAAAAATTTATGTTCCATTTTTTTCCTCATTTTTTTTTTTTGTATATTTCTTGACGCTTTCTTAAACTACTTAGAATTTTCAATTTTGGCTTCCCAAAAGTACCATTAGATTCAATTTTTATCAGAAAAGATGCTGATCACAAAAATCGGACAATTTTCACTATCCAAAATGTTGCTGACAGAAAAAAACACATATCTTAGTAAAATCAATACATTCCTTCCCTCTGCTCAGAATCTGAAAAATAATAATGCTAATTTCTACTATAACTATTATAATCTGCAATCAATGGCAACCATACTATTGTGTTCTTACAACCCCCTGTTTTCCCCTTAGAGAATTGAATTTCCAAAAATACTTACCCAGTGGACGCCTACCTCGTAATAGCTATCTGTATACCAAATTTCAGCCAGATTCGTCCAGTGGTTTTGGCTATGCGTTGATAGACCAATCAGTCACCTTATCCTTTTATATAGAATATAAAGATTAGGTATTCGATAATTTATGATATTTACTTAATTATTTATAAATAAATTTGAAATGTTGATACTTTAGGTGAATTTTAATTTTATTTAGTATTTTCCTGGTTTATCAATCATCTCTTAGTAACTTGAAATAGATCTGATTCCTCTCCCGACTCCCTGTACCCGGAATAAACATTTTGTGTTACTTTTTTTTATTTATATAGGTATACCAAAATAAACTTGAAGTGTTATTTCTTTAGTTCGATGTTAATTTTTCCGTCAGAGGGGCTGACGGAGATTGGAAAAACAATACATATATGTTCCATGCAGAACAAGCATATACAACATCAAAGAAATTTTTGAGTAAAATTGATACTAGTGCACTTGGATTTAATTTAAAAAACCCCTTACCCGTGGTATGTAAATTATACATTATCGTTAACTATCTAAAAATATTATAATATAATAAAATACATTTAAAATAATACATTTTAGACATTATAATTTACATTTTTTAAGTAAACATTTTTAGAAATTAAAAAATGTGAAACATTAGAAATGTATAAATATTAAACGCACATATCTTTGAATTAGATATCTACGTTAGAACAAATTTTTAATAAAATTATTTTTTTTAAGGGTGTTTACGTTGCAACGGGTTTCAATGTATCAAACTTCGAGAATCTCAATTATATCCCTAAGAAATTTGCTTATGGATCATATAAACTTCGTTTTTTTATAACAGATAAAAAACATCAACAAATTGGTTGTTTTGTAACTATAGTTCAATTAAAACGACCTTCGGAAATAATTTAATGTTTTAATACATTTTAATAATTTTAGACAAAGTGTGTTATTAAAAAAGAAATATTGGCACTTAATTTCAATATATTATGGCTAGACTATTTTTTGGTTATGGTTAACAGTTTTACGATGAATTAATATTATTGATAATAAATTATGTACTACAACAAATAATTTGGGTGTTCTTTATTCAGTTTAACATTAATTTGTTAGTTTTAAAGTTATTAAAGGTACCTAGGCTAGTTTATTAGGTTATAAATGGGTATAACAATGATTATTACATTTATGATAATTTAAGTAGGTAGTTTATATTTACAAAGACAGAGTATCATTTTGAATATATTTTAAAAATAGATAGTTCAACAATACCTGGGTACCTCCTCATTTATATTTATGAAAACTTCTGTAACTAATTCGAGTATATGTATTTTATTGTTTTAAATTGTTTGACATGAAAATATTAAATACTTAACAAGTGAAAATATATTAAGGTTTTTTTTTTAATTTGTAATATCCAAATATAAAAACACATGTATTTGCATTTATATATTATGCATTTATGCATATAATATGATACCATATGATATGCAGATATGCTTCTATAACTTATTTATAAGTTCCAGTCATGAATTGAATTACAGGAGTTACGAAAAAGCTAAATTTAAAATGTTAAATAATCATGCAGATTCGAAATATACGGTTACAGCTGATTAACATACTATAATGTTACTTCAAATCTTCAAATACAATATGCTTCGGAGACAAAACTTATTTATGACTTATGTGTTATGACTTTATGAGTACACACTGTACACGAGTCTTTGTAAGACAATGGTAAAATTTACTGCTGGTTTTCCACATAACAATATTATACAATATTTTGCCAGCCAAAGTTTCAAACTTCAGCGGTTTATAATACAACAAGCGTGTGAACGAGAATGTTCAAATTCGTGAGATATTGAATTAAGGTTAGTAACTGTACAACAAAATATTACATACGGAACCATTATTATTAGAAAAAAAAATTAAAATGTAATAGGTATTTACATTTTTAAACAAACAGCTTATTCTTTAAAGTAGATAATCATTTTCTAGTTTGATAAAATAAGCTGTAGCCACATTTAGGTAGGTACCTATATAATTATTTATCCGACGCTCGAAGATAATAGGTATTTTTTCGTTAAAACTATTTTCACACAAAAAACAACCTCAATGCTCAGTAATAATGATAATTTTTCTCTTGGTATGAGCAACGTAAGGTGGGACAGCAAATGCATAAATATTAAATCGCTGAACACAAATTTGGTTCTTTTAGAGTTTGAAAAAGTATTTGATATACATATAATATATATCTGGAATCTGCATTATGGAATAATATATGTATTAAAACTACAATTCTATGTTAAAAGAGTATCTTCCATTATTACCCGTGTTTAATTTATGTATATCTATTGGTATGTATTTATCATGTAAGTACCTATTGATGAATTTATGTAAGCTAATATTTAAATTAGGTACATTTTAATAGACTTACTTTATTGCAAACACGTCCACTAAAATTTGTTTCTATGTATTTGATATTTCATATAGGAATTGTATGATGCGTATAAAAAATTAAGAAACTAATATGCATATATATATAGACTAGTGTATGTATATAGCTCTATACACACAATTAGACTACTATAGAGATTACGGCCCAGTGGCGTATCCAAGATTTTGGAATAGGGGAGAAGCAGGAAAACCCCACCAACCGTTTTATTAGCTGATAAACACAAAAATAAAAAATAAAATAAAAATTGTAACATAAATACTGTCGACGTAAAACCGACTAAAAAAACTATGGTAATTTTTCAACAGTTGTATACTGTTTATTTGTAAAAATTCGGGTAGCAAAAAGATATTTTTACATGAGAATTGGGAGAACTATTCGGGAACACGTTAGCTACACATTTTTTTAGCATCCATTTGATATCTATTACACATACATAAATACAACAGATAACTATTCAACAGGTATCAACCAATTTGAATCCTCTGTAATTATTAGTTCTTCAAATGTGTATCTAAGGTTACCACTTACCAGCTACACATGGCTATATGCAGCAACCAGATAACCATGTGAATATTTCATGTACACATCTTTACCCTGCCACATGCAACACACGTTAAACGGAAAAATAATAATTGTGTTGTATTTTATTTTATTTTATTCGTCTTATTAGATTAAAATGTATCAAACGAAAGTACCTAATGTAATAGTTTTATTAAACACATTAAAACAAATTTAAAACATCTTGTCAAAAAGGTCTAACTTCTTGAATCGATTATAACTGAGTTTTTATTTTGACTTTAATAAGATAAGAACAATTAAATAGAAATAATCAATGAGACATTTTTAAGAACTTATACTTACGTCTTATTCTTTTACCGTAATTTCAGAAATAGAGTCGTTTAGCATATCTGTTGACTGCTTATTGTAATTTAGGGCATGGACCAGTTGCGCCTAAAAAAAATGTGTATTTTAGGGTCCGTAATCAGTATATCAATTGCCCTACTTATATTTTACCGTCAGTATACCAATTGCACCTCTTATTTTTACCGTCAATATATATCCATTTTTCGAAAAACACAACAATTATTATTGACTTGCAACCAATATTCTATAATTATTTATTATATCGAGACTTTTATGAAACATCATTAGGTATTTCATAATAATAATGATAAATATAACGTACTAAAATATGAACTTGAATGATGGACGAAATAAGTTTTCATTGTCATTACGGATATTACCTATTTATCAGCCTAATTGGTGGTAAAACAGTGATTTATTAAACTTAAATTATATATTATTTATGTATATTAGGTAGATTATAAAATATGTACTAACTTTTATTTAATTGACGTTTATTGTACCTATAACAATTGGTAAAAATGATAATCAGATTTCTTTATTTAATTTGAAAAAAGCTATATATAATTATATTATAGGTACTATGAATAATTTTTATTAATACACATTTTTATAAAAAATATACTGTAATATAGAATAATATTATAATAGTGATTTAAAAAATTGTAATTATAAATATATCATAAATTATTATTGAGGTTCATGGTATTCCAATCAAAATAATGTTTTATATTGAATAAAATAAATACTAGGCTGTTATTTAGTGAAGTTGGTCTATCAATCCTGAACATTTTGCGATCATACCATGTTGTTCCATATTGTAACCATACCATAGGCATGCAGCCTTCGTGCCGATTATCAATGGCAAATTAATAACAAATACTCTAAAATGATAATAACGGCAGGCCAGTGTTAATTGCCAAAAATCAGTCACTCGAAAACCATTGTTTTCTAAAAGTTTTACAACTGTTATAGCGTAATATTAACGCTTGAAAGTAGGATCGGGTAACTTTTGAAGTGAAAGTTTCTTATGGAGGGTATATAAAAAAAGAGCATGACCGTTACGGTGGGTTCGATTCCGATTCGGGAAACCAGCTTTTTTGCATTTTTTTCTAATATATATATATATTTTTTTATACAATACAAAACATAGAAACTGTAGCGATGGTTTTTTTTGTACCTTCAATAAAAAAGTGTCACTTCATCCACGCATAGGTACTCGCAACACACACTTTTTTAATTCATTTATGAAAATATTAAGTTTTTAAAATCACAGAAATCAAAAGTTATTATTTCTTAAAATTCCTATTTTCTTAAAAATTTTCCCTAACAAAAAAATCGTACAATTGTGTAATTACCTAAACTATACTTAGCTTATGATGGTAAGGTATACCTGCGCCTAACCAATCCTAACCTATATCCAGCAACTCCCCCCCCCATTTTTTCATCCATATTTACGTCTATGCATCAGATGTAGTTGAACTTACTTCTATTATTACATAATATTCCGTTATATTTGGTATGGTTAGGCCGTTTAGAGTAAAAAAATGAATAGATCTGTATATTTTTAATAGTTATTAGGTAGGTACTTATTATGAAACAATTGATAATACTTTCATATCATACAAATTTATTTTTATTTTTATTTTTTAATATATAATAATATGTGAATAACATCATAAGCTAAACTGATATACCTATATCCTAGGTAAGTGAAAACACAAAATTCTGTCTTCTATAAAATCTTTCATAATTTTAATTTTTTTTTTCAACTTCATTAGTGCTCATGCGGGATGGGTTTAGAGTTGAACCTTGTGACAGTCCCTTATTAACCATACTAAGTCCATAACATTGATAGTACCCATAACCGTGATTTTAATTTATTGTAAGATTATAGATATTTTTATGATGGTTGATTATTGTTAAACAAATAATAATTTTACACCGAATAACCAAATTAGTTGGTCGAAGATAAAAATAAAAATATTTTTTTTGAAAGTCATCAATATTTTATATTACTGTCTTTGATTAATTCTGAAGTATCTCTAATAATTTTACAGGGTATATACTTTATACTCGCGTGGGTGAGTATACCCTCAAATACACCACTGTAATATTAGACCACATACTGTATGTCTATAAGTATGGGAAACATCAAATGAAAATCGTTCATCAAAAAATGAGTCACCTTCCAGTGTTATTATTTTAAAGTATTTCTATATGGTCCCAGTTTTGTTTGGAATAAGATACGTGTATAAACTTACACAAACAAATACGTATTTCTTGATGACATTATTCGCATATAGGTGATAACGATGAATGAATATGCTATAATTAACTATCAATATTATCTTCAGCATTAGTATAAATTTTAATATTTAATGACTTAGAAACTACTCAATCGAATTTTGATTTAGGTATATCAACATTTTCAACAAAATCATTCACTTAACAATTCACCAATTGCGGCAATTGGTTTACATTCGACTTCACAACCAAGTAAATAGGTACCACATGACATAGATACGAGGCTTGGATTTCTGTATAGGGAGCTACATTTAGGCAATGTAATAAACATTTTGATATTCGGTCGTATCCTGATCCGTGGGCTGTAGTAATAATCCCTTACAACGACTAAACAAATGAGTTTCGTTCGAAATCGTTAAAAATAACAAATAAACTGTACATATTTGTGTCACCATCGTTTCTACGTCAGTAATCATTCTACTCTCTACGTACGGTTTCTATTAGTAATAGGTACGCATTAAATACATACGTGCAAATAAATTTTTTCCTGAAAAATGTCGGTCCAAACGCGCAATTTCTTAAATATCACATGACGCTCGTTTCATATATCTGTCAATAACGCGGCGGATCAATGCGTTGCCATAAAAATTCTGCAGACGAAATAAAGTGCTCGGAAGACGAATTCAATGATATCCGCACCGTGTTCAACAGTAATCACTGTTCGCTGCCGTTGTGTCGTCTTACCATCGCCGTCATTATCGTCTCCTACATCGGGCGCCGTGTCGGGGCGGCCACCGACGACGACATCCAGAGACAGCCAAACAACCGTCTTATGCCGAGGTTTTTGAACGGACACTACGTGACGTGGCCGGCTAAAGACAACGGGACGACATCGTATTGCGACGCAGACAGTCCGCCGCCGAAGCCGCCGCCGCACGTTTATTACGTGCCGGACAACGTGGTTTTCACCCGCATGCAAATGGCCGGTGACAGGGCGTTTATCGTGTCTCCGAGATATAAGTACGTCGATACTTAATAAGTAATAACACTGTTGTCGGTACTACGCGCGTCGTGTGTTGAGAAAATGCGCAGGGTATCTATACCCACATGACGAGACATCCGCTGGTCAAGAAGAATGTTTGTACGACCGCGCACAAGCACACGACCGCGGTCACCCGTACGATAGGTACCTACCTGCAGCAATTCCGCACTTCGGTCTGATTTAATACGACTTTTCATCATTTTGTTTAATGATTTTTTAAAGTAAATAATATTTACTGGCATTGCAATCATAAATCATAATTGAGACGCATTGTTAAATTTTAGTTTAGTAGGTTACGGTTTTTTCATTTGTTTGTAATATGTGTATTTATGCGCTGTAGCCGGCGTAATTGAATTGGCTCCCCAATACAAGTAGTCGATGTATTACCCTTAATTAGTACCTTCGAATTGGCTCCCAAAAATTCACTATTGAACTGGCTCCCCACTGTTTTTTTTCAAAAATATATTGGTTACTAAAATGTTGTTAATATTTTAAAGTTAAACGTTATTTCGTTGAGTAGTTAACGTCAGTATGATTCTTAATCTTATAACACATGGTTTACGGTATCACATTTGTACATTGTACCTATATTTCACATCGTTACATTGACCGTTGTATTTTAGCTATTTTTAGTTATAAAATTAAAAACAGACAATATTATAGCAAAGCGCATCATAACAAAATGTACCGATGTATATTATATAAATACGAAATTAAATTAAACTATTATTAGACTATTTTTCGTGGTTTAAACTTTTTGACTAATATTTTTATGTATTAAAATCTTGTATTTACACCAGTATAGTATTTTCAAATTTCAACTCCTAAAAATTTTATTTTATCTCTTATTTCTTTCCGGTATGATTTTTTTGTATTGAAACTTCTTATAATAATTTTTATATCTGATTGAATACTACATAATATATTTAGAAAGTTGAATATATTTAGATGTGGAGAAGAAAATTGCGAATTAAATTTGGAATGAAAAATTACCAGGCTATATTAGGTGACGTCGTAAAAGTTAACGCGTATAATATGAGAACCCTTGGTTAAATAATAATATTTTACAGTTTAGGGAGCCAATTCAAATATACATTTTGCAGGATCCAATTCAATGGTAACCGCTGTAGCCACCTAATAAAATCGTAATTTAAACTAAAAAAGTCAGCCATTACATAATATGGAAACCAATGTTTTACACTTGGGTAGTATATTATTATTACCTATAGATCAAATGATACTTAATTTATTTTACATTTAAGTGGGTAGGTAGGTATCTTAAATCAAGCACACATTTGGATTTATGTATATTTGTGACTATAGCCGGGATTTAAGAAGTACTGTACTTCGCTTAAAGTTTTTGATAAGACCAATAATTTTTTTTTTTTTTTTATTGAACTTAAAAAAACATCAACAACAAAAGTTATTAGTTTTTGTGTTAAATTACATAGTGATTGGTTAAAATTACAATATTTATATGGTGTTAATTATATATAATTACTATTTAAATTTATATTACAATTTTCTTTAACAGTAGGTTTAAATTTTGGTGTATAAATCGGATTTTTTGAGGAAGGCTAACATGTTCGATGTGTTTTCACTATTTGGTCCTAGAGCTGCATATAAGTTGGGTGGGATGTTGTATTTTTTTAAATCTTCGGAGTATTGATAACACTCTGTTATTATATGCTTCACTGTTAGTGAAACCCCACAGACTGTACATTGAGTGGGTTCTTCTTTGGCCATGAGGTGTTTGTGAGTCAGCCTTGTGTGACCTATTCGGAGACGATTTATAAGAATTTTTTCTCTTCTGCTGAGATTTGGGTTTTGCCAGTTTAGAATTGTGTTTTTTATTTCGTTGAGTTTGGTCCTTTGTTTTGACCAGTGCGTTTGCCATTTTATTAGTGATTTGTTTTCAATTTGGGTTTTGATGTCATCGTATGTTACGATGTCCAGAAACTGTATATTAAGGTTGTTTGGTTGTGCCGCTTCCTTTGCTGCTTGGTCCGCCGTCTCGTTCCCCCAAGACCAATTATTACAACTGTAAAAGTTGTCATATCATATAAGTAAAAATACCGGTCATATCACCATGATATAATAAACAATACAAATAATACAATAATTATATAAAGATTAAATTCAACAAAGTGGATGGCCACATGGTGAGAAATATTTCATGATATCAAATTTGAGAGTTAAATTCATGAAAAAGTGTCCACTTGATGAATTTCATTCCATATTTTACAGAGTATTAAATAAATTAATTTCGTTTCATGATAATAGTGCGAGATTAATTATAATCACTGATAATTTTTTCGTGACAAGGTCGATTTCATTAAAAGAATTACGACTATATACTGTAAAATCCTTGAAATAGATTTTGTTAAAATTATGATTATTTTTTTATCTGATAGTAGGTACTGTTAAATGTTTCATTTTTATCTATTTAAATGTATGTATACATTGTATTTCTTTAATGAACTTATTTTAATAACAGTAATTAAACTATGTGTTAATTTTAATAATTTGTAATTACGTTTAAAATTAAAACAAATTACAAACACACTTTGATTATCTGCTTCACTTTAAACCTTGTAATAAGCTTATAAAGTTTACCCTAACCTTTAATAAACTTTTAATTTATTTATTCGGGAATTACGGACGAAAATGTTCTTATATTAATTGCAAAGTAAGCTGAGATATTTAACATTTTGTTATCTATTTCTAATATTAAAATATGTAAAAACATAATAAATTACTCATTCTCATATAAATCAAACAATATTTTTAAACTAATCGTAGATAATATATTTTTTTATTTTAAATTACTCTCGGTGGTATAGTGGTGATAAGGATAGATTTCCTTATAATATTTATTTATACACAGTTAAAAGATATTAAAATGTGTTGACTAAATTGGTAGTAAAGATGAATTCTATGGGGGTGAAGATATACTCACGCGATTCTCTAATTAAGCGATTTGTCTAGTTATTCCAGAAGTTAAAATTTTTCTCTTTCTTATGCATACGGTGAAATAAATTGTACTTTTTGTGTATCTATATTTGTGTTTAAATCCTTATAAGAATATACCTATATTATTTCCATTTAAATAAATTGTCATTGTGTTTTATTTATAATACCAATAATTTATTGTATGCAGGTACCACTTATTAATGGTTTTGGGATTTTCACAAATTTATAATTGTCTAGATTTAAAGACTGGTTACACTGATTATCTATTTATTTTATACTGAAGTGTGTGTTTTATATTTATTATTATATAGGGTACTTATGGATAAACATTTCAAAAAGACAAAAAATAGTAAATACCAAAATGTATCATGGTATTCCTAATTAATGATTATTATTATCAGTCATCAATCATAATGTACGATACGTAGGAATCTAAATAATATAATACGTTTGTAGGATTATACTATACTCTGTATTTTTTTGAGTATAAATAATTGTATTCCTATATATAAGTATTAGTAATGAAATATAGATCATAATTTTTTCAATGCCTTGCATGGTTTAAAATATTTTTTCACGCGGTACAGGCCGGGTGTACCGTTTACTCTAGGTTATGTTCAATTAACTGATTGTGCGTCAACATCCACGGTTTCAAACAACAGTTTGAACACCGGAAACAAACGGAAGAACGATGACGGTTATCATCCGGTATCGCCATATCCATCACTTTATGCACATTGCCAATTTACCAAGCAATCAACACAGTATAAAGGCAAAGAAAGTCTGTGTGAAAGTGAAGGACTTGTGAACGTAGTAGACGTGTACTTGGGTCCAGATGGCATACTGTGGATTCTTGATATTGGCATTGTCGATACGTTACCGTCACCTGACCGTGCTAACAAACCAAAAAAATACAACGACCCAAAGGTTTTGGGTATTGATGTAACCACTGGTGTTGTAAGTATATAACATACAATAACATTATGTATTGTAAAAATAGTAAATCCAAAAATATTCGGTAAAACAATGTTTTTAATTTTTATAGTATTAAAGAAAAATATTTTTGAAGGTTCCATAATTATTTTTAAATATTTTATATTTTTTGATATAAATAGTCATGAAACGATATTCAAGGTTTTTTTTCTGTAGGTAATAGGTGGTTACAAACTAGGAAAAAAATGTATTTAAGAATAGAAATGTATAGAAAATACATACCTATGATTATTGTGTTGAAAGAATGTAACTAAAAAACGAATAACTATAGATACTTGTATTTTATGAACATTTTAATTTCGCTCTCCTGAAAAGTGTAAGACTTTCAGTTACCCCCTATTGTTTTTTGTCCAGTCGAAAATATGTTGAACGTCAGTCACTATATACACAACAATATTATTGCGTATATAGCGTACACAACATTGTGACGAGTGTTACACTATAGTCAGTCAGTAAACCTCGTTATTTATTTTATAGACAGTACACAAGATAATGCTCGGAACGCTATTGAAACCTGTGGCCATCAATGAAGATAAGTTAAAGAAAATAGCTCGATCGCTGTGCTCTATCGTTGTAGAATACGACGACAACAGTGACATAGACATCTTAGCGGGCAAGTCACGAACACAGAAAAAGACGGGAACAGGCGACAATGGTATGACGAAGAAGGTTATGAGGGACAAACGTTCAACGCAGGATAAATGGGAGGACGGTGGCGGCAGCGGAATCCATGAAGATTGCAGTAGAATCGAATGCGACGTCGGCGGTAACAGTGACAACAGTAACATCCACAGTTATAATAATGGCAACGGTAGTGAAAGTAGTAGTAGATGTATTAGAAAGTGCAGCAGGTACAGTGAAGATGACCCTCCGATCGTCCGTGATCGTCGACATTCGAATGACACATCAAGTGCAAACAAACCAAAACCGGTGGCGGTGTACGTGGGCGACGCATGCACCCACGACCGATTGAAAGGTCTGATCGTGGTGTGGCTGGTGGACGACTGCCGTGGGATCCGCGTGTTCCTGCCGGCGTCCGTTTCCGCTACAGAGGACGATGACAGCTGTGACGGCGATTTGGACCCGAGCCGGAACACTCTGCACATGGCGCTATTGGACGACTTCAGTGGCCGGCGGCAGCGACACCTGTACTTAACGTACGGCCGAAACCCGGACGCGTACCGGATCCCGGTGACTGCATTTCGTGGCCACGGCACGGCCAAAATATCCGTCGATCTGAAGTTGACCAGTTGCCCGTCGACCGACAGCAACCAGTGCGTGATGAACGTGGGCCGGAAACCGATCAGTGGCGGCGGCAGCGTCGGCAGACCCTTGGTTCCGGTCGATTCGGCTTACGGTATGCAGTGGTATTTCCGAGATCCCGCGGCCATTCGCCGGTCAGACTTGTACGTCTGGGACGCCCGCCGAAGGTTTCATTCGGAATACTTCGACCTGGTCGTGCGGAGCCACGTGACGAGGGTGGCGAGCGTCCAGCACGGTGGTCGTTCGCGCGCGACCAGTGTCCGCGGGTTGCCACCGGGCACGAGATGCAGAAGAGACACCGGTTGTGGGAAGGAAATGGGGCGTGGAAAGAACACGGAACGCGGTAAGGACACGGAACATGGGAAGGAAACGGGACGTGGGAAGGAAAAGGGACATGGGAAGGACAAGGGACACGGGAAGGACATGGGATGCGGGACAGATTATGGCTGCAACGCCGACGACGACGAACCATGTGAAAGTTGTAACAGCGCCAGTGATGCGTTACTCAAAAACGGGACAGCCATCGGCCTAAAGCGTCCCAGTGGCGGTCGACTGTCCCCGGGCTGCATGGAAATAACGTCCGTCGATTACGCGAGCACCAAACCGACGGGTGCAGCCAAGGATGGTTATGTCCTGTGGGCATTGCACTCCAACATTCAGGATTGGGTTCATGGCCAGACCGGACGTTTTGGTATGACCGCGTTGCTCTGTCCGATCGTGTGCAATACCGCGGGCGATTAGTATTATAATATATTCCTTACGTTTATTATTTATATTATTATTATTGTTGTTATTGTTATTATTATAAAATGAAAAAGAGCTATTTAGATTTTTTACATTATCTTATTTATTACCTGCTGCTACTTCTGTGTGCAGTAAGAACTAAGACTGTATGACTACAGTACGATACATTGGATATACTTGTTTAGAATGGAAATGTATAAATGCATTATTTTACTTTATTTTACTTATATGTTCAGAAAAAGTGGGTAAAGTTCAAGTTGCAAGAAATCACATTGAGTAATAACATTCCCCTCCCTCTTTTTTTTAATACATTTTTTCTTGTCAAATCTTCCTTGCGGTAAGTCCCAAAAATTCTCGCGATTTTAGCGTTAATTACATATCTATATCTTTCACTATTTTTAATAAATGGGTTGATTATTTTTTGAAAAACTATTTTTTACTTAAATTTGTACCTACATGAATGTATATATAGGTACATATATATGTCTATGTATGAGAAATTAATTAAACAAGATACCTCAAGGCTCAAACAGTCTAGGCATACAAATATTTCGGTTATAGATGTAACTTCAGGTGATCAATCATACCTAATTCCTATTGTTTTATTATATACTTCCTCAAAACTAAACTGTATTCTTTTATTCTATAGTAAAATTTTCGGTTTTAGAAAATGTTTTATACAAAATTATATGTAAATACGTAAATATATCATTAAACAATTAATACAAAGTCAAATACACAACATTATTCAAAAATGAATAAATAATAATAATGATATGTAGGTACAGTGACGGATTTGAGGGTTCAAATAATATCAACAAATCCATATAAGAGGCCACGTACAAAATTTAACAGTAACATACTTGCCCCGATTTGACTAAACTGCTCGCTTACCTCGCGAGAGATAGTGACCAACCAAATATTCATTGTATAGTAACAAATCTTCTAGTTAAAAAAAAAAAAAAACTATATTTATTTTTTACAAATAAATAAGTTTATTGTGTAAGTACTGGGTGTGTCTGTGCAAATGTAGAATGTAGATAATAATGAAAATGTAGTTTGGCAAAAAATCATTAAAATATTTTTTTTTTAAATGTGAAGCTATAAAATTATTCGATATATTAAAAAGGTTTAATTTAAATTGCACACCTTTAAATATCGTACTCTACACATCACTTTTCGTACTACACACAAATTTAGAGGCTGCTATGTGCACAATAGTCGATGATTAAATTAACATGTTATGCTATAATTCACAAAAACAATAATGATGTGCGTGTATGCATGTGGCGGCATGAACTTTTTTTTCCTATGAAGCAACTACCTCAAACAAGTACCCACACACCACTTTTTAGTTTAGGTTTTTTTTAGTTTCAGCGATAACTGAGTTTTTGGTATTGGTGTAATGCAATTTGTATCGTATGGTAAAACCGATGCAGCGAAATTTATTACATAGTAGCAGTAAATAAAATAAATAATAAATAATATTATTTGTGATATTATGGTAGTGATCTTTTCTACTTTGTTTAATTATAACATTTTGTACTTTTGAAGCATACCGTTACATTTTAATTATTTTATTATTAAAACAATGGTAAATTATATTCCAGTTAGTAATAAACATATATTGGTCAAAATTTAAAAAAATCAACTGTATAATTTAGGTGGGCCTCAGCACACAATTTAGGAGGGGTCCTCGTCGGCATTTGCCGACTAAACGACCGTTAAAGACATCACTGTGTAGGTACTTAATTGTTTGTAAGATGAAGTGATAGAATTTTATCTTTTTTCTAAAAAGTACCACCTACCCATGATACTAATAAGCAAGCATTTGTTCAAAATGAACAAGAATAGAGGGAAAGCTAAAAATTTACATGCGATATTTGCAAATTTAAATTAAAATTATTATAATTTTGAAAAGTTTCTCTCTTATAAACAGATTTTCTGAATATTTAGTATTAATTTTTTTTATTCATACTGGACATATTTTTTTTGTTATGAAAAAATTTATTTTTATCTTTATTGTTTTCCGTTATAATGTGTGTTGCATATTTAGCGATATTTTATAAAATATTACTATACCTAATAATACGAGTATACCAACCTTTTTATGCGAGTACCTAATACCTAACTGTAGGTAATAACTAGGGAACGGATTTATATGTAAATACTATTTTTAATAAAACAAGATATTTAAGATTCGATAAGAAATGTTCATGATTTAAATAATTCCTATTAAAATAATGCTAGAACAATCAATGACATAATGAGTGGCAGACACCCTGCTAAAAATTTGGAATTATCGCCTTCTGATATTATGCTCATCAAATATTCTCCAATTACATCGCTTGATGTGGAACTATCATTTAGCCGTTTTAAAAATAAGTTGAGACCTAATAGACGACATTTAACATTCAATAATTTAAAAGAAATTGTAATAATTCAATGCTACACATCATTTTGATAATTAAATAATTATAATTGTATTTTTTTTTTAATTACATTTTTTTCCCACATATTTGGATGTTTTTAGCACATATTTTATAAATTATACTTCCATATATATGTACATATTTCCATATTTTTATTAGGTATAAATCCGTTCCCTAGTAATAACCATTATGTCATAAAATATTGGTACAATTACAATATACAGCTGTCCCTTTCGTAATTGATTACCCAACCGATTGGCTATCAAACAATGTGTGTGCAGAATTTGCTAAAGGCAATAATAATTCATGCAATTTTTTTTATTTAAAACCGTATAGTGTATAATATCTTATGTAAATCGAGTGGAAGTGAGGCTAGTAGCACATGCTCTTTTCAAACTTACTGGTAGTAGTAAGCTAAACTAGTTATTTTAAAGACGAGTTGTTCCGTAGTATATCTAACGGAAAATATGAGAGGCGCAAGAAACTCTCAAAACAACGTTAAGGGTGTCTGGGAGTACCTACCTACTTCGAAATATATGTCAACAACCTGATAACTACGTTCTTAACTGACAAAATAAAATGATTGGAAAAATGTAATTTCCAAAACCACAAGCGTTCACTGGTTGTCGTATTTTTATTTTTTAGTAAACTTATGTTTATCACTGTGCTAAAAAAATTTGGTCTGTTCAAAAAGTTAGTATTGTAAAATTAAAATATCAATGTACGATTTGCTCGTACGTATGAAAAAATGTTCATAAATTAAAATGTAAGTTAGAACATAAGTGAGAAGGCGCTGAAAAAACCAGAAAACGTTAAGAGCTGACCAAGCTAGAGTGCATTAAATAATGTATTTTTTTGATGCCAATTGGCATAATGATAATTTACAAACGAAAAAAAAAAATGAAAACTTGAAATATTCTACCGTTGCTTTTATATACCTACTCAATGGATTTTTCAATCTATTTACACTTATTTTAAGCTATTTATAGACACGTAATGTGATTTTTTATTCGCATTTGAAGTTGAAATGTTATCAAAATTCGTCAAAATCACTTAAATTTTCAAATTATTCTGTCAATATTTAAAAATGTATACAATTTTCAATTTGTATAGCTAAGAATAGAACATTTAATACATAATTCCTCATAAGTTGTTATTAATGAAACCTATGAATCAAAAAAAAATGTAGGTATGTGGAGAATTTTTTTATAGACATGAATACATGATTATTTTAAGTTAATATTTTGAAATTTAATTGGATAAAAAGAATGGTTTTAGTTATGTGTTGATTACATACTTATACTTTACGTTTATTATTATATTTTAATATAGGTACACAATATTTTAAAAATAATATATAGATTAATTTTAAGTTATTGCCTATTTATACTACGAACCTATTCACACCATTGCATTCTACGGTAAATTGGTTTCAACACATTATCATTTCATAATAATAATTTAATTAGGCATATGATATAAAGATAGTGGCTAGTAGGCAGGTACTGTTATAATAAATGCTGTTTTCTGAAAATAATAATTCAATTTACCTACCGTATTAATGATATAGTAAAATTATACTATCCAATATTAGCTATATAAATATTTAATTAATTAATTCAACCTAAATAGGTAGGTACTAAAATTACTATTTACTTATGGTAAAATTAATTACTTTAATAGCAATATAAAAAATATCGGAAAATATACTTAGTAACACAGATTACAGGCTGCTGGCTGACAGACCGTCCTCGCTCAGAATCGTCTATGCCATAGACTCTATGGTATGCTATCGCTATGATTTATTACTAAACATTTAACATTTCCATTATTACGTTGACTATAATGCAATGTCTTGACATCAACCATCAGTAGACACAGATAATATTATATAAATTACCTAATATCTACGACATCCGAACGGTTACCTATACTAATTCGTTTTTTTTCCACATATAATAGTTAAATGCCTACGTATAATAACTTTAATAAGTAATAACTAAATATTATGATATTGATTTTGAAATGTGTGATGATGTACCTATTATTAACACAGTTGAACTTTAAGTTTTGTTGATGATTATTGTAATATATTTACGTATAAATTATTTTCATATTCTAATTCTACCTAAAATATCAACACCATAGCTAGGTAATCTTAATCCGAATTTTTTTTTCATAACCATTTGTATACACATATAATACAATAATCTAAGTACATCTTATTCTAATTAAACATTAACATAAGATTCAATATTTTTATTCATACGATTTGTGCAAACTTTTATTTTCATCTATCTTATTGTATAACTACACTGATATTCTGTACTAGGTATGAATTCCTTTATAATGCTGTTCCAACTTGTCTGCTTTTTTTTCAAAAATTCACTTCGTCCAGGTCCATAATTGACTGTGAAATTTTGTTCAGGTTCCCAGAGTCCAGATCGTGAATTGTAACGTCTGTACAATGGTGGATTGTAAGCAGCCATGCAATTTAAATCGTACAGGGAACTCATGTTTTTATTGTAGGCATTGTGGACCCCATGTTCACGGATTAAATTAATTGGCAATCCCTAAATGTATAGTTATATACCTATTATGTATACTTATTCAACATTCGGTAAATAAATATTTTCAAATTTTTTTAGTCTTGATTTAAGAATAAAATATTATGTCCTGCATTATAATAAACTTTGCAAAAATTACCAATGCTCTTTCTCTTATATTCCGCACAACTCTGTTATCTCGGATAGGCAGAACACGTTCGCGATAATCTCTTTGATAAGTTGAATTCAAATTAACTTCATTTTTTGACGGCAATGTGCCATATTTATCTTCATACCAGTTATCAATAAGTACGCTTTTGTTAGAATACACATTCATTTTCCAGCTAATTTTTTTAACGACAGGCAAATCAAATTCTTTGTTCTCAAAAAAAAATTTTAATGTTTGATTTTGTTTACTTTCTATACACTACTATATAGTACTATTGAATAAATAACATTATTAGAAATATTTATAGTATTTTATAATAGCCAATATTCTATTGGTTTATATTATATTTTTTATGTTGTTTCGATATTAAATCATAATAATTCGTTTTATAAAAAATAACAATAAGTAAACTAATTTAAGTGCATATTAAAAATACTGGTTAGTAATATTTTTATTTAAGAACAAAACTAACAAAATTACAATAAGATATGTATAGTTCAAATACTTACATTAATACCATATAATTAGCATTTATGAAAAGGATGTAAACGCGTATTATTTACATAAATAACTAAGAAATCATTGGCCTTCGTTGACCAGTAGTCTTATCACTCCAGTCTCCAACAATTGGTCAAATAACTACAATTGCTCAAAGAAACACGGAACAGGAAAACTTTTCGGTCATATTAATTTAACCAATGCATCAAACCAATAATCTATCTCTATCAGTGTTAAATAATAACTGACGTCCGTGAAGTTGGCCCTCGACTTAAACCGATTTAACCTAGACTACAAACACATGTCAATATTTTTCAACTAATGTTCTACTATTTGCAAAATACTTATTTAAATTTTCAACTCCATACTTTCACCGCAATCAAGGGATTATTTTAAGGGTGGGAGCAACTTCACGTAGGGCACTATAGATAATTATTAATAGAGCCTTATTTCACGTAGCTAACTGACTTTGTTCAATTCACACTAACCCCCATAAAATAAACCCTTAACCCTAACAGTTGTATTGAATCTAAATGAGAAAATGTGAGTTTACATATTTTATTCTTTACAAAGTTGGCTAAACTAGAAATCAATTATCGAGATAAAATAACACAGATATAGTGTAGATAATGTTTTAGTCGATAGGGTAAAATTACCCATATTCTATTGCTGAAACTTCCTCGATTCTGTTTTTAAATTTCCCACAGTACAGTAGTACACCCATCAAATGACGAATTGACGAGTTATTATTTTTGTTCATAAGTCATAACATTGATATTGAATTTACATATCTACACAATTTTTAACGCAATTAATATTATGGTTAATTCATATTTTATGCCAAAATGCAAGTGTATTGTTTATCGTAATATTTGCATGATGTGCGTATTCTCTTTTAAAATAACATCTTTAAAACGTAGCTTATACAGTTTACAATCTCGAATGCTCACGTGTGGTAATGTAATGTGAATCTATGCCAAGTATCCAGACAAAATAACACACAGATAATATAATGTTTAGCTGTTACAATAATATTTAGACAAAAATACGAAAATATGAACAACAGATATGCAATATAATACATATTATAGGTGTTTGTACTTACTATAATATTGCAATAACAACCACTTGCAGATGAAAGCCGCCTTCATACTTATGTATTATACGAGTGATATTACAGCCCTGTTAAATAAACAAATATCCGAGTGATTTAAATGTATGTAGAACAAAAATAAAATATTACGTATCGAATGTGCAGTATATGGTGTTATCTTATATAATATATTAATTAATATACTTATACATTTCAACAAGTTGTAATCCACATTTTTTATTGAACAGTAATTTCATGTTTGTTCATTGAAAACCATTACGTCATACAGAAGTTAAAACAGAGTGAAAAAGAATATAAAGATCCACAATTATTATGATTTATATAATGTTTTGATTTTACCTAAGCTCATGTTTAATACTGCTCGTCGTTGCGTTCAAGTGGTATAAATAATATAAAATTACATTTTTTACAATTTTACCCGATGTAAGTGAATTTTGAATACAAATATTAGGTACTAGACAAAATAAAAAAAAACCTATAGTTTAACTAGGTGTTTTCTTTGTTTAATATTTTACTTATTGTTTGAATACATGTTTTCAGATGTATTTAAAAAGCAAATCAATAGATTATAGAATAAAAACATTTTAATTTTCCTTTTTTATGAGTTTTGCTGTTAATATAAAATTCAAGAAATTATGAAAAAAAATGCAGATTCCAGGTATATTATATATTATACATAATTATTTTAATATGTAGGTATATAATTAATAAATAAGTACCCGATGATTGCATTTTAAGTTTCAAAGGAGCTTTTACTTATAAACATAAAAAAAATAATTAACTAAAAAAATTAATTTTTTAAATAAAAACTTCTAATTCAACCGAAATAAAAGAAATAATAAATATATCACAAATCATAACTATTAATTACTTATATACATTTAATCATTTTTAAGTCTTAATATTATACTGATTTGAATACATGCTATAAATAGTCTCTAAACATAATACTTGTATTGTATAAATCATAATTATTTTTTTGTATAAATAAAATATATAACTCAGTGCCGTAGACAGGATTTTTTATGGGGTGGGGGGGGTCATATTTATATTGAAGTAATGTTTAAAACATTATATGTTGACACGATATATTTACTACTACTACTAATGAAAATGTCTGTAGTATAATTTAATTATAACAGAAGATCTATTTTTTTCGGCTTTTTGGCCATTTCATCTAATATTTCTTCTGGTGTGATTTCAATATTCCTGTAATAACTCAGGAGCACCAATCCATTAAGACGATCCTGTTCAACAAAGAGTCTAATAAATAATTATAACATAAATCAATATATTTATTTAATTATAATCTACCTCTTTCATACTATTTCTGAGATAGGATTTTACTCTTTTTAAACTAGAAAAGGATCTCTCTGGCGTTGCACTGTTGCAGTCGAGACGGGAAGTGTACATAGAACTTTTAATAAAACAAATATATTAGGAAATATAACTGGATCACAATGCTTGATAGCATGTAATGCATTTGATGGCAACATTTCATCATCCTTGGTTACCATACGCTTCATTTTTTCTTTCCAAATTTGTAGCTCACAGGTAGCTGTGGTAATATCAATATGAGGGAGATAAAAATTAATTAAAGACTCAAAATCTGCATTATTTGATGAATTTGTATCATCAAACAAACATTGAAAACCTGAAACATTGTTTTAATTGCTTAAGTTTATAAATTATAAATATATTTATAGTAGATACCTAATTTCACTTCTATCACTAATGGCATCAGTATCAACATTCAATTTTGAAAAGTAGATCGTTATAGCACTCTTTTTTTTAGTGTTTGTATGCATAATAATGTCGACACTTGACAACTCAAGTATGAAGTAGGTATTTATTAATAATAATAATAATAATAAATAGACAATACTTTGCTGATATTGCTGGAATAGCAACAATTTATTTAAAATAAAACGTTAAAAACAAGGACACAACACTACAACAGATAGTACAATAATTTGCAATGGATAACGCTAAACACTTATCTAATTAATGCAACCACAGCTGATTACATGCAACATATTTGTCTTTTCTGTGATTATAAATGTATAATATAATATGATATGTCTTGTCAGCTATTTTGTTATGATATTTGGGATGACTGTATATTTTATAATATTATCTAAAAAAAAAAAAAAACCTCAGTACTTGAAAATAAAGTACCTAGTTAGACATTGGTACCTATATTTTCCACAATATACAATGTGAATGGGAGGGGTTTGAACCCCCTACCCCCCCCCCCCCGTGTCTACGGCCCTGGTATAACTATAGTAAAATTGATATTATTTTAAACAATAAAATACAAAGTTTGCTAAAAAATATATAGGTTATAAGTAATAGATACCCATATTGGTACACTATAACATCTCTATTATGGGAATTATTTAATCGTTGAACACTAATTATTTCAAAAAGTATAAATGCTTTTGAAAAAAAATGTACATAACCTTTAAGTATATTTTCTCAATCCAGCTTAATTAATGTTTGTTAGTGATGAATTTACATTAAAACTATAGTTATTACAATTAATTTAACTATGTATATAAAAGTATAATATAAAAAATAACTGAAAGTTTTAAGTTCCTGTGATACAACAAAATAGCCAATATTGTTCGAGGAAAAAATGTTATTTTTCGTTTAAACATCTAATATTAAATATTAAAACTATGACATTGTATTTTTGATAATTTTAACTTCTGAAAAAAACAACTTATGATGAGCCTTATTTTCAAGCTTTTGGCCGAGGAACAAACATTTTATAAAAAACAAATAAAATGCAAACAATTTCAAGTGTTAAAAATACGAAAAATATTTTTAAAATGACCTTTATTGTTTAATGAATATTGAACATGAAAGTATGGAACGTGTAAAAATGTTTGTACAGTAATATTTGTGTACCTATTGTCAATTGTCATACTATAAAGTGTTAAAATATACCATAACATGTTTTTTAGCGTCGATGCATAAACTGGGTCGTGAAGATTATTCAGTAGCTATCCTGAAATGCCCGCAACACATTATATGCCCTTAAAACATTATGTAAAATAGTGGCCTTAGCTGTAACTGATGTTGTTTAAGAGAAATGTGTGTTTTGTGCTTGTATTGATATATGTATTTATCATATTTATTATATGGTCTGCGGAGGAAGAGTGTCTTCGCGGAGTTTCGTAAAAAAAATGTATGCCACAGTTAAATACTTACAAAAATTGACGAAGTGAGGAAATATTGCTTGTTTCTTTGCCCCATATAATAATATATAAACAGTATTTCAAACCAGTTACCGGTTGTAATAAACTTTTTTTGAGTCTCTCGTGGCTAGTATATAGTTAGTATACCTATAGGGTGATTAACTAAGCATGCTCACCGCGGGTAAATTAGGTCCCAAATGACTTTATCTCAGTAAATACTGGGAAAAAAATGTTAGTCTGCGCATCCCATTTTTTTAATATATCTTATAATCTTTATTAGAAGTCGAATTCTATAACTGTGATAAAATTTTTTATCGATTAAAAAATCTTACTATGCTTATTAAAAATTAAGAATATATTTTACATTCACAGTTTTGTCTTTTTCCCGGGTCATTACTTCCATTTTCTAAAAATTTAAGAAAAACACAATAACTGTAAAACTGTATAACTTTATAACTACGAAACACAATATAATAGTAATAAGTAGTGACGTACAGCATGCTACTAAAAATTAAGTGAAATGTCCCAGATATCGTATGTGTGTCTGTACTGTCTGTGTGTAATCATCAGCAAAATCGGTGATAACTGATACACAATATGACAGACGTATATGTAGGTACTCTCGTATATTATACGCATATTTATATTTTCATTGTTATAGTTAATTTCCAAATAATCATAGCTTATTCCATATACCTATATTATATTTTTCTGATGTGAAAATATTAGTTTTTACTTTTTTCGCGATTGAAATTACGCGCGGAGCGATTAATACCCGACGAAATTATGACATTTACGAGATATAAAAAATACTGTAAATTATTGGATTCATAAAAAGACTAGTCAAAGATTTTAAACTTGGTCTGTCTTTGAAAACTTTGTATTATTTATTTGTTCGTCCAAATTTTAGAATACGACTTACGGTGCTATTCTCTGAGATTCTCGTAGGTACAGCTGGTAACTCTTGTCAGGTTGAAAAGGTTCATCATACATTTTTAAATTTCGTTGGTTTTATTTAAAAAATGTTATACACGCCATCTAAAGTGACTTAAACTCACAGGCTCAAATACCATTTAAGATTTGGCGAAGGGGCTAACATAGCCCCCAGGACTACTTTAATAATATTGAAGAAGCTTAAGAAATAACTAGGACATTTTCGGAAGGATATTTAAATTTTTGGGAGCTTGACTCCTAAAGCCCCACCCCCTATAGCAACTATGCAACATACGTGTCTTAAAATCAATTAAAATTGAAACGATTGCTATATATTCTCGAGTTAAAATTATTAATGGGTCATGGAAACTTGTTTTTCCGTTCCTCTTAAGTTTAATTAACTATCAGGTCCCACAACCAACTATCCGATCCCACGATCTTTTTTATATATTCCTTCTAACTCCTCTAATTTTTTTAATGAATGAACGCTAAGATAATTAATGTCTATATTGCCAATGTTAACATCCTACCTTTACTAATAATTAATAATTTGTTATAATATGATTTTTTTTTTTCTTAAACAATCCATAAGAGTATAAGACAAATTATCTTTTTATACTATATTATATGTACATACCATCACAAAGGATCATAATATACCCGAATAATAAATAAATTAATTAATTAACATCTCGATACCAAATTACAATAACACGCAATAATTATTATTTTTATAGTAGGAACGAACTTCTTTTTGCATAAAACGGTACGAGTAAATCCTTCCGCACAGCGGTCTCGGCACACCGATAGATTCCACCTGTGGAATCGCATAACGTGTTACACTGCCACGTGGAGGCAATCCAATCCTACAATTAACTCGACTTCACGAACGTACACACACAACCAACACTGATGGACCATGGGGGCATGGACGTGTAATACTGCCTAGGGTGCCTGGGCTGCCACTGAAATTTTCGAAAGGCGCTGGTCAACTGAGTTTTAAGTCAGATGGGTTACAACTTTGTATTTTTTTTTTTTAAATGTCTTTTATTCATTGTTATAATTACTTTTTACTTATATGGATATTTACGATAAAATCAAGTACCTAGGTAGTATCTTTATTTGTTAATAACACGTATTGTCGAATTGATTTACCGATTTCGGAAAAACCTATACTATACAGACTTAAGACGGACGACGGTACGGTTCACATATTATATTTTTTTTTATTCATAAAGTTACCCTCGGCGACATAGGCCATTGGGATGCAGTTAATTATTTACATTTCGGTTAAGAACTTATTTCTAAATAATATATACAGATTAGATATAGATAAATTTGTGAACAACTAATATAGGTTTTATATTTTATTTAAAGGTTTTGCTTTTATGATGAATTCGATGGCGGCTGCAAGTGAACTTCTGTTGTATGCGAGAGATTCCAATAGGTGTTTAGGAAGTTTTGAGGTCAATCTTGATTCGATGTATGTTCGACATTCCGTCATTATGTGTTTAATTGTAAGATAGGTGCCGCATGATGGGCATATCAGGGGATCGTTTTTACTCATTAGATTACTATGAGTGATATTTTGAGTGTGTCCGATCCGGAGTTTTGTTAGGATGACTTCGAATTTTTTTGGAAGATCTGTGGGATGTGACCATATGAAAACATCCTGTTTTGTTTCGTGAAGTTTCGTACAAACGGAATTCCAGATTGCCTGCCACATGTTGGTACAATGAAGTTTTACTATGGGTATTACATCTTGTTTGGTTAGAACTGTTATTGCTGAGGGGTTCGTAATTGCATCTTTTGCTGCCTTGTCAGCCATCTCATTTTCGATGATACCAGAATGACCAGGTATCTAGCATAGCTGAACAGTGTTTCCTTTTGCTCTTCCGTATTGTAACAATTTTTGTACATGTATGTTTATATCGTTAGTGTTGTACGCATTTGTTATATTGTTTATCGCACTATAAGAGAATCAGAGAAGATTACATATTATATTATTTGATATTATTGTTGTATTATTATTTTATTTGTAGCTAGATGGTAAAATCCAGGGCTGTAGATGAATAATATTTCTGGAATTGAATTTAAACTTTAAAGGTACTGAAATTATTGTAGAATGTAGATTATCAATTTAAATAGATACCCAAAACAATTTTCTTTTTAATTATATAAATATTTTATTGGTATGGGTCTTTGAAAATATACGGTATTAGGCTTTTTTCGGTTCCACAAGGTATAGCGCCGGTCATCAGCCAGGCTGCCGCTGCAGATGAAGTCTAGTCACGCCTATATTATGTGTGATAGAATTTCGATGAAGGCTGTCGAAGCTGGCTATTTATTTAGGGGCTGCACGTAGACCCCTTGGGCACTTATTAGTTATTAATAAAGGCTATTTCAGATTACACGTGGCATGGCGGTGGTCATTCAATAATAGCAATATGAACTAATAAAATCAAACCCTATCTGATATCAATGATCAAAAACTACTTAACACGCAAAACGGACACGCCTCGTAGAATTATTTTCTATTTTTTTTTTTTTTTTTTAAGTTATTATTTCCATGAGAACAATTTACTTTATTCCTGTCGCATTATACTCTGATCTATAATTCATTTACGATAACGGCAGAAACATATATTTCATATACTTAAAAAATTGTGATACTTATACATATAGTGTTTGAAGTATGAAATATTTCACAAAAATATGAAACATTGAAATATTTTTAATACAAATATTAATGATGGTTATTTTATTATTTATCAATTATGAGTTATAAAGTCCAAGAGTACTCTAGGTATAATCATTGATATTAATGGAATATGAGTGCTGTGCTTGACATATTACTATAGTATATAATATATATATAATATACATATTACATACACTGGAACTTCATAAAAATGTTTACTAATTATGTCAAAATATTTAAGTACATTATTATAACAAAAATCAAAGTTGACTGTTATAATAATGTATGTTATAAATTAGAATAAAATTATTAAGCCTACGCCCAACAATCTACATTGATACAATATAATGTAGCTATGGTACCTATAAAAACACGGTCAAACAATATTGTACCAACTTTAATTCAACGTATCTATACCAAATCGCTATAATAGGTACGTGAAAATGTTGCAAATAACTTTTAAAACGTATCGATTGATCATTATGGACCATATTTCTTAATAAAACATTTCTGCAAATAAAGTAATATCGATCAATAGGTGCGCAGATAAAGATACATTCGAAATCCACACACTTTTTGCAACCTTTTCAATAATGGACATTGTATAAAGTTTTAAAAACGTATACACATAATAATATCATCTTTACTACTCTATTGAGTATTATATCTAACAAACTTTTATATTGACGTGCAAACCTATATATGTGTATACCTACCAGCTGTATATATAGTCCATATTATACGATATAGCGATGAGCGTCTGTGTACCTATATAATAATGTTAAAGAATAATAATATAATGATCGATGAACTATGACGTGCATTATAAGTACATATATAAGTATAGTATAGGTATGTATAGATGGCTGTAGGTTTTCAACCGAACACCTCTTCTTAATTTTGTTAATGGTGCCCTTGGGATATTCTCAATCATTTTGCGAACAAAATTACTCGCTCGACATTTCGTTTGAGCTGACACGCGGTGCCATCACTGCGATACCTCCCATGTATAGGTATAATATTCATTATTCGTGAATCACGTTTGATATTAATATAGGTAGTTATCACGGTTTAAGATAGATTCGATTAACCGTTGTTATGAATATTTATTATGTTATCTGGTGAACCTCTAACCGTGTGGACCGATAGAACGGGAAAAAATTAATTCTCAAGTCTGGGAAGACATATGTGTTGTGGAAATATTCCCGATAAATTCCCAATTATATTATATTTCTTTCTTTTGGGAATATTCCCAAGGCACATCACTAATTGCGATGACCACAATAATAACATGTACATAGGTAGGTACCTATATTAACTGTTCGTAGGTATCCGATAAAATGAATTACTTAAATTTATAAATATTACTAGACATTGTATGTGGTTAAAAACAAATTGATTGATTTGAACGCCGAAAAATTATTTTTGTACCTATTGCCACTGATGTACGACACGAGGGAATCTTAAGCTCGACACCTCATCATATAGTACGTAATATAAAGAATAAGAAGTATGTTCACTGCGCATATTTTTTTAAGGAGCAATGTATAATATGTATATAGGCAACCAACAATAAACACGAGGTGACGTCTGCAGTCGTATACATTTTTTATTCTTATGCAATAAAGAATGCACACAAACGCAAGGCGATGCACATCATGCGCAAACTATAGGACGAAAACACTGTTCGTGTTGATCATACTATTCTTGTTCCTTAATATATACTGTGGTATACCTATAGAGTTAGCTGATAATATGTAGAAAATATTTAAATGTACAAATATTATATATAGTATCATAATATTATATAGCATATTTGTTTTTAATTGGTGTGCGTAGCATATACTTTTTATTTCTATTCATTATAATTGTTTATTTACTTTATTTGTACTTGCTGCAGTCTCGGTGTTCGTTTTAATAATTATAAATTGTAATAATTGTTAAAGCTTTTTATATAAATGATTTACTATAAAAAGTATTTATTTTTTTTAGCATATACATTCAATTATTACACCCTTTAACTCGGAAAATATTTGTTCTCCTTAATTTTAATACCGAGTCACCCGTGTATTTTTAATTCTACATTCTGTTACATTCCTTTTTCTGAAATGTTAACGCTGAAAAATAATTTAGTTATACTTATCCGCCAGTTTTAGTTTTTATGTATTAATTAATAGGATATTATCAAAATCTAGATATACTGAGTTTGTTTTTTTCAGTGCCGACCAGTGGTGTATATCAGAAGGCTAAAGCTAAATCAAGGAGGACGGTTTTTTAAAATTATAACTCTCAAATTATCAATACTGCCTTATACAATAAATTATATTTTATCAAAACACCGACACTAAAAATCCAAATTGGTATCACTATAATTCCCTTCTCTCCGGAAGTTATTACATTAGGTACTATATATTATATTATAATATTATAATAATTATAACTACCTAAAAATTATGGTTCAGAAAATCGCGATTAATAAGTAAATAACTTTATAATACAAGATACTAGCTGAACCCGTGCACTTCGTTGTTCGTAAAAATTGGCAACTCTTAAAAAAAATATGATTATTCAACTCCTATTGGGTGTAACTCGCTGCAGTAAGTGCGACTTATAGCCACCCTGGTAAGCAATCCGACTACGTCCGATCGCGGACAAAGTTCAATAACTCGATGTGATGAATGAATGGCAATCAATAATAAATAAATACTAATTTCTACTGTTGGCTGTAACCAATGCCAACTATTTATAAAATAAATAAAAATAAAATATCGAATTTCCATCGTGAACCTCAAGATCCCTGTTTTAGCATCTCTTTAAAATGTGAATTTCGTGAAAATATGAGAAGAACCTCTATTCAAAATTTCAAGTTCGTACGTTGTGTAGTTTTTAAGTTACAGCGATCAGCGACTGAGTGGTATTTGGATTTTATAATATGTATAGATAGCTACAATAGGTGATTTTTGTCACAAGGGGGCAGTTTCCTTCCCAGAAAATATATTATTGAGATGGAAAAATTTTCATTTTTAATGAGTCAGTAAATTGTGATTAATTTCCTCCCCCCCCCCAAAAAAAAAAAATATATAGAGCTAATGGAAGGTATAGTGCCGCCTATGGAAGATACATGATTAACATGAACATGATGAATTTGTACTTTTATACTATATGCCAAATACGTTATTCTATTTTCAAATACTAATCTTATTGTTGTTTAATGTTTTAGTGTTATTTTCATTTATTACGCTCATGACTAATTAATAGATACTTATATAATATCATGCAATATGAAACAATTGAATAGGTAGTATATAAGCCTTTAATATATTAGCAGTGTATCAGTATCACTATGTACCACTAAATAACAATTTATATATTTCATTACAACACAAACAATATTGGTAATAGGGAATCCTAAAAAAACAACGAAAAAACTAAAAAGAACAAAAAAATATCCAAAGGATTTAGCAAAAATGTAATAATCAAGGTTATAGGTAAAATTTTAAATATTATGTTCTTTAGTCGTCAGCGGAGCAGTTTTCACACAATAATACTCCTTACAATCTTTCGGAATAATTAATTAGTTTTCCAAATAAAATAATCTTCCTCGTTGCAACATAAGTACATCTCTCATAACCTACCCTTTCAACGCCCTTAGTTGGATTTAAAAATTGTCATTTCTAAAAATTATCAACACGTTAGGAAAAATCCTTTTTTAACACACTAACACATAGGTGACTGTTGACAGACTAAAGTCTGTTCGGGAAAATAATAACATAAATAAAGATAAATAATGAAATAAAGTATGAAAAGATCGACATAAAGAATTTCCAGTACCTAATAGAAAATTATTTTACACTTAAAATGTGGCATTACAAAATACAAATGACGTATTTTGTGTCATACATCTGAATATTATTATCTAAACCTAGATTAAAAAAGGGATTGTGTTACACATAACATATACAACGGGTATGCTTATCCCTTCCCTTCGGCAATCGGTACAGGGTTAGGAAAATTGAAAAAAAATACTTAATACCCTAACAGTCAACCGGTACACACAGATCGCAAAAGATTGGCATTTTGCACTACTGCAGAGAGCGTGTGCGTGTGCGTGAGAGAGAGAGAGAGAGAGTGTTTAAATATATTATTTTATTAAGTCTGCAATGATTGAGTTAACTCCATTTAGTTTAATATTAACTGCTATAACGTGTGATCACATACAACTCTTATGAGTTGCCAATAGTACCTAATAACAATCGTTATTAACCTATATTAAATTTAACTTGAATAGTAAGTTCGTAAGCTAATAATTATGTGCATTTTTTCACCAGAACGTCTAAATCAATTATTAAGTTATCGTTAAAATGTTTTTCAACTAATCGAATCGCTCCTGCCTAAAATATGTTACGATGTATTTCGTCTTTGGAACAACTTACAGTTTAAGAGCCGCTGCTCTTTGCCGCTGTCAGCACCTTATGTCCTTATACACGATTCGCAAACACGCTTAGTCCAGACGAGTCCACATCGAAGCTTTGTCCACAAAGTTTTAACCACAGCTGCGCACATTTGGATTTTTTTTTGAGACTGCATTATTGATATTTCATCGAACAGAACGAAAATTAAAAAAAAAATCCTTTTATTGTCACGATTACTCACGAATGCAATCACTCACAAGTCACAACAATATGACACAATATAGGTACCTAATACCTATCAGGGGCGTATTTATATGTGTCGTCTTAAGGGGGAGGGGGTCACAAACAAAAAGTTCAAATTATAGTTACAACTTATCATATTTTCCATCTCAAAAAATTGTCATCAATCAAAACCAAATAATCAAAATACATATTATGTTTGATAGAAACATAACATTTTATTAGTAAAATAACAGTTATAGGTACTCTCAATAGTAAAAATATAAAATACGGTGAATGTGAGGGAGGCACGAACTCCCCCTTAAATACGCCCCTGGTATCTACTTATAATAATATTATAACGCCGAATGCCAAACTAAGTTACAACTATATAATATTGTTTTTATTTTCAGTTATATACCAACCGACAGGCATACAAGATAGGTACGCTATTATTATAATATCTTCGTGCTTAGTACAAATTACATAGGAAATGGTTAAAAAAAAATTATTTACCCAATATAATATAATGTTATTTTAACCGAACTGCGCATAGCCAGGTAGGTGTCAATTGAATCACGCCATTGAGTAGGTCGATGTAATCGTAATGGATGTGTTAAATTTAAATTAATTATTCAATAAATAAAGCGTTGCATACAAATCACGATTCTGAGTGGTGACATAATCAGTCTGCGGTCTGCCTGTATTACCAAACACCTATATATTTTATTAAATATATACTGTTATTATGGTAATAAAGGTACTTGTAGTTCGTGGCATAAATAGGGAATAGCTTAAAATTAAGGGGAATCGATACCGTCATTTTCTGTCTTTGTCTAACACACGCAGGATGGATTTTAGATGTGTGCTCTAAATATTTTTTTAAATCATACTTGGACATTAAATGTGTTAGCTACAGTTAATAGTTTATGAACTACAATAAAATAACAAAATCGATTTTGCATAAAAATTCTAGTTTTTCTCTAATTTTTTTCGGTTTTTCCCCCAATTATTCACTATTGGACACCTCAAATGGATGACCATACGGGTTCTTGACGAAGAATCTTGCACCACATAATAACGTGTTCCTCAACAAACCATAACCCCCCACAAAACGCAATGACCATAGTTGCCGATGTATAAGATCAATTTAAAAAATAATATAATAAATTAATAAATATATAACAATAATAAAATATTTTTTTTACGGCACTATACTATTTCAATTGAATAAAAAAAACTTACACATAGGTGTAAACTTATCTGTTAAAATGATTAGTGATATTATAGATTATGTACTCTATAGTCTATAGTATTCAAAAAACTCTTATATAATGCATTATTATTTTCACAATTTTTACCACCCAAAATTATATAATCAAGTTTACAAGATGATAATATAATATTAAAAACCAGTTTTTTTACTTAACTAAATTTTTTTACTGACAATTTATATTTCTTAAATTTAGAATTTCATCTTATATTTTAGAAATTCAAAAAGCACATTTATTTTAGATGAAACAAAACAAAGTTTACAGGAATACATATAAATCTATATAATATTTAATTGCTAAACTTAAATATACCCATAATGAGAACTAGCAAGTTAAAATAATTATTAAAGAGAAGCTTCAGAAAAACGTTTAGACACAGCATCCCAATTAACAACTTCGAAAATTGCGTTGACGTAATCAGCGCGTACATTTTTATACTGCAAGTAGTAAGCATGTTCCCAAACATCAATCCCAAACAAAGGAATCAGTCCTGTTCATAAAAAAAATGTCAATAAAATACAAACAAACTTGAGTATTCAATCATTACTATAATGGGTACTAATTTGTAATTCCTCAGCCTCACTCTGGATTTTTAAAGTCCCACTACTATATATTCAATATTGCGTATAATATTCATCAAAAATTAATCTAATATGTAAATCAATGGTTCTCAGAATAATATACTATTACTAGATACCATAGATGTTTATATAAATTAAATCAAACATCAAATGACTTACTATAATTACCTTGGGCAATGTCTTACATCATCTCATAAATGTAAGTTTTTTGTTAATCATATATTTAGTTAATGTTTCATAGTTAGTGTCAAATTGATCAGAAAGCATAATGTAAGGAATACATATTATGTCAGAAAAAAAATTCATACCAATTGTACACCAATGTATTGCACCCAGTTCCATTTTTTTTCTGCTTATGTTCATAACCTGCTGACATTTTACAATGGGGAATCTAAAAGTTAAATCTCATTTTTGTCAGAGAACTGTATTTTTGTTGTTTATTAATATTGTTACTAAATGAAATGCAAATTGTTCTAAAATATATATATGATACAAATAATTAATAGTAAAACTATTCAGTGAATAGGTACAATTTACATTTGAGTGTAAAAACAATCGATTAAAATAGGAGAATCGCCATGACCAGAACTGTATAGAACCATTTACAGAACAATAAATTGTTTCAAATGTTGATTTAGTAGTAAACAAATTTAATAATTTAAGTCAGTGTGATCCAACCTTATTTATATTCCGTAACAAATAAGAGTGCACCGGTTCTGCACACTTTTTTCCCTTTACACAAGTCACTACCTATGCCTTTTTATGAGAGATGCGCTTCACCGGACGGAAACAAGTTTCAGCCTGGTGCGCTTTTAATTAGTAAAGAGTATAGTAGGGTTAAAAAAATAATTAGGGGCATTTAATTGAACATAAAACATAAAAAACAGATGTAAATTGACACATACTAATAGGTTAGACATATGAGTAGACCTACTATTCTAAAAACTAGTTTGTGGAGAAAATACAAACGATATAATAAATACTACCTATATTAAATTAAATTTAAATAAAAAGTTCATAAACTAATTATGCGCGGTTTTTCAAAAGAATGCCTTATTAAGTTATCATGAAAATGTTTTTTAATTAATATTCTTCGTTGAATCGCTATTGCCTAAAATATGTTGCAATGTATTTCATCTTTTGAAACAGCTAACTATATTATTTTTCAGGGTTGTTTTGGTAATATCCAACAACATAACAATTAAGCATAATAGTCTTCATATTGCAAAAATGTGAAATGTTACACAAAAAAAACTTAACTAAGACGTGCCGTGCCCAAGTTCATTAAAGCACATAATAAATTAAACTTATTGGTTGTTTTGAATGTTTTGTTATAAAAATAAATATATTATCAGACTCCAGTAATAGTACATTAATTATGAGTAAATCATGAGAATTATACAAAATATATTGATTATACGAGTGGATGGATGATATTAAACCGGTACTTAATAGTTATATAATCTCACCCGTAGTGGGAAAAAGCGGATCTTGGTTTGCACAACTTATAACTGACAACTTTTTGGTTTGAGGATTAAGCCCAAGCCAACCCCATCCTGAACCTTGTACAGCAATAGAAGCTGTAGCTAATTGTTTCTTGAACTCATCAAATGAACCAAAGTTTTGGATTAAAGCCTTGTCCAAATCATCTAAAGAAAACAAATATTTTTTATATTTATAAAATTATTACAAAATATATACTAAATAATAAGTTTAATCAGAAGAGAAACCAGTTTTCATTTAAAATATGATTTGTTAAGTTTGTATGCAAAAAATGACTAAGTAAAAACAAATATAGAGTTATACAAATTTTAAATTTTAAAACACTTTTTAAATGATGTCATCAATATATAATATAAATTATAATAAATAAAATTGATCCTTACTTTAATGATACTATCAAAGTAATTATTATTATTAATAAAATTAACTAAAAAAAATGACTCATTAATTGTAAGAAATAGCCATCAATAATTTATTGATGAATATTTTTAGTGACCTACAACCCAGAACAACTGAATTTATACATAATTTACACACAATTAAATAAGTCAATATCTTATAATTTTAAGATATCATAAAAATATTAACAAATATTTTACCAGAAGGTTTAGTTGAATGAGGTGTAAGGGTATCCCAGAAAATAGAATGATTAATATGACCACCACCATTGAACTTAAGTGCTGGTGACAAGCTTATGATTGTTGCTGTATCATCTATAAAAGAAACAACAATTTTAATAATTAACTAATTCAATTACGCAGTAGAAATGTACAAAACCTTTTGCCACAGCAGTCTGTAATTTATCTAGCGTATTATTGTAGTTTACTACATAAGTGTTGTGATGTTTTTGGTGGTGAATTTCCATGATTTCTCGTGATATGATTGGTTCTAAGTCTTTATATTCAAAGTTAAGACAGGGCAATGTTGCCTTACTTCTTATTTGGGACACATAAAGGCGGTTGAATGGTACACTAGAAAAATTACAAAAATCATCTTAATTATAGAAAAAATTGACAAGTTATCTTCATATGCATAATTAATAATGCTTTTAAAGAGAATTCTACTAATTTTTAGTTTAAAACACAGATGTAATTATAAAAATTAATTATATGAAGCAATAAGTAATAACTATAATATAGTAAATTGCTCTTATTGATTGCATTTCTGGCAAAGTTAAATTCTACCTAAACTTTCAAAGGATTTACTTTCATACTTTACCTTTTTAACATATTTTGAACAATTTTAGCAGACATTTTTCACGAAATTATTGGCAACAATCGTTACAAGAAAATAATACTAAATAACGTTTCGGCTTCTGTGTAATGTAATTAAATATGTAAGTTTATTAGCGGATGAAAATAAGTATCAAATTATTAAATATCGTCATAAAACCTTTCGCTGGATTTAAAGATTAGAATATCAGCAGAGAAATCAGAAACCTGGTAAGTAGGAAGTCGAACCTTCAAAGTTAAAAAGATTATGAATTTATCAGTTGTTAACCATAGAACAACCATCATACCACAGAATATAATAATAAGTAATAAGTAATAAGTACCGATAAACAGTATATTATAATTGTGATAATAATAGATAGCGAACTCCGGCCATGAATTGAAGCTTCAAAGTTGGTTGGCAATTGCATGGTATTTTATATGGTGAATAAAATTAATTATGATTTATTTTATATTGCATTTTATTATTTCTAAACCTATTGCATAAAAAAAAAAAAAAATATTTTATACAAATCATTTTACATTTACTACTCGTATTTTATTTTACCATTAAAAACGATATTATTCCTAATACATTTTGCAATGATATGTTTTGCCAACCGACAAAATGGCGGCCACCATGGCTCGGCTTCACTTGTAACCGTGGTTTAAGATATATCTTAATTCGTGCTTGTAACATTGTAAATTATATAGATAAAAGTATGTGGGTGATAGTGATGATAAAGTGATAGTGAATGCCGCCGAACAGCAATCCATATTGCATAAATATTATTATCAAATAATATTATTATGTTCGAGTTCGACAATCCAACTATCGACATTCTACATTTCTGCATAGTTTGAATTCGCCCGTTAGTTTTTTATGACAAAATATTATACAAAAAATAATATTAGATCTTCATTTTATTTAAACTGTAATTGTATGAATATTTTTTAAAATGTGTGATCAAGTTACACCAGTAACACCTGTTCAAAAAAATAAAAGAGGCAAGGTAAGAAGTTATCTTTTCCAAATTTTTACCATCGAGAGTATCAATTTATAAATACTGTTTATATTTTTTTATAACATTTATTTTTCACACGTTAAATAATATTATCTTATTTGATATAGGTAATTCGAAGTAAGCAAAAAAGATTAGTTATAAATCTGTATAAAACAAAGAAGGCAAATAAACCTAAAATACTATACAAACAGTTAATAAAAGAATTAATGACTGAAACTGGAATAGGAAGAAATAGTATTGAAAAAATAATTTCAGAATACAATGGAAATAAAACAATTTCTTCTCCAATTATGAAGAAAAATAGGCCAAAAATTATTGAAGTGATTGATGATTTTTATAAAAATGCCATTCGTCAAAAAGTACATTCATTTTGGCTAAACCGTGACCCACCTACATTGGATAAAATTGTAAATTCTGTCTCTAAAGACGACAGTTTACCTACATTGAAACGGACAACCATGTACAATCTTCTTAAAGATTTAAATTTTATTTATACAAAAAGGAAACAAAATAGTGTTTTATCTGAAAGAGAAGATTCAATTGTATGCCGTCGAAATTATTTACGAAGTACAAAAGCATACCGAGAAAAAGGACGAACATTATATTATTTGGGTGAGACATGGTGTAATGACTGTTCACAACAAAGATTGGTAGACGATTCCATAAAATCAAATAGAAATGCCTTGAGAAAAGAATTAACAACGGGTGCTAGTAACCCAACTGACAAAAGCAAATATTTTTTTAGTATTGTACACATTGGTTCACGAGAAGGGTTTGTTAATGGTGGTCTTACTTGTTTCAAATCTAATACTAATAGCAATTACTACGATAGTGAAATTAACGGTGATAATTTTTTAAAATGGTTTAATAATATTTTACCTTTATTAAATGACAATGCAGTTATAATAATGGATGACGCTCCTTACCATTCTGTTAAGGCAGAACAAATTCCAGATTCATCTTGGAAAAAGGCAAATATTTTGAAATGGCTCCAAGAAAAAAATGTTCATGTTGATACTTCATATGTTAAAGCAGAACTATTGGATCTAGTACAAAAATATAAAGTAGATTTTGATAAATATGTTGTTGATGAAGTGGCCAAGGCAGATAATAAAATTGTATTACGACTACCACCATACCATTTTGAGTTAAACCCTATTGAACAAGCATGGTCCATGGCTAAAGAATATGTTAAAAATAAAAATACCACTATGAAATTCAGCGATGTGAAACAGTTGCTGATTGAAGGTGTTGAATCGGTCACAGCGGAAGATTGGCGAAATTTTGAAGATCACATAATCAAAGAAGAAACTAAATTCTGGGAAATAGACAATATAGTTGATGAATTCATAGATGATGAATATACTTGTACATTTAATGTCAGAACATCAAGTGAGAGTGACGATAGTATGTAAATTATTTAAATTAATAAATTGAGTAATGTTAAGTATTATAAATGTATAATGTATATAAAATATTGTATATATATTTTTAAATTTTTAATTATTATTTTTGTATTTTGTATTAGTGTTTGTGTAAAAATAATTTGATGACAATAACAAAAAAAGTGTTTTGTACTTAAAATATTATTGTCATTATTATAACAGATAAATAGATATCAAATAATTGAGTTGTAGAGAGAGGATGATTGTTGTCAGAGTTAGTTACTGTGCCTTGCAATTTAAATTTTCTATTGATTATTTGACCAATGCTTAATCGTGCTAGGACATGGGCCTGGTTTCTCTGTAAATGTATGTCATATTATATAACATCATGATTTAGAGCAGATAACTTTTTAAAAATATTTTGATTTATAAAGAATAAATATATTTTTATTAATTTATACTATTTTAATATTTAAAGTTTATAAAGTGTGAGCGAAGTTGCAAGTACTACCCCTTGAAATATTAAGTGCACTTATTGGCACTCTGCACCATGCAACAAACACTTTTTGTTCAATAACTTCATTTTTTTTTTATTATTTCTACATAAATTGTAATTTTAAATCTTCATACGAGTGTAGTAATAATTTTAATGTTCTTTTAATTGTTTGGAAATGGCATCATTACCACTTACAAACATATATTATATAATATGCATTACATTATAATAATATATTATATTCAAGTTTTTGCTCTATAAATATGATAACGTAGACGCGTTAACTGCATTCAAATGTCAAGCTTTTTGACCCAGTAAACAATTTATTATCCATATAAATTTAAAAAAAATAATAAAAATTGAAAATATTCATAGATATAAATTGATAAAAAAGAGACAAAATATTTTGAAAATTTTGTCATATATCATATATGGAAGATGTTTTTGGTTAATAGTTTTTGAATAACAACTAATTATCAAAAATAAGTTGTTGGGAATTCGTTATAGTTAACCGGTGAGTATCCAATATCTTAAAATGTTAAAATTCAAACACTCATAAAAATGTAATGTCACTTTCCAGCCAATTTTTTTTTTGTTTAAGATAGATAAACTATTATGATAAGCCTTCAATTAAATTTTCAAATATAAGCTATGAAAAAAAGATTTCTTATAAATTTCTAACTAAAAAATAATTTGCGCGTTTCCGCGACTTTGATAAATTTAGTTAAAATTCTAACTTCAAACGATCATAAAAAATTATTGTGGATTTATGCTCAACTTTTTTTTTTTAAATTTCATTATGTCCATTATAACCATATATCTTATGCGGAACCTTGTAATAGGTATATTTTCAAGATTTTTGATGTAATAAAAATTTTTTATTAACTATATGTAAAAAAATATTTTGAAAATGTTATCATTCATGGAAATTAGTCATATTAACATTTTTTATTAGGTACATCAAGAAAATATAATTGGTTTTGCATAAACCATTCTCATTTTTCCTTAATTATTTTGGTTTTTTCCACAACTTATGAAAATGACTTAGAATTTTTTACTTTTATCCTCTCGTAAGTAGATACTAAGTAGATTTACTTTTCTATCAAAAAATATATGCTGAGGTAAGAAATTTGAGTAATTTTACTGCCCCAAAAATTGATAGTGGACAAAAAAAAACAATGTACTTATTATTGTAAAATCCCTTACAATCTACATGTTTCACCCCACTCAGATTCTAAAAATAAATAATAATAATAATAAGCAACAGTATAATTATTCGAAGAAGAATATAATCTAGAAGAAATTATCAAAATATGCGTTATTAACTTCAAACGTTTTAAAAAATGTATTTTTATTTAAATTAATTTAAATTAATAGTAAAAATAATGTAATTTGAAGTAAAATATTGGATGGGTGGGTACTGGGTAGACTAAAATATTTACTTCTTACAGTATTATAACAGCTCGCCATGCCACTGAGCAACGCATTAGTCCTGATTGTTACTATAGTAACAATCTGAAGTGATTTATAATTTATATATTAGTGTATAGTAGTATTTAAATTATTTTTACAAAGTTGGTCATTAACTCTCCTTAGATATTTTCTCACTGTTTAAAACATTACTTTAAATCTTTATTGATACTAGCTGTCCCGATGTTACCCGTGCTAAAGATTTGTTTTTTTAAAAAATATAATTGTAAAAAATGTGTACCTATATTACTAAAAATGATTATACCATATATCCATTAATTATAATAGTAATAAACTAAATATAACCATTAACCAGTAACCACATAGATATAAAAGAACAAAAAATTGTTTTATTTGTGAGATGAAAAAAAATGCATTTGTGAGCTGCCCTTAAGGGCTTAAGCTAACTATTTGGGTCGATTAAATAAGCTTATCGTGTAATGATTAATGCACTCTATGAATAAGCTAAAACACCCTCCAAGTTTCAAAGAATCTATTGTTATAACTTTTTATTGAAAACGTTCAGTAGTTTTTGAGTCTATTAACTTCGAACAAACCAGCTCGGGTTAAAAATATAGTGATCAAATATCAAAATTAAAAGTTTAATTTATTGTATCTGATCAATAATTGTTAATTATATTATCCCAGCAATTAGCAAATAGCAATCCTGCCCGGCGTCGCCCCGTTCCCGATCCAAATACATAGACAATAGACATTATAGTATTATACGTACAAGCGGTATATAATATATATTATATTACCAAATAAAGACTCATTTAAGTGATAATAATTGAGATTTTTTGATGAAGCGACCAGTAATAAAAGTAATATTGAAAACAATCAGAAAAAGGAGAAAAAAATGGATTGGACATGTAAATAAAGAAACCAATGGATAACGACAATAGGAAAAGCTAGAAGACCTAGACCAGGAAGGCAGGAACACCATTTATGAAACAGATTATTGAAGACATAGGAAAAACTATTACAAAGAATTTAAAGTAGCGGTGATGGACAGAGAAGAGTGGAGGTCCATTGAAGTAAATTAACCAATCTAAGGATTGAAAACAAAATAGTAAAAATATTATCAGGAAGGTGCTTACGTAAGTGAACAATTTCTAACTCTACATTAGGTATCGAAGTTATACCAAATTTTTTGTTTTTACTTAATGCAACCTACTGCGGATTGGATCCAAATATCCAATAGACGATACTACTATTATGTTTTTTGTTGTGTTAAAATCTTTAAGGTAGAAAGCCATAATATGTATTTGATCGTCTACCTATAGATATTAATATATTATAAATATAGTCACCTCAAGTGATTTACATGTAACTAAACTACCTACTGTGCAAGTAGAATATTATCAGAATTAAATTTAAAATAATAATAATTTCAATAATAAAACAAATTAAGTAGTCGGCAATTTGAAAAATAAAATGAAGGAATACCAAAAAAAAAAAAAAAAATGTAAAAAGTACATTTGCGTCGAGGAGTTTATTCGAGGCACCTGTACCACCCCTGCAAGTTACCTGCCTCTTATACCGTTAACCTTAACCCGTATATACCTTTTGTCCCTTTAATGCGACGGATATATGACGCGTATAATATAATAAGGAATGTCACTTATAAAAAAATAATTCCTTCTAATTACTATTATCATTATTATAAAATATAATTCATAATCAATAGGCATTGGCGACGATTTATATGAACAAAAAAATATTAGATTTCCATATTTCATCCCTTCATCAAGTTATATTTTCGCGAGAAAAAGTATCCTATGTTTTTTTTTCAAGGTCCCATCTGATCTACGATAGACATAGATTGTCAACAAAATTCATCAAAATTGGTTCAGTGGTTTAGGTGAGAAAACGCAACAGACAGACTGACTTTCACATTTATAAAATTAGTATGCATTGTTAAAATAACCCGACCTCTTTCGGAACAAGTTTTTTAATTGTTTTGAAATTACGTAGGTATTATATTATTACATAGGTCCAGCTGTATAACCTAACCTAGGCATGCACTCGCGCCAATACCTACTCACTTTAAAAATTCATACCTAGAATTTGGTCAAACATATTTTGGCATATATTATCTCTTTTAAAACAGATATTAAAATTAAACATATATTCGAATTACGTAGATTTACGGGTGGCCATGGACGAGGAAGTTGTACGCACACAGTAGGGCTGTACGCATAACTAAATAATATTACTTATCCCTCAATATTGCTCAAATATATTGAAATACCTACGGCATAACAACGCAGTTTAGATCCCAAGCGAATTTTGAACATATCTTTGGAAACCTATGTATTTCATCGAGTTAAGAACAATGATGCAATTAGAATTTATCGGTCAGACTAAGTTTCAAAGTTATAGCATTTTTAAGTTATTTTGAGTATTTTACGTATATATGCAGATTATTCCATGAATCTACATAACTCTTTTAAAAGTATGTAATTATTTATGATGCATTTATACAATATGTCTTTTCGGTATTCTACTTAAAAGTCCGGCAAAAAAGAGCCCGACAAAAAAAAATCCGCGAAATAAAAGTCCGGTAAAAATGTATATTTATATTACACGCACCAAATACACAATAAAAATTAAAAATATTATATAAATGATGACGTATAATTACACACTAAATATTACTTTACTCTATTAAATAAAAATATATCTTTAGCCTATAACCTTGGCCGTATTCTAATATTGTTTCCAACGACTTGAGTAAACTCTTCAACACGTCACTCAGTTTTTAATGCGTTCGCATAATGTTTAGAGACTTATATTTTTTCGATTGGTTTTCGATTGTTCTATTGTTTGTTTCGTGCTACTAAGTGCAATCTTTGCCCTATCGGCTCCAACCTCCAACTAGTCAAACTTAATTTTGCGAATTAGCGCCCATATTGTTGGATGACTATGTCCTACCAAGTGTGTCAAGCGATTTTTCCACGATTCACATTTATTAATAGTTCTGTGTTCATTATTTACAGTGGCTTCAAAAACATTCCATGTTTTGGGTAGAAATAATAAGGGTTTAGTTTTTCTTATTTTTATATTCATACCATCAGTCATCGCCAACTCTCATATGCGAACCATTAATATATATTACGTGATGTCGAAGTAATTTTTTTTAATTCATTCACTTCAGGGACATTTATTAAACCTCGTAAACCCGTTCAAGTGGATGGAATGCCAGACCAGGCAGACCATCAACGGTAGAATGAAAATTATTATATGAAATATATGGTTTGATCTTGAAACTGAAAGATAATCAAAGGTTAGGTGAGTAGGTGACCCAACTTAGTAATTATTAAATTTGGGACTTTCATTCCATTGAAATTTTTTACGCCGGATTTAATGTTCGGGGATTCGTACTTTCAGTTGCGTATTTACGGGTAGTGAACTGGTTGTTAAATTTTAAATAAAAAAGGGGGTCAAGTGGATGTCACTCTGCTATACAGTATAGGTTACAAGTAGATCATCACTGTATAATGGATGGTATTAAATTTGAATTCAATAATATAATATCATTGTATACGAAAAACGATTCTGAGCGAAGACGGTATGTCATATATATTATAGGATATTTTAGATTATATTGATATTGTTATTTTACGGTAGCTGCTAAGTTGAATTAATATTATTCATATTATTTAATTATTAACCTAAAACTATCAGTGATGCGCTAGAAAAATATTATAATATAATATACTTTTACTCGTTAAAATTGATTTTAATATGTAATTTCGTCCAAATATGAACTTAAAATGTCTGTAAAAAATAACTGAATTAATATATTTTTTAGATTTTTTGTATGTATTATTTATTAGAATCTTTGTTTTAAATTTTCAATCCTTAGTTATAAAAACTGACCATTTTATAATTGTTTAATTACAATGATTGATAATTTTCGAGAATTTGATGAATTTTGTCAAAATTCGAACTTTAAATGTTTATAAAAAAAATGTGTGCCTATGTATTTTTAATATTTTTCAATTGCTATTGTAACAATATATCAGGAGCCTCAAAAACAGTCAAAATATATTCAAAATTAGATGGTGTATAGAAAGTGCTAATATAAACATTCAGTGAAATTTTCATGCATCTACAGTTATTCGTTTTTGAATTGCAACAAAATAAGAAAATCTGAACTTAAAATGCTCATAAAAATTTATTTTGATTTGCTTATAAACATTTTTTTATTGATAAAATTAGGCAAACTTATGAGGAATCTTGTATTACATTTTCAAACCTTAGATTTAAAAAGAAAATTTTTTATGAATTTCTAACTCAAAATAAATTGCACATTTTCGTTATTTATACGTATTTTGTCAAAATTTGAACTTTGATTACCTATAAAAAAAAATTGTGACTACGGATTTTTAATATTTTTCATCTGCCTTTGAAACTATATATTAGAAGCCTACTATTAAATTTTCAAAATTTTATAGTACTAAAAAAATTTGAAACTGAAAATGTCCGTTAACATGCTCAAAATAAGTCAGAATATTTTGAAAATGCTATGGTGTGTAGAAAATGCTGATATAAACATTCGGTCAAAATTTCATGTATATACTATGATTTCTTTTAGAGTTACTTCAAAAACCAAAATCGATTTTGTGGAAAATCGGTTTTGCGTAAAAATTCCCGTTTTTTTCTTTAATTTTTATTTTGTTTTTCACGGCGCTTTTGAAAACTACTGGGAACTTTTGATCCCCCAAAGTACCAACTAGATTCACTTTCCTATCAGAAAAGGTACTATTGAAGAAAATCGAAGCATTTTTACTGTCCTAAAAGGTGATGACAGACACAAAAATTAAAAAAAAAATTAAAAAAATTAAAACACACATCATTATAAAATTAATACATTCATCGCTCCGCTCAGAATCTAAAAAACACGACACATCATTGTAAAATCAATACATTCATCGCTCCGCTCAGAATCTAAAAAATACAACTTAATATATAACATAGTATATTATAAATATAAATAATAAAAACTAAATAGGATAATAAAAGTAAATAAATTAATAGTTTAGTTATAATTGGTAAATATTAACTAGTTTATAGATACGCACGGTTACCAAACAATCCATAAGACAAACATCTATGATGATGGTACCTCTTTCGCGCATTTTGATCAAGAATGATGAAGCGTCCCGTGCGTTTTCCTCAAAAATAATTAGTTGGGGTACTCAGTTTCGGAAAATTAGTTGGGGCACTCCATCCCCCCCCCCCCCCCCAAGTCGATCACTGGGGCTACTACAACTATAAAACTAAAACGGCGCTATTATAATATTACCAACAATCGTTTTTAAAACGCGCGCCAACAGTAAAAATTTCTCCCAAACGTAGTGGCCCTGTCGAGATGAAAATGTATTGGCCGAAAGAGTGCGGGACGATCGCGGCTCACATTTTGCCACTCCTATTTATTTACTATTTTAATAGTACTTTAGCCGCAATTGACCAAGGTTAATATAAATAGAAGGTTCGCTTATCGTGCTAGTGTGTTGTGATTGGTTGAATTGCATGTGACGTCAAAATAGTACACATTTTTTTATCTTATATCCTCGATTATACAAAAGTATACAAATCTTGAGTCTTGACATCTTGTAGGGTTGTTCTGTTGTTAGTACTTAGTTGTTATTTGTTAGTTGTTATATTTAAAAGTTTAAAACACTATTTATGTTGTAAATAACTTATTTCAAACATTGAAAAAAAACGTTTTGTTAAAAAACAAAAGTTAAAAGATTTTAACAGTGTAAAATCCAAATGAATATTGTATTTTTTTTTTTCAAATATTTTGTTTAAAACTCAAACAATTAGTTTGTTTAAAACATCGTTTTGAACACAAAAATCAGTCTAAAACAAAAAATAAAAAAAATAATACATCAACTCTGACAAAACTACAGCAGGTACAAAGAAATAACAAAACTTTTAAATTAAATTTTAATTTTTTTTTAAGTTATTACTCCATAAATGATTATTATGATTTTAGATTATTTTATTGCTTTTTCATTAATTTTCTTAAATATTATATATTTATATGATATTAATACATAAATAAGTGTGCAAAATGTACAATATAATATTAATACAGTTAATATGAAATAGTGAATTTGTGTATTGGTAAGTAAAAATGTACTATATTAATCAATTCTTAAAAATACTAACCAACTACTGCAGAACCTATTTTTTGAAACTATTATTTATAAGCATTAAAATTACATTTTTGATGCTGTAAGACATGAATATTTAAATATTTTTTAAACAAAATATTTAACATAATAAAACAAAAAATATTAATGAATTGTATACACAAATATTGTCAAATAATAATGTAGCATAATATAGGTTACTTATACTTACATGGTCTACTTACATGGCTGAATATATATTATATTGTATTAAGTAATTATTTTTTTCATTTTTTTACTATTTTTATATCCTTCAATGTCTGTATTATAATTTTTTCTTTTTATTAATTTATTAAATTGAACTTCCTTTATTTTTAAATTTAAATGTTTAATACGTATAAAAATCCTTTGTAAAATGTATGCTTTTATTATTTTTTCTGGAAAAGCAGTTTGTTTTTTCATTATTTTATCAGTTAGTATTTTAGAAATATTTGGCCTATCATTTAACTGTTGTTTTTCATTATAGGTATTAAATTCAGTTTCAATCAATTTTACTACTTGCATCCATTCATCAGAAGGAGTAGTCAGGCCTCCAAATGACAAATGATCTAACCAACTAGGAAGAGTATATTTATGTTCTTCATTTGCTTTTGTTATGGAACCTAATTCAGGAAATTCATTTTTAAACTTTTTAGCTATCCACCCAGCCACATATTGAAAACCATCTTCTTCAGCCATATTAGTTTGAGGATTAACAGTTTTATTTTCTTGAATCAATGAAGCAGATGTTGGCGAATGAAATATTTCTTCAATGTTTTGAACTTCTGGTACTCTATTATAATCAGTATTGTCTTGTAAAAACTGTTTTGGATCATCTATGGACACTGGAACCTAAAAAACAAAATAGTAATTTGTATTTTAGATAGGGACATATTATCATCAGATATTATATTAACTCATTATTTTTATTATTACCTTAGCAGTTTTCATTAATGTAGCCATCAGAAACTCATCTGGTTCATTGTCTACAGTGTTTGAATGAGATACTACAATGCCGGGTGTCTTTCCTAATATCATCATACGAATTCTATATAGCGCATTTAATGGTGTTGGATGATCATTTAATCCACCACGAGTTCTTAACTGTGAAAAAAAATTTTCCAAAGCATCCTGATTCAGACGTCGAGTTAGAATATATTCTAAATTGTACTTTTCATGAAGATATTCATAAAGGTTTTGCAATGAGGTACTAGATATAATGACGCCTTTTTGAAATATTTCCATATTTTTTTTTTTTAAAGTATACTCATCATTAGTTTGATTTGCATTTCCTTTGGATTTAGACATGACTCTCATATTTGAAAATACTTCTATAACTTTTTGTAATATGGTTTTCTGTTCTTCCAGGTGTAACCCAAATGGCCTTTTTGTCGGAATTGCTGCACATGCATTAGATGAGTTCATTACATCAAACCACTTGTTTATTAGTAATATGAAATCAGCAGTATTGACAGCCATATTTTTATCTGTTCCAGGTAAATAATGTTTTAATGCTGTTCCAGTAGAATGTGACATCAATTGTGCAGCAAGCAATACATTTTGACGTTGAGTTTTAACACAGTCTAAATGGTTTTTTGTCAAATAATAACAAGATGAAACTTCTGAATCAGTAATTTTTAATAATTCTTCAATTGGTGTTTTTGTCACAATATTTCCATCGCCCATTCTAAATCCAGTATCAATTAACCAATTCCTTATTAGTTTTAATAAATGTGGAGCATCGGCAAACATAAATATTGGATCTCCAGTGTTTGGATGTGGAAAGGCAGTATTATCAACATTTATATTTAATTTTTTCCATAAGCCCATATTTCCACCTCCACAGTCACATACACATGCTACTACGGTGTATCCTACAGCGTGGAGCTCGCTAATTATATTTATTAAAATCTCATCAGTCATTTTTTTATCAAAATCTATAAATACTGGCTGCTTCCATTTAGCAACAAGTCCACAGGCTAAAACTATTTGCATTTGATTATATGGTCCCATAACCACATCATTCGCTTTGTCATATTCATATTGGTTTGCCACTTTAACTTCATCAAATTGTAATACTACAAGTTTTTCTATAGGAGATGAATTATTGCTTGAAATATTCATAACTTTGATAATATCTTTAAGAATTCCTTGTTTCATATTTATTTTGGAAGCCCATCTACGTAATGAAGATAAACCAGGCAAAGGATAATTTAGTGAATTACGGACATATAAGTAGGCACGTTGACTTAAACACCTCAATGCAAAAGATTTAGAAATTTCATCAGTTGACCATATAACCTTCTTTTTTTTTTTAAGTATTAAGTCCAATTGATTTTTAGTCAAAACATTTGATACTAAAGATCTGACTTCTTCCTCTGTTTTTTGTTTTTTATAATTATTTAATGATTTAACTAATATTTTGTTTTCATTTTTTGATTTTTTATAATTTGTCGTCATGTCATTCAATTTTTTTTTTAGATCTTCTGTCTGTTTTTTAGCTTGTTCAAGATCTGCGGCTAGCAAACGTTCATTTAAATTGTTTTCAAACTGACACTTATCAAGGTTTTCAGTAACACTAATATCAGCTTGTAATACATTTTCATTTGTTACATCCTAGAGTTATTTGATAAATTGTAATAGGTATATTTTATATTTTAAATAAAGTTATTAATATTAATATTAATGTGACAAAGTACCTGTTGTTTAGACGACCCTTCTTCAATTAACAAAGTTATTAGCTCATTGTGGTTTTTTTTTTTTATACGCAAAGAACGTGAACTTAAAGATGTTAAATTTGGAGAAGATAATATTATTCCTTCTTTTATACTTAAATTTAGAGACGGTATTGCTGGAAATAAAGTTAATTACCGGTGTAACAAAATATACAAAAAGACCTAACAAATGAAAAATAAAAAAATGATGCTAGTTCAATGTATGAAAAGAATTTCAGATTTACTTATTAAGTCTGAAAATTCCTAAAAAGTTATTAGATTTTAAATTAATTCATAACAAAAAATATTGATTAGAACAGGAGTTATTTCATTTGTCAGATGTTTGTTATACTTTGTATAATTAAAGTTCAAATTAATTAAAATATATTATAATTTTTAAGACATAAAAATGTTTATAAATACTTATATTTCACTATTTTGAACAATGTACTATATGAATTATAAATCTTGTGATGGTATTCACATGTATTTTTACTAAAATATTGAATTTATTAGTAGTATTAATATAGATAGATTAACATTAAATATTGATTACTAACATTTTAAAATCTTCAGAGCACTCTCGTATCTTCCAATTCTATAATCATGTAGATTACATTATATACCTATTACCTTTAGTAGGTATACTAAGTTAATTGGCTTAAGAACTAGGTACTTATTCAAGTTTTGATTTTGCTACTTTAAAATTTTCAGAAAATTTATATTATGCTAAATTATTAAAGAGGCTGGCCTTTGAAAAATGTTAGTTAGTATCTCCATAGGCAACAACTATTTTAAAGTACCTAGTAAAAAAAATCTCAACAAAAATATAGTCTTTAAGTAGGTATAATATTTCAAAGTTCTAAAAATCAGATTTTGAATAACTGCTTTATTAACGAATCTCGATGGCCAATACAAACAATATTGCTTTTGACTTACCACAGTTTTTAAGTTTTTTCTTGGTTGGTCCACCAACCAATTGTTCTTTATAATTTAACTCAAAATCATCTTTAGTAAAATGTTCTGAACATATAAAGGAAGTATCCGGATTAAATTTATCGGCTCTTTTACATTTAAGTACCCAACTTTTTCTTCTCCCATCTTTGGGAAATGTAAAAAATGATAAATCTTTGCCTTCCTTTATTGATTTAAATTTATTATTTTTACAAACAGCAACAGCACAATTCATTCCAGGCATTTTGAAAGTTTTTTTTTTAATTTTGTAAAACAGTAAAAGGCACTACAGTGAAAATGTACATTGTACAGATTTTCTATTTATAATCTTGTTTAGACATTATCAATCTGTTATTAGAGTAGACAGTAATATTATTATAAAACAACACCGGGAAAAGTCTAAACAATTAAGACGATTTTTAATAATTTAAAAATTAATTATAGGTATTTAAGTATTTTAATTTTTAAAAATATTTTGTAGTTTTTCAAATTTAATAATATGCAAAACTTTGATTTTCAATTCATTTTTAACCCTGCTACCATAGTACTATGTATATACTTTGAGTGGTAATTGATTATTGGTTTAAATTATATGGTATTTTATTTAATTTCAGTATTATAACAATACCAAAATCACATTCTTTGTACTACACTCATAGGTATAATATTTCAATTTATTGATGTTAAAGGTTAAAATAATGTGTACACTGGGAAGTATTTACCATTTATTTTATATTTTAAATTAATAAATACAAATCTTCTGTAATTGGTATAAACAAATAAAAAATAATAAATATTAAATTCCAATTTCCAGCATGGCTGCATTTAATATTTAAAAGTTAAAACTTCGTACTATTATGACGTCATTTTATTATCTTCCCCGCACCTGTTATTTTTTCCCCATCCAACACGATCGAACCTTCTATTTATATTAACCTTGGGTGTAGAGAAGATAATAATATATCTTAAACCATGATCGTGATATAGAATAATACGCGACTCTTTTATAATATACCTACTTGTCTTAAGTTGTCTATGACGGGACTGTATATTATCATGTTCCGCAATAAATTATTCGTTCCAAATGTTCCAATATACATTTGAACATTCATTCGAGCAAATGTAATATGAACAAAATAACATTGAACAAATGTTTTTGTAGAATATATCCTTTGAAATAAATATCATTGGTATAATATTGTTCATTGGATTTTAACAAAATATAACGGAACGTTGGAACACACATAGTTTGCAAAAAAAAGTTCGTTGGAACAAATGTACAAGTAACAGTTTTGGAATCAACCATTTGTTACAAAACTAATATATTCAAATAAATATTTTTTCCCTACTTTGTAGTTTGTTGATTTGTTCCCATATCAAATTGGAAATTGGTCAATGATTATTTAAAGGGCATCAGGTTATCAATAGTTAAAAAATCTATACAGAAATCAACCAAGGTTAAATAAATTAAAAATAAATTCTGAAGGAGGGTGTGGGCGCCCGCAGGCAAAAGCATTTTAAAAATCAAAAACAAAAATTTAAAAAAAATTCTACTGTATTAAGAACACACACTAAATAATGCAAATTACAATCTCCAGGTTCTTAAACAGAAAAATTTAGTTAGTAGTAGTTACTACTCTACATCTCTAGTGTAGAAGTGTAGACTGTCTGTAGTAGTTCACGATTATAAATTGATAAATTTGTGAGTATCATATGGAAACGGCCACGGGATATATACGGAATTATAATGTATAATCGCGAGTTGTACAAAGTACAAAATATACTATACATATTAGATAGTGTCATAGTGAGTACCGTAAGGACGGGATACTTTGCTCTAAATTTATTATTTTTCAAGTTAAAACATACCTACCTACTATAGCTTTAATAACAAAGATAAAAATTACCTGTTCGCGTTGTTCTATATGTACCTATAGATGTTGAGAGGTAAGAATAATTTAAAAAAAATCCGATTGTTGAACTAGAGACTTACATATTTTTTCCCAAAAGTTTGGAGAGCAAAATTAAAATACATTGCCCAATAATTACAATTACCTTACTTTGATGCATAAAATAACTATTGGGGCAATGTTTAGTGCTTATGTCTTAACTTGCCTATTTGAATATATGCATAATATAATTAAAAACTATTTTATTTTTTTTTAGTTTATTGAAAGTCTTTTTTCAATTTATTTTAAACAAAAGGACAGTTGCAAACTTAAAACAATATTAGTTGTTAACAAAATTATAACTTACCAGTCTCTTTATAATAAATAATGACAATATATTAACAAAACAGAAAACTTTTTTAAGTTTTTTATGTCTTAACTTATTTGAATCTAGGTATACCATAATATAATATTAATATAACTGAAAAACTATTTACTTTTTTTGTTTATTGAAAGTCTTTTTTATAATTTTTTCAACAAAAATGTAGCTAAATAACATATTATACTGAGTTCTTTGTTATTCGTTTTATAGATATAAATACTCCAAATAATATTCTATTTCGAAATATGGAATAAAAATGAATGGTCTCATTCAAAGAAGTAAAAAACTTGAAAACTAATGACGATATCATATTATAATCATTATAATATTTACATTATAATATAATGTGTTAATATCTAATATCTATCATCTATGGCAAACGCCAATCGTGGTCATTCGCAATTCTAATAATTTCAATGAACAAAAAAAAAATTAATAGGCCAACAATGAACAGACAATAATAGTAATTTTGTATCTATACAACATTTATTCATAATATATTATTTCATTCTGCTCAAGTTAATTTCATTAAATATCTCGATACTATAATAGTTCACAGTGAGATGAAGACGTATGAAGAAATATCAGTCCCTTATTGATATGGAATCTGTACTCTAGATATGGCACAACTATATTCAGCCCAAAGATCCGACATGATAAGTTTGAGTACCTATTCTTATTAGAGGCTTACATTTACTTTTTATAGTCTTAAAATTAATATTTATTGCCACGGACAATCTGCAACTCGGGTGACGTAGATGACAAATTATGCATAGTACGTACACGGGTGTATTTCGGTTTGAGTGTATCTCAGTTTTAGTGTACCTCCTTAGTGTAGATTTGTGAAATATTCGACCTAGATGGGAAACTGACTTTCAGAATTGGATTTAGCAGTTTTTACATATATTTTTTAACACGGTTTAAACTGTAAGCTACCTACTCACTCTCTAAACTTTTCTAAAATAAACGTTAAAATGTGTTTAATTCAGATTATGATATAAATCTGAATTATGATAGCAATCCGGATATACGAAGGATATACGGATTATGTTATGAATCAGGATACCTTTATTATAAAGTGTTTTTAAAACAATTATTATTTTATTTATACATTTTTTTTTATCTTAATTATACAACTATAATTCACATATGTCCATACTTCACTTTATAGAAATCTGTGCTATAGATACAAGATCGTATACCTAATCGTATTATACGGATAATAATGATAAAAAATAGCTGATTATCTAAAAACAGTGCAATCTGATAGGATCCAAAATCCAAATCAAAGGATTGAAGAAACCGGATAAAACGATTTTATCCGAAATTAAATATTTGTATTAAATAATTGTAATCCGTAATCCGGATTCTACAAAATAATTCTCAGCAGTTGTGAGTAACTCACAATTTATAGTTGTTGTATATATATACAAGAATATACAGAATATATTATATTATACTACATAATAAAATGTCCATACTTATATATAAATTATAATAGTGTAAGAAAAAATACATTTAAATTTATTGATTTGCCATTGAGATACTGTTAGGTATGGGTCATATTGATCTTTTGGGACATACTGTATAATCAACTAAATGTTATTGTCGTCGTTGTGACAAAGCTTATGAGTAATTTTTACAAATACTTCAACTGACAACTAATAAGTACGTAATTATTGTTCATTAAAATTAATAATTATTAAAAATTATTCATAATTAAATAACTATAATACATAGGTGTTTTTTTTAAATATATATTTTATATTGTTTAGAACAATTTTGCCCCTTCCCCCTTAGCAAAATCTTAGATACACTACTGAATTAAATAATTGAATTTGTATTTTAAAGATTCGAGCAAGTATTGGATACCGATGCGTTTTTATTTTACTGAAAAATAATGGTTAAATATATGTAAATATATTTAAACCTACATTAAATACTAGAGATTGTTGGTGTTTAAAATAAGTTTGATTGACGTAGGTATAGGTATCTCCTACCTATCCACTAACTAAAATAAAATATATGGATTACTATCGATGTTTATGCACCTAATACCTACAGTAAATATTATGAAACAACTTTAAAATAGATAAACTATAATGATGCTTACATACAATATAATATATTATATACAGGGTATCCCGCGAGGTTTTATCCATTAAGATAGTAAATTTATCATAAAACTTTTTCTTTTAATTAGACTCACAAAGACAAGGACTACATATACTTTATTTTTTAATGTAATTCATTTTTTTTGGTAAAAAAGTTAAAAAAGATGTAATTTTTAATTTTTTTTTTTTTTTTTTGAAACAATTAAAAATAGCCATTTTATAGAGTTTAATTTAATTTTCTTAAAATTTAGAAGTTTTAACATTTCCCCCTTAACAAAATCTTAGATACACTACTGAATTAAATAATTGAATTTGTATTTTAAAGATTCGAGCAAGTATTGGATACCGATGCGTTTTTATTTTACTGAAAAATAATGGTTAAATATATGTAAATATATTTAAACCTACATTAAATACTAGAGATTGTTGGTGTTTAAAATAAGTTTGATTGACGTAGGTATAGGTATCTCCTACCTATCCACTAACTAAAATAAAATATATGGATTACTATCGATGTTTATGCACCTAATACCTACAGTAAATATTATGAAACAACTTTAAAATAGATAAACTATAATGATGCTTACATACAATATAATATATTATATACAGGGTATCCCGCGAGGTTTTATCCATTAAGATAGTAAATTTATCATAAAACTTTTTCTTTTAATTAGACTCACAAAGACAAGGACTACATATACTTTATTTTTTAATGTAATTCATTTTTTTTGGTAAAAAAGTTAAAAAAGATGTAATTTTTAATTTTTTTTTTTTTTTTTTTGAAACAATTAAAAATAGCCATTTTATAGAGTTTAATTTAATTTTCTTAAAATTTAGAAGTTTCAACATTTAATTTTCATTAATCTCATGATTTTTAATATTTTTTTTAGTTTATAGGAAAACGGCAAAAACCCGGTTTTGTCAGGGCGGCAAGTCTCCCCCCACGGTTAATGGGTATAAATGGTATATCCTCACAGCAGGACACACTGTATATCTATTGACAATCGTAAAAAATGAGTTTCAAGTGTTTGGTAGGTGTATAAAAGATTGAAACACAAGGCTTTATGATAGTCGTTGTTTAAACCGTATTCAAATTTTAAATATATACGCATGTTGATCTCTGTTTAGTATTTTCTTTAATAACAGTAAAAAACGAAAAATCTGAACGATGTTAATCTTTGCCAACTTTTGGATAGACTTTATCATATTGGTCACAGTATTATTCTCAATTATTTATTACTATTGTACATCAACATTCAATGTATGGAAAAAACTCAATGTGCCTTACGTCCGTCCAATTCCTCTGTTTGGCAACTACTTGAGCGTAGCACTGGGCATAGAGAATCCAATGCAATTGTACAAGAAAATTTATTATGAACTGGCTGGATTCAAATACGGAGGTATGTTTCAGATGCGGACACCGTATTTAATGATCCGCGATCCTGAAATCATCAACAACATACTGATAAAGGACTTTTCGTATTTTACCGATCGTGGTATTCACATGGATTTTTCAACAGAACCCCTATCAGAAGTACTGTTTCTAATGGGAAACCCTAGATGGAAAAAACTTAGAAGTAAATTGAGCCCTGCGTTCTCATCGGGAAAACTTAAACAGATGTATAGTCAAATCGAAGAGTGTGGCCAAGATATGATGGCTAATATTTCTGCTCAGCTAAAGAAAAATCCCAATGAAATTGATATACGCGATATTTTGGGACAATATTCAACTGATGTTATCGGTAGTTGTTCTTTTGGCCTGCAGTTAAAGGTAGCAAGCGATGATACTTCTTTATTTCGTAGGTATGGAAAAACCGCATTCCGACCATCTATATTCTATTTTATAAGAGAGATATGTGTGATGATTTCACCAGCTATTCTGAAAATCGTAAGATTTCCTTTTTTCCCAAATGCCACAACTGCGTTTTTCGCATCAGTATTTAAAGAAACAATGATATACAGAGAAAAAAATAATATAGTGAGGAATGATATTGTTCATACTTTAATGCAAGCACATCAAGACTCGATTGTCAATAACAATGCATCTAAAGATGGTATCATTTTTTTTGGAAATTTAAAATAAAATAATTGCTATGTTTAACATACTTATCATAATATGTAATTTTTTTAGAAATATTAACGGAATCTCTAATTTTATCTAATGCATTTGGTTTTTTTGCTGCTGGGTTCGAAACTACATCAACTTCTATCTCTTATTGTTTGTATGAACTTGCACTGAAAAAAAACATTCAAGATCGAGTACGCGAAGAGATCAAATTGACAAAATCGAAATACCTTGGAGTAATTGATAATGTATTTTTGAATGATCTAAATTATTTAGATATGGTTATAGCAGGTAATTCATAATTGTTTAAACATAAAAAATACATTTTTTTATGATGTGACAGTGATGGCACTATGCAAAAATAACCATAATTTAAGATGTATTTTAAATTTTTTTTGGTAGCTTAGGCACTTTTTCGGTATTTTATAACAGATAAAGTACTATTAATGAAATTAATCGATTCTGAGCGGAAACGGTCTGTCGTTTATTATTATAAAAATAGGTACTCGTCTATAAAATGCTACCTATCTCTTCTTAAAAAGTAACCCCATCAACATTTTTAAAATACATACTAAAAATCCCTGGAACTTGAATGTGAATACCGTAATTTTTTGAGTTGAATGATCGTCATCGATATCGCCAGCATCACTCGATACATTTGGAACATTTGGATTTATATCAGAATTCTATTATTTGTTGATTATAGGACTTGTTTCAATAGCACGTCTTGTATATAAGACGCTTGCCTTGAAATACTGACTTTTCAATTTGAACAATATGTCCTGAGTTCTGGACCACCCATTTTTTTACGTTTATCAAATATTGCAATTGTTACATGCCTATATCTCTACAGAGATTATTCCAATCTACAATTGTATTACGAGTTTTTGTAGTACATTTTTCGATAGTTGAAAATGGTATTTAATACACACAGTACCAATTTAATTCAACAATTGTATTTAATGCTAAACCGCTATTACTTTTACCATTTCTATCGACTATCGTAATATGAAAAAAAGGATTTTTTTCTTGAAGAGTGATAAGTTGTGCAACTTTTTTTTGACATCGTAAATACCTAATTAGTTTTTAATAAATCACCATTCGAGTCCTTTTTACGATTTTATTTTTTGGTATTTTTTCAACGTACCTCCAAAAAAACACCATCTTGTAATTTAGAATAACTACCAGTTCTGGCAGTAAGTTTCTTTCTCGAAGATAATGAACACATGTTTCTTTATTAGATATTGAATGCCCGTATTCATTATAGTATTTTAAAATAAAAATAATAAAAAGTAAAACTCTCAACGAAATGCACATACGCGAACACAGCACCGACACAACATAGACTAAAATCATGACTAAAATAATATATTTAAAAGTAAGTTATCGTGGGTCTTGGTGGATATTATTTATTAGTTATATAGCTACATATAATTTTGTACAACTGTTATAATATGCTATTAATCGTAATAATGACTCAAATGTAGGTACTTTCCCGCAATAAAATAAAATAAAATAAAAATAACTACGGTATGTAGCATACTACACGCATACAGTTTTTTAGTAGGTGGCTATATACTAGACGAGTGCCTAAAAATATATTGCTATTAATTAATAACTATTTTTTTTATTGAACTTAAAAAAACATCAACAACAAAGCTTATTAGTTTTTGTGTTAAATTACATAGTGATTGGTTAAAATTACAATATTTGTATATGGTGTTAATTATATATGATATTATTTAAATTTATATTACAATTTTCTTTCTACACGGTAGGTTTAAAAATTAAAAATTAAAATTTTTTAATGCCAACCGATTTGAGTTATAGAGGTTCCACTGTATATTTGAAGTTCTACACGTTTACTTAATATATCTCTGAATTGGTTGAACAAGAAAGAACTTCATTTTTTGGTAAAATTGAGATTATTTGGCATGGTTAAGCCATTTATTGTTTTAGTAGTTTTCATTAGTTTGAATAAGGGCCACTGCGTATGTCAGTGTCTGAACTTGTGTGTCCAGCAACAGTTAGGTGCAAAATTGGCTAATTGAATTTGAGTGATACTTATTAATTTATGTTATATTTAAAAAATATCAATACTTTTTGATATTGGTTCATTGTTTTTGCACCAAGCAACAGATCCACAATGTGCACAGATTTTATTTAGTTCCTTTTTGAAGTTTAAAGATTAAGTGAAGATTGATATTGAATTACTATAAAAATACTAAAAATTACTAAATGCTTTCAGAAACACTCAGAAAATATCCTTTACTGTTTGCTCTGTTCAGAGTTGCTACAAAAACCTATCGTGTGCCAAACGAACCATTAATAATTGAGAAGGGGCAGAAAATTATAATTCCTACTTTTTCACTGCATTCGGATCCTAGATATTTTAGTGATCCCGAAGCATTCAATCCTGAAAGATTTTCCACCAAAGAAAAGGCAATGCTACCTAACGGCGTGTATCTTCCATTTGGCGATGGACCCAGGATTTGTATCGGTATGTATACAGTAGTTTATTAAGGGAAAAGGGGTGATAAACGGGTATACTGCTAATATTGGTAATACGGTGATATACGGACATAGAAAATAGATTAAACGGACTACGGAGTATTAGGCGTATTTACTTATAGGCTATAGGTACTTTTTTCACTAGTTTTTTCGAGCGAATATTCTCTAAATGTACGATATGATACCGTGTAAACAATCATATGGCCCAGCACATCTATTAAAATGTTCTGTGACAAAAACAATATATTTTATAATTAATTATAATTCTCAATTCTCAGATGGTAATTAGTATAGAATCAGACGATGATAAAAAATATTTTGAGAACCAATGCATTTTTATCTACCTAGTACCTTAGTATACCATTTATGGGGAGGTATAATGCATTTTTTCAGTGGAAGACATAAGTGCTATAAAACGAGATCAAAAAATAAATTAATATTATTGTACAAAAGCGCCAAAATTCCAGATATCTATGTGTTTCATTCCAGATATTAAATTTAGAACTAGGTATATCGTTCAAAAATACTAAATTCTATCTTAATAGAAAAATATAGGTATTATCATTCGTGATTACGAATAAGTTGTTGTCTTATTATAATTTATATTATATATTGTCAGTACCAAGTAATCCCATAAGCTGTACCGTAATACGTTTAATTTTACAAAAACAATAATTGTTTACCTATTGCGTATTGCGTATTTATAAAATAGAGTTTATGATGTATGTGGCTGATTTAGATTTTTACTATTATAGCTGACATGACAATGCTTTGCTACTGCTAGGTTTTTGGATTGTTAAACTGCTTTTGGGTGTAACACGCTGTAGAAACAATTTCTTTTAAGAGTAAATGATATTATATTTTAATATATAACCATCCCAGTCGACGCTGTCCGTGAGATTCGCAGCAGTATATTGTATATTATCAGGTATATCGTATACAGGCAATCTCCTGCGATAGATCGCGGACTCCTATGATGACAAAAAAAACCAAACATTCGTAGATATAGATAAAGAAGAAAAATAAGAAAAAAACAATTTAAAAACAGTGCAAAAAATTAGTCCACCGAAACCGTGGTTCAAACTTGAGACATTCTGTACTTAAATACATAGAAGTACCTCTGAGCCAACAGGTATATCGTTTGAAGAAGACGCTACTGTGTTTTCTCCGTCTTATAAATGTACAATATAAAAACTATATTTTGCCCAGTACATCTATACTCCCTCTCTATTTATAGTAGATTACCAAAATTCCACAAGACATAGAGAAGAACTTTATTTGTGTCCTAGCGTTTTTATTATTTGGATAAAATAAAAATAATTAAAATTATCAGTTTTAGACCATTAGGTTTGTTTTGTTTTTTTCATTTAATTATTAAAACTTATTGGTAAGTGTTATCAAAAAAATAAAAACACCACAACACAGATAGAATTATTCTCTATTTGTTGTGGAACGTTAGTTGTTTTATTATAAATATAGAGGTATTATAGTTGTCACACGCAAAACAGTTTTTGCAATGATGTACATATGTAAGACGGAGACAACACATGCGGATGATGTAGCGTTGTCTTAAAACCAATAGCAACCATTTCCATCGTAAATCTCAAAATCTCTATTTGATCAATATTGATTATCGATTTATATAAAATACAAAAAATTTTTTTATATCCTTATAATAAATGGACCTGATAATAATATTATACTGCTCGCATAATCACAAGCGAATCTCACGGACAAAGTCAGTTGGATGGCTATAAATTAAAATATAATATTTACACTTAAAAAGACATTGCTTCCACAGCGAGTTACACCCAAAAGGAGTTGAACAATCACATAAACCTTGCAAAAGCAAAGCATTTCCGTGTCAGCTAGTATTATATATTATTATAGATTATCGTCGATTTTTAATATTTGAAAATACCTATATACAAATATTAATAGTGGTACAAATTATATGTCTTTTTTTATATCTCTAGTGCTTATGTCATACAGTTAAATGTTATGTAATTTCTCTGATTTTAAGTTTCCAAATGTATAAAGTGTCATCAATGTGTGGCTCTTTTCCTTTCATATATTTTTTAAAAGTTTTCATGATTTTTATTTGGAAAAATGCTATACCCAGGTACCTACAATTATTATATAAATACTCACAAAAGACTATCTTCAAAAGTACTTGTATTTGATAGTCGTAATAAGATCTTTATTGTCATTTATCATATTATAACTAATTATACATACATTTATCGAAATCAAATTGTTTTTGATATAGGTAAACGTTTTGCCGAGATGGAAATGAAATTAGCTTTAGTTAAAATTTTATCCAAATTCCAAGTGGAGCCGTGTGAAAAGACCGAGATCCCTATACAGTTTAGTAAATTATCCGTGGTAGTGATTCCACACGATGAAAAAGTTTGGTTAAAACTAAACCCACTTTCTGAATAATTATTTAATTAATAGATATTATACGATGTGATAAATGTTTAATAAAAGTATTAAATATTAAATTATTAACAAGTGTTAAGTAAACAAGTCAATTAAATACTCACATCAAATGTACTTAAACTCAATAAATTGATTACAAACTACAAATACAAAATACTACTAATTTATAATATTATCATCATCACTTTTATGTATAGTATAAAATAATTCCATAGTAAACATGAATAAAAATCACTGCAGGATAATTTATTACGAAGATACGGAATTTGAATGATGCAATATACACAAAAATACGCATTATTAGGTACACATTATATGATTGTTTATAAATACTAGTAATTATAATCAACGGTTAATGATTACATATATATATATTATATATACATATACCTAAATACCTTATACACACACGTAACACAAGCAACACATAAATAAACTCCACTTTTCCACATCCTTTTGTTGTTCGATCGGAGGCTCTGCAAAACGACACAAATGTTCTATACTGGTGGTGTTTATGTTGCATTGTACAATATAAAATCATGATTGCATCGGTGATAGTGTAATATCACAGAATAGATAAATGGTAATATCTTAACGTTCTGTCTAACCGATACAAATCAACAACGAGAAGATTTAAACACATTTACACAACAGCCATCCTATCTCAGCATCACACAAAATTGACACAAGAGCCATAGTCTCTCGGTAAAAAATCTCAAGACATATCGTGCACGCCAGTATATGCACTTCGGTCTTCGGCAATATTTTTACCACTCAAATGAATGCGATCACACTTGTAGGTTAGTATTGTAAGTATATTGAGTCGTTCGAGCATCCTTTATAGTTGTACAATAATTATACCGTACAATTAATTATTTTGTATTATTAAACAAATTAATTTGTAAGTTATTTATATCCGCTAAACCTAAAATTATTTAATATCCACCACACTATTTAGTGTGCTTATTTACTTAGCCATAGAATATAAAATGTATTGACTATTATCGTAGTATTATATATAGTTGTATTGTTATAGTGTTATTATATAATTATATTATTTATAGGGCCCGTAATTTATATATGCAATAAAAATCTATAAAATATTCCGATTCATAAATATGTAAAATAACATTTTTTAATGGCATTGTATAAGTATAAAAGTGTTATAAATTAATAAAAGTATTATATATATATTGTATACAATTATTATTTTAAAATTCAGAATAACATAATTTTTATAAAATTGTATTTAAAAGTATTTTACTATGTATAGTAAACTTTTATTATAGAACAAGTACCAGCATGAAGTAGGTAATACAAATCGATTTAAAGTTTTCGAATTGTAAACTTTTATGATTATCTCGAAGCATACTTTTTCAACTGACAACTGACAGTCCCTCGTCTTTCCGTTAACTCTCCATTGATTATACATACTATCGATTTTTTTCAATGTAGAATATAATATATAAACGATTTTTATAGAGGCGTGTGGATAATTATAAATTTAACACTAGAAAATGAAATATTTTTCGTCATTCGTCGATAACGTATTGAAGTACTCAAGTACATTATATTGGGTTATTTACGATCGACAGTTGATATTATAATTGTACAGAAACATGATGACTGTTTTAATGTACAATGATGGAATTATAATTATTATTATTATAATTGTAGAATATGCAACCTTTATGAAACTATCAAGAAATATGAATTTTCATTCAAATATGCAAAAATATGAAAAAAAAAAATTAACCATAGAATCTACTGCACATTACGAAACGTCGATATTTCGATATTTATAATCAAAATTATTCTAGATGAATCGTGGAATAATATGCATTTGCATATAAATCCGGGCCATAATCATATTATTATAATAGATCATAAGCACAATATTATCTATTTAGTATACAAGTCTAGTACCTATTAAGTATTATTTAGATGCTTACAACCAAAAATACATTCGGATGGCGATCAATATCCCGTAAAGACTATAAAGACGCATCGTGCCACGAATGTAGGGATTTTAAGAGCTACCTAGTTTTTTTGTTTTTCCTGACACTGCTGCTTGCTATACATCAAGTGTCTATATAGAGAGTCACTGTAATGGTCAATGGACAAATTTATAAACTTGTCATTGAAGAACAAATATTTGTGATTGATGACAAAAGTATTTATTGTTATGCAAATAATGAAATAATAGAGCCTACCAGCATAGGATTCATTCAGCTATCTAACCACCTGAATATTAAACATTTATCTGAAGTAATTCATTCATTTAATTACAAACAAGTTTGTCAAGGTGGACCTATGGCAATAAATTTTCTAGGTAATAAATTAATTGTATTGCAGCCTGCAGTGTTATTTATTTTAAATTGTAATTCCAACTGCAGTAGGCGTACATATATGTTTGGGATTGGATCAAATTGTATTTATCTGGGTATATTGATTTTAACAGCTAAACTTAATTATGGACTGTATGGCGTCATAAGAAGTGCAATACATTACTATCATCAAATAAAAAAAAGCAGGTAAGTGAATGTCATTCTGCTGTACAGTAGGTTACAAGTCTGTCTAATGGATGGTATTAAATTTAAATTCAATGATATATAATATAAATAATTACAAATGGTTAAAAATATTTACATACATAATACAAATAGAGGGTTTTTAGATAATAATGAAATAATCACAACAGACATTGTTTAAGATTAAGTTTAATGAATGATAACATTCTATACATATGCATTTATAAAATTAAATCAAATAACCAGTAATTTGTTCGAAACAAGAGAAAAAACACTAAGGTTAAGCACTATAAAAATGGTGTTACATGATTGGAAGCAACTATATTTGTAGTATTAGGTACATTAATCCAAATCATTAATATTGGTGAGAAGTACTATCTGGGGAGGCGATGAACTTTCTCATGAAACAAGTCTCTTTTCAGTCATTAAAACTCTTGTCAACCTATACTATTTTTAGTCCGATGGGTAAGGAGTATTATAGATTATTGACTTAGGTAATTGACTTATTAAAGTTGTTAAACAATATTAATATTGAAAATATTTTGTTTCTGCACAGTTCACACAGACTCTCTTTCAAATCATCCCGTCTGCAAAATATTAATCTTTAGTACCTAAATCGGAAGACTTGATTGTAAAATATAATGCTAAGTTATTAATAATAACAAAAATAATACATGGCCTTTTTTCAGTAATTTTACAAATTTTTCTAATCTTTCTAGCTAATTATTATTATTATTATTATTTTACAAGCATTGTACTGACTGAAGGTTTATTTTTAAATGTAAATTATTGTTTATTTATGTAGTTTTACACTTTTACCTGTACATATGGATAACTTTGTTCACTCTGATGAAATATTATTATTATTATTATTATTTTTTTTTTTTTTTGAATAAAACGCTTCAACGGCTATATGGTTATATACATATGGCTATTTTATGGACAAAGACACAATTTTGAATGTGAAAATCAACATTTTTTAGAGGCCTTTGTAGTGACTATTAGGAGTCTTCCTAATTGCATTTAAGTTTATGGGGCAACTACAACAATTTGCACCGGGGCCGGGCACACAAATATCTAGCTACAGCACTGCGTATACACAGAATATAGAAATCTGTGTTCGTTATTTATATATTCGTAATGTTTTACAAATTAAAAAAATCATTATATATATTAACCTAGTATGTAAATAAATAATATTTTTTTTTGTAAGCCATTATTATTATTATTATTTATAAATTTCTACAGTTTTTTAATAAAGAGGCTTTTATAGAGCATATTTTTGAATTTTTAGTGCATATTTCAATACGTTTTTAATAAATGCATGCATATATTTAATGCATTTAATTCACAGCCCTGCTTATCACTTTAATTTCCAATCATGCCTATCATAGTTAATGTTAAATGTCAATAATTAACAGTTTCTCCAACTTGATAACACTTAGGGGGATGTCAGATTTTTAGCGCACCATTTATTACTCTCTCTAACCCACGCACAATAATAAGCGCAACTATATAGCCATAGTACACGCCCTGCCAGTACGCTACAACGGGAGTAACCGAATTGGTTCCTGTTTGAAAAAGGTATTTCATTAAGTTGAGCCGAATTGGTTCCCGTTCAAAAAAGGTATTTTATTAGGTTGAGCCGAATTGGTTCCCGTTTGTGTACAGGTAATTTTTAATTTTTAATAATTGGTACAAAATATAAATACAAATCGTTGCGAATCGTTCCATTCAAAGCTGAATAAAGAATTTACAAGTGCCCATCCTAATATATTTTATTTTATGGAGACTTTAAACAGTATTCAGACATTAAATTATATTAAATTTCAAAGTAATAATACTAGAAAACTTACTAGCAAACAAGAAAAAAATAACAAATTCTAGCAAAATTGTATGACTGAGTATACTAATGAGAAGCTTACGCGAATTGAATACTTAAAGAAAGTTTGCTTCAAATTTGCAAATCAGCGATTTTAAATATTTTTATTTTTTACCCCTACACCTAGTAATGACTATAGTTGACTTCCAAATCAACGATTTAAAATTGTATATATTATATCATTTTTTTTATAACACACATTGAGGCACATTTTTAACCAAGCCTACTTTTAAGTTGACAGTCCTAAGCCTGTAAAATTGAGAAGGAAAATGTGCGTAATTAAACGGGAACCAATTGGGCCCAACCCAACAAAATACCTTTTGCAAACGGGAACCAATTCAGCCCACCCCAACAAAACACCTTTTTCAAACGGGAACCAATTCGGCATGTGGGGTTAGAGCTCGGGGACCAATTCAGTACCAGCCGCTACAACCGTCCCTGGATATTATAATGTTACTTTTAATATTAGATTAAATTTACCTAGTCGGCCGAGTCCTACCCCCACCTCCACGCGGTGCCGAATGGAAAAAGGAATTCCGGTTCCGGCCAACGGAGGAGGTCAGTAAGGAAAGTAACAATATAGGATTGGTCCTATTAATCGTAGGTTTGGTATATGCTACGCGTGGGTCAAATATAAAAAACAAATAGTGTGCTGAAATCTCAACCGGCAACCGATCTTTTTATTCTATCCCATAAGTCGAGGTTGTAAACCTATATCAACTGATACCGGTATAGTTTCAGCCCAATAGTCAAGTGGCCTTTGCAATTCAAGATCCTAGGCATTCGGAATTGTAACCTATCTATTCTACATTCACACTTCTTCTGCCCCTTTCTCTCACAAGCTATATACAGGTTCAGCCACGCTCTCCTTACACCTCCATACGATCAGTATTCTACCTATCAATCTGTTCGTCAGTGATCTCAACCCTTTCTGTTCCCCTAAATTTACTTCCATTACCTTTTCTCACTTCCTCTTATCATACAGTGACCGAACCACCTCATCCTACTCTCTCTTGTTCTCACTACAATGGTAGGGAGACACTATTCCCAATCTGTTTTTCACATTTTTTTTTTCCCCAAAAGTTCTTTTTCTCAATACCATTTTTCCCAAAACTTATTTTTCACAATACCATTTTTCCCAAAAGTTATTTTTCACAATATCAAATCTATCATTATAAGATTTTACCAAATATAAGAAATTATTTATTGTTAATTTTAAAATGTAAAAAAATATAGTTAAAAAAATAGTATAAATAAATAAATAAAACTCTATTAAAATTTTAAATTATGACCAACAGCCGTGAGATATGCAATAATATCATTGTTATTAACAAATTCGTCATACTTTGAAACAATATTATGTATTCTTTCCTCTGCTTTTAGTCGTACCATATTACGACCCTTCCTTATTTTTTGTCCCAGATTTAGCTGCCGTAACATGCACTCAGTGTCGGCTTGTTCTTTGCCAAGTTCAGTGAAAAATGTATAGACGCTTGGATGTTGTCGTCCGACAACCACTTGGAACCGATTATGCCAGCCTTCTGACAAATTATTAGTTCTTGCCAATCGTTGTAGTACTGTATGGTACTGGTTCCACAATTTTGGAGGGAATCTGGGTTCGGTTCCTTCGGTGCTGGGGGTGCTTCAGGATGTTCTCTAGCTTTTCTTTTTATATCTATCATAACTTTTAAGGCATTAACTTCTTCTAAATTCGGTGCGTGGTCATGTATAGAATTTTTAGGGCCTTTATGGACTAGACTACTTTTCCCAGAATTACTTGTTATAGCCCGAGCAGAGCACTCACCTTTTTTACGACAACACCAATAAATTCGACCTTGGTTTTCCGAATGTTTATAATAGAGATATCCGTCAATATGCAGAAGCTTTCCTCTTCCGTTGGAATTTATTATAATTTCGGCCATAATTTAAATGAATACGGTAATAAGAAAATTACAAGTCAATATACGAAAAATCACTCATTGAGACAACGGCTGTCAAAATGACACTAAACCAGGTAGTTAAAAACTAAATAGCAAGGCCATTCGATAATCGATACCGACCATTTATCCGATTAACCAAGCAATAAAAATGATTACATACAATAGTCTAGACTATTATCTCAATGATATGACATGACTACACACAAATGGCTTGCAAAAATAAGATAAGGTTTTTTTTTTGGGAAATATTAAATTTATAAAAATATATATTGGGATAATATATTTATGGTAAATATTAAAATTGGAGAAATTAGATTGGGAATATCAGATTTGGGAAATGTTAAAGTTGGGAAAAATTTATTGGGAAAAAATGATTGGGAAAAACGGATTGGGAAAACTGTCCTACAATCCACTACAATATATACCACTCATATACACTACATTAAATTAATTAATTTCTTATTCTATCCTCCTTTGTACCTTACACACCTAACTTAACAGTCTCATATATTTGCAGCTATTCTCACTCCACTAACTTACCCTAACCTTATATTTCTTTTTCACATTCTGAAATCCTGTTGACCTATTTCCTTATCTTCACCATACCATATACACTTCCCATTCACTCAGTCTCTAGTTATACCTACAAGTCATCGTACTTGATTATCGGTGAAAATATTTATTGTTTGTCTTTGAAACACTGCAATGTTCACACAGTCTGCTTATGATATATTATCCCCAGTTGGCAACATTTTCGCTGACAAATATCATTTCTGAAATAACACGCACCTTGCAGTAAAATGTTCAACAATATTATTATGACCTATGAGTTACAGATATTATATATATATTTTTTTTTCTAACAAAAAACATTGTTATACATTGTTATCTATTACCTACCTTTAAGCAGAGCTTGGGTTAGTAGTATAGGTTCCTACATGTTACAACCTTAAAATTACATATTACAGTAGCATATTATTGATTATTGAAATTGAATTAAACATTATATAAAAAGAAATTATAAATAAGAATATGAATATGAATTTCTTCAAGTATATTTAATATACATATTGGATAGCAGCCAGCAGGTACCTTAAGTTTTTTGAAATCTGTACGTTCGTATTATCACAAAAATTTAATTTATATTTTAAGTAGGTATTTTTACTATAATATTATAGCGCACTGCAGCTAAAGACATGGCTTTTTTTATTATTATTATATAATTTTCTTTTTTAAATTAAATTTAAATGTACCTAGGTCCTAGGTATATTTTATTTGTATTTTTACTATATTTATAGTGCACATCAACTAAATTCATTGATTATTATTATAATGTAATTTACTTTTTAAATGAAATTTAGTATTCGTGAAGTAGAGTAGTAGACTCGTGAGAGTTTACATGATCAGGTAGTACCTACTGAAGTAAAAAAAGAGAGATTACATGTTCCCGTCAGATAGTAACTGGAGTAGACCCGGAATTCGGGAGAGCTTACCACCAGTACAGTTTACGGGTCACATTTACATTTACAGAAATCTTTTTTATTGGTAATATTATCTGGTTTTATATTTCAGTTGTTGGTCGCATGCCAAATTTAATCATACAAACTATAGTCCACTAGTTTATAGACATTCTAATTGATATTTTCCCGCCAGTGCTCCTAGACAGTAATTAAATTACAATACCTACGAATTATAAGTTAGTTAAAATAAAAGAAGGTATAAGTGGATATTGCTCTGCTGTAGAGTAGATTACTAGTGGATGACTGTAATGGATGGTGTTAAACTGTTAAATTTGAATTTTTTTCAATTATATAATATAGTTGTATACCTACGAAAAACCATTCTGAGCGGAGACTGTCAGTTTAGGATATTTTATATTATATTTATATTGTTGATATTAATACGGTAGCCGGTTAAGTTGAATTATTGTTATTTGTTTAATATTATAATATCGTGTCGTATGTTAAAATTTATCAATAGCTGGGTAATATTGACACTCCATATAGTACTCCATTACTTGGTTGTACTAGTACAGTTTTATCCAGTTATAAATTTGTTTTATATTTTATACTTTTATTTACCAATTTTGTGACTATGGAGATTATAAAATCAAATAAAGGTGGTGACAAAGGTTGTTACAAATGTTATGTATATGTTGTAAAGTATATTGGCATATCAAAAATAACCTGGAGGTGTTCTAAGAGGTGTTCAATGAAATGTACTGGAAAATGGAGAACCCAGAAGTAAAAACAGGGCATAGCCATTTGAAAGATGATGACTGTGTAAAGGTAGAAAAAGCTTTGTGTGCGATGAAGGAACGATCAAAGACTGGTTTATCTAAGCCACTTGAAGTTTATGCGGCAGAAATTTCTAAGTTGGATGGTAACACTAGAGCGAAGATGCCAGTTGAAGACCATGTTAAAAGAACTTTAAGAAATCAACGTTCTGCATTAAATCCAGTTGAGCCAACTAGCCTTGATAATTTGGTCATTGATGGTAGGTACCTAAATTGTATTAATTAATTAATTATTTAAAATTCAATTCTTTCTATTTCTATTTCTGGGCTTTTTTTCCTTGGGCTTTTTTTCCTTGGTGTGTTTATTTTTTTGGGCTTTTTTTCCGTTAGGTTTTTTTTCTCGGCTTTTTTTCCTTGGGCTTTTTTTCCGTGGGCTTTTTTTCCTTGGTGTATTTATTTTTTTGGGCTTTTTTTCCGTTAGGTTTTTTTTCTGGGCTTTTTTTCCTTGGGCTTTTTTTCCGTGGGCTTTTTTTCCACGATTCACCTACTCATATCATAGACATTAAAGAATATTTATCCATGATTCATAATATACGACAAAAGTACTTAGTACTCTTTATATTGTTCAGTTTCCACCAAAACGCCGCTAGATGACGCCAGTCTGTAGTTCCACAGCTGTTTCGGGGACTCAGTTTGACGGTCACAAAAAATACATTATATCATAGGCCGATGTTTACCTGTACATCTGAAATCGCGGTCCGTGACCATGTCCGCTACCCACTAACAGCCAGTGCGTGTGCGTTTGTAGTGTGTGACGTGTGCCCGACGGCGCAAACCACTTTATCCGCGCCTGATCGTTAACCTTATCAGTACCCACTACGCACTGAAAAGTTGAATGTAAACCGCGGACGATAAAAATCATTACACAAACGCAACGAATAACAATAGTAATCTGTAATATTTATTGCACAAAATTCTGAATACTACAAGGCACACTACTAACTGCGATATAGCAGTTGGTGTTTTGGTTTTGATTTTTTTTTTTAACGGTTTGTACATACTATAATATTACTATTTAGTTATAATAATATTAACTTACCTACGAGTTATGAATCTATTTTTAATTTCATTAAACTAACGTCAATATACATTATGACCGAAGTTTAAATTCGTTCGTTTTGTTTTTGAAAATCTCTATACTAATGTGCGCATATTACAAATTTTAAATTTCAGACGCAGGTAATACTATTTTATTGTTTTTACCAGTTTAGTGGAAGTAAACATTCGGTTCCCGAGATATTATGATTTGCGATTGAATAGTACCTAAACAATGGATGTCAGCATGCACAGCACTATGGGAAACCGAATGAGGATGTGGCCAAATCGTCAAAGGATTGGTTTACGTATACGATCGGCTTCAGCAGGCAGAGATAAACGTTCAGGTGGTTTAAATTTTTATGTCGGGTTTTTGTATTTTAATTTTATACCTATTTACTTTTGAAAACAATTAGAATTGCGAAATCGGTCATGGGCATTTTTATTTGATAACTTACGTCGTAACATGGATGAAATATACCAAATATGCGAGTCTGACGAAAATGTTTATGAATGTAAAGTGAGTAATCTTTATAGTTATATTTTTTCATATTGCCATTGGTATTCTCTCATATATATATATATTCATTTTTACGTTTATTTTAGGAAGCAATTATGGTCCTACAAAATTATATACATGATTTTCATAGCTTGGTTGAATGGTTTCGATTGAAATGGGAATACGAGCATACTGATCCACCTCAAAGACCAAATTTTCTTGCTTGGGAAATCCGAGGCGCTTCTCCTAGAAAGGTAATTTCTTAACTACTGTGTTAATTTTAGTTTTATATTTTATTGACTGATTAAATTTTTCAGATGATCCAAAAACCTCCTATTATTTCAACTGGATTAACTCGAAGGAAATTGGAACTTCTGTCTGAATCAATATCTAGTGATAAAAGTGCAATTAATTCTACACAATTAAAAGATGAAGAGATTATCATAGAAAATATTTCAATTGAAAAGTTATATACTAATCAGTGTTGTCAAACTGACTTTGATTCTATTGTCAAAGATACAGACTTAGATACTTCTAAAGAAGTGTTTAAACCTATTACAAAACCAGTTGTTAAGTCTTGGATTTCAGATTCCAATCAGAAGAAACAAATCCCAGTTCTTGTTCCTAAACCCTTAAATGTATTGAAATCAAAAGTAGATGAAAAAGATAAGACTAAAATAGATCTGTTAAAAATGTCATCTACGTCAACCCCTCGCTTAACAAAACCTACAAACACAAAGATTATTGAAAATGTTAAATATAACTCAAAGACTGTAATCTCTAAGGAAAACAAGCAAAAATGTAATGAGAATAAAATTATGGTCAATATTAAAGAAGATAAAACCAATTTGCAAACATTAAATACCACTAAAAATGATTTTATTGATTATTCAAACAATAGAGACAATACATTTGATCAGAAATCTAATCTGGTTAAATCTAAAAAGCAATCAATTGAATCTATAATTGCAGTCAATACAGTTGGGAAAACAGAAAAATTAACTCGTTCTAAAACATCAATTGATATAAAAGTCCCAAAAATTTCGAAACGTGGTATTGTGAAAGGAAATGATGGATGGGAAACTGTTATTAGATCACGCCGTAGTAATCCATTAACGCAAAGTTCAAGTAGTATAAAACTCAAATCACCATTTGATATAAAGAAACGTTTTCAAGTACCATCTGCTGCTAGCTCCATGCCTACCTTAGCTTTAGATTTAGTATCTAGTCCTGATAAACCAGAAACTATGAGCATTTTGCCTGATAAAAATGATCGTCCAATTATTTCTAATGCAGTGGTTTTTCCCAAAAAGAAACGTAAGCTTGATAAGCCACCTGTTCCTAAAAATAAAATAATTGATCAGATGAGAAAAGAAATGTTGAAAGATGAAATAGAAGAACGTAGAATGTGCGATGAAGAATTGATGCGCAATAGACAATTCTTTGACGAAGAGATGATGTTGGCCAGAGAAATACGGGAATTAGAAAATGCTGAGAGTAGCTGTAGTGATGATATGACACAATCTGATCGTTATTCAGACCTTTTAGACAACATGATATTAACAGAACGAATGTACACGATAAATGAAATAAAAGCATTGATACAATATGGTAATGAGAGTGCTATTGATTCAATTGCAATGCCTTCATGGGATATAAGCAAATCCACAGAATCTATTAAACAAACTTATAGTGCGAGACAAGCTAAAGCGCATCAAAAACGTCAACAACTATTGCAAGACAAATCAACTAAAGTCCGCGAACTGCTTAAAAAGGTAATATTTACAATTTATTATTTGTCAGATAACTGTATTTAAAAAAAGTGATTTACCTAAAGAATTTTTTTAATTGTAGGTTGGGGAGAGAAAAATGTTGCAAAGCCTAATTATTGATGAAAAACGAATTAATATAGATAAAAAGCTTAAACGTGCTGAAGAAAATCGTAAGTTACACTTACAACAAATTCAAAAAAAAGCACATGATGAAGAAGAAAAACTCCGTGAAATAGCTTTTATTAATGAGTTGGAGGCACAAAATCGACGGCATGATATTCTTACACTCTGGCAAGAACAAGAAGATAGACTGCAAACTATATTAGAAGAACGTAAACGTAACCAAGTGCGAAAAGCTGCAAAAGAAGCAGCAGTTGAAGAGCGCTTAAAAGCATTGGAAGCTGAACGCCAGGGACGTATTGAACAAATATTAGAAAGAAGGCGAATAAAAGAGGAACGCATTGGTCGAGAACAACAAGTAAAAGAAAAAGAAAGACTTGAACTAGCTAGAGAAAAAGCTAAGGAAAGGGAAAATAAATTAACCGCTTTATATGCAGCACAATCAGCTAGTGCTGAAGAATTGCAAAAAAAAATTCAACAAAAACAAAAGGAATCAGCCAAGCGACATGAACAAAATATTGAACATATCAGGCAACGAGCTCTTGAGTTAGGTGTTCAGAAAAATGATATTGACATGGATAGATATTGTCCTTCTTGTGAAATCTTGGTATGTATAGTTTAAAATAATTATTTATATGCTATTATTAAAAATAATTAATATTTTAATACTTAGGATTGTAAATAGGATTGTAGGTACATAAAAAAAAAAATCATTGATTAACAGTATTTTATTAATACATTTAAATCTATATATATATAAATATATATATATAGACGAGTGTCCTCCTGATTCATAATCAACGCAGAGCCAAACCTATTAGAGCATTGACTTGAAATTTTGAGGGTAGATTAATATTATAATTTCACCGTGCACTACGAAAGGATTTTGAAAAGTTTTGATTTTAAGGGGTTGAATTCATCCAAAATAAATTGGTACGTGTAAATTGTATACCTATATACTTAGTTATACAATGGTTGCTATTGGTTATTCGGGCAGATCAGGTAGAAGTTTGCATCAAATCGAATTTTTGAATATTGCCTAACAAGGTGGATGAGTTGCCCTTTGTCTGTGAAGCGACATAGTCGGATTACGTACCAGGGTGGCTGAGTTGCACTTACTGCAGCAAATTACACCCAATAGGAGTTGAACAATACATTTTTTTTAAGAATTTTTCTACTGCCCATTTTCTATGGGTAACAAAGTGCATGGGATCAGCTTGTAAAAATATATTTAAATTGTATACATATCTTATAATTGATTATCAATTACTTAATTTCACTACAGTTTTAAGGAGGTATCAATTAATAAAACTATTATTTTTGTAATAAATTCTAATAATAACAAGTTTAAAATTCAAAATTTGTAGTTTGAATCAGTGATAACTTTACATCATCATCTACGGACAAAAACCCATAAAGAACGCATAAAGAAAATTAGGAAACAAACAAAAGTTGAACATTCTGTAATAGATAAGTTTAGTCAAGATGTGAAGAAAAAGAAATTGAAAAGAGTAAAATCTTTTGATACCATTTCATTAGATACAAATGTAACTGATGAAAATAATGATAACAAATCAAAAATGAAGAACAACAGGAAACGAAGTATGAAGTTACGACACAGAATTTTAACTAGGTAGGTAATATATTAAGATTATTTTTATTAGATTTTATATTTTTATACGATTATTTACAAAGCTAATTTATAATTCTATAGAAGTAAAAAAATTGAAGATAATTCACCAAAACAAGATTCATCAGTGGACAAAACAACAATAGAAATTTGTGTAAATTCTATTGTTAAACATCTGAATGAACTAAAGAATGAACAGTGGTCCAAAAATGCTTTGAAAAACTTGGAAACAAAGTTACTATTCTTGGAAAAACGATCAAATGAAATTCCAGTACGTATACAAATTTGTTAATATTAATTTGTCTTTACTTTTAATTTAATAATATCTTTATTGTTATATAAATATTACTGAACATTAAAATACTATCAGAATTTTGAATATAATATATTCTGGCATTTTATTAATTAATGATAAATATTTTTTTTTTCTTAATGTAAAATTTGTATTTGTATACATTTGAACGAATATATTTTCAGTTATTCAAATTTTAATACTAAGAATAATAGTCTTTAGGATTTACTATAGTTATATTACCATTATAGGTATATAACTTGAAAAATATTTTGGTTTTTGTGTGCTATTTATATGCATTAGAAATTATATACTTATTTAATTTATTTTTGATTTATAATATCTGATAATATTTTGTTTTGTGAGTTAACGGACTTAAAAACTTAATCTTGTATTGAGAAGTTTCCTCCCGAGTTCTTTTTACAAAAATTAAAAAATATCAGAAAAACACATTGTCACCATTTTTATAACCGTTTAAAGTTCAAATTTTACGAAATTAAATAAAATAACAAACTTTTTCAAATTATTTTTATATTTGACAGTTCATAACATTACACAACACATATGGTTTGAATATTTTATACAAGATTCTTTATATAGTTATTGTTGACTGGAAAATAAAACAAAGTTTATCGTAAAGCCACTTACATTTTTAATGATTGATACATTTTAGTTCTAGTTTTGACGATATTAGATATTGAAATGTATAATAACGATTTATTATATTATAACGATATTTTTATCTTGGTGTTATTAAAAAAATAAGAATTGTAGAAATTTAAAAATTCCCAACATTACTTAAATTACCATTCTCTTTTACATCATTATATTTATAGGCATTTGGAATTATATATGTTTTTTTTTATTTTAAATGTAGTTGAAAAATATTAAGCTGTTCTAATAACAATTTTAAAAATATTAAAAATACAGTCTCAATTTTTTATAAGCGTTTGAAGTTAAATTGTTGACAGAATTTGTCAACCAGTGAATCAGTATTGACTTACAAGTTAATAACAGCTATATAGTATAGTAGGTAATATATGGAATAACAACTATGCTATAATGTATGTAATTACCTAATATGCAATTTGTTTAGGCAAAAAATAGTTCAACCTACTGTATTAACTATTAATGATATTAAAATTAATTACCTGTACTAATAACAATATAAGTATATGTGATAGACCATTTCTGCTCTGAATCATTTTTCCTATATGCATTGAATTCAAATTTAAAATACCTATGATCTATTATGTGGTCAGTGACCTAATCAATAATGATCAACCTTTACGTTACTCAAAACTCACCATATACAGCAGACTAGCAGAGCGACATCTCCGGTAATTTTTTGTTGTTGTTGATTTAAAAAAAAATTATGAGATAGTGCTATAGTGGCGAATACATATTTTATAAGTAGCCATCAAGTATCAATAACGAGGGTATTTACTATTTATACGACTATATAGCTTACATTTATTTATTATTTTTTAGTTTACCTGACAGAGTTTAGTTTAAAATAAAGTTATACATGAGCATTAATGTAAGAAGTACCTACTTACTTCATATTTGAACTCATGAATACTTTCAAATTAAAAGATTAGATTCTTACTAAATCATCAGGATTGAATAGTTCCTAAAGCATCTAAACATTACTTTATTATACTGTTATAACTTAAAAAAAGATTCATAGACGAATTTTGTGCCTTACTACCACGCCCATGAATACATGGACCAATTTTAATTTAATATATTTTTTGTATACTTATTGGAAGAAAAGTACCTACGAAATAAGTGGTGGGTTTGTTGGATGTCGGTTTTTACTCATCGTTGGCGCAATCGTGTAGGATGTAGATTGTATTATAATATAGGTATTATGTATTATTATTTACTGAGTGGAAACTTATAAATATATAGGTAAATTATATTATTATATTATAAGATATTGCAGTTAGTATGACTGAATCACCTGATATATCTTCTATACACAATATAAATTATTATATAATGACGTGTGTTTATAGTAGGTATACAGTTAGGAGTGAACTACCAGTCTCCCTGCCCACCAATCAATCAACTACGCATAAGTCACAATTTCCGCAATATAGGCGTATATATGGACCAGGACGTGAGGTTGATTTTCTATCGTCCCTTTGTCTGACACTCGCACACACGACGAGCAACGAACACATTATTAGAACCACTCTTTCTCACTACTACCCCTCTCCCACTATACACTTCAGGACTAGGTTTTCATGGTCCATTCGACCGATATGAGTGCGATGCTGTTACTTCCGCAAACACGCGGGTCGTTGAAAAACAACATTTATAATAACAGTGATAATATAATGATCGTCGGATGAAAAAATAACAGCTTTATAAAAGATCAGATGCAGGTATAACAAACGTTACGTATGACGTAATACATATAATGTAGGAACAAGACATTATTGTCGTCAAAAGATCTTTCGGGGTCCGTGGACCATATTTTTTATTCAAAAAATATTATATACGTTCTTCAATACACTGTTTGTAGATAATCGTGTATAAAATCTAATATTTTTATTAAATTATAACGGAAATTTAACCTACAAAATAAAAAAAAATGCCTCAGTCTAAAAGGAATATGTATTAGGTAGGTAAAACTTACAAAATTAAAACATAATACAATTAAATAAACAATTTTTCAAAAAATAATAAAATTTCTTTTCTCGTTTCAAATAATGACATGCGATATTGTTGTTTCGATTAAAAATTATAAATATCATCAATATAAGTATAGTATGTCAGTCTTTAAAAGTATGTGTGTTGTAATTATTTAAACATTAAGAAAAATAGGTAGCCCTAAACACCAAAAAGTCTGACAAAGATACAGCAATAATACGCTACATTTTAACAAACAATAATAAAATAGGTACTATAAAATACCTACTATGCTAAACTTGACCAAAAGAAAACAATAACAAAAACACTATTAGTCTCTTTACGGGTCGGTGTAGAAGTTACGAGGTCAGAAAGCAATCCAAACGTTTTGTGTCATGCCACACACCATTCCTTCGGGATATTAGAGGAAAAATGTATATCCATCGTCGTATAATATATATAGAATATATACATGACGAATTTCACTTCTCTGAGACATTTCTAGTTCAAATCACCCCAAACTAAACGTACGTGTTGACGGTGCCGTCGTCGTACGTGCTCTGCAAGTTTTTAAAAACCTCCGGGGAATATCTACACTGCGGGGTACCACAATCTTAAATCTGATCAAATAAAGATTTTGCACTTGTTATATTTAACCGAAATCTTTGGTATTTCTCTCCATGGCTAGGTTTTTCTTGTTACAATTCCTGTAATGGTCAAAACTCAAGACGATTTCTTGTATCACGAATATAAGACATATATTTTTATAGTAAAGGTAATATTAATTTAATTTTAGGTTATACAAATGCGTTGTATTTAGATGACTTGTTGCAGGAACTGCCAGGAACCGTTAAAAATTCAACGCGCAGCATTCGTCAAAGGCAAATCGAAAATAATAGGGAAATGTTCATAATACAGTGAAACTTCCATATAACAAACTTCCATTTAGCGAAATTGTCTGTTTAGCGAATTATTTTTGAGAACCATGACCTTTATTGTTGATCATGCGTAAATTTCATTTAACGAATTTCTCTATATTACGAATATTTTTTGTGCCTTATGAGACTTCGTTACATGGAAGTTTCACTGTATTTATTTCTTAGGAAGATACTGCCATTGTTACAATTGTCGATTACACTACTATACACTACTACTTTTTCTATAAATGGCCGAATAATATACTTTCAAGAAATAATGGTCGTTCGTAAATTTGATTGTTCTACATTTTTGTAATCAAACATCCGTTGTAGTCCATATGAAAATTAAAAACATTAAAATACGAATTGAAAAACGAATAACAATGAAATTAAATACAAACGAACCTTTTTTTATTATTTCCCTTTAGTAAGAAAAATGCATTTGCAACGTTAAATCACTAATTATTATAAACTCTCAAATAAAATAAAGACCCTAAGAACATTATTCTTTAAGACTCTTTCAGCGGTGGACTGGCCTACTGTCCTGTAGGCCTACTAACCTAACGAACTACGGAGGCACGGGGCCCTTCATTAATAAGCGCCAAGGTGCTTTTTATTAAGAGATAGCACATCTTAAATCTTTATTATCTTAAACTGTAATTTCTGAATTTGGTAATAATTTCTAATTTTATAAAATACTATATAAATCTATACTTCTTGATAATATATTATTGGTGTAGGACGTAGGTAGGTACCTAGTTATAGTTAGAATTATTTTATTTTTATAGTTAAAATACTAATTGTTCTTCTGAATTTTCCTGAATGTGGGGCCACATTGGAGGTCAATAGGATTGTATAGGCCTAGTTCAACCCTGTGCAAGAGACGCAAATGGATTCACAATGTTATTAATTATTACGTACATAATAAAATATGTATTTAAGAAAGTTTTCTGCAAATAAAATGTACCTATACTCACCTTAAAAAAAATATATTTAGTTAAATCAATTAATTTATAGTAATATAGCTGATAATATAGTTACGCGGCTTCCCATTAACTGTATGGTTTCTCTTTTCTAACACCCAACATTTTATAGTCAGTAAATACTAAATATAGAAGAACTCAACCCTCAATAATCATGTTTAATGTTGAGACTGTTAATATACAGCATGTATTTTGAACACACAAATAAAATTGATTTAGAAATTATTCACCTAGACGTTAATAAAAAATTCATATTGTCATAGGTATATGTGGTATAGCAACTATAAGTTTGTAACTGGTAATAGTGACTTAAATAGTCTATACAAAAAACACAAAATTAATGAATTTAATATAAGATTCTATTAAGGTTATATGAAATACAAAAAATATGAAATTCAATTTTATTGTGTTGATTTTATGACGAAGAGAAATATAGCTTTTAATTGTCTTTCAAGACGACAATAATAATATAAATTATTTTCAGTTATACAATTTTTTTTTTTTTTTTAACTATGGAAAAAATTACCATTTTAAACTTAATGAACCTAACATTTAAATTTTATAATTGTAGCCTCTAGCCTCTAGGAGATATCATCTTTTTGTATGATAGTTAAAAACATAATTAAGATCACAAATATTTTTATTTTATACCAATAAAGAGTTTTTTTTTCATATTTTGCCATTTTTTCACTCTTATATGAGTGCATATATTGTTTATATACATCTGTGGATATTATACATTATTTTGCTATTATAATACTTATTTGTATATATATATAATATTTATGTTAATCAAATAATCTTAAAATTACCTATAAATAATAATAAACAACATACAAACTATTTTTGAAGAAAAAACTTAAAAATAAAATTTAAATAATGATCCACAACTCTCAAGAGGTGATTGATTTAAATAAATGTATTTGCAAATTTAAAAAATTGTTATAAAATATTAATACAACCGAGCCAAAATGTACTATACTTAAATACCCTAAAAGTGCAATTATAATATCAAAAGTATCAAAACAAATATAATTTGTATATTTCATTTTGCCAGTAGTCTTATCAAATTGTAAACAGTAAAACTGTTATCCCGTGATTAAAAAAATTATCAATATAATTGTATTACCATGGTTAAAATATAAACTTCAGAAGTTCAAAAAATGTCTAGTATTTCTTCAGTACTTATCAGTTATCTACATAATACTCTTAGACTAAAACTTTTTTTTATGGCGACTAGAAGCTTTTTGAAAACAATTAATGCTATATTATATTGTATTGTTGGTTAAATTTTAGTTAGATTCGTTCACCAGAAAATTATCAATAATTTACAGCCATTTTTAAAACTAAGTAAGTGCCTATATAGTTTGAGTTGATTTATTGTAATTTTAATAAGTTATAACTCATAACACTCGTTGCCTTACACGTAACACGCTTTCGTCCATATAGAACACTAAATTATGTCCTAACTCAGTTATGGAGAGATATTATTTGTGATGTGAAAAAAGTAATAGATTCTATTGGTCCAATGGTACTCATAACTAACCTTTGATTGACTGTTGGTTTGTAGCGTCCGATTGCTTGTACGCTACGTGGTTCTGGAGTGGTTGATCAGACGAGTGATATAGCGGTTCCGGTGGTTGTGGAGGTGGTTATCGTAGTGGCGGTAGTGGTGGTGACGAAAGCGGCAGCAGCAGATATATTATCTCAAATGTCCAGGAACCGGTTGGGTCGCGATGAACTTCGGCGGCGGAGTATCGTCTACGGTGATGTGACGGGAACAAGAATTTTGGCTGCCGTTACCTAAGTACAGACATATAGGTACCTATATATATATATAAAATTTTCTAATCGGGCGTACAGATGAGGAATTAAAATGTAAATTACAACCGCTACGAAATTTCAATAGTATTACGTATAACTATGATTATCCACATCACACATAAGACGTCATGTGGATAAGCACTGTAATATTATTTACGATCGAGCCGATTAAATTACGTTTGGTGGCCGCTAGCCATCCGACGGGTACTCGAGAGGATGGGTTTAGGCGGCGGTGGTGGTGGTGAAGGTTATGATGGTGGTTACAGCAGCGGAGGATTTATGGTGGCGGCAGTAGCGACGGTTGTGTTGATGGTGGTGGTCGCGGCGGTGGCGGTCGGTGGCGGTGGTGGCGGCGGTGGTTGTTGTTGTGGCGGCCGCGACGATTGTGGTGGTAGTGGTAACGGATGATGCGTAGTGGTGGGATGACGTCGAGCGAGTAAAGTCCGGCGATACGACCGCGACGACGATGGTGGCGGCGGCGATGAGCACACGGGACACGCACACGCACGGCGGTGGCGGAGTAGTGTTTTATTATTATGTGGACGACCGGCGTGCGTGATCGACGGGACGTTATTGTCGGCCGCGACGGTTGCTGCTGCTGTGGCGGGAGAATTCGTTTATAATATATACATGTATGTACGTGCGTACGTCGTGGAGTTGATTGCGCTCCTCCGCGAAGAAGGCGATGAACACTCGTGTCCGTCGGTGTGCGCGCGTGGACGAATGCGAATGCGCTAACGCGTGTTTGCGCGCACCGCGACGTATATCTGCGCGCTGGGCGGAACGCGCGAAATTTTCGCCCGGCCCAACGTGCTTGAAAGCAAAAGCAGTGGCGCTACCAGTGACGACCAAGAGCGTGCTTTGTGTGTGTGTGTGGGATTTGAGTTTTCTTGAAGATCAGTTTTTTACAGTTTCATCTGTATAATAATATACTCAAAGGATTAACACACCGTACCTATATTATTACAATATTTGCGCGTGTGAGATATAAGTACCTACATATAGGTACGACTGTACTCATAAGTCTTTTGTCATTATATAAGCAATACGTGATGAATGGTATAATAAAGAAATATAGGTATATTATAGCATATATTGGTCATAGAATCAGGGACGCAAGTCGGAAATTAGCAAACTATTGTTGAAAATTGTTTAGTAGGTAACCTATATTAATCATTATATTAACAACACAAAAAGGTTAACATAGATATTACATTTGCATAATAATACATTTCAGCATTTATTGGGATATTCAAAAACATTTTGAATAGGAATTATCTATTGTTATCGAATCGAATCTATTATAAAAATTAATTAGAAAATATTTAATAAAAATCAATAAAATATTAAAATTCATTGAAATACGAGGTATTTTTAATAGGTTATCTTTTTTTTATCTATTTAAGTTTTTCATTTTCTAAATTATAAGAATTAACAAAATAAAGACTGAAATTTATATATACCTATTTAAAAGGTTTAAAGTCAATTATAACAATATTATCGCAGTAAAAAAATTAAACCAGTAAAGTAGGTATCTTTGGATTTTGGTACCTATATATAGTAGGTTTTGAACAGTAGGTACTAGGTAGTAAAGCACCTAATAGTTTTACTGTTTTAGTAGTAATCATCCTTACTCATCATTGATAAATCACTGAAATGGATGTGGGTAGTATGAATTCAATGTTATCATTTCATACGTTTTTTTTAGCAAAAACGGTGTTTTTCTAAAGATATTTTATAATATTATTATTGATAACTCTTTTTTCTATTAAATAAAACATCGTATATTAGATAGATAATAGTAATATAATATTAGTATATAATAAACAGTAAAAAGGTATCGTATTATATAATTGTTATTTACTTATATAACTTATAAGTCATATATAAACTATAAGGCAGTTATGACGTAGGTATCTTATTATTAGAACGGCTTGAATTGTGGTATAAAATATAATTAATATTTTGAAAATTACATTGTTTAAAGAAAATAGTAATATTATAGTATATATAGGTAGTCGCATTGCAATTTTCTAAACATGATATAATTTTTAATATGATATATTACTAGCTGTTATTGAGATATTTGACATTTTGGATTCTGAATAGAGCGTATTTTATTGATCGACGTACCAAGTACGAGTCCCTGGCCCTCCCACAAAAATAATGTTCAATAATGTGTACAAATATTTAGCTTGCAATAATTATAGTATGTATTTTTTTTGTAATTTGTATGCTCTGCTTATAGTAGCTTATTTATCCGTGAAATCATAATAATGGAAGGGCTTGTATAGGTGTCTCAAACTCTCCCTGCAGATATCAACAATATTTATTTCAAAATTTTTCTTGTGCCAATATTTGGCATGTTATTGTCATGTATTTTCACAATCAGTCCTAAAACTCAATATTTTAATCAGTTACTTAAAGACGATACCAAGACAAGGGTGCGTGCCTGTGTTTGGAAAAAATTAGCCGTTAAAAACATTGCCTCAGGTACCTACACCACGTAGATATGTTCTTTCCTTGTTCCCTATTTTATCTATTTGTTTGTTTATTTTACATTTACATTTGCAGTTTAAATTTCTCTGTCAGTTATATATATATATACATACATTTTATGTTTAAAGATTGTACATACATGATACATAATGTTGTTCCTGAGTCCTGACACGAGAAAAAAAAAAATTACTTAAAAATACTATTTTGCTAATTAAAAGATGTCCCCAACCCCACCATGCGGCATAAAATACTCGAAATTTCCAAATTTATCCTGCACACATATTTTTCTTCAAAGTTGGCACAACAATCATAATCACTATATAATTGGTCGTTATTTAGGCATTTGTTGGTTTATGTAGAAGCTGTTTCAAAAGTTATTCAAATTTAAAGATTATATTACAAATAGTATAACGCAGTACAAGATTCCTCTTCAGTTGGTATTACTGAAATTAATAAAGAGCTTAGCATAAAATCACATACATTCTTGTATGCACGTTTGAAGTTCAAATGTTGACGATATTGGATATTTAATTGTATTATAACGACTTTTACTTATACAGTTTTTACTATTTTATTGTAATTAAAAATCATTAATCATATAACCTTGAAACATTCCTTCAAACATTGATTACTTTACCTAACTATTATTTTCTAAACACAACAATGTAATAATTTTCAAAATATTAAGACTAATTTTAAACCATTTATACATATTTACCATAAACCTGTAGGGCTTGCTATATATTGTTAGACGTTAGTACATATTATTATACTAATACCTAAAAAGAAAATTAAGACTACTTGTCAGAAATCTTTAAATAAATCATAATAATATTTTCTTTATTAAAAATTATAATACGTGAATAATAATATACTGTCACACAATGTCTAAATTATATAGCCATTAGTTAACCTATATACTATATTTTGTACATATAATATTATAATCTTTTATATTTTCGTTCTTTTATCAAATTTATGTTTTTTCGAGGGATGGGGGAACTGATAACAGGAACCTTCACCCCTGGATCAATCTAATTTCATAATGGTCGTAAATTAAAATGAAAACGCAGCATGACATGACATAAACTAAATATGTAAGTATTGCTAAGTTTTCTATTTTGAAAAAGAAATAAAATACAGTTTACAGCCTTCGATAAATGTATACATAGTTAATATTGTTTAATGTTAAAATTATTTTAAATATAAACATCATTCATAATAAACGAGTTTATAAAAAAATGTAGGTACAATAAATATAGGTAATTTAAAGTAGAATCAGAGCTTTATTCATTATTTAAATACTATAATAGCTAAAATAAAAAATTACTTGATAATTTATTATTATTCAAGCTGATACAATAAATTTTGTCTATGGTATTTAATAAATTGTTGGAACACTTTAATAATTTTATTTTTACTGAAGTGTGAATACAATTTTTCTATGCTTTTCGTGGACTATTATAATGCCCAAATTTTATATTAAAAGAGTTTTAAAGCAATTGCTTCCATTCATTATGCTATTGCTGTAGTATATGTATATATACCTAATATAGTAATACGTTCCTAACATAAAATTGTATATTTCCTCTCATAAATTGAAATGGCTTTTTTCATATTACAAAAAATGTCGACACCTTTTTTCTTGAAAAATTCGTATTTACCTATAAATACAGTTTATAACTGAGTACTTAAACCGAATATTTTTCAAGGTAAAAATCAATACAAGCACTGAATTTTATAAATACATTACATTATTATATTACCTACCTACTGTTTTTATAATTTTTTTTTAATCGTGTCAACTTAGACTTACATATAGGTCTATAATAGGTACGTGTTAAGAGTGTAGTTTTTTTAAACATTTCAATATTTAATATAATATAGATTATAGGTATATATTTAATATGCATGGTTCTCATTCAATACAACACTTATAAAACGCAGATATTGATTAATTGATTAAAATGTTATACTTATCTGGCTTTTATTATTAGTATCTGGCTTACGAAGTTTTAATTTTTAAATCTTTAAAAGTGGTCCTTCAACGTACCTACTCGAATTGGCTTCATAAACTACATATTATCCTTTTCAGTTTTCATCAAAATTCTGTTAGTTGTCGTACATTAATGTTGGTAATAAAATCAATAATATAAGCAGCAGTATACCATTACATATTAATAGAGCAACGTTTGTTCGAATCTATTCTAAAATCACAAATTTCAATGTTTAAAAATCGCTCAGAAATAGACTATTAATTATATATTATACAAATAGGAAGAATAGAATAGTAAGATAAACATAAATTCATATTATATAAGCTTATTTGATAAAATTATGAAAGGTTGTGATTTTTCAATTTAATAGGTATGTATAATATATTAATGAACCTACCTATATATTATATATGGTACCTCTATTGACTATTACACAAAATCACATGCCATATACAATATGCACCCGGTACCCACAATATATAATATAATGTATGACACTATTCTAGTAAGACTACTTTCAAATATTTAAAATGTGTTCATAATGACATAATATAAAGTTGAAAATTGAGAAACGTAGATCTGTATCTTCTAAGCGTATATCCGTTTCCAAACTTTATGAACACTTTGTATATAAATTGCAGTAGCATTTCATAACCTGCGAAGAACATATTATTAAACTTTTAAAAGCGTTCCAAGCTCAAATGTGTTTCAGGTGCATATACAATCATAACTACAAATTGTTCGTAGTTTTTGAAGGTCTTAGGAATTGCTTTTAATTTTTTACCTATTTCTATAGGAATGTGACAAAAAAATGTATTTTTTAAATTATTATTTTATATTGAATGTATTCTATTTTAATTCGATTGATGTGTCGATTGATTTTTTTTTATAAAATATAATAATTCTATTGTTGTTGGGCCGGAAGCATAAAATGTAAATACACACGCTCGGTTACTTAATAGCTTTGTGGTGTACCATTACGGTCCTACCACTATGTATGTGTAGCCGTGTAGGTATGTGTGGTGTGTAGTGGTGTGTGAGTAACTTGATCATCAATGGTCGGGACATGCAGCCGGGTAAATGGTGATAAGCTATATATACGTGTGCGATAATGAGTTGTGTATATTTGCGTTGTGTGTATATGTATTTAAGAGCGGACGCGGCACCCACATGTGTTGTCTCCGTCTTACACACGTACGACATAGCACATTTTCGTTCGCTAGTTTCAATAGGGTGTTGTCAGTTTTGATACTAGAGTGAATTGACCTATTTTCCAACTTTTAAGTAACAATACAGTATCTGAGTTCTCTCTTTGGTTTTTTACAATATTTTAATTTTCAAGTGAGTTATGAGTACGTAAAATATAAATATTTGAAAATTATCATAACTCACTTCAAAATTAAAATATCACTTAAAATACAAAAAGAGATCACAGATAATATTGTTACCTAAAAGTTTGATAATAGGTCAATTCATTCTAATATCAAAACTGGCATATTCCTATTGAAACTAGCAAACAAAAATGTGCTATGTGTCGTATGTGTGTAAGACTAAGAAAACACAGCGGGTACAACGTCCACTTCAAAACTTTAAAAATTGATTACGAAAAAAAAATTATTGGTTGTGTTAAAGTATATTATAAATAACTTGCGATTTCGTAAATATAGAATTTATTTTACTATCGATATAAAATACTAGCGTTTATTATACGTAGGTAATCATCAAACAATTATGTACACACATATTGTTTGAGGAGTGGTGGTCAGATCTAAAATAAATACAGGTACACATGATAAAATAAATTGGAGCCCTGTTCACTTCCTTGGATGGTGCTGAACCATCTACCACTCCCTCGCTAAGTTTTTCTTCTCACTCATCCATATTGTAGAATTCCCCTAACATTGATTTAGCCCGGGTCAGAATAACAGTTCATGTGTGGTGGTCAGTCGGTATGTCTTCCTTCCTAGGCCCACAGAACAAGTCCAGAAATTCCGTGATTTGGAGGAGTCTTCCGAGTAGCCATCCATGCCTATCCATGCCTCTCCATGCCTACTCTTGCCACAATCCTGGCAGTGTCTTCTGAATGCTGACATAGTACGCAGTGGCCTCCCTGTCGATCCGGCACAGTACCTAGCTTGGAAATATCCATGGTTAGTTAAGACATGGAAAGGACTTAGTACAGTAATAACTATAGTTTGTAGGTACATTATATCATTGGCGTGTTCAACTTCAACCATAGGTTAAAATCCGGGATTACTTTCCTCATCCTACTTGAGTACTTGACTGTCACTGTTTGATTTACGATTAGGTATTAATATTATTGATAAAGATAATGATTATATCGCTGGGCCAGGTAAAGGGTACTAGTCACGGAGTCACCACTTCTCGCTCAAAGTCGTGTCGGTGACAATAACGGTCCAAATCGCGTCATAATTATTATAATATTAATCATTTCATCAGAAAAGTGTTTATTAAATATTCAATTATTATTCAATAAAATCAATTATTTATAATATACAGCACACTAGTTATTTTTATTTATCTGCCTTGTTCAAATTATAACATCAAGTCGGAACAAACATTGGTCCTAACGATTAACGAGCAGACAAAACAGTCACTATCCCTATTGCCATTCACTTACTGCGATTGTCCTCTCCTCCCTCCTTGTGTTCGGCCATCCTTCTCCCATGGATCCTGGTTTGTTGATTCAAGCCCGATTCACCGACACCCAATTGGCTGACTACTCGTTTTGCCGACGCGGAAACCGGTCTCCGGTAAAAATGGAAAAAGTTCCGATTCGCCGACAAATTGTTGTTTCACAAAATACAAAAATAATTTTATGTGGAAATCTAGGATATTACAATCTACAATCAAAATGTTGATAAAACTACACCATGATATTAATGAAATTTGTCAGTTTACACTTATAGTAATCATATTGTATCGTCAGCTATAGTATATTAAGTTGTTTAATAGTATTAAATTTAAAATGTCGTTGTTTATAATAAACTCTGAGCGTGATGGCCAACCCTTAATTTTAGATAAATATATACATCGAATTGATGAAATAAGAGTTTATTACCACTATTTTAAATGTATTACTAATGGTGTGGGGTCAAGCAATATGCACATATAAGATTCAATTAATGTTATATAATGTTAAAAACGCATGGACATCCGTAGCATGGAATCCAATTGCCTAAACGTGGTTTTCGAAATAAGCTTAAAGTGAATTTGTTTGAATTTATACAATTTTTATTTAGTTTTGAATACGTGTTAGAACTAAAAAATAATATATTTAAAGGACGAAGTGGTAATAAATCCCACAAAAACTATACCACAGACATTCAATTAAATCCGAAGATCAATCATGGCATCAGTAATAGAGGGTTCTACAAAAGCCGAAGTAAATTACGCTGTACCAATTTATACCAGTGTAAAAGTTCGGCATACCGGAAACGTATGAAGTTAATGCCAATGTTACCGAAAAGCTGTCTGAATTAGTTATTGAAGGTAATTGGTGATCAACGAATGATGGAAAAGAAATTTTTTAGGTACCTATTTATACTAAATTATTTCAATGATTTAATTAATTATTTTACTGTTATAGGTACCTACCTACTAATAATAAAATTATTATTACAGGATGTGATGGTGCAGATGATAAAATCGTTATATTTGGTACCGAAGGATTTTCACGACGTCTTTGTTCTGGTAATACAGTTTTTATGGATGGTACATTTAAGTCAGCACCAAAATTATTTACTCAAATTTATACCTTATAATATACAGTTATACTATTTTGTTGTAGGAGTGATGATACTTCTAGTATAATTTTATTTTGTACTCTTATAGTTTTATAAATATAATTTATCTTACGCAATTTTTGCTACGTGAATAATAATATCACGTATTCACGTTAGTATTTAATACTTTTAGCTTAAGACAGATTTAAGCATAATTTATTTTGATTTTAAAATAATGAATAAATCTAAGAAATTAAATATATATTTTTAGGCTTACGCAGTATTGCCCAATAAAAGTACATCAACATATTCAAGAATTTTTGAAATAATAAAAGAAGCTGCATCAAGAAATGGTTTAGAGTTTAAACCTATTTGTTTCCAAATAGATTATGAAATTTAAATTATCGTCACCACTCGGTAGTGCTTTGATTCTGATACGCCCAAAAAGGGTGTTTATTTCACTTAGGGCAATCTATTTGGCGTAAAGTTCAAAGTCTGGGATAAGCTTATTATGCACATAATGATAATATTAAAAAGTTGTTCGTCGTCTTTGTTCATTAGCCTTATTAGTTCCGATTGAACAAATTGATAATTGTTGGACAGAATTCGTAGTGAAGCACCATAGTCAGAAAGTAAATATAATTTTTTATATAATTTTTTGGTACTATATATTTTGTAAAGCTCAATTTTCTACTATTAATATTTTAGGTGTACTGAGTTTATTAAATTATTTTATCGAAACATAACTGGATCCTAATATTTGCTTATTTAATCGAAATATGTGGAGTCACTTTAATACAGACGGAACAAGGGCCATAAACCACCTTGAAGGATGGCATGCAGCTCTTAATAAAGCATTAGGAACTAGGAAGACCAAAGCCATACATTTTTAATCTAATCAAAGAGCTAAAAAATCAAAAACCAAATTTCGAACTTGACCTCATAGTACAAAAAAACTATAATCGGCCACAAAAGATGAAAGCTAAATATATAAAATTAGAAAAGAGGTTATCATTTACAAAAGAAAGGTATAACATTTATAAATTAGAATGACGTATATAATAATGCATCTTTTTCTAATAACGATTCAAATTATAATTTTAGGTTACAAAATGGTACGATTTGTATTTTGTAATACTTGGACTCAATAATGTTCCATTTTCATTTAGAAAACAGAAGATCGTAAGATTAGGTATTTTGGTATTTAGTTGATATATGGTTTTATGTACAGTTGTCTTGAAAAAGTTCGTGATTTATACAAGTAATTTGTAATTTTTTAAAACAATAAAAAAAAATGATATTTTTAAGTTCAATCCATTTTGTAGGTAGGTACTAAATATAATGTGTGTGCGTCGGATGTCTGCAAATTGGATGTCAGCAAAACAGCGTGTCAGCCAATCGGTACGTTGTGTGGCCAAGTGGTCAGTCAGTTGCATTACCAAGTCCTCAGACTTATGTTAGGTTAATTTATAACCTAACCGGCCCGAACCGGGTAATGAGTCTTAATATTTTTGTCGGAGATGGGTATAATATATATAACACACGAATATACCTATATAATATAAGTATTGTGTATTTTTGTAAACAGGTATAGGTACCGTATACAGTAAGTTAAACGGTACATAGTAAGCCAGTGAATACAACACTTTGTATACATTATTTTATAACATAATAAACTCAGAAAGATGACCAAACAGCTGCATGGCGTTACGACTATGATACTAGTTATATTGTATAGGTTTACGAAGACCTATAACGTAGATATTGTTTGTATAAAATATATGTCCTGTACCGAAACAGCTGAATGGGTTACCTATATGTACCTAATATAAAATATATTACTATTTACGACAGTCGTTGTCCATATATTATATATTAGTTGTGTATGTAGAGACCTATATTCAATGAGAGGGAGTTCGATACTAAATAGTTAATATATTACTTATATAATATTACAAGTTACTACCTACCCTTGTATGCGTAAACCGTATACTGTACACGAGTATATTATATTACGCATATGGGTATTAAATGGCACAAATACTGGCTATACATATTTATTGGACCTCATAGTCCATACATATTGGAGACATATTATTTATAGTGAAGGGAATCGACCAGTTGGGAGTTAGGTTAACCCTAACTTATAATAACCTGTCCACTATAGAAATAGTAAACTTAACTAAACATTAAATGATGATACTAACAGTATATGACAATTGTAAATACAGTTTTTGTTATTATATTTAGCAAATAAATGATCAAAATTGTCAAAATATAATATTATTGGATTGTGTATTAGTGTATCCCGCATCAATATAAGCTACCTAGTCCGTATGTTTCAAAAACACATATTTGTAATTGCCAAATGATCTTGCGTTACTGTCCAATGCCCATTCAACATTCGTCAGGATTTTGGAGGTACCTATACATAGCTTAATATTAATAAAATAATAAAATTATTAATTAAATAGTTTTCAATCCATGAATATTAGAATCTGTGTTTTTTTTAAATAAATATTTATTTTGACGAATTTCATAACAGTTTTGAAAATGTTCAAACTATTTTGCAGTTTGAACTTCATAAAAGTTTTTATTTTCATAGCTAACATTAGAAATTTTAACAGAAGATTCCCCACACAAAGTTTCCCGGAGAGTAACATTAATGTTTTATTGAATTTTATTGAATTACATTGTTTTACTATATTTAATATTCAGTGGTAGATGATCGAATTCCCATTAATCGTTTTTTGATACCTATTTTGTTGTATTTCCAAAACAAATAACCCTATACTTTTGAAATATTCACCAAATATTTTTATTAACATTTTCACTCATGGTAATATTGTCATACGATTTTTTCTCTTTTTGAGCTATTATAATAGCCATGATAATTTTTTCAGTTAGAAATTCATAAACGTTTTTCTTTTCATAGCTAACATTAGACATTTTAATAGAAGATTCCCGACAATTTTTTTCTACCCCTATCAAAAAGAAATAGTTCACCGGAAATTTACTCTATTTATAGCCATGAGATATTTTCGATGTACCTATATATTTTTTTAACTATTAAATTTGATTCTTAATACAAGTCGTATGCATTAGGTAGGCTGACACATAGCTTTTCTGCTTAGAATCATTTTTCGTATACATTGATTTATCATATATATTATATTATATATATATTCATTGAACTCAAATATAACACTTCCATTAGTTCCATTACAACATCATGTTCAACAAGTAGGTACTGTACAGCAGAGCGGTACACTTGTCCACCTTTTTTTTGTTATTTTTCGTACTTTTCCCCGCGGTTATTTTGAAAACTGGGATTTTATTTTCTAAGCGGAGCAATAAAATAAAATTTGGTGGGACAAACCGCTTGAAAATTTAATACAAGGCGCCTCACACATTATTACAATATCAGCTATTACCCGCTACCTTTCTCTATCATTTTCCTCTAGTTTTGATTCTGGTGCATAATTATGTTATTAAGAATAGTAACAATTAGATGTGTGCCTTCATTTTTTTTTTTATAGTAATAATGCTTATAGGTATCTACATAAATTCAGTTTTTTTTATAGATATTTTATCTAGTCAAATTTGGACGAAATGAGATATTTTATATTTTAAACTAAAAAGAACGATTTTAATTTTATGTTATAATTTAAAAATATTATTGGTGGGTATAAGTACTTGAAAATTTTACTCTGACGGTGATTGGTGGGGGGGACGGGGGCTTAGCTCACCCAAACGTCCATCAAGCCCCTTCCTTTTTTAGTTTGTTTGGGATCGAAGCCCCCCCCCCACCACCACCACTTACATCGATGTTAATAATGTTAGCTCCCCTGAAATTTTAATCCACCTATGTTCTACACAGTAGTAACCTACAAATATGATAATAAACAAATAATAATAATTTAACTTAACCGGCTATCATATTAAAAATAACAATAATATAAATATAATATAAAATATCCTATAAACTGACAAACCGTCTCCGCTCAGAATCGTTTTCCGTGTACAATGATATTATATCATAAAATTCAAATTTAAAACCATGGATACAGTCACCCACTTGTAACCTACTTTTCAGCACAGCTACTTCTACTTACCTGCTTTTTTTGTTGTTTTTCATGATTATTTTGAATGCTGAGAAACTTCTACTTTCATCCCAAACTAGCTTCAATTTTCTACCAGAAACGGTAGAAACCTCTCTTAAAATAGAAAATCATACTTGTTCCGCTAAGAATCCAATTTAAAATTAAACTTTACCGTTAAAGAGCATCATACTTCGGTAGTATGCATTTTTTACCACATCCATCGAGCACCGTTTATTTATAGCTAAAGCTAATCTGATGGTATCTACTATCTAACATCACCCTTATAAATTAGGTTCAGTAAAAAACAATATGAAAGAAAGTCATGGCTAAACATTTGAAAATATTATTTGTTTGACGTCATTTAAATTTTACTTGAATCCTAGTTTTAGGTTACAAAAATATTTACTAGCCATTTAAATTATTATAAATTATAAGAATTATAGAAAAATAGGTTATAGTTTAAATTTAAAACTGAACATATTGTATCATATCACTCAGTTTAATATATATTTTTATTATTTACAGAGTATAGACTCACCATACGAAGTTGAAGTATCTCATCACTAGGTAAGATTTTACTATTTTAGACTTGAGTCCATTATTTAATTATTTGTTTGTTATTTGTTACAAAAATTAAAAATAGAAAAAAGTAGAACAAAAATACACGCCAATCTTCTTTTTAAGTGTACTATTTATTAAAAACATTTAATACAAAATATTTTTAAATATTTATAAATACAAACAGGCATATAAGATTAAATAATAAATATTATTACAGAAATCTAAAAGCACCATCAAGTTCTTACTTCTTACCACTAGTTTCAGGCATGGATCAGGCATGGATCTAGAAATTTGGGATGAGGGAAGTTACATTTTTGCTCTCAGAAAGATAACAATAATAGGTGCTTATGATTTTAGTAGACACATAGGTAATAGGTATTACTTTATTATATTGGTCAACGTTTCCCAAGCTGTGGTTTGTGGACATCTAGGGATCCGCATTAGCCCGAATTAAGAGGAAGGGGTCAGGGGTTAGGCTGACAACGGATATCAAACAGGATAAGTGGGCACTTAGCGGATGTTATGTTTCCTATAATTTTTAATCTTATTTCTGTAACCAACGGCAACCTTATACAATCAAAAAAATTATTGAATTTTTGTGAGCAAAAATTATTTGTGTGAGTGATCAAAAATTGTAAAATTCCATACAAAACCATATAAAAAAAACCCTCAAGAAAATCGAGCCAGTAACGTCCAAGATTATCCCAAACATAAAAAATGCTTTGTTTTAAATATATAAAAATATAATTCATTATTATTTATAACAAAACATGGTAAAAAGGATAAAGCCCCTTATTAATAACTGCCCATGGACCCTTGCCTGATCAGTTTACATTGCATCTTATTTTAACATTAAGTAGTTAACTTTTAACCAGTGATGTAGTCCTAGTAGGGTACACACTACATGCATAAATATAAAATTAGGAAGTGGGTACACGCCGTGTACCATCCACTACATCACTGCTATAGTTGACCTATAGTTTATAAAACATATTGTTTTATTATAAATTTAATTTATGAATTGTATCTACACTAAAAAGCATGCCAAAATCAAACGTCTCTTGTTGATGAGTCTTTTTCCAATGAGCAGCTAAGCGATTTTTTTTACGAAATCTTTTAAAACACATATTGCAAGTAAAATTTGGCTTCAGATGAATAGCTTTATGTAATTCATAATGATTTTTACGAACAAATTTTTTTTGACATATTTCACATTCATACCTTAAAATAAAAAAAAAGATTGAAACAAAATACTTTATATAGCACATATCAAATATATTTAATACATTTTATAGTTTCTATAGATGAATAAACTTACCGATAAATATTATCATGTTTTTCTGCAATGTGATATCGAAGACTAACACGGTTGTAAAATGATAAATTACAAGAATCTCGAGGACAACTCACACGTTTGATTTCCTTTTTTTTATTATCCTGCAAAATATATTAACAGAAAAATTTAAAAAAATTGTTTTTAACAGTTTGAAAACAATTTAATGCAAAATTATAGCCATAAATCAAATGGTTTGAAAATACAACTTTGGTTCAAAATAGGTATTAACTATTAACAACTTTGCGGTTTCAGAACAAATAAATTATGATGGAATATAATTATATTTTGCATATACTATAATATTTATCTGAGTGTTTGTTTCTAATTAAACTATGCATAATAATAAAAATAATGACTTACAACAGTTAAACATTTTATACAGAGCCCCAAGGTTTTTAATACTCATAACATTTTGCTTACCTTTGCACTTCACAGTGTTGTATTATTATTTTACATTATTTCACATTCAGAAAAAATTCCGGAGTTCAAGAACGTATGCATTAAAAAAATTGTTTTCTTTAAATGTTGATGTTTTTAATGCATAGGTACTTACCAGATATTTTAATTTTTTTTTTTTTAACAAAAGCTATTAAGTTCTATGTGTTAAAAAAACATCTCACAGCTATCTATATGTGTGTAATTTCTATAATTATTCTATTAAAAGAATGAATATGTAGATTTAAATTCATATTGTTACTAATTTTTAAATGTTTAAATTATTATCTTAATATAGAAATATTCCATACCTTTGGATGTGATTGCATGTGTATATGTAACATCACATCATTATCAAAACGCAAAGGACACTGTCTGCATTTAAATTTTGGTAAACGTTTAGGCCCATGAACCCGAACAATGTGTTTTTGTAAGTAATTAGGAAAATCAAATGATTTTCCACATTCTGAACAAATCACACTTCTAACATATAAATTAAGTATTTTAGTTTTGTAATAACATAGATTTCATCAAATTAAAGGTAAGATTTAAATTGTGATTTACCTTTCCTTTGCTTCATGTAATCGTTTAATATGCCTATTTAACAGTTGGATTGTGGAAAATTCCTTATCACATTCAAAAGTTGGACATTTAAACATACAAAATGGATGTTCTTGTTTTCTATGTGCAAGGAAAGACCTTTTTTTCTTAAACTCTGTTTGACAAACATCACAGTTGAATCCACTTGAATTCTAAAAATATGAAATATGATTTAAAATTCATTAAAGTTGTATCCCCATGAAGTTCAAAATAGATATTTTTTATTCTTAGTTAAACATAGTATATGTCACTATATTTTGTAACCAAATGTACTTAATATTTCCAGATAACAATATTGTCATGGACACCAATAATTATGCTGCTTCCAGTCAGAACATATACCTGATCTGGATGTACTTTCATATGATAATTTAAATATTGCTGAGTGGAAAATCGTTTACTGCACAATGTACATTCATATTGTGCTTCTTGGTGAGTTTTCATATGGAACTCTAGTTTTCCTTTAGTAGCATATTTTTTATTGCAAACATAACACAAATATAAATAGTCACCTGGAAATTGTAAAAAAATTAGTAATTACACAAAATTGCAGTATTAAAAGACAAAGATTGTTTACTTATAAAAATATTTAATTATTTAAATTATTATTGCAACAAAGAAAAAGTGTAAAAATAAAAGCTAATTTTATGAAAACCAACCAGTATGTTTAGTTAAGTGTACATCTCTTGTGGCTTTCTGAGTAAACTGCCGATCACAGTACAAACACGCATAAGGTTTGATGTTTTCATGGATCAACATATGTAGCCGTAAATTACTTTTTTTATAAAATGTTTTATTACAGTAAGCTAAAAAAAATGAAACAAAGTTTTGATTACATTTACAGAAAACAAATTTTTTTCTTTCACTATTATAATTAAATATAAAGTATACATAATACATATTATTATGATTCCAGAACAAAGTATTATATAAAAAATAAATAAAATATTTAAAATAAGAACATCAGATCATATACATTATTTTACCAGATGGGTACCAGGTAACTGGTATCAATTTATAATATAATTTTAAAACTAATGGTAACATTACAGATAAAATACTAAAATATATCGATTTAACAATGTATTTTTTGATTTTCAACTTCAAAGGTGGTTTCTAGTAACAAACTGAATCTAGTTGGTACTTAGAATCAAAAATTAAAACTCTCAGTTCTCTTTAAAATGATCAGTGAAAAAAAAAAAAAAAAGGGGGAAACATAGAAATATTTAAGAAAACCAGTTTTTGAAAAAATCGATATTAATTTAACGTAACTATATTTTGAAGTTTTTTTATCTGAAAAACAAAAATGTTATCTAACAAAAAAATTGGACAATATTGGGTAAATAGCATATAATAAGAGCCAGAATATTTTTTAAAATTATGTCATGTCTAGTAAATGCTGTAAGTCTGTAAGGTCAATCTTTCACTTTTAAATTATAACAAAAAGTAAAACTGATTTTAACAAAAACTGAACTTACGTAAAAATTTGAGTTATCCTCAATTTTTTTTTTTTATAGTATTTCACGATTATTTTGAAAAGTACTGATAATTTTCATTTTTGAATCACAATACCAACTAGAACCAATTTGCTTATTGAAATCACCTTCTAAGATGCATATTTTCTACTGTAAAACATGAACATACAAAAAAAAATATATTGTAAAATCATTACATTCACTGCACCTAGAATCTAATTTATGAATAATAGCAATAGATATAATATTATGTTAGATCAAAACCAATAATCTATAAAAATTAAAAACAAAATAAGCATTGAAGAATGCTAATAGATGGGTTAAATAGAAACATACCAGTATATTTTGAGTAAATAACAAATAAAAGTTGATAGAAAAAGAGATGTAAATAATTTTACCCATTAGAGTAGGCACTGGCAATCCTCAACCTTCGGAACTTTTTTTTACAGCCCTCCAAGTATATATCATTCAAAGTTAATTAATAAGGCCAACCAAGCAATTAAACTCCTAATATGATTGTTGCTATTCATAAATATATTAGTATTATGTGTTAATAAAATTGAATTTTTATAACATTTATTTTAATTTTGTATGTGGCCCTCAATGAAAAGCTGATAAAAATATAGCACTAAAAGATGCTAAAAGTAAAAAGCTGCCAACCCCTGCTTAGTGTTTTGATAAATCTTTCAACATTTTAACAAAAATAATATCGATTTTATCAATTTATATCTTCAACACAGAATGATCTATACTATCATCAGTCAGGATAATAGTTTATATCATTATTACTTCAAGTAAAATATTAATATATTTATAAATATAATATTTACAATCAAACACACATATAATCTGAACACATTGAGAGCATGACCAGTTTGCTGTCCAAAACCGGTTTTTTTTTATGTGCGCAGAGTAATTTAATGTAAAGATAATTAACTAATTAACTATTAAAAAGTAAAATATATAATTACCACAAGTTAAATGTAGATTTGTGAATTTTGATTTAAGTTGATGTGTTTTTAAATGTTCTTCTAACTCTTCAAAGGACCCGAGTTGGTGTTTACATTTTTGGCATGGAAATACATTTTCAACTGGAAATCATTTTATATGTCCATACTAATTAGTAATAAAAAAAGTTAACGGAATAATAAGAATTTATTATACATGACATATTGACATAATATAACTTACTTTGATTAATCGTATTAGGAAAACATGATGAATTTGAACTCATGTCTTGTATAATATCTGGCTCCTCTTCCTTTCTATATAATTTAATATTTGGTGTTTGAGGACCTTTTTCATCCTTAAAAAATGTAAATAACTGTCAATTTCATTAATTTTATACAATATATTATATGTCACCATGTTTGTCTGATCTAGATCATAATTAGATTCTTGAAAAACATTCCAAGGTTCTGAGGAGGGGCTTCCATAATCTCCAAAAGAAGGAGCAACGAAATCTGTAGGTAGTCTTTGATCATCGTCAATTTCAAATCCGTCTTTAGAATTATTATCTTGTATGGGTCTCAATCCAACACTCCATAAGATTGGACTAACTGGGTTTCGAAAACCTAGCACAGAGTCTATTTTTTCTTTAATAAGTGGCGTGATATAATCAGTGCCATTCATATTGAGATCTATATTATTAGGTGTCATTGGTGGCTCTATTACATTGCCAAGAGACGCTAAATCTTCTGCTTTCCATTCCGTACATACATTTTGTAACCATTTCTATAAAATAAGTAATATTTTATTTTGAAAAACTAAATACATATAAAACAACATACCTTCAACTCATCAATTGATGATTGAATTCTTTTAAGGAATTGCTCATGCTGCGAATTGAGATTTATGGCAGAATGCATGAATGTAAAAGAATCTAAAACTCCAACTTCAGTCATCTATAATAATAATAATTTTAAATCACACAAAATGTTTTTAGTCATGCTCTATATTATGGATTCTTCAACAACTAAAACTCAGATAATTATGCACTTAAATAGAATGAATATGTATGAATTTATGCACCAAAATTTACCATGTATACTATTAAAATTGTAAAAGACCTATTTATAAATATACTAACATTAGCACAAATAAAAATTGTATTTACTAATAATAATTATAAAAAGAAACATCAGCATTAAAAAGTAATACAATTTGTATTAATATTCTAAACAGACATATAGAATTATAATCTACTAATGTTATTATAATGTTACTATACCTATTCTTAAATTTAAAAATATAAAATATGTATAAGTTTTATTATTTACTGAACCGACAAACAAAATAAAACATATAGTACAAAATGTGTAAATATTTGAAAATGTTTATTCATAATAATAATAGTAGGTTAACATTATTTTTTTAAATATGATTTCAAATTTTGCATTGAAAACATAAATCTTTTTAACTTGGTTTCATAATACCTAGGTACTTATTCAGACTTTTTTCAATTAAATTTAACATTTTAAATCTAAATATTAGGTATTCAACATAATTTTCTTTATAAGCTAGGTACTTATTTACTTGTGTAGGTACCTACAATTTAGTTCAATATTATTAAATGTATATATATAAGATAATTTAGAAGTTAGGTTTAAATTAATGCACTACTAAAATAATGTTTTATTAATACCACATTTAAATTGTAGTTTGATATCGGCCCAAAATAAAATATAATTTAAATACAAATAAACGTGATACATTTCAGCAAAAAATAATTTAAGTTAACCACACTTACGAAGTTTAGTAGTTTATTGAACAAATCAAGTAAATCTGAAATCATTTCCACGTACATTATGATAATATGATTGAATCACCACTAATTAATGTACAATAAAATTACAGCAGTACAATATTATTATAATAAATTAACAATAGGTATTAGGTTTTGGTTAATCAATTCATTTTTAACTGATTAAAATTATTTGTATTTAAGTCTTGAACATTTAGAACACAAACTATATAGTGTATACCTAAGTATTATCAAAAAGTAAGTTTGTAAACTGTAATGTCACAGAGATAGAATTGATGAAAAAATCTATACGGATCTATTATTTTAACTGTTCTTTGCTAATTGCACGACGCACAGATGACAGGTAATCTGTATACAGTATACTACGTACTCTACTATGACAAAATATATATATTTTTTGTCATGTAGTCTACTACTCTGTAGTAACCAGTAATTAGTTGTAAATTGTAAATATTATTTTAGATTATCTGCATGCTAAAAGAATTAAGATACCAGCTGCTGCTATCTGCTTTAGTCGAGAACTAAGTATTTAGATATTATTTTATCTCGTTTATTTGAAATCACAAAGATAATATCTTCTCTACATCGTATTTGTAAATAATAAAATTGATCACATGACTAGCAAAACAGGTTGGCAACGCTGTGCCGGTGTTTGTTTTGCTATCTATTTAGTATTTACTATTTATCAACGCCAGCAACAATTTTTTTTATAGCATCAAAATATTAAATATATAAGTATTATAATTATTATTGTTTTAACTTTTAAACCATAGAATCATAATACATATGTTTTAAGTGTATAATACTATTAACTATTTAGTATTTAGTTTTTTCATTATTACTTAGTACGCTTAATAGTAGTTAATTGTCATTTGTAATTTTTAATAATTACCTTAAAAATGAATTTAACCACTAAATTTTTGCCAAAAAAATTGGGTACACACAGCGGCATATTCCACTGCGATGAAGCTTTCGGTTCATATATGCTACAGTTATTATTTCCCGATTTAGAAATAATTCGTACGAGGGATGAAAAACTGTTAGCTGAGTGTGATATTGTAATTGATGTCGGTGGTGTGTATGATCACAGTAAACGCCGTTATGATCACCATCAAAGAAGTTTTGATCATTCAATGAGCACATTAGTACCCAATGCCAAATGGACAACAAAATTGAGTAGTGCAGGTTTGATATACTTACATTACGGCCATGAGGTTTTGAAAACAATTATTGCGTCCGATGTCCCAGAAAATACATTGAATACAATTTATTCTAAAGTATATGAATCCTTTGTACAAGAAGTAGATGCTATTGATAACGGTATCCCAATATGTGAAGGTGTGACAAAATATAATATACACACACATTTGAGTGGTCGTGTCGGTAACTTTAATAAAAAATGGAACCATGCTGGACAATTTGACGATATGGAAGCATTTAAAAAGGCAATGCAGTTGATTAAATGTGAATTTGAAGAAACTGTACTGTATGCATATCAAACATGGTTACCTGCCAGGTCATTGGTAATCGATGCACTTGAGAAGCGATACCAAACACACAAGTCTGGCCGTGTAATAGAGTTCAGTAAACCATGTCCTTGGAAAGAACATTATTTTGTGTTAGAAGAAGAACTTGGTGAAGACCTTTTACCAAAAATTGATTATGTTATTTTTGAAGATAGCTCCAATGATACATGGAGAATACAATGTATACCTATAACTCCCCATTCGTTTACACTTCGAAAACCATTGCCACAAAGTTGGTGGGGTATTAGAGATGATAAATTAAGTACAATTTCTGGAGTACAAGATTGTATTTTTTGCCATGCCAATGGATTCATTGGTGGCAACAAGACTAGAATAGGAGTACTAGGCATGTGTGAAAAAGCCATCGAATGATTTTTTTTTCATAATAAACAATAATTATTGTATTTATTTGTATTGTCTTTTTTTTATTTAAAAGTATATCTAATTTCAGATAAGATAAATTATATTTTTGCATCATCATATATATACCTAACCTGGCAGAATAAAGATCGTTTTAAGCTGATGCTAATCTAAATATTTGCAGTATAAAATAATAACACTTATAATTTCAGTTAAATATAAAAATAAAATGTATAACACTTTACAAAATTTGTAATTTTTTATTAGTTCATTTAATGAATTAATGATTGTTTAAAAGAGTACTTTTAAAACATTTAAACATCTAACACTTGCTACGTTCCTTGTGAAACTGTTTCCTTTTATTTTTCAATCAATTGAAAAATTCAACAGATAGAAGATTTTTATTTTTGTTAGAATCCATATGTGTAAGTCATCTAGTTTTATAATAAATATATAAGTAAGTGATATTTTAAAAATAATTTAAATGATAGTTTAAAGCAGTACTTTATTTAAAGTAGATACTTGTATCAACTATAAGGTTTATAATTATTTAAAACAAAAATAAGTAAACAGTATATTTTACACACTATATTTTCTTGACGAGAATTTACGTAAATGTTTGTTGTTTCTATCATAAATATTGACAGTAACTTATAGATTTTCATTGTCATCAAAATTATAATTCTTTGTATATCAGCCGTATCAGGTAAAAACTTTTTTTTTATTCCAAGTTAAACAGGGCATTACATACAATTTAACGATTTCAGCTGTAAACTATTCATGGTATTAACATTGTGATTGTATTTATAAAATATTATTAAAATGACCCACACAGGAGAGTCCAATGGAAAAGTTCTCGATTTGCGACATTCATATCGGCAATGGCACTATTCTGAAACTTGATATTATAATGACCATTAATTTTACAAAAACTAGTGATTAATTAACAAATATCTTTGAGGGATAGAAAGTGTCATCTTCTCACCACTATATTTGTAGGCACAATAGGTAAAAATATTTACTATATTTTGCCCCCCCTCCCAACCATCAAACAAATGCACAAGTCATACCGCTATGTATCTTTATTCAATGTTTACACTTTGATTTACCTTGTCTTTTAGGATTATATTTAATATTTTCAGAAAATTTATATTATGCTAAATTATTAAAGAGGCTGGCCTTTGAAAAATGTTAGTTAGTATCTCCATAGGCAACAACTATTTTAAAGTACCTAGTAAAAAAAATCTCAACAAAAATATAGTCTTTAAGTAGGTATAATATTTCAAAGTTCTAAAAATCAGATTTTGAATAACTGCTTTATTAACGAATCTCGATGGCCAATACAAACAATATTGCTTTTGACTTACCACAGTTTTTAAGTTTTTTCTTGGTTGGTCCACCAACCAATTGTTCTTTATAATTTAACTCAAAATCATCTTTAGTAAAATGTTCTGAACATATAAAGGAAGTATCCGGATTAAATTTATCGGCTCTTTTACATTTAAGTACCCAACTTTTTCTTCTCCCATCTTTGGGAAATGTAAAAAATGATAAATCTTTGCCTTCCTTTATTGATTTAAATTTATTATTTTTACAAACAGCAACAGCACAATTCATTCCAGGCATTTTGAAAGTTTTTTTTTTAATTTTGTAAAACAGTAAAAGGCACTACAGTGAAAATGTACATTGTACAGATTTTCTATTTATAATCTTGTTTAGACATTATCAATCTGTTATTAGAGTAGACAGTAATATTATTATAAAACAACACCGGGAAAAGTCTAAACAATTAAGACGATTTTTAATAATTTAAAAATTAATTATAGGTATTTAAGTATTTTAATTTTTAAAAATATTTTGTAGTTTTTCAAATTTAATAATATGCAAAACTTTGATTTTCAATTCATTTTTAACCCTGCTACCATAGTACTATGTATATACTTTGAGTGGTAATTGATTATTGGTTTAAATTATATGGTATTTTATTTAATTTCAGTATTATAACAATACCAAAATCACATTCTTTGTACTACACTCATAGGTATAATATTTCAATTTATTGATGTTAAAGGTTAAAATAATGTGTACACTGGGAAGTATTTACCATTTATTTTATATTTTAAATTAATAAATACAAATCTTCTGTAATTGGTATAAACAAATAAAAAATAATAAATATTAAATTCCAATTTCCAGCATGGCTGCATTTAATATTTAAAAGTTAAAACTTCGTACTATTATGACGTCATTTTATTATCTTCCCCGCACCTGTTATTTTTTCCCCATCCAACACGATCGAACCTTCTATTTATATTAACCTTGGCAATTGACCGCAGCAGGGCGCAGCTGTTATTTGTTAAGTGTTAACGACTGTTAAGCGCCGCCGAGCTTTTTCGATTTTCCGCCACTCAGACAGTCAGACGCAGTTTTTCTCGACAAGTTACAACTTTCCTCTAACCATCGGGTAGCGACGTAGTATCCGTCCGCCCGCGAAACCCTGTCCTCCAGATTAGCCGAAATCCGTTCTGACTCCATCGGACAATCAGTAACTATTTATTTATCAATAATATCGTTTTGGTGATAAATCGTTTCGCTGCGATCGATCGATCGATCGTACCTTCCGCTCGAAGACCAATCGGTATATTATACTTTAAATTATTATTTATTATAATGTTATCATAAACCAATAGTTTTGTTTTTATTAATTATTTATTATATATTATTGTTGTGGTTTGCATCGATCGTTTCCACTCCCCACTCTAATGTGCTTTTGAAACCGGCTGTCTTCCGTTCGTCGTCAATTCAGTCAGCAAACAGTCAACGAGTCTGACGCCATGGCGTACTGCAGAACTTTTAAGTCCCAGGTATGTATTTCATTCTGTAACCAGAGGATACCGAAGTTCGGGGTTTTCGCACCTTGATCTGGCTGACGGTTCCAGTTTAATGTTCGACCACTCTTTCCATATTCACAGGTATCGTGGACCAAATTGGTATCCGGTGAGATCCAGCAGAGATGTTTCCATTCATCTCCGGCCGTGTTTGGCGCAAGCAAAGTAGCTATGAGCAAGTTGGACACCAAGCCTCTGCCATACGACACCCTAGAGAAACGCATCAAAATCGTTGCCGATAGGTATGTAATAATATGTATGCTACAGATGGCTTTTATCGATCCCTTTCACCTGTTCTATATCATAAATATTAATTGTTTCAATTTTAACTGACTGTTTCTATTGTTGTTGTAATCAAGTAATTCATAGGCGTAGCCTTGACCAACTCATCAAATAATGATAACTATTATAATACCTGGGTAATAGAGGTAGATAACAATTTAGCATTTTCATTAGTAAAAATAAATTTAACTGAGTACTTATTTACATCTAATTATGTAAAATATCTATTTTAACTACACATTTCTAGTTTCTTAGCAAATTTTAATATTATGACAAGTAGGAAATTCCTTTTATTGTTATTTTCAACAATATTTGTATGATTAACAAATATTAATTAGTATGAATGAGGAAGAAATGAGTTTTATGGCCTAAGAAAATATGAACTTTGTATGTTTATATCTATAGACTTTGGATAACAATATTATTACATATGTTTTTTTTATTCAGCTAATTATTTTATTTGAAATATTTCCGGGTACTTTATTCTTTTACCCATTGTAGCATTATAGTAAAATTTATTGATTAGATAAAATATTATCTTTTTGTTTGTTTTCAGATCATAAATTTATTATTATTAATTCATTTTTTGGTATTAAATTTGTAAAAATCTATTTTAATTTTAATTTTTGTATTGGGAAGAATAGAACTGTGGTTAGCGGTCATATAAAAAATAAAAAAATAAATGATGGCCAAGCCAGGTCTGATGATTTTAGTTTATCTATTTTTACGGTGAAGTTGATCTATTGCCAAACATTTTTAGTATGACCTATCTGTAGTAGATACTAGGTTGTGATTTCAAACCTTTTTTTTTAACCCTTACCTTAATTCATACTTACCTACTGACTTTAAATATTTACAATTAATTTATTGAATTTTAAAATAAGTAGACCATAGTTTCCATGCATTTAATCAATATTGATTATACCTACCTAATATCAAATAGTAAATACTAATTATATTCAAAATGTGAATTATTTTAATTAATTTAAATTTTTATAAATGCTCTAAGATAGTTACATATATTTTGGGTACCTTGTATAACTACAATTTTAATAAAAAAATCCCATTTTTAATGATAAATGGTAATTACATACTTATAGACTTATAGTACTAAAGCTTTCTATGAATTATGTTTTGCATTACTACATTACTTATCTTATCTAAGATACTACCTAGTATTAGTGTATTACAAATAATTTGAAGTTAATTATACAAATTATTGATTTAGCATTATTTATTATCATATTTGTGTGCATAAAAAAAATGTAGTTATTGCCTCTTGAAAGTAGCTGTAAAAAGTAGATAAATAATAAGAAATGAAAGAAAAAATATTTTCTGATTAATTTGTTAATTATTAATTATTATAATCTTTATAGATAAACTATTTTATATATTATATATTTTCAAGACTTATGGGCGTATCCAATTATGTTTTCTAACTTTATTTAGGCTTTTCATTGTATAAGTTACAACTGACTTAATAGTTATGATACTACATATAAAACAAAAATTGACGATATTACCTATACTTGAATTGTAAATAAAAAAAAATCTATTTTTTTTATTTCATAAATATATATCAGAATATATCAGTTTTAAGATTCAAAAATAAAAATGATACATAGTATCATGATTGAATGTACCATCATTGGTTTTTGAAATCTAACATGCATTTTTTGCTAATCCCAGAGTTTTGAAGTTTATTTTCTATTATTATTTTATGTATATTTATGAAATTGAAAATGAGCAGTCAGTATTTATAATGTGTCTTTACCAGTGTCATACTTAGAACTGCAATTCTGGGGGGGGGGGGAATTATCTCTTAGTACTTCACTGGTCATTATTAATAATTCTAATAATACAAATTAATTTGGTGATATAGGTAACAAGATTTATTGTTTTAATTAATAAACCTATGAAAAACAGAAAACTTAGCATACTAGTTCAATAATCCAATTGCATTTTAAATTAAATCTTTTTTTTTAAAATTAAAATCAATCACGAAACATTTTGTAATATTGTATAAAAGTTCTTAAAAGTATATTATACTTACATTAAGAAAAAATGAATTAAATAAAATAATTATGAGCATTTTTTGTGATCAAAGATAACAATTTAAAATAATATTTATAACTATTATAGATTAGGAAAGCCATTGTCTTTGGCAGAAAAAGTACTTTACTCTCACTTGGATGATCCAGTTAATCAAGACATCGAACGTGGTGTCTCTTACTTAAAGTTAAGGCCTGATCGTGTAGCAATGCAGGATGCTACCGCTCAAATGGCTATGTTGCAATTTATATCATCAGGTTTGCCGAAGGTTGCTGTTCCTTCCACAATTCATTGTGATCATTTAATTGAAGCTCAAGTAAGATGTATTAGTTACAATTGTATTTATTTGTATTAATAATTGTTTAATTATAGACAGGTGGAGTTGAAGACTTGAAAAGAGCTAAAGAAATGAATGAAGAAGTTTACAATTTTTTGAAATCAGCCGGAGCGAAATATGGAGTTGGGTTTTGGCACCCCGGTTCCGGAATCATTCATCAAGTAATTATAACGAAATATTACTTATGACATTTTTATTAAATTACATAAGAAAAAAATGAATAATATTTTGTTTAGATTATTCTGGAAAATTATGCGTTTCCTGGATTATTGATGATTGGTACTGACTCACATACACCTAATGGTGGTGGACTTGGTGGTTTATGTATTGGAGTTGGTGGTGCAGACGCTGTTGATGTGATGGCTGATATTCCGTGGGAGTTAAAATGTCCTAAAGTAATCAATGATTATTAATTAATCATTTAAAATGTTGTTTTTAATTTATAGTATAATTTTTATATAGGTTATTGGTGTTCATTTAACGGGAAAAATGACTGGTTGGACTACACCAAAAGATGTCATCCTTAAAGTGGCAGATATTTTGACTGTCAAAGGTGGTACTGGTGCTATAATTGAATATCACGGACCTGGAGTAGATAATATATCATGCACAGGTAAACATGATTACTTAATATAGTGTAAGAGTATAATCGTAATTATCATTTAATTATATTTCAAAGGTATGGGTACGATCTGTAATATGGGTGCAGAAATTGGAGCTACTACTTCTTTGTTCCCTTTTAATCACAGAATGGCGGATTATTTAAAAGCAACATCACGTGCTGATATTGCTGAAGAAGCTGCCAAGTACAGCAAGTCATTATTGACTCCAGACAAAGGCAGTCATTATGACCAGGTAATATTTTTTCTTAAATTTTTACAATATTATACTAATATTTTGTTTTATTAATGTCATCAATGTAGTTAATTGAACTTGATTTAACAACACTGGAACCTCATGTCAATGGACCCTTCACACCTGATCTCGCCCACCCAATTTCAAAACTTGGAAAAAATGCAAAGAAAAATGATTGGCCTGTGGAAATCAAAGTTGGTTAGTTACTTAAAATGCAAGCTTATTTATTTGTATTCTAACAATTATTAAAAGAGAACATTTTAGCTAAAAGATCTATAAGTGAGTCGATTCTGATTTAAAAATTTTCTTGAGAGCTTAGAGTAGCAATGTTTTATATTCTCTTTATTTAAATAACACTAATACAATTTATAATTCCCACTCCCCAAAGTACTATGTAAAATTATTTAAAAAAAAAATTTTGTTGAACTTGGTATCATATGATAAAATATAAATCATAATACAATAAATCTATTAGTAAGGTTTTATGATGGCTTTAAAACAGTTCGAAATCCATGTATGCTCACTTTATAACTAAAAGTTTGGATTATTTTATTTACCATTAAAAATACTGGTATCATATAAACATACAAAATAGTACTGATTCAGCACATTTTATATTTAATAACCATACCAAAAAGTTTTTAAAGTTTAAATACTAAATAAGTATATCAGTAACATTGTGAGTTTTGATCAAACTAATGCATTTTCAAAGTTTTCCCTTATCTCATTGATCGTTATTACCTACCAAAATACAATATAAGATTTTTATTTATTCTACCAATGAGAAGGGGAGAGTCAGGTTTATAGATGGAATGTGGAGTGGTCAGCAAACATGGTGCATATTGTTTTTTACAAAGTTGCCGACCATACACATATTATTTACTGTACCATTCTAAATAATTATTTATATTTCTTATTTATTTGATATCCTTTCTTCCACGGCTGTAGGGAACACTGGTTTAAAGGAAAGCTGTTGTTATTTATGTCTATGCCATTTATTGTCAAGATATTAATTGTTGTGTTTTATATATTTGTTATAGAATTATTTTTCTAATTTCAGGTCTTATTGGCAGCTGCACCAACTCAAGTTATGAAGACATGTCGAGATGTGCTACTATTGCAAAAGAAGCCTTAGCTCATGGTCGTAAATCAAAAATTCCATTTAATGTTACTCCTGGATCTGAGCAAATTAGAGCAACAATTGAAAGAGATGGAATTGTAAATAATAACTTTATATTATATTAGTATTTATTGGCGTATATTTTAATTGCACTATTATTTAGGCACAAACACTGAGAGAATTTGGAGGTACTGTACTAGCTAATGCGTGCGGTCCATGTATTGGTCAATGGGACCGTAAAGATGTCAAAAAGGGTGAAAAGAACACTATTGTCAGTTCATACAACAGAAACTTTACTGGACGTAATGATGCCAATGCAGCAACTCATGCTTTTGTCACCTCTCCAGAGTTAGTTACTGCTTTAGCTATTGAAGCTCGTTTGGACTTTGATCCTACAGTTGATTCAATTAAGGGAGCCGATGGTTAGTTAAGTATTATATATCAGTTGACAGTTATCATGATTGACAAACTTCAGTCACGAAAAAAAACCACATAAAATATATGCACTCCAAATCAGAGATTTGTAAAAAACATTGCATACCCTTTTCTGTTCATTGTATTGATTTGGAACAAAATAACAATTGTTATTACTTCAATGAAATAAGAATAATAACAGTATAAACTTCTATTGACATTATAATTTTTTTTAAATGAAATAAGAACAGATTTTTATAAAACATAAATTATGTACTAAAATATTTTAATTTTATCTCCTCTATCGTAGGTTAGGTTAGGTTAGCTTTATGATGTTATTAATTGAATTGATGCAATGTTTATGAAGTTTTGTTTGTGACCCAGTTCCATTATCTTAAGTTCAATGTTTTAATTTTGTAATATAATACTAGTATTAATGTCTTATAATTTTATTTTAATAGGTAAAGAATTTAAATTGAGTAATCCATTTGGTGATGAATTACCTGCAAGAGGATTTGATCCAGGTCAAGATACTTACCAAGCTCCACCTGCTGATGGTTCAGCTTTGAGTGTCGTAGTAGATCCAAAATCCAATAGACTTCAATTATTGGAACCATTCAAGGTTTGGGATGGAAAAGATTTGGAAGGCCTTACTATACTTATTAAAGTATGTTTAGATAAATAATATGCATATTATGGTTTTTTTTTTTTACTTAAAATATTCTCATTTTTAATGTATATCTTTTCAATAGGTGAAAGGAAAATGTACAACTGATCACATTTCTGCAGCTGGCCCATGGTTAAAATACCGAGGTCATTTAGAAAATATATCAAATAACATGTTGTTAACGTAAGTCATTACGACTTAGTTTTTATTAATATGTTTAAAATACAATTATTATTTTCATTATTCCAGTGCAACGAATGCAGAGAATAATGAAATGAATAAAGTAAAGAACCAGGTTACTGGAGAATGGGGTGCAGTACCAGATACAGCCAGGGCATACAAAGCCAAAGGTATATCGTGGGTAGTGTTTGGTGATGAAAACTATGGTGAGGGAAGTAGCAGAGAACATGCCGCATTAGAACCTCGTCATTTGGGTGGACGTGCAATTATTGTCAAATCTTTTGCCCGTATTCACGAAACTAATTTGAAAAAACAAGGAGTATTAGCCTTGACATTTTCCGATACTAAGGATTATGATAAAGTCCAACCATCTGATAAAGTGTCTTTGGTAGGACTTAACCAATTTACCCCTGGCAAGGTAAGCCAAAGTTCATTTTAAATTCATCCAGTTTTTAAGTATCTACTACATACTTTATTGATCAAATATATTCAACCAATATTATTTTTTATTATTTCAGCCTTTGAAATGCATATTGTCCCACGCCGATGGAAGCTCTGATGAGATATTACTGAATCATACATTCAACGAACAACAAATCCAATGGTTTAAATCCGGTAGTGCACTAAACAGAATGAAGCAAGTGGCTGCTGCTAAATAAAATGTTGATTCTTCTATATTAAATTGTATTATCTATTAATATTTAATTCATTGTTGATATTTTAAATTGAAAACAAAAAATCATTTTATGTAAAAAGTAACTGTTTTTAGTCAAATATTTTTTAGGCGAAAAATCATTGGATCTAGATTCATTGCTACTATTGTTTTATATATTGTAATTGTTATAAAATTAAATAAATCAATTTTGATAGTTTTAAGTATATTGATTATTTTTGTTACCTATTATAACTTTTCTCTATAAAACAGACCATTGAATGTCTTAAGACATTATTTTCATGAAAACAAGTTTATAAATCTCGTATATATTATTATAGTTTTCATTATTACCTAGGAAAATAACATTTCCTTTTAATGAGTTACGATCATTATATATTATTCAGTATATTTAATTATAAATAATTAGTTGGTATGTACATAAGTAATGGGGGAAAAGTGGACAGCTAGATGACGACGAAGTTCTGTACTTATTAGACATCAGTGTATGAGCTCGACACCGTGAAACTCTCGGGTGAACTTGACAGCGACGACGAAGAAAGCTATGCTCTTCACGACATTCCTAAAACACGACGATGACAATGATAATACTAATACATCGGAACTACGTAGTTAATTACGGAGTTCGAACGATGCTTACCAAATGTTCTCGTCCTGATAGATGAACTTGACCTTTTCCATAGCCGTTCGAGGTTTTGGTTGGACAGCCTGAGCCGGTCTTCCGAACATTCTGTGCGCGGTGGTTCGGGACGGGAGCTGCTAGGACAGGTTAAGTTGATCGGACGCTACAGCGGCAGTAGAGTGTACGCTAAATATTCTACGTACCGGTTATTAATTATTGTCGATCTACGGTAAAACTCACAAGACACAAACGCAAACGAACGAAATTATTGAAATCTCCAAACCAAACAGTGAGGGCGTGAATGAATCACTTTTCACTCATTAATAATCAGAGTAAGTGAGTTATGGACATTGAGTAATATCACACTACGGTTATGGAATAGGAATATGGATCCGGTTGGTTGTAGAATATGGACATTGAAGTATTGAACCACGATGTTATCAGCTGTTATCTCGTAGCAGCTTAGCCAACCATACACGTAAGGTGTAATAAATACAACTTGCATACACATTATTATGCATGTTTATGTAGCCCATAGACCAGGGGTCACCAATTAATATTTTCCGCGGGCCACATTGAGAATTCAAAAAATTCTCGCGGGCCATACAAATTCAAAGTACATAATATTTATTATAATATGCCGGTTGGCCAAAAATATTTTAAATGTCGTAATGAAATTTCAAGTAAATAAAAAAACCGAGAAGATAAGATATGCTTCACAGCTAGTGTAATATTTGTTGCAGCCGAAAAAACCTAATAAAGCAGTAATAATGTACAAAGATAAGAAATTACCTGCAACATTTATTATTACAACAGCCACCCTTGATAATAATTACGTATTAAATTATTGGCTTTCAGTCTACGGGCCGGTTAAATGTTAAAATGCATTCGCGGGCCGCCATTTGGTGACCCCTGCCATAGACGTTCTTATGTACAACATAATAATATAACCACTATAGTATTTTTCGTAATTATTAATGTATAAACAATAGGTTTGTTGACCAAGCAGGGGGGGGGGGCTAGGGTTCACGGTACCCCCAAGCCCGCCTATTTAAATAAATTAAATCACATACAATAGTATCCATACAGTATCAAGTTTAAAATATAGTAATTAATAAATTACCCCTAGAATAGACCACATACTACGATTGGTTGCTGCTCCATCACTTGTCACACCAACTATTTGACCACCGGTCTTTTCGATTAAACTAATGGCTTTAATAATTAATTTGGCAAGATCAATTCCTGCGTTACAATATTAATGTATAATTATAATATAAGGATTTTTACAACCTTCTAATTGTTACACGTTATTGTATAATACTATATAATACCTTTCACAGGACCATGTGAGGCAAAAACTGCTATAGGCTGAACAAAATTTTCAGCTAGAAAATTCTGTTATCTGTGGTCCAAGTTTAGATTTAATATCTGGAGTATTAATAGAATCACAACCAATGCAAATTTTTACATTATTGAGTAATAATAATACATTTTCCAGGTCTTCAATAAATTTTATACAATTTGAAGACGACTAACCAATATCTTCAGTTGTGACTTGTTTATTATTTACATAGACAATCAATCTTAAATCTATATTTAAAATTAATAAAAATTTAACAAATATCAGTATTTACCATATAATATAATTAGTTTAGTACTTACCTTCTGTTAAAACAAGTTGTTTTTCTATATTTCTTAAAAAAGTTTTCCTAAATCTCCCTAATTTATAAAATTCAACAAATGTTTTATTTGGATATCCAAGTAGTTGAACACCAGAAAACCAATTTGATGGAACATTTATTGTTTTGATCATCTTTACAATATATTTAAATACTGCTGAAGACTTCAATAGCGATATTTATAGATACATGTAATATACATAATGTTTATAACTACTAGAATAAAAAAATACAAAATTGTATTATATGTTACAAAATAGTTACAAAATATCTTAACTATTTGACTTTTCGATTATTAACACTTACAATATTACTGTTCCCTGCTTTGGAACATTTATCATTAATATTAATGTTAAATTGATTTGCTGTGCTACTCTTGGAATAGCAGTGTTCGTTTTCAATGTTAAAATGATTAGTAATCTACAATATTAATCATTATTTATTATTACCTATACACACCTGCACATCATGCATTTTAAATAAAAATGGGAACAAATCTACTTTAATAACATCCTTTTAAAATTTTTTTTAAATACGTGTTTTTTATGCTGAATTAAAACTGTTTGAAAAATTCGGCAAACTTACCATTCAAAAGCTGTGAAAATTCAAAGTTGCAGTGATTACGCGTGTATCGGCACTCGTCGCTACGATCCTCGGCGCCGTCGCTCCGCTCCGCAAATCGAAAATATCCCCCGATTTTTTGTGTAAAACCACCTCAGGTGAACCTCGGTTTTCATCAAAATTATTTCTAAGTTCGGTACTTGTGCGTTATCGCGACTACCTTGATTTCGAACGTATATTATTTTATGCAACATATTTTTAATACGTTTATAATAATACAAAACTACCCAAAGCCAAAAGTCAATGTATTTATTGATAATATATTATGTCAAAAATTACGAGTAAAATTTATAAAATAAAATAAAATTTAGTAAAAATTTTAAAAATCGATTTGTGGTGGCCATTGTTTTGTAAACGTTGAACTTGATCCATTGCAAAATAATCTTAACTGTACAAGCTATTACTACTACCAGCGTGACAGCGTGGTTGTGGCTATATGTCTAAAAGTGTCCTAAAAGTTACCCAGCTAGTCTATAAAAATTGCGATTGAATTAGAAATAGAATCACGTATAAAACGGCGTCACTATAACCTATAATATTAGGTAGTCGCGATAACGCACAAGTACTTAAGTTCAATTATTGGCGGCGTGGTCACTCGCTCAGTCGCTCGAAATATAATTATAAGTATAGTTATACAACTGTAGTTATTACGACAATTTTGAATTGCCATAACTTTTGAACGGTAAGTTTGCGGGAATTTTTTCAAACAGTTTTGAATTCAGCATAAAAAAACACGTATTTAAAAAAAAAAAAATTGAAAAAAAAAAGGGTGTCCGGTAAAGTAGATTTATACCAAAGACAAAATTATTTTGTATTGATGAAAAATGTTTATAAACAGTTATAAGTATAAACATTAAACATGAATTAAAATATACGTCTATGCCGTCTATGGTGTATTTTAATTCCTGATTAATTTGATTCTAAATATTTACAAATTTGGCGGTTAATTATTATCACGGCTGTAGATACCTATATTTAGAGAGCCTAGATTTTATTATCTAGGCTCTCTACCTATATTGTTATATTCTGTGATAAAGGTACATTCATATCTATTATAGCCGTGATGTAAAAGTTGCCACTGATATGACAACAAGCGCTAGGTGTAGTTTGCAACAGCTGTTCTGGCAAGTCAGTTTGGGTCCCCGAAAAATAGTTGTTTGTATAGGGCGTTGGGTTGCTTGGGTATCCAGTATATTTTAATTCGTGGTACTGATCTCAAGTAGGTTCTGATCACGATTAAGATATACAGGTTAAACAACGGCCTATAACGATTAGTGCGTTGTGATGACTGGTGAACCAACTATCTGAAACAGCTGAGAAACCAGAACCACCAGCGCTCGTCGTAGTGGTTTAAATATGTTAATATCATTATCTTATTTATATAACATTATAACAGGTCAATGGTTAGTTCACCGGTCAAAATATGGGTGTTCACTGTTCGATAGTCGATACGCAACCTGTAGTATCTTAAATCGTGTTTTGATTTGCTTACATTTTTGAGAATTACTTGGCTTGAATTCAAAAGTGCACCGTCAGCATCATCCACGATTTAAGATATTATTATAGATCTATCTTAAATCATGACATCATCTGGTTTTATCAGAATACATATATTGATTATATCGCTCTATGGTTTTACATACTCTTTGGTATCACCAAAGACCATCGACCGTTCATTGTCCAACCATTTATCTATTCTGTGGTCCAACCGTTCATTGTTTGTGCCCACGGACTAAGATAGTATGGACTGGAAACGATAATCATATCACCGGGCTGCTTACGGTTAGGTGAGGCGTATATCGGGGGGAAAAAGTACGAGCATGGCTCGCTCTCTATCTATGCTCATATTAATGAACCATTTATTATTACATTATTACATATTATTATGAATATTTTTATGAAATACTCTTTCAGTTTTTTTTTGTTTCTCCAATATCTCGATCCTGTAATTGAATAATCCTATTCAATTTTTGTCCTGATCATTTTCTCCACTGATTTTGACCGCGCTTCCAAAAGATTGAATTTATTGAATATAGGTGGCGCGCGAGGCTAGGTGGTACTATTTCTCTCCCCGTTTCGTCTCTCCCAAACCTCAACAGGCCCGGCTCCCCGTCACCCGCCCACCCGTTCGTTACCAGTCGGCCATACTATCTTAGTCCGTGTTTGTGCCTCATAATACTTTGCGGTTAAATAGGTTTGCGCTGTTTTTTTCGCGCCACCAATTTAATCTTTTATCTATGCTTTTTAGTTTTATATCTTTGTCTATAAGTTGCCTACCGCGCGCGGCCTACGGTGCTCACTGGTGGACTGTCGTTTGCGTTTTTCAGTATTGTTTTCAAAGTTGTAAGTAGTTTGATTTTCCCCGTCTTCCGCACCCCCACGGCTTGGCAGACAGCGATTCACAATGAGCGAGTAAGTGACGACAACCGGGATACAATTATTTATTCATTTTGTTGGCCAATCGTTTGTATTAATTCTACGATATTGTTGTTGCAGACAACCAAACGAAACGAATTCTACAATTTTGGTGGACGAAGTACGATCTTTACATCAAAAATTTGACATTATGACGGATGCGATTGGCTCGTTGAGAACAAATATAAGCGGATTTACGGAATCACAGCAGGTCAGAGGTGTAACGGTTTGCAAATCTGCTGATTCCATTAACATTATCATCAGGTTTTTGGCCGTATGTATTATGTAAACTATTTAAGATGTAATGGTTGGAAAGTTAGGGGTACAGAGTACACAGTAAATCAGTAAGTTTTTTTTATTTTTATTTTCAGGACTTACGTAAATTGTCATCTGAAGAATTAAAAAATACCGTGATTGAAGCTGATGCTATTCTAAGTACTGCAAATCCCATTCCTGCGGATCAAAATCTTGATCAAACTCTTGAAGGGCATGCCACTAAAGATAAATTAAAAACTATATTAAAAGAAGTTTTTTATTTATTGTACTCATCGCCTCTTGATGCCAAAGCTGATTCCAACAATCCTGTTGCTTCAACAAGTATTGAAACTAAGTATGCTTACACTGAAGTGAAAGAAGAAAAAATACAATTTTGGAGAAAGTATAAAAATAAATATAATTATATTGAGAGACTGAAACTTAAATTGCCACCCATAAATAACTCAGTCGAGGATGTAGAATCTCTTCAAAATAATGTAAATAGAACTGTACAAAATGATGCAAATACCTTTGAACCAGAGAATGTAAATGGCACTGTAGAAAATGATCCAAATCCCATTGTACAAGATATAAATGGCACTAAACAGAATTCTGTAAATGGCACTAAACAAAATGATCGAAATAACATTGCACAAAATGATGGGACCTCATACACCGTTAATGATATTATACAAAACGAACGAGTGTATGAATTGTTTAAAAGTAGACTGCAAAACTCCCCATATGATGATCCGTATTTTAGAAAAAATTGTAAAAATGCTAACCTGACTTTAACCTTACAAAATGGTGAAACCATTTCAAAACCAGTGAGTCATGTAGCGCCTCTAATAGTATTAAAGAAATGTGACGATTTGTGTCCACAAGAAAATAAAAAAACATCGTATGTACCTATTTAATTTTAATGGATAATATTTTATTTATTTAAGCTGTCATAATTCTATGTTTTAGAACCGCTAAACATTTACAAAGTTCTTCGAAAAAGAATTCAAACAAAATAAATGATTCCAATAGTAATAATACAACTGCACAAATGACTATAAGAGAAACAAGAGCTAATAAAACGACGGATATAACAAATAGGTATGTTTGTTTCTAGATTTTTTTACTTTGTTCTTAATGATGATTTACTTGATTTTTTTTATGAAACCTGATATACCGGTATAAAATTGCAGATACTGCCCCTACCATTGTTTTTTAGAACTTTCAATTCTTAAATATCTCATCACTTTAATTTAATTGTGCAAAAATTAAAGTTTGGGTATGTGATAAGAGGACACCATGAGTTAACCTAACCTATAGGTTGGTTGTCTCTGTCTTACAAAAATACAACATTGACTATTTTTGTTCGCTAGTTTCAATAGCGTGATGTTATTTTTGATATTAGAGTGAATTGGCCTATGATCAACCTTAAGTATATGTGCTTAAGTGTCGGCTTTTTTTAATATTTAATTTTTCAATCAAGATATGAGCTTTTTTAAATTTGTGATATTTCTCATAACACTATCTAAATTAAAATATCTTAAAAAATCGACAATGCCTAAGCATAGAGAATGTTTTTACTCAAAAATTTGATAATAGGTAAATTCACTCTAATATCAAAACTAACAGCGCACTACTGAAACTAGTTAACAAAAATTTGCTATTTTGTACGCGTGTAAGACGGAGACAACAAATACATGGGTAGCTTTGTTCTTAACAAAGATTTTAATAATAGGTACTCCTTAAAATATTGCATTTATTTACAAAAAGGCAGTAACAAAAAATAAAAAAAGTGGATAAGTGAGTAATTCACTGCTGTACTGGAGTCACTGTAATGTACTTATATCTTAAATTTGAATTCAATGATAAAATCATGCCAATAAAATATTGTCAACCTATTTATATCCAAGCATATTTTATGATATTATTGTGATTAAAGTAATTTATTTTGCTATCAGGCATTATTACTTAAACTAAAAATAATTAAATCTTCTTATGCCTATTTATAGTGCAAAAAGAGTGGAAATATTTTAAAATTTTATTGTGTATAATATGCAAACATTCAGTGAAAATATCTTGTATTTACGGTTGTTTTTTTAGTTGTCCAAAACTAAAATCTGTTTTTTGTAAAAATCTTAGTTTATCATTAACTTTTAGTTTGTTTAAAAATTATCGAAAATTTTAAATGTTGACCTCTTAAATGCAAAAACTAGATTCACTTTCCTACCATAAAAGATACTGAAGTTAAAAATTGAAATATTATTTCAACTAATTATTGTGTAAGCCCCCCCCCCCCACAAAAAAAAAAAAGAAACATTGTTAAATCAATATCTGTCCAAAATCTAATATTAGGTAATAAAAAAAAATTTTAAAGCTTCTTTACTTACCATGTTGTTTAGGGTTGAATATATTTACCTGGTAGGTAACATGTTATCAACATTTTACTTATGTATTGAAAATACATCACACAATACTGCGCACTGAGAGGACGACGCACCCGCATGTGTTGTCCCCGTCTTACAAATTATCAACATAGCAAAATGTTTTGCGTGGAAAAGAACTGAGAAAGCTCAAGTCATAACTAGGAAACAAAATTTTCACCACATAAAAAAGAGAACTCTGGATGTGCAATATCGTTTTTATCTTTTTGTTATCACTTATACAAAAAAAGTTCTTTTTGTTTCAAAAACTTAAATAACTTTTTTTCGTTTCTTGGTAATGACTAGCCTTTCCGGTTCTTTCCTGCGCCAAAATAGTTTTTGGTATGCCATACGTGTTTAAGACGGAGAAAACATATGGTACGACGACTTTTTAAACCCCCTAATTATACACAGCCATTTGGGTACACATATACATTTTTATATGCATTGGCCTTTGATACCATACTTTTTTCATGTTTTAATAAATAATAATTTGGCATGGTTTAAATTTTCTATTGTTCATTGACTGTTTTATTTTTCACTATCAATTAATAATTATGAATATTTAATGTACCGAAAATAAAAATTATTTAAAAAGTAGAAACTTGTAGCTAACAGCCTGGTTATGTGAAATGCACTTTACTAATTAGTAATATTGATTATTAAACAAAAATATAAATGTTGACATCTAATTGGTTATTATTAAAAGAGCACAAAACAGAAAAATATTTATTTTATGAATCTCAAAGAATGTTCAATTCTAAGAGAATTACTATAGGTTTATTATTTCTAATCGCATTAGAAATAAGTTATGAAGAATTTAAAAAAAAACATGTCGAGCATTGGGCAGGGGATGCCATAATTGCCTATCTTATACGTGTAAAAGTTGCTTAAGTATATTTTTGAACTTTGGTTGTACGTATGTTTTTATGCACTGGAGAAACTGGTGGAACCTAAATTTTTGTTAAGTGTTCAGTTTTTTTTAAATATTTAAAATTTTATAAAAGAAATTGTTGTTTTGTACTTTTGTATGCCTTGTAACCACAACGGTCACTTATCGCGACAAGACATGGCACAACCGAACATGATCTCTTTTAGAATTTCAAGTATTTAAAAAAAATTAAATGTTATATTGCATAATAAAAATAAATAAATAAATAAATTCGCTTTAGCACAAAAAAATACGTAAATCAAACATCAAAAAAACAATTTTTAGGGTGGTATATTATTGTGTAAATAGAAGAACTTTTACTGTGGAAGATGGGAATTTTATTGACTCGGCCTAATAATGTCACCTTGTTAATTCTATAAACCCTAATATCTCCTTAAATAAAATTTTTTTTACATTGAACTTTGAACAAATTGTTTTTAATAATAGTTCTGATTATAATAATTTAAAGAAAACCTTTTTTTGTCGTTGTGTGCTCTGTAACCTATTATTTTTTATCACTATTAACTATTAATTATAATATAGGTACTTGATATATTTTTCATAAGAAGTTACCTGATACTCGATAGTATAAACTTTATTATAAACAATGATTTAGATCTTAACTGAATTAATAATATATTTATGTTATTATTTTTAGTTTCAATGCCAATGTTAAAAGTAGCACTGAAAAACAACATTCAACAATCAAAAATAGTAAATATGAACCATCCAAAAAAAAAAAAAAAAATTAAAACAATCCAATGTCCATTAATATTTGTATAGTATTTATCAATTTATGAATTACTACAACTTAAAAGAAAATTTGTATCTATGAATAGATGAAACAAGTATAGTTATTTATTATTAATATTTTATTGAACTATGTAAACTGAAAATTAATGAACTTTGTTATTTACTTGTTTAACCTGTTGACTGCCACGGGTGTTTTTCGTAACTTATACCGATGAAGAAGGAAAGGGCATTCAGTACAAACATGTTACAGATCAAGTCTATAATTATTTTTCTGTACCACTATTTTTGTAGAGCTGAATGATATGACTAACTAGTAACTGATCAGTAAGATCTATATATCTCTTTTCAGTATTATAATAGAAGTGTTCTAACGAGATGAGTATTTTTACATAGTAATTTTTCCGCTAAATCAACACTATTGTACCAATTGTCTGAAGATAAAACTCTTCCATTATCCAAGTATGGTTCCATCAACTCCATCACAACTTTTGAAGAAACTGATTGTCCTGGTGTAACTTTTTTTCTTGCATATACTTTGTATTGAGATGTGTAAAAATCGGGTGTACATAATTTAAAAAAATTTATTCCATATCTATGTCTTTTATTTGAAATTAATTGAAAAAATTTAAGTCGTTCTTTAAATGGCACTATAGACTCATCAATGTTAAGCAATGTTGTATTTATGAACCAAGAGATCTATTAGAGGTTGAATTTTGTACAACCGATCATCAGGACGAGCTTTGTTGTTATCCGAAACATGGAGCATACTCAAAAGTAATTCGAAACAATTTCGAGACATATATGAAGAAATATAACTATTTTACAGTTTATTAGTACTCCAATAGTTAGAAATACAAGGCATTTTAACTAGCCCCATCCACATAATAATACCAAAATGTTTTTTCATATCTGTGTTATCAACATCCTTCTATTTTCTTACTCTAGCATTTCGACTTAAACTTGGTTCACTGAGTTTATCATTTGTGTATCTGTTAGTTTCAACTACAAGTAAGTTAATAATTTCTTCGTCAAAAAATAAGCAAAAATATGTGAATGGGCTAGCTAAAAGCAATGTCTCTAAAAGATCCGTTAACTCCAACTGGTAAATTATGAGGATTGAAAGTTATATGCGCATTGGTTTGCGGCTCATAAAAGTGTTCTGTCCAATTATTATCTGTTATACCATTGTCACTTTCATTATTATAAGAAGTATAATTATTTTCATAGATATTTTGATTTCCGTCTTCTTTGTCATCAACCCAATCGGGGTCAGATACGTCATCATTGAATTCGGAAAGTGATGAACCTGAATCGACATCACTATTAAACAATAAACGCGTAATTCCATTACGATTCATTTTAATTATTTTAATCAAATAATACGATTACCGCACAACATTTACTTTAGTATTCTCGATACTGACTGATGTGTCATAACATAAAACATAATAGTATGTTGGCTGTTGAAGATTTATAAATAACAGAAAAATAATAAAACTACATATGTATACGATAAATAATATGAATATTATACATATTTTTCTGTATTATTATATATACTATAATGCTATTGGAAGGTTTGTTATTTTGAAATAAAATCGGATAATTAAAATCTGTGTTTAAATAGTTTACAACAATATTACTTACTAAAAGGCAATTTGTTGTGCCTGTACAGCCATGTGCACGAAAAACTGTACACAGTGAAAATCTCAACTTATCTTGATAAAAACGCGATGCAGTATACTTAGTTAAAATTGTTATAATATTTATAAAATAAAAATATACATAATTGCGATAAACTACTGTGGCTACGAGGCACAACACATCAAAATTGGCGTGGCCTCACAGACGAAACACGCTGTGTACATAATAATGTACTCATGGCAGTCAACAGGTTAAATATTTTATGGTTATTTTAATTGTTTTATACTTACTAATCAATAAAATCTTGATGCCATTATAATTATTCAATACGCTTAATTTATGTGATAAAAATGTATATATGAATTTAAAAGAATTACACAAGGCCATACCTGTTTGGGAGGTTGAATGGTTCAATCCCTGAGTTTTCTCAAATTGGGAAACATTGAAATTTATCATCATTTTTTTTTGTTTTTATATTATTATTATTTTTTAGTAATTAGGTCCAACATGCAAAAATATTGGTACATTTTGTTTTTTATGAGAGCTGATAATTTTTTTTTTTGTAACAAGTGAAATTTATAGTTCGTACATGTTTTGTGTGAAAAAATTAAAATTTACGTTTTGTATTAAATGTATTTTTAAGCATTCAATTTTAATCCTTAATGATAAATAACACTGATATCAGTGCCGAACAATGTTTCCTTGTTTGAACAAAGTACATTTATGTTTGTATAATATGCCTACGTCTTGCTTAGATAATATATTTAATTTTTATTCATGCCTATACTAATATGCATGTTAAGTATATTAAATAATAATATATTGTGTGTACAAGAATAACTTGTTATTTTCATTTTAATAACTATTAGTTATGTAGTAACTACATAGTTAGGAACTTGAACTATTGGTATAAAAAATTCAGAATAAAGAAATTTTACATTGTGGTGGAGGGGGCCAGGGGGGGGGGCAACTTTACAGCCATTTACTCTGTGCATATTTTAATATAATTATATACAAAACGAGATCTTCGGTTTAGACTGAGTGACACAATAACACACGTCGGTGGCACAATGTCTTGTACAAAGCTACGCGAAGGACAACCAGTCAGGTGGTGATTTTCGGTGGCTAGACAGTAGTGGTGACACGGGTGCAAAAACGGAGGGAGGGGAGGGGGTAGAACTTCGCTAATATGCGTAACGCCCTCCGCGACTCACAGGGGTGATGGTCAGATGGTGCACAACATCCTCCCTTCAGTTGAGGCTCAGTCACACGTAAGCTGGTTCACTGGTGGAGCTGGAAGACTGCGGACGATGACTTCACCCTGTGAGCTCGGCCAGTCACCAGTCACAATTCCTTTAGTTTGGAATTGCTGTTTGAGAACATCCTTACCACATGCAGTATAAAACTGAACGTGGTAGATATATCAAACAACTTTTTTAATTTGTAAATTGGGATGTTTAAATGTTTTAATGAAGCTGTTTAATTTTTCAACTTCACATTGTCTATAAGACAATGTGCAAGCAGAATAGTAGTAATGGACAAATTTTGTACTAATTAGAAGGAACATTAAAACATGGATGTATAGGGATCATACACATATCAATTTATACATTGTTGATTTTTACATTAATTATTTATATTATTATCCAATAATTACATAGACTTTGTGAACCAGGTTATAGGTAATCTATTAAATGCGTTACTATAAAAAAAAACACTAACAAACATTTTGTCTACTATTATAAAATGAATCAGTACAAAAATAATACAAAACAAACAAACTATATTGCTTGATTACAAAATTAGGTAAATATTTTTCATAATGTTTAATACTTTAATCTAGGATTTAGTATTTTAGTCTATTTTTTAACAATGAGTTCTAATCCAGAAATTATTATAACTTGTGGTTTTCAAACAATACTATATGAATCTGTACTAAATAACAAAAAGGGTATGAACTTGGAAAATTGTGGACATGTAATTAACTGTACTGAAGTAATAATTAATGATGGTATTTCATTTATTAAATCACATGTAATTAGACAAGCATCAGTTAGTAATCCACCATACGAAATTAAACTTAAAGTAAGCAATATAATTAATATAAATTATAATATTAGATATTCTTTCTTAATTGTTAATACTCACTATTATAATATTTTCCTATACAAAATAAGCTAGAAATAGCTTAGAACCACTTGAAATAAATGTACCAACTGAGTTACTATTTTTTCAGATACACATTGAAATGAAAAACATCCAACATCAGAAACATCAAATGCTACTTAAGTTCCTATATCAACGATGTTTCATTATTTAATATTCTCTGTTTGGCCTTGTATCGATTATGCCTAATATTCTGCTGTAGTTCATTAATTGATCTTTTCTTGTAAAACTCAGGAAACACTGTTGGAATGTAGGCAGGGCTGTATGGGTTTTTAGATGGAATGTTTCCAATAAAATGAGCACTGCACACAAAATCATGGGTTTTAGACTGCCATAGAGATCCATCAGCACTACATTATAAGTAGGGACAATAATATAATATATTATTTTAAATATTTTAAAATGTACTAAATTAATTGGACAAATATAAACATACTTAATTCGTCTAAAAGCATTAATCCATTTAGCTTTTAGTTCTTTTTCATAATTTCTATTTGGGAAACTGTATAATTTATGTCCTGTTTAGTAAGTGTTATGACAGTCCACAAACCACAACACATTTTTTTACATGACTTCATGTTTTGGTTGTTCATTATGTTTTGTTATAAATATAGACTACTGTATAAAAAGAGAACTATAAATTATTCCTATTTATTAAGTATCAACTAATGTACTTAGGACTCTAACAATTAATTCATTAGTTACTCTATGATTGAGGCCTGAGTATGTTATTATCAAAACACATGTGGGCAAACCATTTTTGAGAGAAACTCAGAATCTAAAAATGTATTTTTAAGTATTAATATTTATAAAAATCGTAAAAAATATATAACAAAATATTGTAATAATACATCATTAATTACAGCGGTTTATTGACAGTTAAATTCATAAAAACGTTAAATTGCCGAGCAGCACAATATTATTTAACCCTCCAACAAGTGTGGGAGTTGTCCGCCAGAGCGATCTGTTTTCTGGAACTTGCACACAGTCTCTAATAGGTACTCTATTCAGAATAAGAATAGAATCGCAGCTGAGCTTGGCGCTGTCAGACCACTCAGTGCCCAGTGGTCTGTTCTTGAATTGTTATTCAGTAATCGCGAATATTTGCGGAGGCAGCCGAAGTAAGGATGGATGCGCCAACTACGACGTGTTTTCGTCCGCCGCCTGGTCTATTCTTAATTTCTTATTCTTAATAGAGTATAGTTGTGCAAACCAATATCCATTGTTCCCTACCACTGGTGAGATAGTATAACTATTAAGTACTGGTTTTTTAAATTTTTAGTCCTAGAGCTCCTCTCCTTTAAATTGTATATGTAAAATCACAGCATCTCCGAAACTGGCAATAATTACTTAATATAGGCAACCACCAACACACAATTGTAACTTTATCACTACTGTTACCTACCTATATCAAATGTTAACATTAATTTTACTCTCTATAACTTATGAATCATGATCCTCTACCTCTCCTATTATTATGTAGGTACTTTATTTTGCTGTCATTGATCTTCAAACCAAACTATGATTATTGCCATATTTAATATTTTTGTACAGTGTCATTTAACAGCTTCTAAATAAACCACCAGTGAGGCTATTATATCATCGACGTACGACAGAATCCCTAGTGTAGTTCCTTCGACCACGTATAGCTATTATTATTTTCTTTAGAACTAAATAAAAATAATGGGAGAGAGGACATTCCCTTGTTTTAGGCCAATAAATATGTTTACTGTTTCCGAGACTGATAATATTTGAATGGCACAGGAAAAAAACAGAAAAGTCATTTTTCCCAAAATGGTGATTTTGGTATCAAATTATTAGTATTGAGGTATTCTATCTTTTAAAGGTGAAACCGGGGAAAAAAGCAGACAAGTCGAGAGTTATAACACCTAGCATTTAAGGCATACAGGCATGGTTTAGAAATTAAAAACATGGTTTTTCCCTAATGAAAAAGTGACTATTCTGTTTTTCCCTTCTTTTCGAGATTATTTTTTAGCACTCTTACTGCTTAAAAATGTATAATATGTACAATCGTAAAATAACATAATATGTATACAGTAGAAGCCGCTTATTAGAAATACGAATAATTGATACAATTGCGTTATTGAAACGAAATGTTTAGGGACGGGCTCGGCCTACTACAAGTAGAAACAATCGGTTAACTGACACATTTCACCTTGGTCCAAAAGTGTTCCCACTAAGGGGCTTCAACTGTACCTAATTATTCACGAAAAGGGAAACAAAATCGAATGATATCTTTCGATACACTTCCTAGTTCCTATATAATCTATAATAGAAATTATGATACTGTTTGTTATTCCTAAATCAACCTACCAAGTCGTCAACTGTTTTGCAACGGGAGTACGGAACGCCAAACTTTTTACACAACCGATGTCACGTATGTACTATTTTATATTATAATTATAAACTTGCAGCTGGCGCAAGTGGCGTACGAAGGATTTTTCAATATGGAGGGTGGGGGTTAGAAAATTAATATGTAGTTACAGTTTTTATAAACAATTTGTCCCGAAATTTGTTGGTAACCTTGGTAAGACTTCATCTATTACGCCCTATTCTCAAGTCCGAACTCTCGATCAAAAACAATTAATAAATAAACCAATGCTAAAACCCATCGGGGCCTATGGCATCCAAATATGGCGATGTGCCAAGCCTTCCAAAAACAATTTATGTCTCATTCCAGTCAACCTCTTTTTGCCAAATAATATCTGCGCAGGGTACGTCTCAAACCTCTTATTAAAAAAAGATCTAAAAATTGATACAATCTCTCGTACAGCTAAAAACTACTACATAAAATTCCACACTAAATCAATTAACCACACAAATCCACTAATATCTAACTTAACCAGTGAATTAATCCCAGATAACCCCTTACATCGACTAAGATATGTTGCCCACTGTGCAATTATTAATCATCGCTTCAGTGTTGTATAGTGAAGTTTTGTTGGACCAGGGTTTCTTGAACTCCGACCTGTATTAAATAACTAAAAACTTCTCGCCCCCTCCCAAGTCAGAGGACTTCCAAACTGTTGGGCCTCAATCCACACTTAATTTAATATTTTTGAATCTTAGTTTAGTTTTCCAAATTTTCTTATTGTATACAAATATTAAGTAAAGATTCCAAACATACTTTAAACTAAATTTAAATAGGTAAATAAAAAAAAAAAATTGTTAAGTTAGGTAAAAACTATATTTTTAATGATTTTTATCGGTTTACAAAAATTAGATAATATAATAATTCATGAAATGTATGTAATTAATGGTAAGTGTAAAAAAATATCGAAAAATGTAGGTAGTAAATAAATTTAAATTGACTATAAAGGCTAAAAAAACTTAAAATTAAAAAAAATTTTAAATGCATTCAAAATGATTTAAAATTGAGTTAATTTGGGTCTAATTCAAACTTTATGAGAAATTTTACAATAATAAAAAAAAAAAATGAATTTTAATACAAATGCAAAGCCCTATAATATTATATTGATACAAATCTATAATTTATTTTATTTTAATTTTAATTATAGAGATATCTAATGTAACGGATAAGGAGAGGAGTATCAATAAATGAAGAGTGTGAGGAGCAAAACCCGTCACTGCTTTGTTTCCTCTAAAATGTGTTTGGTGTTTATTGCTTGCCCCCTTAATATTTTGAGTGATTTGCGTCTCTGTTGTGTATGGTCAACCGCAACAATACTATAAAATGCACAGTGGCGTATTTAGGGGGGGGGGGGGTCCCCGGGTCTCGACCCCCCCAGAAAAAAATTTAAAAGGTCATAAATAACTTGGTACGTAGGTACCGAGAAAGAGAAAATTAATTTTATATTATTTTAATATACAATATTTGTATAAATATTAAATAACTTGGTCATTTTTGTCTAAAAAACTATTAATTTGTATTAATAAATCATAATAGTAGTGAAATATACATAATATAATATAAATAATATAATTATTACATCATTACTCGTATGTGTTTTTTTTATATTATAAACTTGTAGGTACTTAATATTTGGCGGCGTCGCGGATATTGCGAAAGCAGTTCCTGCGGCGCCGTCGGTTCAAGGAAAAATACTTAATATTTAGACCCCCCCCCCCACAAAAAATTTGAAAATACGCCACTGAAAATGCGTATCTAAGTATACACACGTGGTTCGCGAATTATACGTCAAAAGTCACAGTAATATGATGGTTAACTATAAATTCTTCGTCACAAAACCATCTGATCAGTATTAACCATCATTATATTTTATGTTCGGACGTATTACAATAGTTTAACGGAAGGTGCTTATTAATTACAAAGTGAAATATACACATCGTTTTAGTATTTGTTATTATTATTTAGAGAATATTTGTATTGTTTTTTACAAAATTAAAAATAGGGAAGACTTATTTAATGACAAAAAATGTTTAGTCAGATAGATCCTGCAATATATTCCAAGGACCACCACATCGGACCATGGCTAAATCCTCTCCTATTTGCAAACATGACAAAATAGGAGTCAATGAAGTCTTGTAAAATTGTAAAATTAGTGAAAATGTAACCTAGTTATAGAATATCCATCATCAGTAGCGTAATTATGGGTGGGGGGAGGGTTATGGGTATCTATCTTAAATACGACAATATTATCAATACTATAATGTGTATACATTTTGGAGTATAATTTAATTAATGTTTAAAATAAGCGTATACCTAATATAAATATTATTTAATGATTATAATATAAGTAATATTTACGAAACACGCACGCAGAAAATTAATATTAAAATATTTTCAGCTTTTGGGGGAGAAGGAATGATCAGTGTTTATTTTAGACCTTCTATCCCGGGGGGAGGGGTATCGTATATTTTCAAGGGGTATGCTAATGGTAAATAATGAATGGAAGAAAAAATATATTTTCAGGGTGGTATACATTTTTTCCGGGCTTGATAATGCCCCTTCCGGTTACCCCCTGAAATAAACACTAAGAATGATAGCTTTACCGCCACTATATATAATGGTAGGGGTCAACTTCCCCCTTGCCTACCCTGGTTACGGCCTTTTATTCTGACAACTAAGTTTTTTTTTGTTTTATCTCATTCATATTTCTATGGGATTGTCTTAGATTAATAAATCATATTACCTACCTATGTACGTATAATAAATATTTAATAGCAATTCGAATATAGGTAGGTATCTACTGTTCAGACTTCATAAAATACCATATGGTAAGTATTAAAGTATGCATTATGCGTTTCTTTCAAGTTGCAACATTATTTATATTTCTTTAGAACCAGCTATATTATCACACAATATTTACATAAATCTTATGTATTATTACACGAGTGAGTATTGTTTAAATTAACAACCTAAGTAGTTTTGCGTGATAAATACGCTTTTGAAGATTATATAGGTCACGCCTATTATACCTATAACAACATCAAAATATTATCTATAATAGAAAAAAATTATTATTTATAGGTATACCCATTACACCTCACATCACAAGTACTTACTAACATTATAACAATATGTCAATATAATACTTAATATAAAATATTTTATGGCTATAAAGTTAAACCGAAATGAAATGTGAATAATATTATATTAAGATTAGAGCTATCAATATCGTACCTATATTTATATACATATTATATTTTAAAAGTCACGTAGGAAAGTGGAAGAATTTTCAAGTTTGTGTTTTGTTTTTAAACCTGCATCATAACTAATGATACTATTATTACCTACTTATTTACTTATACGGGGACATGATTAAAAGTTATCACAAAAAGAAAACGCTACAAAATATGGTTTTTATAGGTACTTACCTATTATATACGAAAACGAAACAATAATAATTCTCAAATATAACACTACATATAGGTACTTAACATTTAACAAACACCACGCTATGGCAATATAGGTAATATTTTTAAACTTCTGTATTGTAATTGTATGGTATATAGATCCTCACATAATATGTATAGGTACCTACAACTGTTCTAGTATACCTACTATACTGATTATGGACTGATTAAGTCTCCATGTTTGGGTGGCCCGAGACAGTATAGTATACAATATAGGTAGTTATAAATAATAGTAGTTAGGTTAGGTTAATGGTAATGCTCCAACACTTTAATAATCTGCATAATATTATCCTCGTGGTTGTGACCTAATAGATATTTATTATTTGTTTTCGTTTTTTATGTTATAGACATTGCCAACTTAAATACTTATTAAATGGATTAACTTCGACAAAATAGGTAACGATGTTATATAATATATTTGTCTATCGTTAAATTGTTATTATTACTGTACTCGACATTAAGCCGATATGCTGAAGTCGTAGGTCGTAAATCATAAAAAATTATAATTTAATGTACAGTATAAAATAATAAACACTAGGTTAGTTGTTTTAATACATTTTGATGATCAAAAATCAATAAAATTTTTTTTATTAAATTTCTATGTTTTTATATTATACATGGTGATTGGCGATAAACCATTCACTAGGTACTCCAACCCCATACTTTTATCTTTTAATAATGTAGGTAGGTATATTAACTCAGTTTCTGATTTCCGATGTAAACTTTTCTTAATATGGTCCATATTTTAAAACACCTATACTAAGGTTAGCAATATAACACATTTTAAATGAGAACCAATCTTTTTTACTGTTAATATTATGAAAATATATTGTTTTTTATTTTTCTGGGACAATGAGTGAATTAAAGAGTGTTGTGCTAAAAATCGCCTTGTTTAATAAATTGTCATAGTATTAATGTTAGGTACCTATCACATATTATGTCACATTGTTGCTATTTGTTGATAATTTAATTACCTTTTTTTTCGTGTTAGCGAGAGCCAGAGGAGGAACCGCGTGTTAGCATTACTTCTCCTGTTAACATACTTCTCCTAAGTTAGAATTACTTCTCTTGGTAATTTAATTCCCTAGTTTTATTGAAGATTGTGTGTAAACACTAAATCCACCTATATACATCGTTTATATATAAATAATTTAATTACATTTTACTCGTTTGATTACTGAATTCAAATATTTATGAGAATATTTAATATTTATTATAATAAATTGTATTCACATGTGAATATGTCAGTACACAATAAGGTATATTTTTTTACAATAAAATATCTAGAATAAGGCAGTACACTACATTGGTCTAAACAGTAATTCATTTTATAAATAATTAACATACTAAAAATATTATAATCAAGTAGGCATGTCACTTCATTAACAAGAATCCTTAAAATTTGTTGTGATAAAAAGTTGCTGGGTAATTCTGTTGAATAATATTTATTAATAATTTTATATTTCCAACTTAAGTTATGTGTTTGGTTTTTTGGGGTGTTAGGAATGCAACATTTGTCTACATTTATTAGTAGCTTGGTGGGAAACTTTACGGCCCATGCGGTCTATTGGAGGTGGAGGCCACTTAAACACACAGAAATTAAATTATTAAACAGCAATGATAGTAGCTAATATAAAAAATTATAATACAATTGTTTTCTTGCTTGTAAGTTATAAGTGTATTTAAAATAATAACATTGTATACTTTTTAGTGATCTTTTTGAGTCATCGTTTGATGCAAATCCATAGTTTTTGACCGATTTTCAAAATAGATTCAACAAGATATGCAGTAGTGTCATAGGTTACATTGTATATTACTTACTTTTGACATATTTGAAAATATAAATATAGTTAATTAACAAAAAACAATAAGTACATTTTTTTTATATGTTGTTACCGTTGCAGGTTACAAAAAATAGTTTTTATGATTGAGTATAATTTTAGACCTGTATGTATGTTATACTTGGTTTTAGTAAAATCATCTCAAATAAATGTGTTAAAAATCTGTGCAGCTTACATTTGGCGGAGCTTAAGAAGAGGTAAATTCACGTGCAACACCAACCATAATCAGTTAGTATATACAATATTATATCACGTGTAAATGTATAACAGTATAAGTTTAAATGTTTACATATTTTGTAAATTTGTGTGTTTTAAATAAGCATCACAATATGTGAATTTAACAAACTAGTTTCACAACATAATTTGACTAACAATTCAATTGCCTGTATATAATAGGTGCTATTTCCGTTTACTTGTTTATATCATGAAATAAAGCTTTTTAAAAAATATTATAGCTTAAAAGTTGGTAAAAAAAAAATCTCTCGGTATTGTGTACAAAATATCCAACCCTGAAAATCATGTAGTAGGTTGGTACTTACAAGAATAATATCTAGGATTTTAACACTTTGTGGAAGACTGGTGTAATCATTTCATATCATTGGGGGATATAATGTATAAACATGAAAAAATTATAGATGTGTGCATTTACATAGGTAGTGCAAAATAATAATTATACATATTTTTAAGTTGCTATAATTTTATTGTGTAAAAGCAGGTAGTCACCAATCGTTTTTTTACGAGTATCTATAATGTGTCCGGAACAATATAAATATTACTTACTATAGTTTCGACTTACCCCTAAAAAAATGTATTGTAACGGCGCGTGACACTATATACACTTGGGGACACATTACATAATGTATTACACATTATATTTTTATCGCTAATACATCGACATAATATCGTATATAAAACGAGAGCGATAATAATTGTATTAATTTATTTTTTATGTTTTCATCTCGATTATAATACTATTATGGATAATTGAATAATTTATCAATTAAATTCACGTATATGGGCATTAGGCAATCGAAATGAATATTACACGATCGTCGTCCGACAATACGGGGCGAAGTGCGTATAATAATAATACTCTTATCGACGAGTGTATATATATAAAACACGTCGGATCATCGTTGTTGCAGCGGCTCGTTATAGTATATTATAATTTATATAGTATGCAGCTCGCAACTGAATAAATGGGTACCTATTATACATAATATTATTAGCGGCCTCTCACTTCGGGAATGCGTACTATCAGATTTTGTACTCAAGTCTCTGCAGACATTTATAACTATACATATTATTACCTATATACAATATACTATATGTAAGGTATACTCACAAGAGTTTAAAAAAAAAAAAAAAAAAAAACCGGATATTTCAAAAAAGATAAAACACAATATTATAGGCCTACCTGTATAATATAGTATATATTATATTATATATGTATATACGCACAGTGTTGAGCAACAATCACTGCGGGCGGCGACGGTGTGGTTGGTTGGTTGGTTTGACTTCAAGCATACTATTTTAATGTTATAATTTATTTTGACTTAAGCCTGTGGATATTTGGACGAAGACGGGCTGATACAAAAAAAAAAAATAAAATCACCCACAAACATGTATTACAATATAAAACAATTATTATCAATATACGAGTCGTATAATAATATTTATAATAATATCATCGTAGGAAGTCGGTAAGTCGTATAACAATATACGATATATTATACACTATTATTATTTATTAATTATTATACTGTAAAATTCTAATCGACAAAATGGCTTCCTTCTCCTTCTATAATATATGTTGGGACAGCTATATAGTTATATTATGCGTGTACACTATACAGTTTATTCGCGGTGATATATACGTTGTCTCTGTCTTACACATTCACACATTACTGCAGACAACAACATATTATTCTGTATGCACTAATTAGTCATTAGGTATATATTTTTAAAACAGATTTTATTCCCGAGAAGTCCACCCAAAACTTTTTGACATAATATGTTTCATTTTTATGCTTAGGGTTAACATTAATATCTAAAATCGAGTAAAACTATTTGCACGATTTCGAAACATTTTGTTGTGACTTTTTGTAAGACGAAATCAAAAATGTAGAAAAATAACAATTCTCAAGTAGACTTCACATATATTCTTCACAAGAGAATCATGCATAGTGGTTTTAAAATTCTTCAACCTATCTCTAGATCCGATCTCTTGGTATGACAGAAATATACCTAATAATCTCGACTGCAAAATTGTCCATCCTATACATATCATTATATTGTGCGTTTGTGATGGACGGAAACCGTATAATATAATCACTGCTTCAAATACATTTTACCAGCAACGTGTTGTCTCCTCTTCAATTTAAGGGAGTTATGAATATTATATAAAATCACTAAAATATATCACAGTTTTAAAACGCTCATAACTCGCTTAAAAATATCATAAAAAACCAACATTCAGAGATAGTTTTGTTAGCTTCGAGTTTGATTGATGTCGACGTGAGTCAATTCAACTCCAATACGAAAGCTAACAACAACACAAAATCGGTTCTGTGGTACGTAAATTCGATACGGTGTACCGTACCCTATACGTTCGTAAAACGGAGTCACGGAGACAACACATGCAGGTCGCAGGTACCTATCTGGTGTAGCGTATATTCTTAATGGGCGTCGTACACTCGTATTATAACGATAAATGTGTTATCATTATGTCACGCGTTAAAATATTCTTACGGTATAATACACTTAAATATGTGTGTCGGATTCGACATAATATTGTTATCAGGACTTTGGAACATCGACGCCTCCTCTTTCCCGTACGCCACTGCCATCGTCGCAACTACTTACAGTCCTCATCACACACACACACGCACACACACACACAAGCATGCATCAACGCAATAACGCATGCACTCAGTTGGTTATGGCCAGTCACCAGGGAAACAGACGGCGCACCAAACGGTCCGATTCGAAACAATAACATAATAATAATATCAATTCGTCGCCGCCGCCGCATTATTGTACCGGCGCATCGTCTGCTCGAATTCGGTTATTTTTCAAAACTGTTAACATTTTTTTTTTACATAATATTATATATTTACGCAGTCGTCACACCTACCAATACGCATGCGTCGTTGTTATTTATCACCGTATATTGTTTAACCGTTTTGTATTGCACTACCCGCTCCTCACGTCTGTAATAAGTTTTCGAGTTTATACGTTTTCCAAAAAAAAAAAAAAAAAAAAAACTACTCACATCGCTTCCCCACTAACATTCACCAATTTTTATACTTAACAATACTAGAAAATGGCATCAACTTTTGTCGCGTTGGCGATCTTTGGGTTTTCTTCGTACTGGTCTACATGCTCGGCCGACCCGTTCGCGATGGATAACTGCTGGCGAAAAGTGTGGTCTCTGACGCCGTCATGCACGGAAATGGAAGGCTCTATGGACAGTTCTACGAGCGGTCCAAGGCTTTGCGTCTTTCAGTCGAGAGTGAGTCGATTCATGTTTAATATACCTACAAAATTTCAATTTATTTTTCAAAAATCACCACTACCTATGTATACCTTAGCCTACCTACTTATCTTCAGCAGGTATTCTGTTTTAAATATAAAATATCAGAATACAATCAAAATATTACTTATAAAACTATAAAGTAAAGGTCTTAAGTTCATATAATATATTTTAATAATAGCTTGATTAAATTATTTTTTTGTTGTATTTTGTTTGTTCTTTATAATTTTTTTTTTGTTTTATAAAATCCATAAAGATGTAAATACTTGAGTTTTACATCGAAAACTAAGATTTTTTTCAAATGGGCAGAGGCCATAATAGTATAGGTAGGTATATTGTATAATATTATACAGCTGACAGATAAGAGTTAATGTCGTGAATATTATTATTATAATTATTTATATATCATTAGGATTATTATTTATTAGGTATAAATAATCGGTTATTATAATCGAACCATTATAGAAATTGTCATTGTATATTATCATATTATAGTAATCGAGTTCGATTAACTTTATAAACGTAGGTAAGTAACATCGTAAGACCTTTAAAGTATTGAAGCAGAGTAAATATTTATATTTACTGCAACGGTTGTTCAGATATTATTTTCTCTGTATTTTCTTACAACTTCGTAGGTTTATAGGATAAGTACAAGCTATTTGTCTGGATTTTGGAGTAGAGATATGTTTAGCGTTATAGTTGAACGGCAAAGCACGTCATAACTGAATGCTGAAAATTTAACCAAATAACCTTAAACAACACCTCATACAATACATACCTACATGATCAGAAATAATTTAGACCAAATCCAGAAATAACAACACAATGATATTTCAGCTAAAATAAATAAATCTATTTTTATAAGAATGTAACTATAGGTATTAGATTTTTTAACATCAACATAAACATAAAAACTGTTTATTCTATAGAATACTACAGTAATATACCTAATTAGTATATAGTAAAAGTAAAAGTAATGAGAAATAACTTTTATTCAATTTAATATATTTAGTCTTCGGAAGGAGTAATTTTTTAAAATTGATTAAAAATCATATTTATTAGTATAATATTAAATATTACCCATAATTACGATTTCAGGAATTTGGTAAGATCTGTAAGTGGTCAGGAGAACCTCTTAAGCACTGATACAAATGTACGAATTCGTTTCACTTGCTTTATAACATAAGGGTAGGTATATACCAGGGCGAACGTAGGAAAAAATTTAAAGTATTCATAAATATCATACTACGGCGTCAGGGTGATGTTTTTTCTCCTGATATTTCGGAAGGGGTGGGTTAAATCCCTCCCCCCTACGTTCGCCCTTGGTATATACAATATGATAATATTACAGTCTGTGTCACTGTGTAAAAAATATAAATGGCAATATCGTATTTTATTTTGATACATACAATATTATACTGTGTATATTATGTACCTACATATGAGCAAATAAAGTATTATATTATTATATTTACGTAAATATTCATTTAACATATTTCATATATATTAAATAGATGTGATATTATAGCATGCTGCGAGTATATTATAGCACGTGCAAGTATATCAGATTATATATGAACTGTTCAGGTCTTTCACTACTTTTCTATAAAAAACAAGAGTAGATCTAAAAACACACATCATTGTAAAATCAAAATCGAAAACAAATATTATAATCAAATGTATGAGTGAGTAGTTTGGATCCGAGCTGAATCGTAAAGGTGACAAATACAGAATTACTACATTATTAATACATTATTTACTGAAAAATTCAAATTTATTTTTGAAATTATTTATTTTATTATTTCGCATGAATTTATCCCAATGCAAATCCGATTATTATCTTCGGAGTTATCATAAATATTGTCAGTTATTTTCCATGGGAGTATAATATGAGATAATTTATTTTTAAATGGTTGTCCTGAACAATTTCGAAAAGTTGACGTACCTACCTATGGTTAATGCACCTTCGAATATAGGTACACTTCAAAAATTGTATTATTTTTGTTTTATTTTAACTCGACGTTGTATGTTGTATCATTAAAATTGTCATGCAAAATATTTAACTTTAATATTATATGATAAATGTATTGTTTGTATAAGATTGTTGGTTATCGGATGTCTGTAGGCCCACGTAAATGAGTAAATATAAGATGTTTGAATTGGATGTTATGCATACTTAGGTAGGTATTGTATGAGTTAAAATTGTTGCTACCAATGAACATATAATTTATAAAACAGTTCAAATTATTTATATGTTGCGTAATTCGAAATACTATGTATGATGTTGTAATTAAATTTTAATAAAAACCCTATAATGTGCATATAGGTACAAGATGCAATTGTTGGTTTTATGAGATAGGTTAGAAGACAGTGACTATAAAATTATAGTTTGCTTAAAGTTGCAGTTTAATGTTACAGTATAATAATAATAGCCGTAATTAAAGAATTTATAAAGAATGACGTTTATGTTAAGTTTTTATTAAGTCGAATTTGAATGTGTTATACTAGTATGCTGTAGGGTGTAGAGTACTATATAAAGTTCTTAGATATATTTAGATTTTAGAAATATGTATATATTTGTCATTTACTTTAAATAAATCAGTAACATATACCATATTATATACATACCTATTTATTTATGTTATTCTCATTCTCGCCACCGTCGGCACTGTCACTCGAACACTCGAATGTGTACCTAAGTAATCAATCCATTGTTTCAGCTTATAACTTTATAGTGATTTTAACTTTTAAGTAAAAATAATAATAATTTCTCTAATCAAAGGACAGCGTATTATTTGTCTGTTTAATTTTGTCATTTGTACTAAATACATATTTTCAAAACATCAATACTATTACAATCCATGATTTATCATTTGATAATATTGATCAACGATTTGTTTCACCGGTATGCAAGGTCAATCTGTTATCTTTTAGTATTTAAGACTAGAGCTGGTGTAAATGATATAAATCAGATGTTATTATTATTATTATTTATTAATGATCGCCTAAACAGGCAATTTAATTTTTTTACTCAATGAACTTTAGGAGACGTTCACCAATCGTATATAATGTATCTGATAAAATGTTTGTCGCTTCAATTTTTAAACTTTGATTCGAAATTGTTCAAGTTACTTTTTTTTGTTAATTAATTAGTTTTAAATAATATTAACGCCCCATATTAACATACCTACTTATATATATTTCTTGTGTGAGAGTGGTGGTGGTGTAAAGGTTATTGTCACTTATTAATTAAGATTATAGCTGATATAATACATACTTCAAGCGTTTTATACGAATAATATTATATATTATTTAATCATATAAAACGCATATTAATGTTATTTGTAATCCAACATTTACATTTATTGTTTGTTAACAAATACTCATTTTATAAAATACACGAGCTCTTCATATTTATAAATTACATTAATGATTACACTGAAATACGAAAAAACAATTGTATTATACTAACTTTATTGTACAGCTTTAAGTCCACATAAATATTAAATAGGTACCTCGTCATGACGATGCATTGATGAATTATGATTCGTTAAACCTGTACAGTGTGAGTAGGTACCTACTACATAAGTTTTTATTATTTTGGAATGAAAACTGAATTCATGTCGTTTGATCAACTATTGTAAGTTGCAACCGAATCAAATTTTTATCCATATTTTATCGTAGTTTCTTGGTTGTTGCATTTTTTTTAATGTCTATAGATACTAATTATTTCTGTTTCGTTTTACGATGCACAATATTTTCAATATAAATACAAAACATTTAAATTAATCGTAGGTATACTTATAAGCAAGTTATAACTTTATAACCATTTAACATGTATAATATGGTCTTGTATGCTTATCGCTTATATTGCTGATACTATTTGTTCGATGTTTAAGGTTTATACATATAAACTTTACATATACCTACATAGGAATATCTACAAATGTAGAAATGTTTTTGCTTCCAAAAATAAAACAAACTGTTGATTAAAAAAATCACGATTAAAAAATTAGATTTTTACTATAAAAATGTAGTTCTAACTGAAGTTCGGGAACTTCAAATATTTTATAAATTTGACAAATTTCATACCAATAAACACATTTTATAATATTATATACAAATATTTTATCAAATTGAATTCAAATTACGATTACATAGCAAAAAAAAAAGTAAAAATAAAAGTATTGTTTCATGAGATACATATTAAAATAATTGGTTTAACCTGTGATTAGGTACCTACGTGCTTAAATATTTATCTTACTTCATATCTGTCATAGTACTATAATAGTATGTAAGTTAAAAGTTTTCTAACTAGGTATTTATAGACTGATATTAATTAGTTTTAATGTAAATTTTCAATACTTCCTCATAAGTTATAACTAGCATAAATAACTACCTAAAAATTAAAAAAAATGTTTATAGGTTGGGAACCCTGATAGTTTTTCCAAACCTAACTTTTAGACAAATTTTCCTGATTAAATTACTATAATATTATTATGTATCTACTAACATTTTGAAGAGGATTCAATTAATCTATCAATTAGGGTTATTCACAAAAAAAACGGTTTCCATTGGGTAAATGATTTGAATAATATATTTTTATCACGAGTGAAGAGGGCGTCGTACTGTAGTAAGTATCAGCATTTGTTGTCTCCGTCTAGCTTGAATATTAGAATTAATTCACTTATTAGCGTAAAGGTAAGATAATTAATTATTAAACCATCTTTTGATTTAACAAATTCGATTCATATTCAATTTATATCCTTGATGATAATTATCGTGTTCAAATTTATAACAATAATACAACACATTTTTGTGCCTTTTTGAAGCTATAATGCACTTTTTAAAGATGTTCGTAATAATTCGAATGAATTTAATAATTTACAAAATATAAACAAAAGTATGTGGAAAGGAAAGTGGAAAATCATTCTACTTAAATAAGCCTTTTATATGGTTATTAAATAATATTATATAAAGATTATTGTATAAGTATATAATATATAATAATAGCTACATATTAATTATTGTACTGAAGCTATATACGCCTTTACCTACATAATTAACTGAAATCTGAAGAGAAATAACATGTCCCTACATTGTTATATTAAGTATATTTTATAATTGGATTTGATTAATCTATTTGTAGGTATCACTGTGATAATTAATAATTTTAGTTTACAATGATACAGCTTTATTTTCAAATTGGTATATTCAATTATGAAATACAGTTAATAATGATTTAGGTTACTCAATAGTAATAATAATACTAATACTAATAAAATTAATTGTGTTGATAACATTTTTTTTATGTATACATTAGGTGGCTTATATTATTTTGTTATTCGATATTACTTTTAAAGACGTTATAATGCTATAAATATAGCAAATTAGTAATTTAAGGTTAATATTATAACTCATGCAAAACTTATTGTTGGTTGTTATTGAGGTCATTTTTATTATTATATTAGATTATTTAGTTTTAATAAAATCAATAAGTCAATTAGAAAAAATGTTCGTTCTTCTAGAATTAAATATTAAATTTACGAGGATTCTATAGTAGATGTGGCGCTACTGCGCTAATATCGTAGTATCAATGTATTTCTGTATTTAACTAATTCACAACGCAATAATTAGATTAAGTACACTTCTGTTGTGTTTCCCATAAGTATCGTCCACTGTTCAATATTGTATATTATACTGTTATGTTATTTAAAAATCGCCACATCATTATAATATGTATACTCGGTGTTTTCGATAAATTTCTACTAAAAATCTAAAATGTCACATGTTTATTGTATCTTTAATGCACTGTCAGTAGCTATAACGTAGATAGTAGGTAGTATAGTTAGTAGATTGTATAATATAATAAAATGATATAATGTACAATGCATATAATAGAGATGTATAGATAATAGACTCTATTTAATATTAATGAGTTATGTTAATATTTATTGTTTAGCTACACCTGTAGTTATCTACTTATTATAATTAGAAAATATTTTCCGAGTACAATTATTCCGCAGTTAATGTTTTGCCGTGATTCAATATAATATTATTCACACACAGTGAAAAGGATGAAACGATTATTATATTACTCGTAGAAAAGTGATACAATCCTATCTATACAAGTGGTTCGTGTTTCTAAGAAATCCCCTAAAACCCCCGCACCTCACATTTTCTTCGTGTAGTTAACATTATTATGTACCGGCTTGCCATGTTTTCTGTGGAGTTTTGACATTGCTGTTGTCGGCCTACGACGAGTTCAAGGTTATAGTGTTGGCCATCAGTCCGTGCACTTGGCCGCTCGACACCTACCTAGGTCATCGTACACGCACAGAAATGTGTAACGCCATCGAATAGCGGATAATAGATAATATGGTAGGCATCGACACGCAGAGAAGAATTTTGAGTAGAAAATTGGCCAATGGCAGAAGCCTATATTGTGAGTAGCTTAGTATTTGTCCAAGTGTACCCCAAATTATATCACCTATGCACAAATAAACATGTAATATAACAATGTAAGATACTCTATAACGTTAAAATTTAATGTAGAATTGATATCGATTTTTATTGCAATTATTATTAGAAAATGCCATTAAAAAAGAACAATAAATTACAAATAGACTGCAGGTGTTAATTTTGTTAGTTTTAATAGCTGAGTAATGTAAGTATAATTTACAAATTAAAATATTGTATTGGAAAATAAAATAAAGCGTGATACTTTTACAATTTTTATAAAAAGAAGAGCTTTTTAAACTGTAATGTCTTAGCCTACAAAAATAGGTGGAATATCCGAGCATAGCATAATATTGCAGTATACGTTTTATTAATATCATGTTGTTTTAAAATATTATTTCGTATTTATTTGGCTTATTTTAATAGGTAGTTAAATTTTAGTTGATTTATACTTATTGATACATTTTTGAAAGAACTTTTTTAAACTTTTTTTTTTTTTTTACAAGAAAATGTAGGTACGTTCAAAATAATTTTCTTTTTCATTTGAAGTATACTGATTATCACATACTTTATTACTTTAAATATACGGTTTTATAAATATACTGTTTATACTAATACCTATACTTACAGTTTGATAAGGTTATAACTAGATATGTAAATAAAAGTGTTTCAAGATAATTTTATAAAATGTCTACTTGTTTGATTTTGTAATATTATAGGCGTGGAGTTTGGTGCGTTTTTGTTTGTATTATTATTATTTGTAAGATGGCTAATGTATTCGATAACTGGTGATAAATTTCAAGTTTATCTTAAGTAGATTTGATTTGATTTTTTTTTTTTTTGGTGTAACATAGGTAGGTGAGGTTTTAATATTGGAGTTCCTCGCCCAGCAAGGCCTAATGCAATGCAGTTTTATGTTAGGTATTTTCAAGGAGGCGTTTTTTTAACTCTGTTTCCGAGTACCAAAAGAATTCCAGTTTGTCAATATGAAGTTTAATTTCCGAGAATTACATTGGGCCTGTTTCTAGTAGGTATAGGCATAGTAGGAGAAAGTACCTACTTATATGTTATTCCAACGGGTTTTTTGGATTTTGCTATTACAATATCTTCCTATATTATATACAGCAGCGGCAAACCGTTGTGGAGTACTATACATATAACGACGTTAAGAGGATTATTTTAAAATTCGTACTTCGATACTGATTATTGAGTAGAACGTCCTATTTTAAAATTTTTTTTTTCGCTACCAATTAATCGCATTTTTCAACACTATTGTAACATCAATTGAAAATGTTCGCCTATAAAAAAGGCATTATAATCTGTGCGGCTAATAATATATCTTCTGCAGACTGTAATTATTATTTCATTGCTAATTCTGATTGATTGTGGAAAAGATTGAATATATTTCTTTATTGATTTTATACCATATCTCAGTTGGTGGCGTGTGTTCTAATATAATATGAATAGTCGTCGAACCAAAGGATTCATATGAATAGATTCGGCTTTGTTCGATCTTTAATCATAATTTATAATTTCGTTTTCATCGCAATACACTTGTCTGTTTTTTGTATCGATAATTTATATGGATTTCCATAAGGCATTTTTCACATTAAGTATTTTTACTGCAGTTACATACCTATAGGTGACTAGGATGCTATAGGTAATACAGCCTGATACTTTAATAGTAAATACGAATAAGAAGGAATTGTGGATCGTATAAATATAGTTGATTTTTTTTTTCGCTGATAAATTACATTCATACATTTGTTTTTCGACTGGAGTTAATTATAATAATATTATATATCTAAATTATAAATAATTACAATTTAGTTATCTATAATAGGTACTGTCGTATATGTGAGGTTCACTCCTGTTCCTACCTATATACCTACCCGCGAATATCATTTTTAACGTCCATCGTCGGTTAATTAAAACATTGTGCTCACGGTGCATCATAGTTAGTGTTCCGCTGTTACTGAGTACTGACGCTCATGCTCAATGGTACAGATAGTGTTTAGTTTAATCGCTGGATTTTTAACAAATCAGCTTTTTTCTTGATATTTTATATGTAAATAATATTCGTATGTAAATTATTCTGGCACGCAGACGTGGATAAAATTAATAGGTACATTAATGTTTCGTGGTATTGTGATTGTGATAACAATTATCGAGTTAACATATGTTAACGCAACTCATTTTCACGATGACCAAACAGCTTTTCGTCACGTGCATAATTCAGATAGGCTATTTACTAAATACTTAGACCAAAATCTCTGTCAAACCAATATTGTTAATAACCTGGTTGGATGAAGCACGACTCAATATCCGAACTAGACGACCAAGAAATAGTTCACAGAGACTAGAGAGCAGTGTAAGTGTCAATTTCAGATTCATTTACAATAAGCTAGACCACCACGGCGAGGATCACAGGATAGCTTAGGATTCACTTAATAATATGCTTTACCAATGTCCTACATCTTTAATTTTTTTTTATGAAGTAAATTTAAACATATTTACCTATTAATTTTGAATTTATATTATACGAGTTCAAAGATAAATTTATTTTGAAGAGCTTTGAAAGTATAGCGTAGCCATGGTGGCCAGTGGGTCATGGTTCCTCCCTACTTGGCCTTATAAAACAATGAAACAACATACATATAAATTACTATTGTTAGTTGTTGAGTAATTTAATATATTTTGGTATTGCCCCCCCCCCCCCATTTTTAAATCCTGACTACGACACTGACCTTTGGATTATTTGTTGGAAAGAATAGAATACCATCAATGAGTTCTAACATTCCTGTTTATCCATATTATAATAAAAATGTCTAGTATTTAATTAATAATGAAGACTTATAAAAGCTCGGAATAATTTGAAGTTTAATCATTGTTATTATGTTATAAAACATTTAAAACAGTATACAGAACAACTGACGTTTATCCATTTCACGAATTGTTCAATATTTCACGAGTGGGGTGTAGCATATACATTATTAAGTATTATATTAACTTGACTATATTGATATTGTCAGAATTGCATATTATATTAGCACTTGAGGAATACTGCTGTTTGTTTAGGTACCTACCTATTTGTTTTAATATTAAGTGTTTTCACATATACGAATTGTATATTATAACATTACAAAAACAACTAAATAAGTTATACAGATTATTTATGAGATAATTATTTGGATGAATACATAATTAATAGTCATATTGAGATTTGTGGTAAACATAGGTAATCAAAACCAAATACACCAGAAATATTATATCTGATTTGTATAGTACCTAACTAATACATTTAACTACAGATAGTTTTGTGATTTTCTATAATCAGTTACAGAAACTATTCAAAAATGTTGACATAAGGCAATGGTATCAACTGAGCTCTGTACAGAGTATTATTTTTAGATGATGGTTTATTGTTACTTTTAAATGTTATGTCATCAAGATATTGCCACAGTTTTCATGCCACGATGAGTGAAAATAAACGAGTGCCTAACTAACTAACGTCACTGTAACCTAGACGATTTAAAATTATAGAAGACTAATAGTATATAATTATATTTACAAAGAAGCTAATTCATTTTCTTAAGTTGTTTCTTCTTCTAAATGTTGGTGTCATTTTTTTTAGAAATGAGAAAAAAACTGGTACTTCACATTTCATTTTTAGTATAATTTCAATAATTATTTTGAATGCGCAACGTAACCTAATTGCAATATCATCATAGAAAAAAACGTAATTTATCACAAATAATATTCTCATACTTGAATTTAATAATAGGTCAATAACTCTAATATATCGATCTAGAAGATTGAATTTACAAGGTACCTATATTATGCTACGTTCATGATATGATAAACAGAGACTCAAATCGACACGACACAACCTTACAATATTTAATATATTTATCAATAATGTACACTCGTTCTGGGTTGACTTGTATAGCTCAGAATACATAAGACAGTGTGAGTGCTTATTGATTGGATCTACTAACATTTAATTTGTTGGTATTTTAGAGGAGTTGAATTTTGATTTTCTCATAAGTTTCTTTAAGCGTAAGGAACAAATACGAGCAAATAAAAATGGGTGAATATTTGACTTATTCGTTTTTATTATAATAATAATAATAATAAAAAAAAAAAACATTTAATTTAGATATTATCTTGTTTTGTCCGTATATACAGTCCGATTGTTATTGTTACTATTAAGTATTCATTTTTAGGTGTGTATTAATAACAACTGCTTTATCTCAAAATCAAATTTAATAAACCTAGGTAGTAGTAAATCATCATAAAATTTATTACGACGTTTTATAAACAAACGGCTTTTAATTTATCAGTAATTAGTTTAATGAGCTTAAGTGCTAAATGTGATTGAAACACACCAATGTTTGTGTATATATTTTTTAAGATAAGGACAAATCAATCTTGAACATGAAAAAATAATTATAATAATTATTATGTTATTTGATATAAGGGGAATTGACCTACTGGCTATTATCAAACTTTTGGGTAAGAGCAATATCTGTACTTGAGCATCAGCGATTTATCTCGCTTGAAAATTAAAATATTGAAAACTCGCCAACGCTTAAGCACAGATATTGTCCTTACCTAAAAGTTTGATAATAGCAAGTGTGTAAGGCGGAGACAACAAATGCATGGGGGTAGCGTCCTCTTAAGGAATAGGTAAAGATGTAATAATGTTCTACATAAAATCTAAAAACTTATAATATATCTACTCTACCTGTATCGCATTTCTGAGTGGCGATTCTCTAATTGAATTTGAATAGTATAATATAGACAATTAGATCAACAACACTTTTTATATAGTAAAATAACATTATTTAAAATGTGTATTCATTGATCGGCCTTTGATTACCAATTTTATTGAATATTTTGGCATTTTGCTATATATTCTTACTGGAATACCTTAAATTTGAATTTGTTAGTTTTTATCTGAACATTTAATTTATTGAAACATCATACAGATGAAATAATTTTGTATTAGGTATACCTACTTCTATCTTCTATAAATTATAATAAACTATATATTTTATTATTAAACTAATGTTGGTATATATTTTATCGCGTTATCAGTGTGACAATGCATCGAGACCAAACTCATGTACAGTAGAGTTCGTTAGTTATGAAGAAAATTATCCGATCAGATCAATGGCGATTCCTGCAGCAGATAATCAAATGCCGACATCACTATCCAAAAGGTCCACGAATGCTGAAGGTTAGTAAAATCTCATGTTTTTCAATATAATATTGTTGTACGACAGGCATGTTGTTGCATTATAGCTTGGATTGGAGGTTTGGTGTCAGTCGGCATCATAAGTCTATCGGGACTGGTTGGTGCAATATTTTGGCCTTTGCTCAACGACCCGAATCGAAAGAAAACTGTTATGAGACTACTTTTGGGCTTAGCCACTGGATCATTATCAAGTTCAGCTGTATTCCAACTTCTTCCAGAAGTAAGGGTTTTAATAATAATATGTTAATAAATTAATAAATGTATATAAGTATAATATGCACACATTAGGTATAATACTTAATATATGTTAAAATACTTTAATTTTCAACTTCGAGGCTGGTTTCTGATAAAAAATTATACTTAGATGATAACTTTGAGAATGAATAGTAAAAAATTCTCAATATATTTCTTTAAATTATCAGGAAAACAGGAACTTTATACAAAACCAGTTTTCGACAAAAATGGTTTTGTAATTTCTTCAAAATGTAATAACTGTAGAGATTTGAAAGTTGAAATTTTAAAATTGTCATCAAACATTAATATTAGTATCTTGTATTCGCTTTTAGCAAACGATAATGCTTTCGTTAATATTGTTAGCATAATTTCTGTTTATTCTCTGAAATACATTTTTGTATTAAAATATTTAACTATGTCAGGAAAATTAAAAATCCAAGTCTCTCCAACTAAATCGAATCATTCTCCAATTTTCGAATATAATACATTTAAAAATAAAGTTAAGTGTTTAACACGTAATACAGAATCATATTTTAACGTACCATTATTTACTGTTGATCACTGAAAATAGCCACTAGAATTATTTAACAAGTTTATGTTTCACTACCGCATTTAGATTATTTTTTATTGTAACTAATAAAAACTGAAAGATCAGCAATTTAAGAATTATAAAAATTCATAGATAATTTCATAGTAATTTAATTATATTTTTTCCACGTCTACTGATAACCTCGGGAAACCTATCAATCATACATAGTTTTGTTGCTAAAGTAATATCAAACCGGTCGATATAGGTACATATGTGTGAAAATGATGAAAAAACTAACGAATTAAATCAGGTGTGGTGATCATGTGACATAAACGTAGCACGTGACTTGATATTTTCTACTTTAAAGAAAATATATGAATCATAAATAATATTTATTACTAAGTAATCATTAATTGAATATATAGGGTGTACCAGAAAGACCTGAAAAAAAATGATACTACTTATACCTATGTATGACAAAAATTGTTAAAATGATATGGTTAAAAAATAATTTAAGAAATATACTCTTGTTATATTTTGAAAAAAGTTATTACGTTCTAAAAAAATAAACTACTTGACTAAGATAAATGTTTTGCCATCAAAATTTTCCTTATAATCACATATACATACTGGCAATTTTGATTTTTTTTCAAAAAAATTCAAACCAAATTTTAAACCTTTTATTTTTAGTATTAAAAATAATGTTTTTATTTTACACCTATGCGTTACGCAGTACATGACTATAAACTATATACATATATAAAAAAAATTTAAAAATATTGATTAATACAAAAGTTATTTCATCTTTCAGGTATTCACACCATGTATATCTAGTGCGAATTAGGTAATTTTTATATTTTATTCGTTTCTAAATGGCGATAAACAGAGCGTAAGGCAAAATCGGTTAGAAACTAAATAATTATCTGTCTTCAGCCCAAAAACATTTGTGTTGAAAGCAAAAAGTGAAATACACGACGTGTAGGTATAGTACATAATATAGGATGTCATTTACTACTAGGTATTAATATGTGTATGTCGGTAGTCTTACCACAAATCACATATTTGAAAATAATATTATACCGATTCTTACAAATCTGTTAATGGATCTGAAAGTAGATTATGAAATAATAATCGTTTTCTTAAACGAAATTTTCCAGGCGTTCAAAATACCAGAGTCGTTTCCCGACTACAGACACACGGCTCTAATAATGTGGTTGAGCCTGTGGGGATTATATATGCTCGAAACGTTAGCCAGCATCATTTTCCACAAAGAAGAAAAAAAGGTACGAGTACGGTTTATCATTTAGGTTCATATTGTTTTTTTCTATTTTATTCTACTTTAGACGATTAATACAATATTATGAGGTTTATAGATAGGAATCGACGAACTATCGCCGTCACTTCAGCTCACCAATGGCAACGGGACCGAAATGAAACAAATACCGCACGGTCACAGTCACAATCATAAATTAACGAATAAATCTACGGTACGTACCTATGGATAAATCACGCTTGTGTTTTTACGCACGACGGCTGTATTGTTATAAAACAACATCATAAATAGGTATATCGTATAATAAATAATTATAATAATAATATATTACGACTTTGTCTGTTTAGGACGATAAGAGTCCGATTTCGACGTTAGCCTTACTGGTGCTATTCGGCGACAGTTTACACAACATAATCGATGGCATGTCGATTGGTGCTGCCTTCTCGGAAAATGTCACCACCGGGATATCCATATCGATTGCGATTGCGTGCGAGGAATTCCCGCATGAAATCGGTAAGCACGCACTGGCCAATCTGTATCAACAATACAGAGTCTAACGCCTAACCGCATAATAATATTACGAAATTTCGTTTCACCCAATCGCTCATATCAGACAGTGTTGTGCATTTCGATAAAATATATAAATAATATTGTTGTCTGGGACGTCCCAATATGAGTTATAATGTTCTTACATTCGTAAAACGATATTCCACAAAAGAAAAAAAAGAATGTCGGTTTTCAGCAATATTCACCATTTTTAAAAGTGGTCCAATGCGTTTTACGACTTTAACAAGCTTTAGAGCATCTGTAAAATGATTCTGCATAAAATCGTAGTCATGTAATTTTGTGCAATTTAGAGATTCTCGATCTATGAATAATTGTTAAAATCCCTAATTTCGGTGTAATTTTTACTGCACTGTAAAGTGTTTTTCGAAAAATAATCACATACTTAACATTTAACCGACATATTCCTCAATTAGGTCGAAATCGAAAACATGAAAATAATGATTTGTGCTGTTAAATTGTTTTTATATAAGTGCATTATTTTTTAGGAGATTTCGCTATACTAATTCAGTCCGGTATGTCGTTCCGTCGTGCTTTGTCATTTAATTTCCTGTCAGCTTGTACAGCGTTTATTGGATTGGTCATTGGTATTTGTTTGGGAAACATGGAATATTCTGGGTTTGTGTTCTCTTTCGCCGGTGGACTGTTCTTGTTCATTACTTTAACACATTTGGTAAGTTATTACGTTATTACGTAAATCATCATTACTAAAATAAGTTTGATACGTCGAACGTTCGAAACTTAATTTCAATAAATTAAATAGACTACAGTAATTATAAATAACTATCATCATTATTCCAAACATTGTAAGAAAAAACAATGTTTTCACGACAAATAAATTTAGATTAATTATTTTAGTTGTGTTATTATGTTTGTATTATTCAATTTCAACATTCCCTAGGGAAATAAGTAATTTACTTGTAAAAAGGTTAGGTTACTCTACTTGTAAAAACATAAAATAATATTGTGCTGACCCACAATACATAAATAATATTTTCGTATCTGAATATGCCATATAAAATTAATCGCAATGATTAATCAATAACTGTTTACTAACGTATTATTTAATTTTAGTTGTAAGCATAGAAAATGTTTTGAATACAAAGGTACATTGTAGTATATGTGTTGTGTAATTGCCTACTAGAAATCTATAGGAGTGTCAACTATCAACCACTTACCGATATAGAAACCACTTTAATAATATTTTTGTTTATATATTTGCAAGATGTTCACATTAATATTATACAGGTATTAATTTACTTAGTGTAAGTGGTTAGCTTATTTTAATAGCCTGCTGTATAAAAATATTGAATAGTGAGTTGAACGCATAAACTCAATTTTATTTTAAAACGATTAGGAATACTAATTTTAAGATATTTAAGTTAGGGAACCAATTCAATTTTTTATAAGTAATTAAGTTTTACAAGTTAATATGTTTGTGAAAAATACCGTTTCTACGACTCCTCACTAACTATCCATTATATGATAATAATATGAAATTAGATTACATGAATAATACTAAACAATTTATTGAAAGGTCTAATATTGTTCAATTATTTTGCTTAAAATATATCCTAATTATTGATTCTATTGGACCGCTTTAAAATCTACAATTGTTATTATATTACATAATATATTAAGTAAGTTATACATAATATAATATATATATATAAATATATTAGTAGATAATGTTATTTTAATCAAATCTGCATTTTAATATGTTCATTTATTAAACAAGTTAGGAGTTTGTGTAGGTACATATTTTTAGAAAATTCTTTAAACTAATGAATTTTATAATGAAATTATTTGCCCAATCAAAATATTAAATCATTAAATAAATTAAATTTCCACAAATCAATAATTTAATATTAAAAAAATAGTTGCTTTTGTTATTCTTGGGTTAAACAAGCCGAACTGACGATAATATTATATTAAACTCTTGGTATGTACAAAATTCGACTACCCTAAATATTACTAAATTCCAGATGGGTTTGCATGCAACCTGTTTGAATATTTCCATTATATCTACACATGTATTTACTCTTCTCGGTAGAAACCCTCTATCTTAACTCATATAATATATTCAATGATAGTAAAACTAAAAATGACACCAAGATATGAACCCTTTATTTTACGATCTAATTCGATCAAATAAATTGTCATTATAATATATATTTCCTTATTCACAATACACCTAAGCTGTATTTCTGATTTACCATGTAAGACAGACTTAACAAACCTTAAAACAAATTAAGTACAAAGACATTGATTAATAAAACAAATGTAGGCACAATTTTATAATTCAATTGAAATTCAACATTTGTATAAAAATTGTGCATTTACAGAATTGTCTGTTGTAATAAATTATCGAGAAAATCCAAATTATATTATGTTATTGCAATTAATAATGAATGTTTATTAGCTTGCAAAAATCCTAGTTTAGTTTTTAAGAAAAATTACATTCAAGCCAATATTATTCGTCAACCTCAATTTGTTCAGCAGATATAAAACGTGGATTACACTAGGTCCGCGGGCTTTATTTTGATACAGACCGTGGTTATTGACTTTGTTTTGATTGCTACGAACTATATACTATTGCTATTCTACTTTTTACATTATTATAACTTGTAAGTATATTTATTTTCTCATCCAAACACCTAGCTATTGAGTGCTGAATGACATCATCAATAATACTACACAGGATTATATATTTTAATTAATATAATGTAATACGTTGTCGTATTGTGCGTCGAAGTAGTATATAGGTACCAATTTTAATTTATCAGTCCTAAAATAAAATTTAACTAACCTTTAATCTAAAGTATATTATCTGGAGTTATAAGTTTGTTCCTTTGAGTAGGTAGTTTAATGGGGATTTGGTTTTAGTTGTGAAACTTTATATGTTGCATCTTGAGCTAACACAAACCCTGAAACCCCCATTGAATATATTTTATACTTTAATAACCAACAATATCTCAGGAATTTGTTGCTATAAAAAGAATCACGAAACCCAAGTAAAATAGCTGGCTGTATAAACAATATGCACATGCGTATAATTAATATATTATTATTCGCATGTAATTTTCGTTTTGGCCTTATTCGATGGGAATAAATTCTTTTATCTTATGTCTTTAAAACATAATACATTTAGAATTGTAGAATGAGATTTATCTAAAATTTAGTTTATATACACAAATAGATATTTTACACCGTGTATACTATCTATGTAAGTTATGACTTATGACTATAGGGTTACAATGTTATAACAATAGTTTTTCAACCTCTATTAAAGCTTTTCAAAATTTCAAAAGTAAAATTGTAGTGCTATACGCCTATACGTACTTAAGGGTTGTTTGCAGGGAACCAAAAAAATAATAAAAGATAAAATACAACTTTTTTTTTACCTTTAATAAGTAGTGCTTATTGAGGGGCGCTAAACAATATGTTAAACAATGGTGTACTATAAAATTATTTATAACTTTCCAGTACACTTGTATTTCGAAACGATATATCTAACCTCTTTATATTATGATGTCATTGGTCTAAATTACTTGACCCTTCACTTACTTTTTTTATGATTGTTTACACTATTTTAATATTTAAATATATCCTTGGTTTTTTTCTAATGATAAAAAAATAACAAGGTTTAATCAATAATGAAAATGAAAATGATAATATTTGTATTCAGTATCTACATAATATAGCCTATATGTAGGTATATATTATAAATTTTATTTAGTGTGTTTTGTTGAGTAACATTATTTCATAATTTGCAGTAATGTAATGTTAAATTATTATTTACATTTCGTCCGAAATAATCGTAATGTGTCATATAACTTTTTTTAACTATAAAGTTGAACATTAGGTATTTTAAGTTAATTTGAGTAAATTTGAGTTTATATTATTTATTAATTTTGTATCATAGCTGCCCATTAGTAAATAAATTATTATCTGTATTCGTATGAAGTATCCAATAATCGTAATTGTTGATAAAGTTGATAAATACCCATACTTGAATAAATTAATACAACTATTAAAAGAGTATCTGTGGATAAAATATTATCAAAATAATTCAACCGGCTTCTCCGTCAACAATGTAATTTATTGATAGATATTTCAGTGAGAAACAGCTTCCGAAAAAGGGTATAAAAATGAATTTTTTTAGTTATACCTAAACACATAAATAGGCTATAGAAATATTACAATTTATAGTAAGTAAATAATGCAATAGATAAATTTAAAAAAGTTTATAATTATATTTTAAAATCTAGGTAGGTACTCATTAAAATGTTTCTATAATTAGCCTGAGTAAGTAGGTACTATAACAATATAGATTTGTATAGATATATTTTCTACTCTATAATAACAATTAATTACAACATCCGTAAGTTAACACTGTAGATAAATTATATATTAGATGAAAGTTAAAAACTTATAACTAAATTGGTATCCAATAAATTTTGGTTTTTAGAAATGTCCTGCAGAATTAACTAGGTGACATATTTTCTATAGGTATCTAATATCTATATAAGGTGTAAGAAGCATTTGAAAAAAAATTTAGTTCGAGAGGAAGAAAAAAAAATCTTCTACTAAATATCATGTTAAATACTATTTAAATTTCTATACAATATAATAAAACAGTTAAATTCTTTGAGTTTTTAGACTTGAGTATCATTTGTCATGGTAGGTATTTGTTTACTATAAAAATAACATTCTTAATAGTTTTAACTAAATACATACACCTATTAAGTTGGTAAGAACATACCTTACTCTAACTTCTTTGAATAATAACTGTTTTGCATTGATGTAGGTACTTTAAAATATTTTGTAAACGTTTTTTTCGATGAACCATTAGGGTTGGTTTGTAATAACGTATTAACCTTAATAACTTTAAATGAATTTAATTCCGTTAAAAATATCCTACAACCATAATATGATAAAACTGTGTAGATATAGGTACAACTAAGAGCTGAAGGTCTGTCGTCTGTACTTTTATTTTGATTAAATTTCTCGTTCAATGTTATTATCGTGGTTTAGGTTATATTGAATTTGATCAATAGGTACACTTGTGCAGTTCACTGTAAATTCTTGTTTGAAAATTACTTTTTTAAGTACGTACCTATTGTTAGCCATGTGTCATGTGTATTGAACAGGTTTAAATAAATGTAACATTTGTTTGTAAAAGTGTGCGGTGTTAATATTTTATATCGTCTATAAACGGCGGTTCAATACAATGATTCATGTGATTAAAGATATATAGTAGGTACTTATATACGATTGTACATCGAATATAATATGCATTATAAAAAATTAACAATGATTGATAAGACTATTACCTGAAATCTTTAGAGAACATCGAGGATAATTCTCATTTTTCTAGATATTATTTTGATTTATGAACATCGTAATACATAATATTATTATCTAGTAAATCGCCCGCCGTGGCCGTAATGATTTTATTTTACTCAAGTTCGAGTCGCCGATACTCAGCCGTATAAATGGTGTCGAATTAACCGAATTAAATCGTTAATAATTTAGTGATCGTATACTAACATATAAGCGGTCATAACAGAACAGTTGTAGGTATATGTGACTTGTGAGGTAAAAAATAAAAGTTTCAAATAAAAATGTTCCTCGCCGTTTTAAAAAAAACATATATACATACCTATGTGAAGTAGATACTTTTTATTTATATACAGTATATTATGTAGTTAATAGTGTATTTGTGTACGTATATTAAATATATATGTATACAATATGTACTCGAGCACAATACAATATACTCATACTGTCTTTGGAAATCGCATTTTTACATCGACTGTGCAGTGGCCTTAAATAAATTATCAACGACGACCTTTTCCAGTACGTTAAGTCGGATTGAATCGGAAGCCTAACCTAACCTTCCCAACGCCCACACACAGTGTATACTCTTCACGCGATGTACTTGTCGTAGTTACACGCGTAAATACTGCGACGTCACTTAAAACTTATACATACATAATAAAATATAGGTTAACTTCCCAGGGTAAATGATGACGAAATGCAAAAGATATTATTCAACATATTACGTTGGACGTACGAAGTAGGATCGGATCAAAATCATTGTACAATTTTTATCTGTATACTCGTCAACCGTCGCAATTGTGTGATATTTGTTATTTAAATTTATAGCTAGGTATATAATAATGCAGTGTTTTTGAATAGTGGGTTATTGGAAGTTATTGGTATTCGGGCGCAACATATTATATGGAGCAGCACCATAATATAAGTATGATATGTATTACAAGCACAGATGGATATTTGGTTGATTTTTTTTTTTTTTGGAGGGAGTCTAGTATTATTCATAGTTAATAGTGGCTGCCACCCGATTACTATTTACATTGTCCACGGATGTACATACAATTCCATGTGGGAAGTGGGATTGGCTAACAATTAGCGTTACCTATTTAGCCCACAGTTAGCTAATTAGCATTTAACAAAAACAATTATTTTTGGTTAACTGGATGTGAGTAAAATGCAAAATAAATAAATATTTACCATAAATATTTTAAAGTCTAACCCCTAAACTGAAACAGAAGCAGATTCAAAAGCTGAATCTGGAAGAATATAATATTATATATATACTTATTCGGATTATTATACCATTTAAAAATGTACGATAATATCAAAACTCCTTCCAAAATAAAATCCGGTGTCCACATATGCCACTGTTGCAGCAATCTCCATATTATTTTATGCATTTTGTAGCTAAAAAAACCCCTACTATTATAGTTATTGGCATTTGGCATCAGGTTTTACGATTTCCTAAATTTATTTGCACACATAATACTATTTGCTAAGTTATATAAATTACAAATATCATATTACCATTTTGGAATTATCGTTTTTATAGTCTATTGTTATTTTATATCGTGATTCAGTACCACATTATAAAGATTTAAGATACTTCACATATACACTGAACGTCATACTTATATATAGGTCTAATGTATATCTATTATAATTTATAATCTTTAATATTATAATATTATATTACCGTGGATAATTCGGTATACGACTGAGTCTTAAATCCTTAAATAGTTAAATATACTATTTCATAGATTGTTTATTTAAACTTAATAAATATCATCAACTTAAACTAGAGAATATAATATTGAAAAACAACAATGTTTAACTGTAGGTTGTGAAACCCAGGAAAAATAAAATCATAAGCGACAGAAAAATAATAAGGACCATTTCAATTTAAAATCAATAAATAATAATACATATCTATAATTGGTCTCAATTTTTTTTGTAGATCAGTCAAAATGCAAATCTCTCTTTGTTTTTATTCTGAGCCCTCATGTCATTTGGCCTACGAAAATGTCATTCTGCTCACGATTTACGATGTAAAACACTGAAACGATGTTTATTTTAAACGTATTATTTGTTTTATCTTTTTATTTTTATACATCCTGTTTCTTTTCTTGTCTTATATTGTCAGCTTACCTAAACGTTTTGTCTAATCGGATTTCGTTTCTAGTCATTTTAGATCACAAAAGAGTACGTAACATATTATCTTACACAATCGTCACCACAACAATAGAATTTCTCCCTACAAATTCTTTTTATCTTGAGTAGTTTAGTTTTGTGGTCTTACGCTCAAGTCATACGTTTTTTATATGGTTGACAATACATTTTATATTTTTATGTTTTGTATTTATTTATTTTAGATTTTGAGAGGAGTGATAAATGTATTGGTTTAACAATGATGAGTTTTTTATTTTGGTTTTTTGTGCCTGATATCACTTTTAGAAGCATTAAAAAATTGTTTAATCTTCAACTTGTAGTGTTGTTTTAGTATGAAATTTAATATAGTTATACCAATTTTGGGCCACTGCTTTACAAAATTTTTTTACAAATTTACAAATTCATGAGAACACAATTAACGGTATTCACTAAGTACACGAGTACAACAAATACTCATTAAACTAATCAGAGATAATAATGTTATCTAATGTGCTGAACATAATTAACTGACCTACATGCCGCATCGCCTACCACTACTAATTGATTCGATAATCAAAATTTCTACTTTATATTTATTTATAAAACGTTCCAACACATATATAGGTACTAAGTTAATAGTCTAATAATATGATAAATGACTTTTCTTATTTAAGACTAAAGTTATCAATCCTAATGTTTAATACTTTACTTGATCAAAAATGTAATTAAATTATCATTATATACGTCTTAACTACCTATCAAATGATAAGTAGACTGCATATTTAATGAATATTAACAATTCATAATATTTTCAACTTTGGTACCCAAGGCGTGAACATTTAAAACAAGATTCCTAATACGAATTTTTGTAGGTACTGAAGTTTATAAAGTTAATGTTTAGTGTAAAGGCACTATAGGTAGATTTCTTACGAGAGTTTGAAATGTTGGTCACATAATAATGATTTAATACGATTTTTTTTACTTATTTTGTTATTATTCAAAAAATACTATTCGTAATGGATACTAATATAAAAAGTTTGAATATTGACAAAATTAGATGTTCAAATGAAAAATAAGTAATTTTCCTCTAAACGTTTTAGTTATTATATTTTGATTGTTAATCGTACTTATAGATTCGAAACATTTCTTTATTTCGTGTATTATTTATTTTTATACGCAACAACATTTTCAAAATACTTAAACTCATTTTAAGTAATTTATACCATGAATTTATTTACATCGTTTTACGGTAAGTGGTATTGACTAACAAGTTATTAACAATAATTAATACAACATGATCAAGTATTGTAATTATTTTTAATTAAATATTATTAGGTATTTTTGGTAAAAATTAGTTCAACATTCCATACTACTAATAGACAAATAAATTATAAATAGTATTAATGAACTATAAAAATCCTTAGAAACCGTTTGACTCACAGTTTCCGTTGAGAATAGTTTTTCTTATTCAATGATTTCATTGAATTTAAATTTAAAACATACATTAAAATGATCTAGTCAATGATAATGTACCAACTATACAACACAGTGACCTCCCGTTTTTTAAAATGTATTTATCACGTTGTTGTGAACCCGTGTATTTGAATTCTAAAGTTTAATCCAAGACAGCGTTTATTTGATTAAACTTTATATCAAAAAATAACCTAAATAATTAAATATATTAAAAATGTACTGTACTATTTGTTATCTTGTTTAAAAAATAATAATAATGTACTTATAATATTGATCGATGTCAATGAAATATTTAAAAATGACATTATAACGAATAGCTCAGGTTAAACAATGAATAAAACATGTTATAGTAATAATAATAATAATAATAATAATTTTATTTCACGCCCTGATGGCAAAATATTATATTCATTAGTAAAACTACATTAATACTTAACTACTTAAGTCATATAATTAAGCTTTTAATAATGTGGTTTATATTTTTTCTGATAATAATTTGTTTAATGTAGTTTGGAATTTAGTTTAATATTCCATAATATTTTTCTGAATTATCTAATAAAATAATTTTTATTAGATCATTCAGAAAAATGCTTTACATCTTAGGCGAACGAATTTTTTTGGATTACTCGTAGTTAGAAGTTAGAACATACATATGGTGTATTATTATGTAAAATATATTTTAAAGAGCTATTATAATAAGACAACAAGGTTGAAGGTTTTAAAGTGCTTTTAAATTAGTTTTTAAAGTTAGGTCTATTGGTTGTTATGTAAATTAAACCTTTTGTTTCAACTCTCATAAATATTGATTCTCAAATTAGAATCTTTAATCTACTGCCATATTATACATTTATACCTAAACAAGAACCTCTGATATTTTAAGGACCAAATTAATAATGTATCGATTATGTCTAGGGTATGGGCTTCTATACTTCAAAGTTGTTACTAAAATTATTCATTGAAAAAAAGATAAAACATGTTCTATTTAAATAATTTATAACAAAAGTTTGAATACAAAACAGAATCGGAAAAATTTAATAATGTAAGCTGATAGGTACTATACGTCTATAAATTATGCCGAAATATATGCGTTTTCAAATACAAATATAAAAATGTGTTTGGTACATATTTAAAAATATTGAGTTAAACGTATTACCTAATAAATATTTAAAATTATCTGATTCATTTGGGATAGTACCTATAGGTATATGTGATTTAACATTTGGATTATTATTTTATGCAGAAGAAAAAAAGCTTTTACCGATTTAAATTAGTATGTACATGAGATTTTATTCAAATGGTCGAGCCTTTAGAACTTATTTGATGTACCGACATGGGAAATCAAATTGATCAAATTAAAAGAGAATAAATAAGCCATTTGAAAATGGTCACAAATAACAAACTGCAGTGCATTGCAATAACAGTATAACGTATAAACAATCATAATGTTTACACAAGTATACATATATTGAATTATTTAAATTTTATAGTTAGTTTGTTCATTTAATTAATAAAAAAAACAACGTACAAAAGGTTCTTTTTATTGCCTATTTAAAATGTATATTTCGAATTTATTTTATATTAGCATTTTTCATGATTTCAAATGGATTAATTGTCAATTGTTTGGTTAATAAAACAGAAATTGTTTTAATTAATTCTCATATGTTCCATATCTTTGAAACTTAGACATTGATAAGACGATACTTAATATATTTATTAGAAATAATATTTATAACTAAACTGAATAGGTAGGTAAATGTTAAGTTAGAAAAGCTCGCTCCGTGAGCGTGTCAAACTCCCTATTTCTAGACGTATTTTAATACAACACAATAAACTAAATAATTATAATTTCATATTATACTAGTATTAAATAAATTAAATATCTAAATAAAAACAACTGTAACTATCTACAGAAACTATACGGACAATAAATGAATATCCTAATATTAACAATCGCATATTGGTATCCTATGAACTGGTAGATAACTAACGGACGGACGCAACGGGGATATATTAAGGTGTTCTAAGCTTATATTTAGAAACTAAACAAGTTAGAAAAGCTCCCTCTGGTTTAGTTTGAATTTCATTTATTTTCCTTACTAGCTGAAATTTAATTAAATATAAATATAGTTTTGTTAAACCTATGTATTACATTTACATCCAATAGCACTTATTTTTATTTAATTTAATTATAACGGCTAATGAGTATTGTGTATGCTACTAACATCGTACAATAGGGATATATACTAATCAATATTATATCAAATACTCAAATCAACATGCCTATACTACTTACTATATTAATAATAATTATTGTAATTCGTGCTACACAAACGGTATAATAGGTATTGAATGTTGAATGGATCGATTGCATGTAGCTACGTAATAAATATATATTATATAAATAAGTATTAATATAATATTATTTGTGGATCACACAGAGCTCTTAGTAATGTGGAGTTAAACTCCAAGCGGATAATATGTTTAGTTTTATAATTGTGTAAGGTCTACCGTAAAAATAAATGTACGGTTTGAAATACATTTCGAAAGTGAATTATATATAGTAAAAAGAATGGTATAAATGTATAATGTTATAATAATATTGTGTTATTTACACGTGTGTTTACGCAGACTGGTGACAGTTTCATTTCACTAATATAGTTCTAAGCTTGTTTGTGCTGTGTAGTCTAAAATATTTTCTTTGTTTTTCTGTGTAACTGATATTTTTCTCGATTTGAAAACAAAATTTTTTTGAAATGAGTGCGTATGAGATCTCAAATAAGTGGCCGTATAGGATCGAGTGTCTACGTGATAAAAAAAAAAATTGGCGTTCTCAATTGAAGTATGTATAAAAACAGACTCTGCACACTGTCAAGCTCTTTTTGAAAACCTATGTCCATTTTCTATTTAAAATATAAATTTAACGTACATTTTATTGTGATACCATAATCATTTCAGAATTTCCCAATCTGAAACTGACATTATTAAAATAACCTTTAATGGTAGAAAAAAACAGTGTACCTATAGTGAAAATATGTTTTCGAAATAAAAAAGAACGTGCAGCATAAATCATCCAAACAAATTTATTATTTATACACTTTTTAAATTAGTGTTGTCTAAATAAATGAATACACTATTAATCGATTATGTTATATAATATAATATAGTTTTAAAATGCGATGTTAAATTTGAAACGTATTTCATAATAAATAGAGTATATTTTTGTGATTTCCTGAACAATTTGATTTATGGCAACTTTTAAAGTTCTGTCCTTCGATTATGCTGGGTTAATACAGAAGTTAATATTACAAGACTGCCGGAGATTGTTTTGCAATAAATCAAGTTTTACACAAATCGCATTAAACATTATACTATTTTAATTTCCATTTCAAGATGATCATATCAGTGGACCATGGTACCTTTATAGTTTTAATAATAACACTGTCTTATGCACTATTTTTCATTAATAAGTTTACAAATGTGCAAAACATATTTGATATTGTTTGATGCCTATAAAATGCTCCTTGTACATATTTACATACCAGACAATAATTAATTTGTCCTTCCGATTAATGAAATAATAACTTACCTGTGCAGACCATTGGTTTTCTTTTTTCGCAGCACCATTAATACAATGTTTCCTCTCGATTTTTGTCTTTTGTCATAATCTCTTGACACATATTTTGGTATTTCCTTTTTGAGATGTGATTATTCGACATATTGCACTCACTTTCGTAAATTATTTTTAAAGTACAGGATATAGGTAGGTCTATACAATTATCACGCCAAAATACGTTTGTTCATTTAAAATTTTCACTCTAGGTAAATAATTGGGCGTTTTAGATAATATTTCAGTTCAAAACTTTCTTATTGTGTTTTATTTTTACTAGGTTACTGGATTACAATTTTGCAATATAAGATAAAGTTATTTTATTTTGTCGGGATTTCAAATGGTCGGTATTTTGTACTGTCGGTATTTTAAGCCGCCGGTACTTTGAACTGTCGCTATTTTAAACTGTCCGCGTTTTAAATTGTTGATATTTTGATTTGTTGGGTTTTTGGTGTCGGGCTTTTGACCAGTCGGGATTTTGAACGCCTCTTAGACAAAACTTAGCTTTAAAAAAAAACTTTAATGTAAATTATTATTTATTACCGTTCTCAACTATCCAAAAGTATCTATATGAACTCTAATAATCAAAATTATTTAATTTATAAAACAATAAAGGTGAAAGTGATTTATCACTATATAATAATTAAGTTAGCTTTGAAAATTCGAAATTTAGTATTAAGAATAGCACGCTGATGGTTACTGCTGGGTAGGCTACATGAATGTGACTGTTCAGTGTTCTCTATAGTCCTCCATACACTTTGAGTGATGTTGTTATAACAGTTTCTTTTATTTATTTAAAACACTTCATCCGGTTATACTATATGAATGTATTGACGTGACCATACTCTCGTACACTTACTTGGCAACTTGGGATGTTAAGTTTGTTTTGCTAGTTACGTTGTGTGTAGCTAAAAACAAAACAAATTGTACGTTTCGTTCATGTTTTTGTTGCTAATGCTGATTTATACTCGTATTTGACTATAAATATTGAAGCTTCACAACGAATCTTATTTGATACTAAATGTGTGTACCTAAGATGTAACCAAATAATGTGAAATGGTACTTATTTTCAAAAACCGATGGTTTGAATTTTTTTTATCGTTTAACTATACCTACATAAAAAATTGAAAAATGTTTTACAAACTATTCAAATTACATTTATTCATATTTAATTAAATGAAACATTTGACAGAAAAATATATTATCTTGTTATTAAATTGACATTCGACGTATTTTTTAACATTTTATTTGAATTTTATACATATTAATTTGTGATCAATTTCATCTCATACGTATCGTAAAAATGTATACATTGATGCATTATATTATAGTTGTATGTCTCTTGTATGCATAATGCGTATATGATATGTGTTTTTTTATGAATAATTACTAAAGCGAATACATTTTACAACGAATGGTCATTATTGCTCTAAATTACCAAAGACTATTTTCTCAAAACTCGTAAACACTATATAAACACTATATTTTTTCAATAGATTTGGTATTAACTAATATGTTTCAATACCCTATAAAAACACAATACTAGAGATTAATATTACAAATTCTAATCATCGTAATCATTGTAAGACAGAATAAGTGTATACTTTTTTTATTAAACTTCTAATGACGTAAAAAGTAAAATAGTGCAGTCGTTGTTGTTATTAATTTTAAGAAACAAAAATATTATCGAGAAACATTATCTCTTGAAGTGGTTGTTATTTTATATTTATTGTTTCAAATCTATGTGATTTCTACAGCCATAAGTATTGTGAAAGTGAATCGCAAGAAGGTAGAAGGTATTATAAGCGGACGTCTAGATATCGTCAGGTGAAGCCGGTCAGCCTTTCGTGGTTTTTTTTTTTGGTGATAAATCATATTATTATACACACGGTGGCGGCAAATCGATTTTATTTGTCAATATAAACTCGTCCAAAAGCCACGTTTTTATATATTTCGTAAACCTTCAAAAGTCTTCTAGCAGTAGGTATATACGCTTTTCCGCAGAGGCTTACACTGGAAGGGATTCCTCATAACTTCCGCGCCCGCATGACTTTTGCATTGCCATTTCCACGTCATCGTAAATGTATATGATATAATTTATTATTACTTCCATTTCCCAAGACAACAATGGCAATGGTAAATGTGCAAGAAGCGTTAAAAAAAAAAATGCAAACGGAAAGGCATCGTATTTGTAGGACGTACAAAATACATTTATCGGTTTTAAAAATTTTCACTTTTTGATTTTTTCCTAATATTACGAGATAATTTTAACATTCAATTTTTATACGAATACTTTAACATATCAAAAATCCGTTTAGATACTTGTTTAACAATGAAGGACTACATTATTATTTGTATTTTACAATGATTGTAAGAAATGGTTTTACGCCGCAGACATTCTACTATTATATATTCGTATATTGCGTTGTATTTGAATTGAACATTATGTATATAGATTATAGGTAGTAGGTACATCATAAGATATGCACGCGTGAAGCTTTAATAAAAATAGATAAATGCAATAATCGATGAACCGGCATTTTATACATAATAATAATTAATAATGCTGTTCTCTAATATATACATATATACAATACATTTGTATAGCATTAAATTGTTGAATTACAAAGTTTAAACAACAATATATACATACCACAACTAACAAGTTGTTAGTACAAACTGCAGTAATCTACAAATTGCAATTAAAATCAATTTTTTTTTATGAAAACTTCGTGGTGAAGAGAATTAGAAGGGTTAGGACTGAGGAGCGATAATGGGTTTAAAAATATTATCTCTCTCAAGGCTTAAGGTTATAATTATTGAAAAAAAGTTTGTTCCGTGCCTGTTTTTACGAATGATATGGAAGATGCGTGTGATTATATTGTGTTTTCTTATGTGTTAGGGTGTGATCATCTAATTTTTTTTTCTTAAAATGTAATTCCTGACAGTATTACAAAAACATAAAAAACTCAGGTGAATCGTTTTTGATGAGAAACGCTTATTTGTAATTTTTGATTTTTAGACACCTGAAATGAAGAGTATGATCGATGAAAACCTGACTGAAAGCAAATCGTCTGCATACACTGGCCTGCTATTGCAAAACATTGGGATGTTGACTGGCGCAACTCTGATGTACATCATCACGTTTTCGGGTTTTATGAAAATTTAATGGTAAGAAAATAATATCAAAACGTTATGTAGTCCGTTTTTTCTTATCAAAGTGCTAAGCCTATTATGTAGGCCGTTCGACGATACATACAACTATAGCTGTATGAATATATTGTGTAAATCTTAGTGAGATACCTACATTTAATTTTTTTTCTTATTTTTTTCAGATACATTAATATTTCAATGTTATATATAAATATTTATCGTACACTATCCTTTGGCGTCTGGTGGAGGGTCTTACGAAATTTGACTTATTTATATTATTTTAATTATCACTACAATGTTCATTATACAATAATATTACTTTATAGTACTTAATTTTAAACATAATAACTACCCAACACGAAGAAAAACGCAATGTAATATGGTGGCCACAATAAGATAATAGTAAACAATACATGTCAACATGTTATGTTGTCAACGATTTAAATATTTTATAAAGTTAATCGTTACTATATTTTTTATTTATTAATGTATAGATTATGTAAAACTTCTTAGACGTCGTTTTGTGATGATTTATTAAAATCTAATGTAATCTAACTTCACATATTATTTTTTGAATCATTGATTATTGCAAAGAAATATTTTATTTTATAATTTTATGGTAAGAAATAATATGTTATTTTATTATCGTCAGTAAATATAGGTACCCATACTACCTAAAAAATAATTAATGCAAATCAATTTTTACGGTATATTCTTATTCATCGGTTGTAACTTTGATTTCTTAAATCAGACAATTTCGTTAGTATCATTATTTTTACAAACCATAACTTAATCATTTTAGACCTAAGATACTTATAATTTTATTTAAAATTTTTTTAGTATATTTTTAAAAATGTGTTCAACTAGGTTGATATCTAAAATAATTATATATTAAAACCAGCAGATATATTTTAATTTATTATTTAATATATTTATATTTTTATTTATATTTACCACCTTCGTTATTTTGATGAGTGTCATATTACGTATTAAGATTCTTGTTGAGTTTATTTAAATATATTTAGACAATCAAGTATTTCTTGAAATAAAAGGTTCTACCGCATAGTATAATGACATACTAACATAACGCACAAACAAAACTTTTGTTCGCAATTTAATCGTGTGTATCGTTTTAACAACATTTTAATATTAAAATTAAAGTTTCAGATTTGTTTGTTAATTTTAAATTCACGGGTATAATAACTGCCTTTAGTTGAAATGTTTCATAAGACGTGTTAACTGAATTCAACTAGTCTTAAGTTGAGATAAATAAAATTCAAAAATTTTTTTTGTAATAAATCTTAGGTTTCAAAACCTCATGTTTATTCCATAATTTAATCACCCAACAGCTTTAATTTTCTTAAAAATCTTTTTTTTATACTGTTTTTCTTGTTAGCTTTATAATATGATACAATATTATAGTTAAATTATATTATATTTAGTCAGATCCTGGCTTGAGCGTTTAAAACTTTAAAAGACTTATTGATGGCTTAGAATTTTGACAACCTCCACAGAATTCTAAACTGTAAATTTCACTTTACGCTACTGCTCGTCTCATTTAACCGTTAATCCGGGTATCAAAATGTATTTTAAAAGAATCTTAAGTAACATACATTATATATGTATAATATATGGATACGATCAATTTAATTATAATCATTTGAAGTATTGATTTGATTTTAAAGTATTTTGCCTTATATGGTGTTTGATAATATTTCTGAAATTCAATGAACCTACAAGTAAATTTAACATTTTTAAACTTTAAGATATTCCATCTAAAACTGTTAATTTGTGAGATTGATTAGAAATTAGAATAATATATTATGAAATGTATTTTATTTTTAAATAATTACTTAAGTTTAATATATTATTTTTATTCTATGTTGGATTTTAACTTATATGTAATTGCATTGAGTATTTTATTATCAATATTATGTACATAAACTGTATAGTTTATAATTAAGTTAATTGTATCAAATATTATTTTAAGATAGACTTTTTTTAGAATGTGAAGTTGTGCCAATCAAAACATTTATTAGTATAACATTTAAATTGATTTAATATTTTGATATTGATTGTTGTACAAAAATCATATTGTTTTAAATTTTTTTTTTTTTAAGAGGTATATTATCATTATATTATTATGTTACTTTCTATTGAATGTTTTATTTTTACCAACTAAAATTAATTACTTAATGTCCTTTACTTATCAATGTAGCCAATGTAGGTACTGAACCTCTATCAAATAAACGGTTGCTATTCAACTGTATACACTGATTCAACTTGTGTAGTGGCGTTCACAAGATGGCAAAAAGGATAAAGTCTCCCCCCTCCCATTACCATACTTTTTTTCTGATGTTTCATTCATTGTTATCAATAGTCGTAAGTAGGCCATTGACACTGAGTGGTTTACTGGTTTGACCGAATTCGGCCATGTTTACGATGTTTGGGTGAACAAACGTATAACGTTACACGTTGGAGCTCGTTTCCATGTTTCTCGGAGGTTCAGACTTCAGACCAGAGCTGGTAAACAAAATCCCGATCGACTGATCGATTGTCATTTCCATATGACCATATTAGTTTATGGTGTTAACAAGAAGTATTCATATATATATAAAAAAAAACTTTGTAAAGTAATTTAATACAGTATTACAGTAGATAACATAGTATAGTTACCATTACCAACATCCTATAAAATTATGTTGATAATTTTATCGATAGATCCAAACAATATCATATTATAAGATAATAATACAATCTAAATTATTAATTTTACGTTTCTAACTTTTCCATTGCTGATAATAACACAATAATGGGTTTGCCATCGTAAAAAATAACTTTTTTTTAAATACTTTACCGAAACGAATGCAATTAATAGGTTAATGAAAATTAAATTTGTATTTTAATGCTTTTTATTTTTATTGTTTGAATGCCATTATTTTTTTTCCATATATTTTTAAGATTAGGTATGTCTTGTAGAGGGTAACAGGTGACGACCGATTTTCTTCCGGTTCGGGTCAGACCAGTCTGAGACCACACCCGTCGATTAAATCAATTTTCGTCGTCAGGTGTCAGCTGTCGTTTCCGATGATCGGTCGCGTCCAAAAATTGTTTTATTGTGTAATCATAGAAAAAATACACGCTAAGTGGTTATTGTAATAATAAAATAATAAATTGACGTTCCCAAGAATACTGATTCCGACATTCTTTTAGCAGCTCAGTTCAATATGTTGTACATCTCTGACTGTATAGGTATATAGGTACGTTATAAACTATTATAGCCAGACAACAAAACACTAATTCTAATGATAAAAATCGGTTACTAATGCATTTATGGAGTATAATTATTTCTCATATAAATTAAGGTTCGATAGCTTTACACCTATCCCTATAATAAAAAAAAATCTTTTCGTAACAGTTAATATCATTCTATATAAGGTGAACTCGGTGAACATGTGTAGCTACCTACATCTACATCATATTATTGTGTTAAAATATTTAAATGTGTCCGGATCTCCACTGTTGTAAATACGCCGCTGTTGAATTTATAATAATGAAATGAATTTCATGTAAAAACTTTCAAATTATTTGTTATATTTTGTTCACAATTTAAACACATACTAAAAGTTAGAGTTATCGGTAGGTGCACCATATTTTTGGGGGAAAATCAGAAAGATTATCGATGTATGTAGTATGTTTCTAATAAATAGTTATAGTTATTATTATTATTATTATTCTTTACAATTGATGAAAAACGGAGAGTAAATACATATTTTGAATGTTTGTTTACCTATATTACTACATATATCTTATAATATTTTTATGTATCTTTATTTTTATAATCTATACGTCTTAATCCTAAATCCCTAAAGATATTTCGCCACCATGATTTCCTTAGATGGAACCGATAATTTTTAATAGTAGTCAATGACAAAATTAATCAAATCGCCTTAAGTTTCGATGTTTCGAAATCGATAAATATTAAATTAGGCTTAAAATTAAAATCTAATGTTTCGACACTAAACGTTTTTAAGGAGTTCAATAAAGGCCATTTTTCTAAACGTATGAGTGGGTCATGTAAATGTGTAGTAAGTGAGCATTAGTGTTTGCGACTGTGTGTAAAAAATAATGGTGGAGCACTCCCTCACAAGCACGCACATGTCAATAACGTACTATATGAATATTAATTATTGTGTTAATTGTTTAGGTCAAACGTATTAATCTTTTACCAATCGTATCAACCATAACCGATAACAATTCTGAAAACATATTTGAATTTGTCATGCCATTTAATTGAAAATAACTTTCTTATATTTTTAAATTGTAATTGTATCATTTCTACTATATTATTAGCATTTCTTATTTATTTATTTATATTAAATAGGGGACGAGCCCAATTACATTGTTTTGCATTGAAAAATAATTAACAAGAAAAATTACAAATATTTAAGAATGAACAGACAATAATTAAACTAAGTACTAAGGAATTTTGTGTCCTCATTGGCCAGTTTCATAATATGGACAATAGGGTGAGTAGTTAAATAATTACAGCGGCTAAAAAGAACACGGAATGGGACACGGAAAGTTGACAATTACTATCAAGTGTGCATGGTTACCAAATAATTATACCATACTCCAACATAGACCGATCAAGAGTAATAGAAGGTCTTAAAAGAACAAGACAATTTCAACTCAGCCGATATTATTTTAACAAACCCGAGAAGATTCAATGCCTTGTATGTGACTTTCTGAATATGAAATTATTTTTCTTTTAATATTAAAATTTTTCAAATCTAATTTTAAAGGGTTGGTTTCGAAACCTTGGAAAATTCGTTTCAGGTAAACTTCATAACGAATTAAAATATTTTTTCAGAAGTTTTATCTGGTAACTAGGATAGTTGGTACATTTGGCACATGTATATCACTTTTTTTAACGATCATATCAAGAAAATAGTACAATAAAAGACCTAGGAGTGGTATTCTAAACTAATTTACAATTTTCTTCTCGTGTTGATTATGTTTGTGTGAAGGCTCTTGGATGTTTCGTGTTTATAAATAGAAATACAAAGGGTTTTAAAAATGAACAAAGTCTCAAAACGTTATTTAGTTCCCAAGTTAGATCTATATATTAGAATACTGTCAATCATTTGGAATCCTTCTCAAACAGGTCTAATTGAATTGATCGAGCTAGTCCCAAAAAGATTTTTACGGATCATTGCTTACAAGTGTTATATACATTTAAACTTTAATCCCTCCGAGTTAGTACCTCTTTCTTCAGTTCGAGCTTCTCGTAATTTAGATTCTATTTCTAGTAGACGCGCTGATATTGGTTTCTTGTCCAAATTAGTAAATGGGTTAATATCTTGCCCCGAATTATTACTATCATTCAACTTTCTTTTTCCTCAGTATCAATCACGTTTTTGTGTCCAGTTTCAAATTCCATTTCATCATACCTACTTCCTATAGTTACAATAAACCCATTAATCGTATAGCCAGAGTGTGTAACGCCATGATAAACTTTGATTCGTTTAATATTAAAGGTTTATAATTTATATAAATCAAACCCTTGTTTTTTTATCAATTAATGTTTTGTTTGCGAAAAAATATAATAGGTACAGTCTAAAGATGAAAATATTTTCAAACGGTTTTCCTGAACAATTTGATATTTAAGGGAAACAACTTCTGAGTCTTAACCCAACTTTATCTACACGTATAACTTATAACCAAATAAATTACTATACAAATGATTTATTTTATATACAAGTATACATTTTCACATAGGTTTTATAATATTTGCAGGAAGGTACAATCTAATATATCTAAAATAAGTATTCACATGTTACAAATTATAAATTATAGGTATAGGTAAATATTACATATTTCAATATTTATTTTTGTCATGTCATCGACATCCTTTGACTAGTCGGCCAGGTGTTCCTAGGAACATGGAACCTAGCGATGACGATCCGTGACGGTTTCGACGGTTAGCACTAGTCGATGGCCGCCGGTTGATAATTTCACCAGCTGGCGTTTCAACCGGCGGTGACGACCACAAGGACTGTTCGTCAAAAAAACTGGTCGGTGGCGAATAGCAAAACTGCGAGGCCACCTATGTGCATTGCAGAGGTGGCGGGACCCTGGAATTAAACCAGGCCGGTCCGACATAGTACTCTCGCACCGATGGATGTGGAAATGAAGACCCCGACTTCACCACGAAGCACGGGCAGAGGTGATGCGAGGAATACATTGCCGGGCCTATATAAAAATATGCCGACATCTCGAGCGGCTTTGTTTGGGTGGCCTCGTCCATTGCAGGGGTGCTCCCAGTTTTCACTGCATTTCCCTTAAACTCAAGAAAAATCAAATATTATTTTTGTTTAAACTACCATATGTCCAATAACCTCGTGCACATTTTCTGTTCTCTACATCTCAATTGAAACGTTTTTTGGTAGACGTGAATTATTGTTTTAAAATTCAACAGCACCGATATTACTTCTGCACCCAGTACGAACGCAACGACTGTAATCTACGTATTTCTTGAAAAACTTGGTGATATCTAAGTACTCAAAGACTGTTTACCAGACAAAAGTTCAACAGTGAATGAGAGATAGTCAATACATTTTAAATATTAATTCTAACTATAACTGATGGATATGTGTGCCGATTTAAGCCAGAAAACAATAACGATTTTAAACAGGTATATACTTTAATGTGCTCTCTTTTTTAAAATAGCAATATTTATAACAAAAATAAATTAATTTCCGAATAATCATTTTTTTTTCATTAGTTTTTATTTTATTTTAGGATATAATTGATTTTGCTGAAGGCAATAGTATTAAATTACCACCTGAATTACCACTAATAAGTGACTTTGAGATGGCTGTAACAACGCAAGCGAACATGAATTTCTGTTATTCAAAATTAAAGGTTGTTTATTTCATTTATGCCAAAGTGCGTGGCGAAAAAGGTCTTGGTCTATCTATTGAGTATGGAAATAATGACAATTTCAGCATCGAAATTCGGCAAATTTTGTCTCTTGCATTTTTGCCCGAAGAGAAAATTCTGATGCATTCAAGGATATCAAAGAAATGATGCCTATTACAATGCACGTAATTTTGTACAGTGGTATGAAGACAATAAATTATGCATTAGGTAAAATCCGTCGTATAGTGCGCAACACCGAACTTAGAAACGATCCACTTTTTCTTCCATCATTGTGGTCAATTTATGAAAACATTGGTACCTATATAATACTGTATTTGATAATTTTCAATCGTTCATAAAGCTTGTCTTATGACTATTATCATAATTTTATAGATATTCCTAGGATATCTAATCATGTGGAGGCATGGCATCGGCGTTGGAATGAATTGGTAGGGAGCGCTTATATTGGTCTGTTTACGCTGATTAAGGAACTTTAGAATGAACAAAATAAGGTTGATGCAGATATCGAAGCAATTCTTTGAGAAGCTCCAAAGCCACTCCCAATAAAACTTCAACAAAAACGCTAACAGCGCTTGAAGACTGCTTTTAACAATCGTGAAGGTAAAACACGTCTGGAGTATCTTCGAGGTATTGCTCACAATCTAACCATGTAATGTACACTACTCTCGCATACATATTTTATACATTATTTTTATTTATTTATTTATTATATTTAAATATATTTTTACACATTTTAATTATACATTATTATAAAAAAAATTATTATTAACATAGGTAGTCGGTTTGTGACCATTTCTGTCCAATTATGGCAGATTTTTATACTCAGATTTTTAATACAAGAATATAACTTAAAAGTGAAATTAAATTACTACTTATAATATTATTATCAATCGATTGTCTTGTTAGTAATTTGGTTGTCGGTTGATTGTCTTGTCGGGCGACTGACCCAGAACTTACAGAGAGTGTAGCGATGGAATCCTATGATGCGTGTTTTTTTCTGTCTGCCATCCAAAATTATTGGGGTAATAAAAATTCACCGATTTTTGACATCTTAAGTCTGTTAAAAAAGTGAATACAGTTGGTGCATTTGAGAGACCAAAATTAAAAACTCTCAGTATTTTTCAATAAAGCGCCAGGCAAAACAAAAAAAAAAATTCAGAAAATTTGGGAATTTTTACTCATAACCAAGTTAGAATGAAAAATAATGTTCAACTAAAAATATTTTGAATATTCTAGTCTTGTAAGTGTCCACAATATTCTAAACTAAACAGTCCGGAATAATATTTGAAAATTCAATTTTGTTTACTGTACTAAAATGAATATTTCTAGTGAACAAGGACACAAACACACCAAAAATTAGTTCTAAGTATGGCCTTGATTTTATTATAAATCATAATATTGTATAAAATAAATATAATACGAAAATAGGTGGTAAATTTACTTTTACTATTTTCGAAATACAATACAGTGAATATATTGTTACAATAATAGTTGAAAAATATTGGGTGCAATTTTTTTTATAAGTATTTATCGTTCGTTTTTTAAATATTTATCAAATTTATGATTTAAAAATGATTTTGTAGTTATATTTGTAGGTGTATTTTAGATTTAACATGTTTGTCATCTAATTATAATTGTGAGTTTAACACGGCGTTTAGTGTATGCAATATTGATACATACAATCGGCTATTACTACAATAATATTTTAATAAGTAATAATAATTAATAAATTACATTGATTGTTATTCTTTACTTACAACAATTGGGTAAACGCTAATGTATAAACTATGTGCATATAGTGTTGTCCCGTAAACTCATCGTATCAAGCGTGTCATTATGACTATTAATGTTGTTAATTATTTAACATGGATAACTTGCCACGTCCAGCCTTCGACATCGTTTAATCAAAAATTTATAATTGTTAGTTTAAATATAAGAATGAATTAGTGCTATAACTCTATTAGTACCTATCAAACTTAATGGTAAAAATATTATCTAGGGAATATAAATTAGGCGTTTACTGGTAATTAAAATATAATGCGAGTAAAGAGCACTTTAAAATTGTAATATTCAAGCATTCAATATAGTTATTACTGACTTCAGAATTAAAGCATTTATAGAAGTATATGAGATTCATTTCCTGGATAACATTCTTTTAGTTTGATATTTCTATACATTTGTTGTATTTCATTTTCATATTATAAACTAGAACCACAAAATTGGTTATGCTGAACAAACATTCACCATGGTATAATACGCGTTTGTACGATGGAGACAGCACAGCAGTGGCGTCGTTTCAGTTTTTGAGAGGGAGAACAAAATTGTTGACCAGCTTATAATAAAACTGAAAGATAACTACTCGCTACCAATTACATTACATAGATAACATTACAATTGCATTTTTATCTCAATACAAATAGCCGTCTTACATAATTTTGTACTTTCTAGTTACTATCACGGTTATTTGATATAACCGTGGTTACTATCATAGGTTTAAACACGAACTAAGAATATATACTATTTTATATATCTTAGTCCGTGGCATAAATAACCCATTTTTTGAGACACAACAATGACTAAATAATTAATATATTATCTATTAGTTACTATTAGGCATACAACTAGTCCATACTCGGCCCGATAATGACAAGAAATGCTCACCTTGCCCCGCCTCCAAATGACACCACTGCAACACAGTAGCGCACAATAGGTATAAATGGTACGAACTGAATCAAATGTCAATAGGATAAATAAAAAATATAATTATAAATAAAAAAAATAACGAAAATGTGCAAAATATTTTGTAGTTAGTTAAAAATTCATAACATTTTAAATATTCATACCTAAGGTTTGACAGTTTTTTATAAGGTTCCTCATAAGCCATTAGAATTAGAATTTAAAAAGGAGTGGGCAAGTGGATGTCGCTCTGCTGTACGGTTAGGTGGTCACAGTATAATGGATCTTATTAAATTTGAATTCAATGATATAGTATAATTGTATATGAAAAACGATTCTGAGCTGAGACGATTTGTCGGTATGGATATTTTATATTATATTTATAATGTTCTTACTTATTATAAATACGGTAGCCGGTAAGTTGAATTAATATTGTAAAATTACAACAAAATAACTAAAATCGTTATTCTTGGTTATTTAATATGTAATTTCGTCTACATTTGAACATAAAATAAGTATAAAAAAAAAAAACTGTATGTTTATATTTTTGAGATATTTTGTTCACAGAAAAACCTATTTACTTGGAACTTTGTTTTGAATTTTCAATCCTTAGTTAAAAATTTGAACATTTTATCAATTTTTAACCACAAAATCATTTTTAGATTTTAAATTTGTTGTCAAAAATCGAACATTAAATGCTTATAAAAAAAATTTATGATTACGTATTTTTAATATTTTTCAACTTCTATTGTAGCAATATATCAGAAGCTTTGTATTACATTTTCAAGCTTTTTGACATAACGAAAAAATTTTATTGACATTCATGAAAAAAAAACTAAAAAAATTAGAAACTGAAAATGTTCCTAAACAGTTCTAAATAGATCATAATATTTTGAAAATTTTATCGTCTATACAAAATGGTGATATAAATGACCAGTGAAATTTTCATGAATATACGGTCATTTTTTTAGAGTTACACCAAAAACCAATATCGATTTTTTCGAAAACCGATGTTGTGTAAATATTCCCGTTTTCCTTAATTTTTCTTTTGTTTTTCCCTGCGCTTTTGAAAACTATTGGGAATATAAAATTTTGACCTCCTCAATGCAAACAAGTAAATTATAATATGTTATATTTAATTTTAATGTATTTAAATTTTTTAATATTTTTACCTGCTAGTACCTACCTACTTATTATATACTAGGACTATTTTTAAAAATTATAAAATGCTAATATATTATAGTATTAAGTAATTCCTACAATTTTCATATCATTGTAGCGCTTTATCATGATGAACTATAGCATCCTGAGTATATAATGTAGGTATAATAATTAGGAAAATTAATCATCTGCTAACTAATTTATGGTAAAAAAGGTGGTTCTCATTTGAAAGACAAAAGTTTGAATCCCTATATACTGGAAACTCTATAAACAGTATAAAAATCTAAGTAATTCTATTTTAGTACATCTTTAAAAATTCAAAGTTTGAATAAACGCACTACCTATTTAAGTAAAAACACACATCATTGTAAAATCAAAACGGGGGTAAATTATGCTTGATGAATCACCCTGCGTATAATACAATGCAGACGACGACGATAGTAATATTATTACGTGCGCTTACACTGGTACACGCTGAATTTGTCGGCCGTATAAAATAGCTGCTTTGTTCAATAGGCCTACAAATTGCGGCGACGGACTATATTATTGTTATATTCAGCCGGCTCGGATGATAATAATAAATAATAATATTATTATCATTTCTGTATTGAAATGCCAATCGTCGTTTATTATTGCAAATTGCCGACGGTGAATCCTCGCTCAGTTATTGTCCCATAATCTCGTTCGCGTATGTTTTTTTACGCTCTTAGAACCGCCCGAAAATGCTACGCCTAATTATAGGTAAATAGTTTCCATAATACCGTGATTGTATGCCACTTGTGTCTCGATCCTACAAGAACGACCAACTTGTTGCGTCCGAACACTTACCACTACTTACAAACGCAGTTGAATTGAGTCATATATATTGTATAGGTATTTATTTACTCACAAATATGAACTACTGTAATGCCAAGCTGCGAAGCGATTAATGAGTTATTACTTATTAACAAGTTTAAATAAAGTATTTATTTTAATTTATTGAAATAATGCACATATATTTTTTGTAAATAATAATTGTAAATCTAAATAAACGTTTGAGAGTAAATAGCATACAATATAACATTTCCGTTAATAACATAGAAATTGCATGTACTAAATATTATCATATTTATAAAATATAAGGCTATGATATAATATTATATGTGCTACATTAAATAATTTTAAAATAGGTATGCAAAAAACAATGTTTTAAATTATTACGAATTTTATCGTATTTTATATTTTTAAATAAACAAATAACTATCATTATTCATCACCTTCACTTTGAACTTGAGACATTCTTCGAAATCATTTATAATATAAATATTGTACTAAATGTCGCAGCACAAAGTATAACATAATTTTGAATCTACACGGCAAACATGTGTTGCACAAACGATTAGTGAATGGACACATGAACAACCATTACTACCCTATATTGTAGTATTTCGATTTATTGTGGACATAACTGACAAACAATGTATTTTGACTAAAGAAAAAAAATATGCTAATGAGCTAATGCGAGAAATCCTAGCCCTGTTTATAAATTATAATAAAACCAATCATTTTGTGAGTATATATAGTCATACGTATCTAGCGTAAAGCTACTTTTTTCTAAATTTTAGATTCTGTGCGGAGCATGGAATGTATTGATTTTACAATAATGGTTTTTTTTTTCAACTGCCATTGTAACAATAATATATTGGGAGCATTGTATTACATAGATCGATGTCTAAACAATCCGATTTACCTAAACTATTAGAAAAATTAATTTTACCTTCGTTAACATTTACATTTAAAAATATATTGGATAACAATCAGCATATTTAGCTCACTAAAGTTCGGCATAATCACAGGATCTCGGGATTAATAGCTAAATATTCCGTAATGCCAGGGTTTTAATCTCTAGGTAGGTATAGCCAATAATATACGTCTATTTTGGTAGATAACACAGAAGGAATAACCCATTAATGTTGGCACAGTTGAAGGGATTTGCACTTCCAAAGGCTAAGGACGATTTCTACATTCGAATACAGTTCCTATCCTCCGCCATCAGCCGTCCTACGAGGTAGGGCAGGGCGCAACATATGTATAGCGCAACATAGTTGTATGACTTCACGAAACCATAAAGTAATTAATAAAAATCAGTGTGTTTGTACCTTTCGTCAATGGAGGGGAGGGGTTGTTTATTTGAACTTTTTGAAGGATGCTCAGTTCCTGCTTTTGCCAGGACTATTTTTTATTATTTTTAAAAAAATCTTATAATTTATTACACATGAAACAGTTATTTGTCACTAACGAGTTCTGAGGTCAAGCATCGGCCAGCGTCTCTAGTTCACGGATAGGTGACCACCCGGATTTTTGGTGACGAATTCTAGGTCCACTTACACGCGTTCCTCAACCAACCGTAACGTAACTCCTCTTAAAAAATACTAATGGCCATAGTTGCCGATGCTTAAGATAAAAAAATTATTTTTAGTTATATCTAGTTAAAATCGATAGCACTTTCCAATTTTTTTCATTGCACCAATGGATTCATTTTAACAGTCACCCACAAATATTCAAATATTTTCAGTAGCCAACCTTTTGATACTTATTACGTATTTTTTTTATGTTTGGATGTCAATGTAAAATATTAGCTTAATGATTATAACCGTTATTCGTTGGTGTCAAATTTACTTTGTCTTTTGAACATTTTCTTGTTATGTTGGTTAGCCGCTTAGGTAATAATTATTTTACAAAAAAAGTACAATAAATCTGTCTCATTAATTTGTTATGAATGCTAAATTGTGTATCTATAACGTAGGTCCAATATGTGTACCGATAGTTCAGTCTCCTTGCCAGCACGGTAACTTTGCAGTTCTCTTTTCTTATCTTTAATGGACCGGAAAGCACCACTCCTGATGAATATTGATCGGTATACACTTTGTTTGAAATACCAACGTTAGCCACAATCCGGTTGTTTATTAAATATAAATTACCTAACTTAACTATTGTATTTTTTTGAAATATATTTAAGTACTTATAGTATCAATAGTATAATAACTAATATTAATATCAAACTATTAGAAATAAAAAATAAAGAATTAAAAACTAATTTTGTGGCATATTTTAAATTGTATTTAAATAAAAAAACAAGGCATGTTGAGAATATTTTGTTAATATTATGTGAAGACAGAAACCAATATAATATATGTATAGTTACCTATTAAATGTACCTGAATACTTTCAATAATTATAGAGTAACATATATTATTATTTAGTGTTTCTAATTCTGATACATAAATAAAATATATTTTAAATTAGGTTTGCGTTTTTATTTAGTTTAATGTTTTGAGAACTGTTTTCGTTTTTTAAACGTCTTCAATCCTTGAATATAATATAGAACTTATAATGGCCGTATCGTAAAAATAAACTGAATAATAAAAAATAAAATAACACAGAGATACTTTGACGGTAATGCGTATTTTTTTTACTTACTATACATAAATATATTTATTTTTTTTTTTGTCGAACAGGACAACATACATCGACTCTCTGTCCGTATTATACGACGTATATTGTGTGATGGATGCACGCAGTGTCTTAAGTATAACTCATAGCTATGTACCTATGTGTGTGTGCGTGTAAAGGTAATACGTTCCGGACGTTGTAACCCACAATAACCGCCGTAGGTTTTGGTTGCGATTTAAGTTTGTTCGACTTAATCACTGTTTTGCCAGTGGTATACACGACACAGAAACAACAATGTTGTAAGCAGGGTGATTCGCCATGCATCATGTTGACATTGTGGTACACAGAGTGGATTTTCTCTATTTGAATTTATCTATTCAAAATCTAATTTTTGCAATTTCTTAGTATACTTAAAGACCATATTATTTTCTATTAATTTTTACGTCTTATAAGGAGTGTCGTCCTGTAGTGATAAAAACCTTTTTTTTTTAAAAAAAAGTCTAGTAGTTTCTGAATTCAATAACTTTATTTGGGCACTAAGTATAATACGTAGTCCATGATAATAGGTTTAAACTTTTAAAGAAATGTGGGCTATGGCTGATTTGAATTTTGAATATTATAGTAATAATTACATTTTAAGCATTTTATTATAAAACTATTAAGAATGAATGATTATAATAAATTAATAAGTACTGTGTTCTTAAAACATATTATATCAATTTCTTATGTTGTGAATGGTGTTTAAGTAGACTTAAAAATTTAAAAATTATAATTTAAATAATTTAATTTTCAAAAGATAAAAAGGGTCTGGGTGAGCATACTCGATGAATCACCTTGTGTATACAATGTTGCTTGGATTAAATGACGAAGAAACGGAATACAGAAAACACATAAACAACCGCCGTAACACTCAACCTATATATTATATATATTAATACTGTAATATAACCGTTAGTATCTATAATAATGATTTATTACTACACCTCGTAGGAAGGTTACAGGACCAAGTGACGCGCAATAATTGTGTGAACAAAGTTATTATCGAACGATACCAGAAGGAGCTGGTCTTCGCCCGGAACCAATTTTCTTTACGAGTTCCAAATATGAATTATTTATATGAATTAATTATTATGAATTTATGCTTACATACACTCATGTACCTATAAGTTATACGTCATATTAAGAGGCTTAGATATTTAAGGCTTTCTATCAAACAACTTTTTTTTTTTTTTAAATAGACAAGCGAATCAAAATATAACTAGATTCTATAAGGAAAAGTATAAAATGATAACACTGCCTTGGCGTATATAATTGATTGCATGTGATTAGTTTATTGTTCTTCTATTCGGATTTTAGAAAAAAATAGTTCTTAACATAATATCTTTTCACAAAATACTATAGTGAAATACCTAATGTAGGTATTATGTAGTATGAATGTCAAGGGCGGACCGGAAACAAAAATTGAACCCAGGGAAACAGAAAATTCGGCCCAATTTCGGGCTAATAATAAATTATTTATTAGCTACATCGGCTTAAATTTATTCAAGCAGTCTAAATTTTCTCCGGGCCCAGGCGGGGATCGCCCACCAGCCACCCTATAGCCAGTTCTGATGAATATATGATAATATTATCCATGCAATAATAATATAATAATATACAATATATATAATATACCAATATTATATTAAGTTATATCGATGAATTCGAGAACCGTTACTGATGTTGTATATTGAATCGATACAATATTACATAGGTAGACAAAAACAATAAATAAACACACATATGTCATTAAATGTTGCATATTGATAGCTTATTTTGTTCATGGAAAATGTTTACGATCAGTGTTTTTCTTGTAGGTAGACATAAGATATACAATTATTTTTATCACGAATTGTCAGTACTTTTTTTCTTTTTACTATTATATATCGTTTTCATATATCTTTTTAATGTTTTAAATTCAAATTTTATAAACTAATTTTTCAGTACATAATGCATGTCATCATAAAATGCTGGTCCACTCAGTCCTATAAGATATTATTTGTTTGTTTATTTATTATTATTATTATCATTTGTAATATTTTATTCACATGAGAGTCCACTTTCATTTTACTGATGTTTATCCCAAATCATAAGAGGGCCGGAACGTGACTCGCTTTACACTCCGGAGAAGACTTACAGTGAAGATGAAATAATTCATGAAATGCTGTAAGCCAAGTAAGCCGGGTCATGAGAAGTTATGATATATAAATATGCGCTCGTATGAGGCGTGCTTTCCCCGCTGCAGGAGACTATAAGTATTATCGAACACAACAAATACTTTTTCTCCTTACCAAGCTCACACTGCATCTCTCCTCTATGCGCATTTTTTATCTACACAAAAAAAAGTAAAATTAATTTTATATTAATCTTCGTTTAAAAAAAAAAATGAATTAAAAAAAACAGTCCTTCTCAGGTTTTGATTAAAATAGAACCCCAAACGAAATCATTTGCAGCGGAGAATAATAATTTTAACGTCTCGTGATTCGTGACAAATGTTCAGTTCGTTGATATCATTGTTTTTTAAGATATTTACTGTGGAATTTATAATCACAAGTATGCGCTTAGATACGATCGTATATACGTATCGTATTATGAAAACGCTTGTTTATAGTTACTTACATACAAAATAATGCCTCCGTGACTCTTGAATACATCACAGAGCTTAAGCAATGTCCGTGGTTAGCCATTAAATCCCGAGAATATAAAAATGTTGTTATTATGTTTTGTATAAAACTGAATTATTTGCATTTAAAACCTATCATTGTAACTGTCAGTAAAATAATCATTATTTGCTCAGTTGATATAAGAAACGAAATACCTAAGTAAGTTTTACTAGTGTACAGAACACCCAAGACAATAGTGTATACTAACATCATTAACTTTACTTTTACAATAATCTAAAAACAAAAATAATATTTACGATAAAAATTGGTGATAAATTATGTGCAAAATAGTATTTTAAAATAATACCATTTATGTCCGTTTTCACGTAATAAACATAATAAGCAAGTTATTTTATTTGAAAAAAATAATAAAAGTCATAAATATGTTTTTAGTATAATAAAATTTGGTTTATTTTACGTACAGGGACATTTTAGTGTTAACTTTTGTATGTAAAAAATGATATCTCAACAATTTTACCAAAATAAGTTTATATTAAATTATTAATACTCTATGTATATGACTTAATTTCAGCTGACAATAAACTATTTGCATATTTTTTTCACTGAATTTAGAAGTATTATCTTATTCACTATAATAATATTTATAACTGAATTTCATTAAAATTAGTTAATAAATTAAGCATTGTGAGTTGTGACTATACACATAACACTTAGTTGTAGTTGTACAGATAGAGTTATGAAGTGGAGCCACTTTTATAAAGTTATTTTACTTCGTATTAACACACGATGTGTAGCATATTATATAAATATACAACATAATTATATAATTATAGAATACAAAATTATAATTTGTGTATGTGGACAGTTGATTAGATATGTCACAGTGGATATAGATTAGTTAGATATTGTAGGTGTACGTAATATTTTTATTAATTTTTTTATTAAAACTATTAACTATAAAATACAATTCTTCTATATAATATATATAAATGTAATAATAAACTCTGAAACTACCGAAAATGACTTAACAATGATATCAATATATCATGCATTATATAGAGGGCATAACAAGCTAGGAAACCAAGCTATATCCCAAATCATGGAATTTTGTCTAGTCATTTTGTACGGATTGTATAATATCATAATTTGGTTAGTTGGTATCTGCCACTACCTGATACAAACAATCAAAAGTTTCTAACTGAGTTCATGTTAATTTAGTATTTTGGATATAAAACACAAAATATTTTCTAAAACTAGTGACATCTTAAATATATTTTTATGAACTGCATTTCTAAAATTAGACCAAGTTTAATGCGCATAGTTTGTACATGATCTGATTTCTTGTTTTGAATAGTTCCAAACTATGAGAAAGCTTGAGAAAGCCTTCTACATATAGAATACTAAATAATAATGTAATTCAAAACTATTTTATGAGTTAAACTTTATTTCTTCCTAATGTATAGATATATAGTATTCAAGTATCAAGTGCAACAACAGCTGTACAACTATTCATTTAAAGTTTAATTCTATGTTCTAGATCATATTATATTTATATTTTTAAATTTTTCCAAGTATACCAAGCAACTAAAAATGTGCAACGAGATATTCATAAAAAAACTGTGGGTTGGTGGATAATTACAAAAAAATGGATCTCAATGAATGTATTGGTATCACAATGATGTGTGATTTTATTATTTTTTTTTTGGGTGCGTTTGAAGACCCTTTTAGTAGAAAATATGCTCCAAATCTTCAACTATTGGAGAGAGGTTCTGGTTGACAGCAGAATCATCTAGTCCTAGAAAAACGCATAAAAAATCATATAAGTATTAAGTTATTATATTTTAATATTTTAGTTTTTTTCGATCTTTAATTATAAAATAACTGAGAATTTTCAAACTTTATCATCCCAAACACTTTTTATTTTTGTGTCCGTTATCATATTTAAAGAATACAATTTGCTTCATTCTTAAAATTTGAGTAGGATTTCTTGTTTAAAATTGGATTTATAGTTATAGTTGGCGGAAGTTATAAGAAAAAGATCATACTTATGAATATTTTATAAATAATAAGAAAAAAATAATAATTAAAACATTAGGAAAATGGGAATATTTTCGCTATACCAGTTTTTGACAAAATTGTTTTGATTTTTTTTTTTATAAAATTTGCTATACTTTAAAAAACAATTTTCGTAGTGACTATTAACATTTTCATCTGAATATTAATAATATATCGGTATTTACTATACTCAAAAACCTTTAAAGAGCATAATATGCCGACATGTGAAATACTCAAGTGTCGCATGAATCAAAGTCACTCTATAATTTCAGAAGACTATATTTTTACACTCCGATATCAAAAGAAATGACTCATGATGCGAATTCTGTTGGTTTAGTATCGTATCGGTCTTTATCATTAAATAGTTTGTGCAACATGGATCGTCATGCACTTGAATAAAAACCCCAAACTTGACGAAAGCTTATTGTGAGTTTTTGGAATATTATATGAAATTCGGAATACGAGGGTGAATACTATTCATTTCACGTCATCTTGCGGTAGTGTAGTGTCATGATAATACATTTAATAATGTATTGATATTATGATAAAAACTTAACTCGTTCTCATTTTCATTATTTTTTAAAGGAACACGTTCACGTTCATTATGTTATTTATAAGTCTAAAAATAGGAATTTTTTTGACACATTACTCAATTTACTATAGTCAGTGGTGCATTTCGGGGAGAGGGAGGGGGTGAAAGGAGCAAATGCCTCCCCCCAAGCAGAAAATTCATGAGGGTGGCAAAAAATAGAGCTTTTGCTTATGTGTTCATGAGTTTGTACCTATACCTTTTTGGCATTTTTATGTATTTAAAATACAAACCGGCACATTTTGTATTTTAAAAATATTTTTGAGCATTTAATTGTAGAAATTAAAAAAAATATACGATACCTAGGTAATACTACCTACTTGTCATACTTTATTAGTACCTATATATACTATATTATTATGTGCTATTCTTAATTCGTTGAAATACGTTGGAATGTAGGATCTTAAAAATACTATCAAAATTAATTAAAGGCACCACGATGCACGTCGGTAAACCACAACGTTGTGCGCTTGCAAAACAGAAAATCGCAAACTTTGGGAGGATATAATTTTCAAAATAATAATTTCTCCAAATTTTTTTCTCATCATTCTTAATTCTTAACTCTTTGTAGTACGTCATATTCAAAAATCATTATTCTTTGTTAATATCTTAATTAGTTAATAATATAATATTATTTAGTCCAAATTTGAACTAAAAATGGCTAAGTATTTAAAGAAGTAGAAAGAGGGATAATAATATTTATTGGCCTAAGAAAGAAATACAAGAACAGTTGATTACATCACATATTATATAAAAATAATAAAATACAAAAAGAATACAAATGTAGATTGTTTGGCCCAACTGAGGTACACCCCTCTTATTAGTGAAATTACAGTTTATAATTCAATTAGGTATATATGTATAATAAATATAATTAATAAAGTTGTAATATATTTTTAGATTTTTGGTTATAATATTAAATACTTTGGAGAAACTTTATATTACATTTTTATTTCATAACTATATAAATTTAGCATTTTATAAATATTTAATTCCAAAATTATTTGTAAATTTTCTTGATTTTGACGGATGTTATCAACATTTTAACGTCAAATGCTTACGCAAATATGTTTGTATATGAATCTTCAACATTTTTAAATTGCTATAATAAAAACTTACGAGAAACCTTGTATAATTTTTCAAGCTTATTAACACAACAAAAAATATTATGAATAATTATAAAAAAAAATTTTTTAATAGTTTAAAACTAAAAATGTTTATAAATAACTCAAATAAATTCAAAATATTTTAAAAATAGTATCATGTTTAGACAATTATAAAATGAACTTTTGGTAAAAATTTCAAGTATCTAAGAAAAAACTAAAAACGTATGAGGAATCTTGTATTTATTACATTTTTAAATCTTAGACATAAAAACAAAATATTTGATGTATTTCTAACTACAAAATCAATTGCAAATGTTGATGCATTTCATAAAAATTCTGACTTTAAGAGCTTAAAAATAATAACATTTATGTATTTTCGATATTATTTAGTTGATATATGAAACACTTAAGTGGAACCTTGTATTAACTTTTCAAACTTTTTGAGATTTGCTCGATGCTAGACAGGCAGGCGATGGGAAAAGACGCAAAAATCGTTTATTTATAGGTCAGACACGCGATGGAGCGTGTACTACATGACTGCCGAGCTAAGTGGTTGTAGAGGAACCCCGAAGATGGATTGACAGAAAAATATTGGGTGTAATTAAAGATGAGGTGGAAGACAGAGCCTCATGAACGTGTAGAACAAGAGTAGATGACCCATATTCTTAGTTGGAAATAATGACAAATACAAAGAAGAAATAATCACCTATAGTCATTAGTTGTGTTCGTTTATGCTTTTGTATAGTCGTAACTCGTAAGCAAACAGCTAAATAATAATTTTTAAAAGTTTTTTTAACATAATCTTACAATAGATGTGTACCTACCGTGGCGTCTACGTCTACTTGTATAAAATATATAGGTTATGTTAGACGAAAAAAAGAGAAGAAAAAACCAGGTCTGCAACATTTCCTGAAATTTCGTATTACAACGAAATACAATTATTTATATCTGATTTCCGATCGATCTCGCAAAAATAACAAAATAAATAACCGGAAACGCCGGAAACGCCGGAAATTACCACCATTCCGGTATTAACGACGCACGCCGACTGTTTGAAATCGTTTTGAATAGAAAAATACAATAAAAAATTTTATTAGTTAAATAAGTACCCGTAATATCTATAATAGTAGCTTGAAAAGACAATCTTGCTAATATACGACGTATATTAGCGTTAACGTTAAGTATACTGCACACCTTATTATTATAGTATAGTATAATACCTTGGTATAATATAGCCTTTCAGATTGATTATATTAATACAATGATTAGGGTGTGATGGGTTTTTATGACTACAACCGTCAGAAAAAATTGCAGTAAATTTGTATGCGTGTTGCAGCGGTCAAAGGAAGCGTTGATGTTGGTGATTCTCAGCACTTCAAAGTACTTTGACTTCGCTGACCACTGGTAGTTTGCTCATGTGACACTAATATTATTTTATAATTTATCGTTGTCCGTACCTAGAATAGCAAGAGTGTTCGATAATCTCCACGTTTGTATTATCCACACATTGCTACAACGTCTACGACTGTAGATAATACATAATATACCTGCAGTATAATAAATTACATGTTTACAATATACTGTTATTTTAATAAAGAGTAATGTTTTACGGCGATTTCTTCCTTCCTATATCTACTAAAGAGGAATAAAAGCACTGACTGTCAGACGAGTGGATAGATTGGGTCGTTATAAAAACTACCTATTACGGCACCATAATACTGTTATCATTATGCAGGCATTATCATTTTGTTGTTATCAAGCAAAAATCTGTTATCTAAAATATTGTTTTATCATATTTACATAAAATTAAGTAGGTATTCACAGTAGTATTCACAAATAAATAAAAAGGTATAACACAACATTGTAAAAAAATTATTAGGTACATAGGTAGTATGTTTGTCAATAGTATAATAGCATGTTAATTTGTCTTGTTAATCAGTTCTTTTTTTTTTTGTAGTTTTTGGCAAGTCTAATAATGCACATGATTTACGTTTAGAAGGTAATAAGTTTAGCCCATCTTCTTTATTTGCCATACCACTCATCTTTTCATAAACACAATTTAGAACCTCCAATTGTTTTGACCATTCTGCAGAATATTCTTTATGGTCTATTAAGTAAGTCAGGTCTGTAATTTTTTTCAGAATTTCTCTACTTTGTATTGGTAGATAACTGTGATTATCTATGTTCTCAGCACTTGTACTTTTTTGTTCTTTTAATATTAATATTGTAGCAGTAGCAGTTGTAGTATTTTGCATATTTAAATCAATTGAACTTATTTCTTCTTGTGGGTTGGTTATTGAGTACCTAGGGTCGGCAGATATGTATACATTATTTTTGAATTTTTCAGACAGATCATTAAATGAATAATCTGGTACATATATGAATAATGCACATATATGTTTGCATGGCCAATGATACTTTTCAAAATCTAAACATGTACAACTTGGTACAGTAAAATCTACTACATATACATTGGACCCATTTTCACTCTGTACTTCAATGTATGATATCTAATATTGTCAATATTATTTTAACTCTACTTACTGTTAAATAATTTTCTTTTGGTTTTTTCTCTGGCCCATTAACACATTCATAATTAATATGATCTTTAATAATGAATGGACAACCCATAAACTTAATGGGAATTTCTCCACGTTCTAAGGTGAATCTGTACTTAGAAGCTTCCCCTATAAGTATATTTATTTATTTACTTACATTGGAACTAAGAATAAAAACAGTGGACTATTATTTTTCCTGTATTGTAAAATGGGCCAATATAATATACAATATTAATTTATTTGTGAATTATTTAAGTGAGTTTAAGAGAAATATCAATTTAGTAGTTCAATGATATGTAATTATTTATAATTATATAATTATATTGTTGATGGACTTTAAGTATGAATTAAATTAATTAATTAAAAAAACCTATTAAACTATAATATGTTAAATAATAATTACCATCATATTTTGTTGTTTTGCTTTTTACAAATCCATAACCTAATATATTAATTTGTTTAAAAAAAAGCTCAAAGTCATCCGTCTCCCCAACTGTTGCATTACACATCTCTGCATTAATTAATGTTGATTTTAAATTATTAAAAAAGTCACTGTCATTCATGATGAATATAATAGACAATAATAAACAATAATAAACAATACTAAACAGTTCACTCATATAAGTAAACCATACTAAAGTGAATTGAAGAAAGATTTTTTCCCCAAATTTATTAGGAGAATATCAGTTTTGCAACAATTCTTTATTTATATTTGGACTTTGGAAGTAGTACAGTACTATACTGTAATAAAGTACCTACTATATTTAACAGTTTTGGAATACTACATATTATGTCATGTCATAAATTCTCTGGTCTTATCTTAATAGCATAAATGACATTGTGTACCACAATAGATCTCATTTCACCTACGACCTACATGATTGTATAAAGTTAAATATCAAATGAATTGGGTTTCAACTATCAAAAATCAAAATATGAATTACCGCGCATTTTTTAGATGTGAATGTGATACAACAATATTTTAGATAACAGATTTTTGCTTGATAACAACAAAATGATAATGCCTGCATAATGATAACAGTATTATGGTGCCGTAATAGGTAGTTTTTATAACGACCCGGATAGATTGTCCCTTATCACCGCACTTACCGATGGTTGATTACAAATTTACAAGGTGGACTCCTCGAGTCGATATCAGATGGTGCATTTATACATTTTACATAATATTAATAAAATAATCCTTCTGTTAATTTTCATTTTTAAAAACATAAAAAGCAAACTCCTTTAATTTATTTATTATTTTGCTATACATCTCAGTCAATTAAAAAGCAATAGCACAGTTACGTCTATTCATCTTAGTGGCGCCGAAGTCCATGCTGACGTCGGGTCACCGCCCGACCCGACCCTTTTCTTCAAAAATGTGGAATAAAATGCCACATTTTATTACATCATAACTTTGTTATGAGCATGAGTATATTTAAGCCGTGATTATGAATAAATGTAGGTGTGTAATGTGTGAGGGTAGGTACCTCTATATTAAACAATTAAGATATTGAGGCCGCGAAGGTTTGAAATTGCCCGACCACATTTTAAAAACTTCGGCGCCACTGATTGATCTGAATCCCACACGAAACAGTGCAGCTTTTAGCTGACTGTGTGTTCCGCGAATAAAATTACAACTCATAATGTTTTGATATCACGTATGTTCTATTGTGTATACTATTGTTAATCATATGTTTACATAATATGTTGGGTCGGCAAGCGTCTTGGGTGCGTTGGCCGGACTTAATAAAGCGGGCCGGGGCAGGCGAGAGGCTTGTGCACGACAGGCTGCACTGTCCCAGTTTACAGCACCGGAGTAATGTCAGGGTAAATGCAAGGGCGTGGGATGGAGTAGACCACTGGCGTTATTATTCTAGCGGTTACCGACCGGTGGAATGTACTCGGAACGGCGATACTTTCATAAGTGGCCTAGATGGGGGGGGGGTACTTTGGGAGATAGTGCGGTGAAGCTGTGGATGATGGAGCATCGCGCCCAGTACTTTGCGTCACTGTTTTGCGGGCGGTAATTGTCCGTCCGTGAAGCCGTGGGTCGACAGCGAAAGCGACGAGGGTGGACGTGTGCCGTCTGCAGGTCGCGTCATCGACTCGTAACCTCCCGGCGTCACTTGTGCGTCTCGACTACGATGCTTTTCGCTCCGTTTGGCCGGAGGTGTCGTAAGTTGCCTCCACGTATAAGCGTCGTTGCCCGTCGGCTGGTCCGGATGGTTTCGGTGTCGGCACTGGTGGTTATGTCCTATGTCCGGCCGTTCGATATCTTCTGTAACCGCTTCCTCCGTTTGGATCTGCCGGGTTGCGTCGCTTGCTGGTTTTGCTCGTCCGGTCTTCAAATCTTCGATGTAGCCGTGTGTTTGTTGAAGAACGAAGGAAGACTGATACTTGGTTAAACCGTTGACCGTACCGACTAGTAAACCACGGGTGTGCCGCAGTGCATAGGTACCCGTGTTTCCTGCGGGTTTTCCTCACCGTTTGGTCAGTTTTTGGATTACGGCCACGAGGAGGGTACTGTTGTCTTCGTTATAACCTCTCCTGTTCATGACCGTACTTGAGGGGTTCATATAATGCACGAGGTGGCTTGGAATAATTCGTCCCTAAGTCCTTATTGCGGTGTTGATTATGCGTTCTGCGCTGTGATTGGTGGTCCTGAAAAGGACCGTTTTCCTTATGTCGCGGTTTCACACATTTGAACACTTTAGTTTTCAAAAATATAGCCTATGTTTTGCCATAATATCTACGTAAAACAATGTAAGCAATTTACACATAATGTAAATTATATAATATACTTATAATCTATTATATTTTTTAGGTATTTGAATTTATAAGCTATTTTTTGATATTTTCTGGAGGGCCAGTATTTCAACTATATTTGTTTCTTCAAACGTAAAATATTCTTATTTTATTTTAATTAGGTGATTACTGTCTGAAATTTGACATTCATGTAATCATGTCACATATAGCCACGCACATTTTTTAATAACTTGTAATTTTTGAGAAATTTCACAAATTTGGTAAATTAGTTGCAGTTGTGCCGATTTCAAGGACCTATTTTGTATGTATATATAGAATGTTCATACACTTGTGCCTTGTATGACGTTTTGGCGACCTCAAGTCAAATACAATATACGATAATACAGGACACTGGCATATAAAAACTGGCGAAATATTTCTTATCATTGGCCCCCTAGATTGTTAAGGTAGTTGCTTATTTTATTCCTTGAAGTGTTTATGAAAACAAATTAATTTAGATCACTGATTAATACTATTGTCTAATGTCTATCAACAATTATAGTATTTAATTAGAAATGATTTAGATTTTAGATTATATAGTATTTGAATATTTGCACATATTTCAAATCTCCATAAGCTCATAAATCCTATTGGCAAATACGATAAACAATATAATGTTAAACGTACGTCTTATAGTAGGTATTAATTAATTGTAATTCAAAACATAATATTACTTATGTATTTTAATTTTCGAAAATAATCATGCAATACAAATTAAAATTTGAAATTATAACATAAGTGCTTAAAACAGATAGTAATATCTAATAATAATAATTTATCATTTTAATAAACATTATACTCAAACGTGAACTATTTTTTTCAACTTTTTATTTTTTGTTATGATTGTACTTCTTCACATAGCAATTAATACTTACGTTTAAAAATTGTGATTTGCTGTCTTTGCATATACTTAATGAGTACATTTTACAAACATGGCTTATTATAAGTTTACGATCATTTTTTAAATTATTTTTTTTTTGTAGAATAAGGGTTTCAATGCATGAAAAAGTGCAGAAACATGTTTAGTGAACTCCAATGTTTTAGCAAGAGGATTAAGTAAACTACATCCTTCGTATTCCTGCATACCAATGTGTGTATTATCAATTTTTTTTTATTAGTATCCTTATTTTTTGTGGCCAGTTTTTCAATACAATGTTTAAGATCCAATTGACTACAAACCCAACCTGTTACATAAGCGACACTATTTACAGTTTCATCGTTCATTAAAAATAATTGAAGTTTGTGTATCTTTTGATAAATCCAAAAATTCAGAAGCATATTTTTCGCAGTTGGCGGGAATTTATACCAGATTAAAAGGTAAAATAGGCAACTATTATAACATCTCGGGGGGGGGGGGCAACGATAACAATTTGTTCACCACTATTTTAGTACAGAGTGTCCTGTATTATCGTATATAGTAATTGCTCAAGTGAATAATTGTTATTTTATTTTATATCAACGATGTAGGTACGTTGTATTGTAATATTTTCCCAACATTTTGATAAATCTAAACAATCCGAGCCATTCCGTATAAAACTTTTACGCTTTGTAAATCACAATATGCTTTTAATATCACGTCGTTTTCAAGAATTTCAGTACCGTTGGAAAATACCTTCGTGAAACTGGTCGCGTGTATATTATTACTATTATGTGGGCGGCCAGACACGTACGCACAGTGGCGTAGATGTGTTGACATATTTTAAATAGCTCGCATGTCTGAGATGACAATACCAAAATTCAATTAATTCAATGTTAAAGTTTTTTTCTTTCTATATTTTCTGGTGGGTAACTTAGTCGTCTTCTGTTTTAGATTTAAACATGATGCACAAGATATGCATGATGATGAGTCCCGTAAACTAATTAGTTTTCAATTAAGTGTCCATTTTGATTTTTATACTCTGTTAAATCCACCCCATAGAGTAATGAGTAATAAAAAAGAAAAACAATTTTTTTCCGTACGAAACACTTATCTTATATCTAATTTATAACTGTAAAATAAAACTACAAAATGTTTCATTATCACGTCTCAGAAATTATTCTGTTTCATTATTATTATTGTTTCTAATACTAAGGGATGGGAAAGTTTGAAAACACAAATTCACTTTAAGTTACAACTGATTACATTTTGTTTCTTTGAAGAAAGTACCTACAAATCCTATATATTATATATATAATGGTATATTTACCACTTAAAACCCTAATAGGTAGGTACTTATTTCTTACAAAGTTCTATATCAATAATTTAACTAGTATAAATATGGTGAAGAGTGAAGACTGAAAATAGGGATAAATATATTATATCCAGTTAAATAAATGAAATACCACGTAAAATAAATATAAATTGTGTATATACTTGACATTAATAGGAGCATTATATTTTTTTAAATTATTTTAATGGCTATTAATTTGACTATTATATAATATTAAATTTTATAATTGGAAAAAAACAAATTTTCATATGAACGTTCAATGTTCGTTACATAAAATACTTCAATATTTGAAAATTATAACATAAAACTATTAAATAGCTGAATTATTCACAACAACAAACTATGAAAAATTCACCTTGAATTCTAGCCCAAGTATATATCATAATAAATGATTGAACTAGGTATATGATAGCATTCATCAAATCATATCGCCCAAACAACTATCTTTGAAAAAATACAATTATTACCCAAGTGTTTTATTGAAGAAGAGTTGTTTAATATTTTTGGATGATGTAGAAAAAATGTTCAAAAATGTCCTTTTTCAAAAAGAAAAATAATACATCATTGCAAAATCAATAAATTAATCATATCATTCAGAAACTACAAATATGAAATCGTATTATGTATGGATAAGATAATGAATGGATTCCATAAAAAAAAGCACTCTCATAAATATGATATAATGTAAATTGCAGTGCCACAGTAAGACAATTTTTTTGGTGTTGGTATTTAATTTTTTTCTCTAGTTATTGCAGTGGTAGAATATCTAATTATGACCCCTTTGTTCATAAAGTGTTTCTACACTTTTTATGACTTTATATTTATGTTAACAATTATGGTACCTATACATTTAATACAACAATGTATTAATATTATTGTAATCTGTAAACAATAGGTTTATGTATTAATTAATATAACTTAAAACTTAAAATACCACGTACGTACATTACATTAATGTTTGTTACCATTTCATTTTTTGTTCGAATATTATTACAATTTACTTACAAGAAATCAAGACTAATTAGATTAAAGATTAATACTATTGAAAGCTGATCGTTATTTCGTGAGACCAATAAGGGGAAAAATATACATCCAGAAGTCAAATTTTTATTTTGAAAGAATAAAGAATTTATTCGCTTTTTGTCTTTGTTTTTTAGAAAGTGAATTTTGAAAAAAAAAGATAATTAATTTGGTACTATACAAAATAAACATTACAAAAAATCAAAAAAAAGAATCCATTTCATACATAAGATTGAAAAGAGATTAAGGAATTAAAATATTTTTTCTTGGAATTATGGTTTTTAAAGTATACTTTTATAGAATGGAATTTTATTCATGAGACAGGAAAGTGTTGTTTAATTTATTAGTGATAATATTATTATTAAAATAGGCAAAAGACATCAAAGGTGTCAGTACTAAACTTTTGTACATTGTTCCTATAATATATTATTTATTTTATACGTTTTACAATTTATGATATGATCTGATTATGAGGATGGTAGTTATTTCTGCAGAGTTTAAAAAAATATCTTAAAAATTATGTAATAGTTAGTCCACATAGTATATTATAAATATTTATGCAGCGACCCTGCCATGATGCTTCAGGAATCCAAATAGGGCCAGTATTTACTGTAGATGTTTTCAATGTACAACATTTTTAGAATATCTCTATTTACCAAATATATATCGGAAATAACATAAAAAAAACACATTTTACGATAGAACCGATTATAAATATTACCGGCTTTTATGTTAATAATTGATATAATATAGGTACATAATTATGGTAAATATTATCGATGCTACAGAATTTTGGTATTTAATGAGAATATTAATTTCTCGTTGTTTAAATATACAATAAATAAAGCTACAAGTTTATACAATACATATTTCATATTATTAAGTCCTTATTATAATATTATACATTATGTTCTATATGCAAAATAATACTGCGTTTAACCGAGAGCTATCGTGCAACCATGTTGAGGTCAACAAAAATATTGACTAATACCTAAGTATATAGAGCAATTTCCTCAAGGGAGATAATTAAAAAAAATTGTGAAATTAACTTATTAAAATAACGTTTCAAAATCTACGTTACTTGCTACTAGTTTTTTGGAAAGATATTATTATTAAACCATTTAAATCTGAAAATAAGTTATTAAATTATTTTTATCCGATTTCAATTATTTTCTGTACGACTTTGATCGGTGATATTTCAAATAAAATATTTCTTATTAAACTTTATTCAAAAACCCTGTAGTATTTGGCGTACAAGATGGAAAAGTAAATAATATTTTTTTGTGTAAGACTCTGCTTTAAGATGTAGCTTTTTTACTATAAGTGTGTGTTTTTACTTTTTACTGGGAGATGAATTTTTATGCTTTTTTAACTTTACTCGAGTGTTTACAAAAATAAATAAATCAAACTTCCAGCACTATTTTAACGTTTGCCCTAAAATGTTTCTGAAAATTTGAATTCGAAAGTTTATTTTGTTTTTAACTATCTAGAAATGCAGTTATTGACTACAGGGTAGGGTATTAAGTTTCAAAAATGAAATCTGTACAATTAATCAAAAAGAACATACTTATCTATAATTCGATTTATTCATTATAGTATTAAAATCAGTGAGACCGTATCTACTAAAAACGAAAATATAATAATATATTATAAATAGGTAAATTAAATGTTTCAATAACAATATTAGCCATGTCACGACCAGGACGGCAAAAATAATTATTAGGTATTCTATACGTTTTATAGAACTCATTGGCCACGTGAGACCCACAGTCGTTTTACGCAGACTTGCTACCGAAAAAAAAAAAAAACAAAAAAAAAATAAAAAAAAACACGTTCACCCCGAAATTACCTTTTGATTATCACAGATTATCCATATTATGGAAATCATCATCGTATGTGTGTACAATATCATTGTGTTTATTATCAAGCGCAAAAAATATTGGTGTAACGCGGATGCGTCTCCTGCAGTGCCTATTTGGTATAAAACCGCACCGGCGGTGGGTTTATGATTTATTCATGCGCACGCACACACATTATTATAATATTACATATGTATACCAATAACGCAATATGTATATAATGTCGGTCGGGTTGTATATATTGTGCAGCGAAAAGCGTAAAACGGATTTAATCGTATTTATTTTTTTCCAACGTAAACGCGCCCGCGATGAGTTTACGAATGGGCTCTGGAAATATATATGGACGTTGTGGACGTCGTGCAGTATATTATGTTATTATTATCACTGTGAAATGTGATTGTTGGTGTTTTGATTTAAAACGGTCGACATCCGTGCGTGTTGCGTGACACTGCGGGGAAAAGGGATTTTCGCAATTATTGATGTCTCTCGATCGCAATAAATGACATCCGCAGTTTCAAATCTTTATTGTGACTATATTACTATGTATAGTTATTATCATCATTATTATTATGGCGTAAAACTGCGGGGAGGAAAAAATAACAGCTTTGATTTATCGATCTTTTGTCTGGGTACAGCCGGTATGGTGGTAAATAGGTGGGTACACGTTTTATTTCTTTTCCGACAAGCTTATCGATGGGCGCTTTCGAAAATGTTATCATCTGAAAAATGCGATTTTGACGTTTTGCACACATGCATAATGCAAACAATTGGTTAGAATTCACTGTGCAAAGTTCATACCATGTTGTGTATATATATTATATACCTACCATGGTTATAGTTTATATAACTATATCATATTTTTTACGATACCTACACTGACCAAAATGTCTATTGCCTATATTAAATATTAATTTACGTATACCTAGTGATTCACCGACCATGCTCGGAGTGAGCAAAAAAATAGGAGTTATTTTTTTTTATATTTGAATGGTATATAAAAATTCAATTTTTTTGCATTTTTATGTATAGGTACTTATTACTTATAATGACCATATTTTTAAACACTTGAATTTTTCATACTATTCAAGGAGTGTTCAGTTGGTAAATCTACTTATTTTTTCCAAATGGACATTACCTCTTTTCCAGTAAATTATTAAACAGGTAACTTTTTTGAAAATGTTTATGTATCTAAATCGAAATATAAATGAGTGGCTTTTGAGTTATTAAACTCTGTGTGGGTACTAAGAATAATAATAATTTCTAGATTGAGTAGATATGGGGGCTATGATGATTTGAAAATTATTGTACATAATTATACAAGTGTAGGTAATAAATAATGGATAATGATTTATAATATATTATAATAAAAGACCTATACATTAATATTTTATTATTACGTCTCACCACCACGCAGACGTCTCGATCGTATACTGTATTTTGATAAAACATATTTTGTTTTTAAGATTCGAGTACACAATGGTGACGATTAATGGAGCAACTCATCTAGGATGGTGTTAGGTGCATATTATAATATACTCGTTTAGGATAATCTACGAACGCTTCTTTAATCCATACATTGCTTTCCCTTATACCATATTAAATATAATATAATATCACTTCAATATGTCAGTGCAAAAATTTGATTTAGTGTGATTATTTACCAATTTGGTTTTTCGCTGTTCTTTTAAATATTCATAATTTTAACATATTTGAATAGATATAGTGGCGTATTTATGGTGGGGGACAACCCTCGTACTCCCCCCCCTCCAGACGCTGTTCATTCTTTTACTAAAAGCATATTTATTTTTTTAGTATGCAATTGCTGTCAACAATTTGATCGTGTGGATATTCAGCAAGATTTAAGATAAATAAGTTATCAACTTATTAACGTCATTAGGACGTTATAAATTACTATATTTTATTGACGTTTTCAAGTACTGATATTATCGTGTTGTTGTCTATCTCAATTATTGTTTATAATTTAAAATTAAAAACGACACCTAATTTACAACCTTTATTTTTCTGAGACTCCGAGTAGTTTTTAATACTTGACACTTCTATGTACTTTGTTTTTTTTTTTTTATAGATTTTAACATATTATGTTTTTCCTCTAGGCATGAATTGTTATAGTAATTACTAATTATTAATTTGCATGTTCAAACTTAGATTAAAAAATTATAATATCATTCAATATATAATTTGTAGGTATTGTAACTTGTAAGTACCTATAAAAATAAAATGACTAAGTATAATATGTATGTATATTGAATAGTATGGTACATATTATGAACCTACCTAATAAAATATAAAAAATATTGAATATAATATTATAGCACCGAAAGTTAAGTTTTCGATGACGGTTAAAGCGTTGAAAAGCGACCTTTACCGTTCAAAAAGCGGTAAAGTAGAAATCCCCATAGTGCTGAGCGGTAAAATAGAAATTCCAAAAAAGGGTGGGTGGTAAAGTGGAAATCCCCAAAAGTGCCGGGCGGAAAACTGGAAATCTCCAAAAGTGTTTGGCGTGTCTCTCTGCACGACCTGCAAGCACTGAAATCTATATCACTGTTCTTACAAAACATAAACTTTTGGTTACATATTTTTTCCATATTATAGGTAACCTCTTAAACATTTTTCATTCAGGAAATTGTTGTTGTAAACTAGTCTGCTTTAGCGTTAACTACGGACACTTAATACCGGACATTATAAGAACAGCCCTTAGTATACTAAGGCTGGTTATTGCAATGATTTCTGCATTACCTTTACCATGATCGATGAACGCAGAGGAGTGACAAATAATAGAATTTGTGGCTCGTCTGGGAAGGCAATTTCAGTCTTCGTCTGCAGCTCGTTTCACACACATCGCCCGTGACTGAAATAGCTCACTTACCGCCCTTGCCACTCAATATACTATTGTAGTTTAATATTAAGTTGCTATTGCTATTAGACTTAAATATTTTAATAATTTCAAATTGAGGTATGTAATATGTTGCCCTCCTCCCAAATGGTTCACAGCTAATAGATACGAAACGATAACATGCAGGATGATATTATGTTGAAATTATCATCTACTAAAATATAACTTTGTTCCCAGGTGATAATTATATAGGTATCATATTTATTATGAAACTGTGTTTAACTTTAAGAGAGCGCTACACATATATTTGTTGGTTCCGTCTTACAAGTGCGTTACATACCGAATTTACGCTCAGTAGATCAAGTTAGGGGCTACCGTCTGTATAAAAATTTGAGAGAATTGGCCTATTATGAAACTTGATGGTAAGAACATTATCTGTAATTGTATGTGGGTTTAATACCTACGATAAATCAGTTGTGTAAGTGAGTTATGAGCATTTTTAACTTACGCATAACTTGCTAAAAAATTGAACAATCGTAAAAAACCTTCATAGAAACACAGATAATATTCTTGCCATCAAGTTTCATTATAAGTCGATTCACTCGAATTTTTAAACTAACGGAATTAAGCGTGATCTGCTGAGCGTAAATTTGGTATGTTATGCACTTGTAAGACGGATACAGCAAATGGCCGTGTAACGTTTTTACGCTACCTACAACCTTTATAGGTATTTCTCATGTGTGCGTGTCATTTTTTTGTTAGCTTCAGTAGCATATTTTATGAAAAAGAAACCATAGACTTCATACTAATAGACCAGCCTCGAGAATCCGAAATAGGGGACACTCTCAAATGACAGAGTACCTAACAAAGCACGTCAGAGACTTTTTTTTTAAATGTATACACAATGAGCTGTTTATGATATAGCCGCTTACAAGCACCCTCTATCTCGGCTAATATCAGTAATATAGGTATGGCTGGTTTTTTCCTGTTTACCAATTCACTAAACAGGCTCTCGCCGGTATCCTGGCCTCAAGCATTTTAAATGATTGCTTAAAGTGGACAATTGCGACAAAATTATCATTCAGCCAGAAAAAAAACAATCTGATCGTGAGTAAATTATATATAATTTTTTTCCTGACGGAGTATAGTTTTCTTTGAAAAGATTAGTTAAGCCTGTTTGTACAGATTTGTAAAAAAAAAACCTTATAATAAGTGTCTAAATAATCTTCCATCTCGTTTTTGCAAACTCCATTATTGTTTATTTAAACTTATAATAATTAATATTGTGTACTATATATCTATTATTAGGTATATTATCAAAGTGTATCCCATGCCTATAAAAATAAGTGCAAATAGAGGGGAGGGGTCTTATGTACTAAGCCTCCCAAAAATAATTTCCTAAATTTGCTTAAGCTTATTCAATATTATTATAGTAAAGCTCCAGCCACCCCCCCCCCCCCACCAAATATCAAACGCTATTAGCGCTTAGGAATTAGGACTATATATTATAATTTAATTTATTTTACTATGGTTGATTGTACCTCCTTAAATTTTAAAATCGTTAGATTTATATGTATTTGAAATAATTATTTACATTCCATATTTTAAAATATATGTTATACCACTGCTCTATATAATATTGTAACCAGAAAAATTAAAATTAAAATTAAATCAAGCCGTGCAAATAAAAATTAAGAGTAAAAATATAATTTTCACACTAAATAATTACGATTAAAAACCTGTAAATACAATCATGATACCATAAGATTGAATTAATTCAAGTTGCTATTATTCCATCAGACATTGAAAAATCTAAAAAAAAGGTTTAAATACCTAGTACGAAAATTTCGTAAACAAATAAATAAATTACATCATTGTTCCAAAATAATTGGACCTCAAATATTCCGCACCCTTTATGAACTTGTTTAACTAATGGTACAAGACATATAGTTCTCTTTATGATTTGGAGATATATAAGTAATGGCCATTGGATATAATTATTAATTTATTGTTCATCAATAAAATATGAAAATTAAATAGTAAGCTATATGACCTATACAGAGTTGCAACGACATGACAACGGTCTGTCGTTTAAAGACTTGTGTTTTTTTTTTATATACATATATATAAATTACTCGTGGGATGTGGCATAATATAATACTAGTAATGATATTTTATATAATATAATGTTAATGTTGTTATATTTTATGCTGCCACCATGCGAGCAAATTTAATAAAGTCCATACGCAAGGATCGCGTCATTTAATATTCATGTACACGCGCGCACGTCGCGCCACGCTATAATAATAACATAATACAATATACCTACGGGCTACGGTGGCGACGATGCACTGCGCTCGAGAATCGGACGTAAACGACTTCTGCGCGACGACGATAATAATATGATGGCATATATATTATAGTATTATAATATAATAACTATAGATGTCGTTATTTACAAACTTTGTGGTATACCTAATGTTCATGGTCGGTTTATCGCAATTTCTCGCGTCCGTATGTAGTATTTTATTCAACGCCATTTTCACCACACACACACACACACACAAACATGTGTTTAAACCTGTTTTTTCATTCATCAAACATGGGTGCAACCTGACTTAGGTACTTTTTAGGTATTTCATATTGTTTTATTTTTTTATTTGAATAGGTCTCCAGGCCACTGTATTTTGACTCTTCTACGTACATTACTGGGAAGTGAGATGAAGGATAGTTGTTTTAGTTAATGGGTTATTGTGAGAGTTTATTTTAGTATGAAATTCAAAGTAATATAATTTTGCTAATTGTTTAAGTGTAAGAATGTTCAGGTTTTTGTAAAGATTATTGTTTGTGGAATACCAAGGAAAAGACGTCACTAGTCGTGAACTCGTGAGCAGGTTGAAGCGTTTTGGTGTTGGGTGGCTTCGCAGAACCCCATAACTGAATACTGTATGTCCAACATGGTCGAATTATTGACTTGTATATGGTAAGTTTATTGGATAGTGAGAGTTTGGATTTTAAGAATGGTCTTTGGAGGTGAAGTCTAGAATTAATAGATTCACGCTAAAGCTTTATGTATGGGCTCCATCTTAGACGTTTATCTAAGGTAAACCCAAGATATTTAACTTCATTTACCGTTATAATTGTTTGATTTTTTAACGTAACAGGTGGTGAATCGAGATTTCTAAGTGAAAAAGTTACTTGACCAGATTTAGATTCATTTATTTTGATTTTCAAATGGTTTTGAATCATATCACCGGCTGTAATGTTTAAACCTAATCGCATATTCGTACGTAGGGAAAATGTTTAATAGACACCGTAATACCGTCATGTCGACTGCTGACAAATTGTACACAGATTGACGATTAGAGTTGTAATTATTTGAATAATGCGGGTGTGGATATACTGTATATACGATGACCAGTGGGGAACTGTACAAAACTGAATCAAATGCAAAGATTGTTTTGGTCGTACCTATTCGTCCTGAGACGTCTGTTCCGTGGCATAAGATCGGCTGTACTATCTGTCACTTGACACTTCCAAACGATCCATAATAACGAAGATTAATATTATCGAAACGCTTACCAATGATTTGACCAAACGTTATGAAGTCGGCGACGAATCATTGTAAGTCATTATGGATACGTATGACCAAATAGATAGGTTGTCAAGCTGTCGGCATCTTTTTAATGAGCTCCATGTTCGCCGAACTTACTCCTTCAAAAAGTCAATCTAATATTCACCTTTTCTCATTAGTAGAACGCATAATATACATAATAATAATGTAATTTTGTATTTCAGCTGATAATTTAATGGTCAGTGAAATGAGGCTAAGCATGAATATGGGGGAGTGGATGCGTCAACCGGACCAAAACTCGTATTGTTATTGTCATACCTATTTATTTTGTCATGGGTGTTGAGGAAAACTTGACCGTTTGCCCGTCCCACGATCACCATTATTGAAAATACTGTTAAAGAAAGACTGTAATTCAGACATTGTTCGATAATGATAATATTATAGTTGTATGACCTATGATTAATATTATTACAAACCACCTGTAATATTATATTTGATAGGACAATTTATTAATTTGAGACTCGGCGCACTGTGTAGGCAATTGAACGCCATCCGTGCATTGCTTAAAATAATATACAACTTAATAATTTATTTGATTATTGTTACTACTTCAGCCATTAATCAAAATAATATAAAAATAATTAATAATAAAATGTATATTAATTTCTAATTCTCTACTTTGTATCGGTGAAACATTTTATGAAATGTTATTGACCAAAAATTATATGTTATTATTATGCCTATTAAATATTACATGATGGTTTTATCAGTTCAAAATAGAAATAAAACATATCAGTTTTTTTTATTATTACTCAAGGAAAGATAACCCCAGATTCGTGGCCATTGGGATTTGAGAGTTCTGTGTTTTTTTTTAGTGTTTTACCATGTTTAGTTCAGATAACATTTTTTATGTGTCTAATTATTGGGCTACCCATATGAGCATTGTTATATTATTTATTTTTGAGTATGATGCTCCTATAAATAACAAACTGAAATATTACTCGATTTGTATTGTCTTCATGTTTAAACACCTACCTTTACGATAAATGGTTTCTTTACAATCGCATCTAGGTAGGAATTTTAATGAATTTTTGTCCCAACGTAAAAAACCCGAATACAAAAGACAGAGTTTTTGTTGATTCACCGTTGTCCGTGGAATAAGGCACTGTAATTATAGCTATACTAGTTGCTTTAAATTGTAATGTAATACTTCTTGCTTAATGAAATATTATTGAAATTTGCCTTATGATTTCATCGCATAAGTAAAATCTTATAAGTGAGATCATATCGTTTAAGTATTTGAATTGTATTATAATATATTTATAAAATTAATATAAAACAACCAAAAAAAAATATATTAATTGGTTTTTTTCATGTATTTAAAACACAAATATTTCAATAACGTGCGGGCTGTTCGCAATAAAATGTAATTTTGTAACCGAATTTTTATAATAATTTTTGCATTAAACGTAACGATTTTATTTTTGTGTTACGTAGTATGTTGAATGACTTACACGGCTGTATCGTCTTGTCATGCAGAAACTGTACGATAGTGAAAATAATAATTTTGTTATATTTATAAGTTTGTAAACATTATTGTATGGAGTCCCGGCAATATAAATACTATTATAATCTTCTTGCATATATATATATACGAGACTGTCCTGAGTGAGTGATTCATAATCAACGCAGACCCGAATCTATTAGAGGTATGGATTTTAAATTTTGAAGTTAGATTAATATCATAATTTCACCATGTAGCACTAAGAAAGGATTTTTCAGAATTTCGATTTTAAGTGGTTAAAATTGGCAAAAAAATAAAATTGTACGTGTAAATTGTATACATATATACGTAATGGCTGCTATTGGTTATAGGAGAAATAATTAGTAGAAATAAGTATTTATCAATTATTGGTTGCCATTCGTTATTCGGGCAGATCAGGAACAATATAGCTTGCATCAAATAGAATTTTCGAACATTGCCTATCAAGGTGTATGAGTTGCCCTTTGTCCGTGATCAGACGTAGTCGGATTGCCTACCCGGGTCGCTGCAGCGAGTTACACCCAAAATGAGTTGAACAATCATAATTTTTTTAAGAGTTTCCATTTTTTACGGGTAACAAAGAGCGTGGGACCATCTAGTATATCATATAATACTAAACAAAGGTTGCGTTACGATGAAAACCTGAGAAATAAAATATTACAAGTACCTATGTCATTTTTCCGTATGCCATATAGCAATCGTCTCTTACTAATGTGTGGGTTGTAATTTTAAGAACTGATATCAAAATATTAATATTATTTTGTAAACGATTAATCGCCCAGAGTTCGTGTCCTTGATTACCGTCACTGCAGGAGGCTCCCTTCTATCAAGTCTTGTTATTATTTTTATTCTTACAGTACACTTTTACACATGGTGTTGAATATAATATATTCCTGTTTTCCGTAACTTTTAGTTGATCCCAATTATTTTTCATATACTTTTAACATCCGAAGTACCTACCAAACATTTGTATTTTGTTAGAAACTATTCTCAACGTTGAAAATTAAAATATTTTTTGTGTGCAAAAACGGATGACAGGCGTAAAAATATAATATTAAAAAAACACACCCTATACTAAAACCAATATGGCAGTATATTCATTGCTCCACTCAGAATTTAAAATGAGAAAAATATTCATTTTCTTTGCCAAAACAAAAATATGAAAAATATCTGTCATTTTATAGGTAGATGTTTGTGGATAATAATAAGTCATCAACTAATATACTTCGAATCGATAAAACGAACCTTCCCAACGACTTTCTTTGAAAACAAAATATATAAAAATCCATAATATAGTGCATTTCACATCGAGTCAGTAGTTTCAAATATATTATCTCGGTCTAACATCGAGGACTCGCACTTGTATAATATTGTGCTGAGACTCGAGATAATAATATTATACAATATATGACACACAAAGGAAAAGAAGATAAATAGTGACGTATACAGTTATTTTTCCTCCACGAACAATTCATCGTCCTCGTCATAATATACTACCAGCTGATGACGTTTGGTATCGTTCGCAGCCTGTTCCCCCACACGACTCGGCCGAGAAACTTTGTTTTAGTTTTCCGAGATTTTGTCCTTTGAAATAATACAACGTACGAGAACCTCGCATCGGAACCATGACTTTGGATTCTACCACGTATACTTGTCATAATATATAATATACTTTCTAGCCTTATATATACATTATTATTTATTATATACATAATTTATTATTTAAGGTTCTTTGTAGACTTCAAGGGTCCATCACACTCGTCCTATTCACAATTCACATCATACACGCAACACAATGGACATTCATTTGTTGATCATTTAGACGGGTGGGTCCTCGAGTTTTCAAACATGATATTGTTGTCGAGTTAAATCCCTTAAAGTATATATAGGTACATAAAGTAAATAATAAATTACAGTCATAGTAGCTAGAACGGTGGGAGTTATTTTAAATCGATGTACAACATTGTAATATGTTCGATAATTTAATATTAAATATTATATAATATACTTTATCCACTAATAAAAAAAAATGTTGGTAATATTTTTGATATTTTTTAATTATATAGTAAGAAGAACTTATAATGAACCTTCTATTATATTTTCAAACTTTTGTATTTCCAAAAGAAACATTTAATAAAAACAAATAAAAAAGGCTAACATATTAAACGTATAAACAGTTAAAAAAGAACAAATATTTATTAAATTTTATCATGTATAGAAAATGCTAATATAAATATTTTATGAAAATGTCAACTACCTATATAGGTAGTGTTTTAATTTATTTGATCAAACTAAAAAAACAAAGCCGAAAGCTCCAATTATTAGATATTATTATTTATTTATTAATTCGTTTCAACCATTATTTTATTTTGCGAGTACTTTTTTTACTGATGAATTATTGTGCACTTAATTTAGTTGTTTCCTGTTAGGCCAAAATAAATATGACTAAACAAGTATGGGCTATATTAATTCTTGTATATTGTTTTCCTTCGGTTTTTTTTTTATCATTGATCTATATTATTGAAATCACTATTATTAATATTATCATTAAATTGCTTCAATAAAACACTGTAATCATTTGTAATTAGTCTTAAGTACACACAATCAAATACATATATATTCACACTCACATCACTCTACGTAGCTCGTCAGTGGAACTCCCGACCACTGCCGATCGAGTTACACACACACAAATGTAAACCCATACTTGTAACTCTTCACCATAACTAGCCAGATATAAGATGAAACGCGATGGTGAGTGATTTGAGTTACAGCAATCGTTCTGTATATAGGTACAGTCCAAATAACTACCATCGACAAATCCTCGTCTGAATTTCATATATTTTTTTGTAGTCTACACAAGCGTGCGCTACTTTAAACACTATATTGTATAGTTCTATTGTATACGGTGAAATGACATTAGTACCGGCAACATTTTATTTTATGAGTTATCATCGCGAACTTTGTAAAGTATTATATGAATATAATATAATATTATTTATATTGCCGGGCTATCGTCCAAAAATGTTTATAAACATGATTCAATACATGGCAAAATGATTATTTTTTACTATCGTACAGTTTCTGCATGACGAGTTGATATCCTGTGTAAATTGTTCACTGTGCGTACAGCGAAACTACTATCGTTACTACTATCTAATGCAAAATATATTTTTTGAATTTGGTTAAAAAATTACATTTATAGGCCAACTAGTATTTTAAGTGTTGGGATAAAAAAACAAATAATATTTTCTAATATTTTTATAATAGGTAGTATAAATATAAAATATATAGTATATACCTAATCATATAATATGGTTCATACTCTAAGGCCTACATACGTATGGCAAGCATTTGTCTGTACTATTGTTCACTATTTTAGTCTATACTAAATCTAGTTAATTTTTAAATCATAATATTGATGACCTATAAAGTAGCTATAATGAGATTAATATGCATAATTATTAAAGTTACCAATGTTACCATACCACGTAACAATTATTTACAAAAAAATACATATTATTTACACTATGAAATGTTAATAATATTTATATTAATTTTAAGCTATTTATAGCATGAACTTTTCACATATTTCTATTTTAATAGTAAAGTTATATGAAATAATATTTATCATACAACATTGAATATCTGGGATTTTTAGTGCTAAAAATTGGTTCAACCTTTCCAACCAAAACTGGTTATTATTACTTATATAATAGAGAAATAAATTACTATTGTACGATGATTAATATATAATAAAATAGAAATATAGGCTACCTGACTGACCATTTTCGCTCAGAATCCTTTTCCATAGAAGGTATACAATGACAACATTTCCATTGTAGTGACAACTCAGGTCTTCGAGGAACACTCAAAACCTACATTTATATATTTTAACTTAAACGTTTTAAAATTACAAACGACATAAATGGTTGATTATTATTTTAAAATATATGAAATAATATTGATAATGAACTGTAAAATTAAAAATTATAATCAAGTAAATTTTATATAAAAACTGGATCAACTTATCAATGAAGGTGTCGTAAAGTGACATTACTTCAGAATTATTGTTAAATTATACAATTATTAATATATCATTACATTTTAACTATTTACTATTAATTAAATAGTATATTTTATAGTTTTTTAGGTATATAATATATTATATTTATCACTCGCAAATGAAGTCGTTAAGTGAGGTAAATAGCTAGAAATATCTATGAACATAGTTTGACAGTTGTATTGTAATTAATTGTGGGCAAATAATGAAGGTAGATAAAGTTTTTTTTGAGTCCACGCGTAGAAAAAAGAACATTATTGGTGGTACGCCAAGTTTGCCAAGTTCACGGAATTTTAAACTTTTTACGTTTCAATGATTGTGTCCCTTGTATACCACATGCATCCAATACTTATATTAAACTGGTATAAATAGACACATAGGAGATGTGTGTGGACTCTAATTGCATATTTAGCACGTAAAAGTTAAATTACTGAAATGTATTAACATTGTCCACTATCTTTATAATTAACATATATATGAATACCTTTCATTTTTATCTTAAATTATAGACCAGTGTCCAATATACATCCCTATTGAAACCTATTAGGTAATTATCATTCATATTACAATGTTATGTTATGGTAAACATTAAAAAAAATTCGATTTGATGACTAAGCCACGAACATCAGCACAAACATTTATCGAGTATTAAAATGCACAGAAACGGTATCAGTTGAAAAAATATAACAATAATGTTGGTTCTCAAAAAATCACGATATACTTCACGATATACTTTTGAATCAAGTATAAAGTAGACTCGGCGATACATAAGTATCGGTATAGACATCATATAGGTACGTTATACATAATTTGGCATTACAACAACTAACGAGAATCAACTGATTCGAAATATATTATTATTTAATATTTAATCGTTAATACTATAATATATTATTTGCGAAATGCTACTTATATTTTGGCCTGGATTTAAAAAAAATTGCGTATGCATTATATTAACAAGAGTGATCACGGGTCAAACAGTCGATTTCAAAGTCAATATCTCTTTGTTAGAGTTGATTATTATACATTTAGGAATCCCTTCATATAAATCCCAGTGACCGCTGTCGGCAATAGTTGTATATATTTGTATGGCTCTTCAAAGGAAAACATTTTTCTAAGTATAACATTATCCAAACAAGTTTGGCCACCTTTGCATTAATTGCATTGTAATATAAACCGTTAACATCAACACAAATTGTAAATTTTATAATAGTAATATTATATAGCAATTGAAATTCTTCTCATCGGCATCACATCTTTAAAGTTTTTTGTGATATGATAGCAATATTGATAAAGATTAGACCCTGTCTGATTACTCTATTTTATTATACTATAGATAATTCCTATCTTAATAAAGTGTAATTAAAAATTAAAATATAGTTATGAGATATAACCTATGATACTCAATTCACTGTGTCTTTTGTCTATAGTGCAGACGCGCATACCGTGGGGGTGGTCAAATTTCGGGCATGGCATAAAATATGAAAACCCGACGACACTGTTGTTTGCTCTTGCAGCTGCAGTTTTGCGTAATTGAAGACTATATAAAAAAAAATATTTAATTAACTAATTAATTAACCTAACCTAACCTAACCTAACCTAACCTTTGGTAACTTTTTAACGTATATATTTCGTAAAAAATCCAAATCGTTTCGTACTGACGCGTGGTAACGAAATTAATAATTTGCAATTTAAAGTTTTAAGGTTTAAGCGCGTTACGGTTATGTAAAAGGACGTATGTGGGCTCCGAAATATTTGTTTCTCTCTCGAAGTCACCAGTGAAACAGACAAGAAAAGGGCGAGGAAGCCTCGGAACAGAGAAGCTAATTTATGCATAGTCTCTACCGAATTCGCCGAGCCTTATTTATACAAGTTTAAGCGTATAATTCATGTGTAAACATGCGTGCGACATAAACTTTTATGCGCCACTGTCACCTCTGTGCAGAAGTCCAAGCATTAGTATACAGAATACACGCATATTTGGCGCAATAAATATCATAATTTATAATGCCACGAACTAATAATATGCGGTCTGTTAACGCTCATTAAAGTCCGTGTACGATATTGTATTATGTAGGTAGGTTAAGTATTTTTTATTTTCATTTTAACAATATGATTTATTTTTTTCGATTATGATAACTGCAGTTATTATGACAATATTATACTGTATATAAATATAACAACCGGTAATAGCATAGGTACAGATAATTTTTTAATTGTCTGGCAAATACGGTGTTCAATCGTTCAACGTATTTATATTATATTAAAATACCGTGACGATTATGATATTATAATGTTAAATAGCATACCCTAAGACCTATTCTTATAATATACGTATTCAAAATGTGTAACTTGAAATCGGTCGTGTATTAGTGCACACAGTGAGGATCTGACTTCGTAGAACATAAGAAAACTTTTTACTTGATAACACTTACACGATATGGTTTTTTTTTCATGTTTTTGACGTCTCTATACATACAAAAGTATTTATTGTCATTTTGTCAATGCTTTTGTACTTTTGTAAGCAAATTTACAATAATATTGTATGCAGATACAACAATACCTGACATCTGTAACCTGTTAACTGAAAACTAGTGTTACGTATTGATAATGTATAACAATAATAGTATACTCTTTAAATTTACACGTAAAAAATATTATAAAATATTATCTATGACTACCTACTTAAGCTGGGTATTAAACCGTATTCTATCACAGTCAATGACTTTTTCTTTCACATTTAATTTCTGTAAGCTATTACCGTGATAATTGATGGATACTTATATTGATTATTTCCACAGTTTAAATGTTTCGGGTAATATATTGTAGGTACTATTTTTCTAAAAATCAATTATAAAACTCAAGATCAATAGAGAAATCCACGTAAGTCCCACTGCAAGGTATACGTATATAGCTAAAGAATTTTAACATGCGATTGATGATATAAACTATCGTCTCGACCGCTGGGAAAGTCTGCCAGGTAGTTGAGGTATAACTATGCTGCATGTAAGTATATTTTTTTCACGTACTCATGTCTTATTTTGCCAATAAACGATGAGGGCTGGAGCAAAAGTGATGTTAATGCGGTTCTCGCTCAGGTCCTCGTAACACGATAAAAAAAAAATATATATATATAAACTATCATCAAATATTATGTATAATATGTGCAAAAAAATCACATATCACATCGTAACATATACATATAAATATATCTTTTATAAACTCGTTTTAACTCTCAACCCTAAAATTAAAATATATTCAATTGGAAGTTTAAAAATAAATCTGGTCAACAAAAATTAGCTCTGTGAAATGTTTAAATCAAACGTAAAACTACACCTGGAAAAAATAATTCAAAACAATATTCACAAAGTATAAGGATTTACTTTTCCATATATTAGTAGACAATTGTGATGGAGTGTTTTCGGTAAATAAAAAAAAAATTAATTTATAAATATTTTTATTCTGTTGTAAAATCTATACTAATTAGTCATCGCTGTGATGCTAAAAGAACGTATGGTGATATTACATGTCTATATTATCCTATACGATGTGTTTATTATTTATTACATTGTCCAATGCTTTATTTCTGTCTTGCCATGCCAAACTTACGGCAGCTTACCCTCTGCAATATGTATTAATAAATATATTAAAATATATTTTATGTATACATTTAACGTACGTGAAGTTGGCCCTTCCACTTTTTCAAAAAAAGTTTTGCATAGTGCCAATATTTTGCAAGTAATTAGCAAGAATTTGCAAGTCCACTCCCAGAATTTGCAAGTCAAAAACAAAGGAGTTACAAGGGGTGGAACCGGGGAAGGGCTAACTTCACGCAGCCCTTACTTGTTCTCCAAAACTTTCGAAACTGGTATCAAAACACTCGTAATAATTAGCAAGAATTTGCAAGTCCACTCCCGGAATTTGCAAGTCAAAAACCTCACCCCTACGATTTTTCAAAGTTTTCACCCCAGCCCTTACTTGTTGCCCGAAACTTTCGAAACTGGTATCAAAACACTCGTTATAATTAGCAAGAATTTGCAAGTCCACTCCCGGAATTTGCAAGTCGAAAATCTCACCCCTACGATTTTTCAAAGTTTTCACCCCAGCCCTTACTTGTTGTCCGAAACTTTCGAAACTGGTATCAAAACACTCGTTATAATTAGCAAGAATTTGCAAGTCCACTCCCGGAATTTACAAGTCAAAAACCTCACCCCTACGATTTTTTAAAGTTTATAACTCCAGCCCTTACTTGATGCCCGAAACTTTCGAAACTGGTATCAAAACACTCGTAATAATTAGCAAGAATTTGCAAGTCCACTCCCGGAATTTGCAAGTCAAAAACCTCACCCCTACGATTTTTTAAAGTTTATAACTCCAGCCCTTACTTGTTGTCCAAAACTTTCGAAACTGGTATCAAAACACTCGTTATAATTAGCAAGAATTTGCAAGTCCACTCCCGGAATTTGCAAGTCAAAAACCTCACCCCTACGATTTTTTAAAGTTTATAACTCCAGCCCTTACTTGTTGTCCAAAACTTTCGAAACTGGTATCAAAACACTCGTAATAATTAGCAAGAATTTGCAAGTCCACTCCCGGAATTTGCAAGTCGAAAATCTCACCCCTACGATTTTTCAAAGTTTTCACCCCAGCCCTTACTTGTTGTCCGAAACTTTCGAAACTGGTATCAAAACACTCGTAATAATTAGCAAGAATTTGCAAGTCCACTCCCGGAATTCGCAAGTCAAAAAGCCTAACCTAACCTAACCTAACCTTCGGAGACTATATCACAAATCGGATAGGTATGTTGAGCTGGTTGTCCAAAAGGAAAGGTGAATTTTCTTGGAAATTGTTCAGTTACAAAATGTTTGATATCAGTACGAAACATGTGTAAAGATAGTTTAATTTTTTTACACATGATTGAAATGTAAATGTTATTAAACAACCTTATCACATAAATATATATATATAAATATATATTATACGAAAAAGTGAGGAAATATAAACATTATTATTATACAATCTAGTAGAATTAAAGTTTAATGAACTTATATTTCAACTAGTATATTAAATTATTTTAAAAATAAACTAGTGAGCGTTAAGTATAACTGCGAAAGTAAAGTTTTCATTAATTTATTGTGTCACAATAGGCTATTCTGAGTATAGGATAGCTGTTTATAAATAATAATTAAGAATTCAATTACAATTCCTTAACATTGGACAACTTTGAAAATTCGTAGGGGTGAGGTTTTTGACTTGCAAATTCCGGGAGTGGACTTGCAAATTCTTGCTAATTATTACGAGTGTTTTGATACCAGTTTCGAAAGTTTCGGGCAACAAGTAAGGGCTGGGGTGAAAACTTTGAAAAATCGTAG